>OV788324.1:18919727-20119727 GCA_928718305.1 Tetramorium bicarinatum
TATGAATCGACTCACTGTTATTAACTCGAGATTTTTGAGATTAAGTATTGGTTTAAACATTATTAACTATTTAAATTAATTGTCGCATATCTTACATTGTAACTGGTTGTGTGCAGGTGCAGGTAGTTTATATAATCATAGGTAGTAGTAAATGCAACCGAGAACAAGAATGTCACAACGAAAGTAGAGAAATTTTGGACTATCTTTGGTACAAGTATGGAAAAGAGAGGCAGTGCAGAACTCCTGGGTGCAGAACAAAGCAATTCAAAGAATGCCAGTTCAGATTCTCTCAACTCGGACAGCAAGAGCAGTTCACTTAATTCGAAAATGGGTCAAGAATCGGTATGAAGCAGAGATTACTTGATTAAGATTATGATTGCTAACACGGCACATTTATTGAATCTTGAGTGAATCTATAAAATTTCTTTAGGAGAGCTGGGAAAAAGCTTCACATTCAAAAAGTTTTTCTTCAAGCTCCACTTCAACAGATAATAACATAGTCTCTGCTCTAGAGGCTAAAAAAGATAATCAAGTAAAAGTGAGTTTGTAGCAAATGCTTAAGCACAGCACAGTTTTTATTTTCTTTTACACAATTTTGGTATTTTTCGTTGGTACAAATATTCATATAATGATAGCCAATGAAATAGAATAGAGAATCAATGATATAGAATAATAAAATAGAAATTTTCATTGAAATACCATGTTCTGTTGCGTAAAACATTTTCCTATTATTTCACTTTTACTTTTGCAACACATTTATTGCCGTTGCCGTTTACTCTGTTGAAGTTGTAGAAAACTAGAAAGTTTTTTTTTGTTATAAAATTCATCACATTTCACAATATTTTTAGCTAATTATTTACATTGCTATTTCGGTTAGAATTTGTCTGGGGGAGATACGGGACCACCGCTATTGAATGGAGAACGGGTACAAGGCATTGCGCACGAAGTTACCTATTTGTGTCCTTACTCGGGGCCTGCCAGAGGGATCCTTAGTGTTACGAACTACAAGCTTCATTTTCGTAGTGTAGATCGAGAAACGCCTTACGTTGTTGAAGTGCCGTTGGGGGTCGTTAGTCGAATTGAAAAAGTCGGCGGCGCATCGAGCAGAGGGGAGAATTCCTATGGAATCGAGGTGTTTTGTAAGGATATGAGAAATCTTAGATTTGCTCATAAGCAGGAGAACCATTCCAGACGAGATGTATTTGAAAAACTGCAGCAGTATTCTTTTCCATTATCTCACAAGTTACCTCTCTTTGCCTTTGAATACTCTGAGACCTTTTCTGAAAATGGTTGGAACGTTTACGAACCTATTGCAGAATTAAAGAGAATGGTACATATTGAGAAACATAATATCTCGTTTAAAATTCAAAAATATTTTAATGCGCCATTATGATGATTTGTCTCAAACATGGCTTCTCGTTGAATTTCAGGGTGTCAATAACGATATGTGGAAAATATCCAAAATCAATGATACGTATTCGCTATGCGACAGTTATCCAGCTGTCTGGGCGGTACCTGCCGCAGCGAACGATGAGGATCTTCAAGCGTCCGCGTCTTTTAGGAGTAGAGGTAGACTTCCGGTCCTATCATGGATTCATCCGGAAAGCCAAGCGACGATAACTCGTTGCGCTCAGCCCTTGGTAGGTGTTGGGGGCAAACGAAGTCGCGAGGACGAGAGGTATGTCCAGCTGATAATGGACGCTAACGCACAAAGTCACAAGCTCTTTATTATGGACGCGCGACCAATGCCAAATGCGATAGCGAACAAAGCGAAAGGCGGTGGATACGAAAGCGAAGACGCTTATCAGAACGCGGAATTGGTCTTTCTTGATATTCACAATATACATGTCATGAGGGAAAGTCTCAGAAAGTTAAAAGGTATTTGATTTGTCACATACTAATATGAATTTTGCCTTTTCTCCTTTTTTTCTTTAATCTATATATATATATCTATATATATTTCAGAATTATGTTTCCCCACAATTGATGAGGCTCGATGGTTATCGGGCATGGAATCAACGATGTGGCTTAAACATATCAAATGTGTTCTCGCTGGAGCTGTAAGAATTGTGGACAAAGTCGAAAATCACAAGACTTCAGTTCTAGTTCACTGTTCTGACGGTTGGGATCGAACAGCACAGGTGTCATTTAATTCTAATTGATTAATTTTATTATTAAGTTTTTTTATTCTGATTGTTTGATTAAAAAATGTGTTTTTGAGAATGATCGAATGAAAAATATGATATATTTCGTTGGCTATTTTTATTAAAAATTTATCTTTACTTTACATGATAAATTTCATTCTTAAAAATACATTTCTTTACTGAACAGTTAAGCTGTAAGCTGGAAAAATTCAATAAATTGTAACGATATAAATCTCCGTACTGATCGATACTCCGTACTGCCTAGTACTAACAAGTATATACGTTCTGAAAGATGAACCGTTACAATATTTATTACATCATTATTGTTATTTTTAGCTCACAGCTCTCGCAATGTTAATGTTAGATCCGTACTATAGAACAGTCAAAGGATTTGAGGTTCTAATAGAAAAAGAATGGCTTAGCTTCGGACATAAATTTCAACAGGTACATAGAACTTTTTTTTAAGTTGTTTCTACGATATTTTATATTATTGTTATAATTAATAATAGTGTTTTTAGAGGATAGGTCACGGTGATGAACACCATAGCGATGCAGATAGATCGCCGGTATTTCTACAATTTATCGATTGCGTTTGGCAAATAATGCGGCAATTCCCCAACGCTTTCGAATTCAATGAACACTTTTTAATTACTATTCTCGATCATCTTTATTCTTGCAGATTTGGAACGTTCTTGTTCAGCAGGTATTTATTTGAACAGTAATTATACGCAATTAACTTACGTTTCTGTGTATATGAGTTATATAATAACATTTATAGTGAACGTGAGAGAGTGCAGGAGCAAGTGAAGCAAAGAACAGTCTCCCTTTGGTCGTATACCAATAGTCAATTACCTCTTTATCTGAATCCTCTTTATCGGTCCGGTACAAACTATCAACTCATTCTAATGCCAGTTGCCAGTATGCGATATATCAAGCCGTGGAAAAGTTTATATTGTAGATGGAACCCCAGTATGCGGCAACAGGTATGTGAAAATATCTAATGGAATTAATTATTATTACGCTAAATAATTTACAAGTATTTTTGTCAAAATACTTGTATTTGTCTGCTTCAAGGATCCTGTCTATCAACGAACAAGAGAGCTTCTAGTCTTGAAAGAACAGCTCGAGAAGCAGCTGGAGGAAGGTAGACGCGAACAGGCCTCACGCGCAAATCGAACCGTCACCTCGCCGGTGCCTCCCAGGATACATTCCCCAGTTCACATATAACATCACGGGGAACTTTGACCGTCTGGTAATTTGTAGTTTTGTAAATGAGCTGTAAACTCTTGATCTACTCCTTCGAGCCAGATACAAGATATTTTGACTGAATTCCACTGGTGGATGCTATGTATAATACGCCCACTTAATAAAAACGAGTCTAGATTCGTGCGTATTCCTGTATTTTAATGAATTAACCGTATATTCAACATTCCACATAATTTTTACCGCGAATTGTACCCAGTTTATTCCCAAACTCCATCGAAGTTGAATACGGTTTCGCACAGATGGTATAAAAGGATGTGAGACTAAGAATCAGTTTTATTTCATTCGATTATAATTACATTTTTACAATTACATCTTGACAATATTTTCATCACAATCACTTATGCGAAATTATAATCTCATGATCTCTCTGATATTTTTTCCTACTGTGAGACTGAATGAACGTCTGCATTAATAAAATATACGGGAATTCTGCCATTAAAGACAATGCATAAGCACAGAAATAAGAACTCCAGATGTATCCGAAGATCATAATGCCCTAAAAACGAATGTTGTGACAATAAGTGTATTTTTTTATCGATATCAGAATTTTTTAATATTCGAGTACTTACTGTAGACAGAAATTCTAAATGAGCAGCTGTTTCATTGTGCAGGCGAATCGAATTTATAATAAAAGGATTTAAAAGGTAAGCACAATATGTGAGTCTGCTGAGAGGAATCCAGATTTTGCTTGTTAATATTTCTTTCATTATGCCTGTAAAGTCAAGTGTTTGATGATTAAAATAATAATATAAAATTTTTTCTAAATTAATACGTTACTGTTATCGTTTTGTGTTTAGCTTCTATCTATTACAGAAATGCTTATTAAAGCGTGAATTGGGAAAATGAGATTAAATGGAATATAAGTTACTAAATAATGATGTATTATTACAATTTATTTATGTTGTTATAATATAAGATGTATTTATATATTATTAAATTAACTAACCTCCGTGCTTAGTACAGCACACTATTACAATCCATGCTATACCTATGGCCCAAACTGTTCTGCTTAACGCAACGTAGACAGCAGTAGACAAAACGGATATTTGTCGTTTGTAAAGACCGAATAATACGAGAATGTTGCAAGCGCTACCGACACTCCAACATAAAATTAAAGTGCTCTGAAATTTATGTTTAAAATATAGTAGTACATTAAAAAATTTGTATTTGAGTTAAATAATTCTTTTTGTATATTTATATAGTTAATTAACTGTACAGTTAATTAAATAATTCTTTTAATATATTTATACAGTTTATTGTGACTATATTGTGCAATTATATTATGATTTTTAATTGTAATCGTATTAAATCATAAAGCGGAAAATTTCAGTAGTTAATTTATAATCAAACAATTAGTTTACTCACTTAACGTTCTTTCGATACAATTATTAAATACTAATAAGCAAATAAAAATCTAATTGCAAATATAGATTCATGATTAAATAAATTAATAATTTTTAATAAACCTTATTTTTTAGAAATTATTCTAAAATTATTAATTTATCTTAAATATTTTAAATTCGCGTTTTAAATAATTAAAAATGATAATTTCTAATTATTATTTGAATATTAATTCTATGTATTTTTTATTGCTGTTCCAACAATTGCTTATATTTTTATACATTAAATTCTTTTATAAATACGTTAAACACCTAAAAATACATTTCTATAAATAATACCTTACCCTTTTCAAAACTATTTTTTTGTTTAGTTTTATTATAATGTAACCTGTGATCATTCCAATAATATATGGACCAATTCGAAGCCATGAAGGATAGTATAAGACATCTATAAGTCTATACAGTTCGTCTATGCTACAATAACAAAAAGTGTTCATTTAAGTAATTAATCTCACGTTCAATAATATGACTTTGTAACTTACGTTTGGACATATTCGTGAACGTATGAGGTATAGCCGTTTAATATAATCGAGGCTATTAGAAGTGTACCTAGTAGGGCAACAGCCGTGTAAAAGAATCTAAAATTCGTAGTTTACATTTAACTCTTCGGATATATGCGCGAGAAATATGCATTCGTCAAGAATCGTTTAACTCGTAATACTTACACGGTCGACAGAATCAAAAGCGCCAAACCGATTATAAAGAATTGCATATCGCTGGCTAAATACCAACTCCAAGACATGCACTGCAAAGAAATGGGAATTTCAATAATTTAGAAGTGAGGAATCTTCCACACGCTTTCCAACGTGCGATGATATTGTAATTAAATTCACGTTCGTTACCATCGTATTGTGATCGAACAAATTATTTATGTACAAGAGATTTCTCCACCAATATTTTGCGCAAATTTCGTGAGGCCTCTCCTCGACGTAGAACTGTGAGGTTTTGTCGTAATAAGCCGAGTTTAATTGCAGTATTCCTATCATCAACATGTAAGGCGGTGTCAATCTTAAAACGAATTTTTAGATTAATAAACGGGCATTCATTATCATCTGGCTCGCCGTTGAATTGAATTTTTTAAATCGCATATCCTCATTATTTCGATCATTACTGTCCTATTGAATGCTGTCGCGTTAACAGCGTCGTCTTTGTTTATTTTTCGCGCGAATCGAGATAGTGGAGAAACGTACCGGAGAAATCGTCTTATTACGCCGACGAAGAACTCTTTTAGCTTCTCCTGCCAATTAATCGATTTATTTCGTTCTTGGTCCATTTTATACTTCAGATTCGTATACGTCAATAAAAGCCCGCTTAAAAAGAAATAAGTGTCGACCGACAAGGTTGCGTTGCTTATCACTTGGACCGGCATACCCTCGCCGAGTCTTATCATCCACATTTTATTGTCTATGTGTACGAAATGATTTTGCATGTATGTACAAATATGTTACGTAAATTATTACATAAATGATCATTTCTATAATTTTTATGTTTCAAGATACTTACCGAAATACTCCCTCGTGTAAAATACGGTATGAGCTATAATTATCCAAAGCATGCTTAGAAATCTTAAGCCGTGGATAACGGGTATTCCTTCGGCGTCCAGTTTCGTGCAAAATATCATTTTCGTATTCGTGTAAACGGAGAAACATATTAGTACAGCTCCGATTCTATTTTTTTTACGTGGGGACGACGAGTCTGTCATTTCCATGTTACAGGTCGGGTCTTCTACACCTGAATCACAGTTCAGAATTTTTAGCATCTATATTAATATAGAAATTGCAAAGGACACTTGCCAATAGAATTATTGAGCGAGAAAACGATTGGAAAAAAAATATTGCACCATAGAAATACACAAATAATATAGGATATGATGTGATATAGGAGAAAAACATATTTTTTTTGCAGAATTTTATTAAAATGATATCGACTCCAAATTAATTAAATAATTTCAATGTAAAATGTGAGTGTCAATTCCTTTTGGAATACAAAGAATATGATAGAAGATTCAAATAAATGTTACAGATGATCTACTACGAAGAAACTTAAGAAGTTTTAAACATATACTTACTAATGGTAGTTGTATTCTTCGCTTTTAAATTTTTTTGATGTACGAATATATCGTATATTGTGCCACTTAGCACTATGATAAAAGTAAGCATTAAAACGACACTGAAATTATAAAAATAATATGCAATCTCTTCCAGTGCTTCCTCAGACTCTTGGAAATTTTTATTATATATCACTGTTTTAGATATAATTTTTATTGTCTTCGTGTTTTTCGACGTACCATATGAAAAGCATTCTACCACTCAGTAGCCATTGATGATCGTCCTTCAAGTCTTTTACCCGGATTAGGCTGAGATCCATGGAATAGAGTTCATTAACTAAGAAAATCCTATCACGAAATATTCTTTCCAATATGAAGCTCAAATCATTAACGGAGCAGGATGCAGGTAAGCAGAGACCAAGCGTAATGAGATCCTAAAGAAAAAACTTTCTTTAGCATATCTTAATACCCGATACAATACCAATAACAATTAATATTTAAATATTTTTTGTAATTTTACGTTTAAAAATTTTAATATTTGTTCTCATTAAAGAGAATTTATCAAGAAAGATCGAATACGCTCGAACAAATTTGTCTAAATTATTGTAACTTTCTCTTTACATAATTTATTAGACATGTGCCATGTATGTAATAATTCTGTTATGTTGTGTTTAAGTTCAATGATGTTTATAATAATAATTATTATTAATTTTCTCGCATTGATTTCAAAATAAAAAGATTTATTTAGATAATAGTATAAAAAGATGCGAGAAATGTGCAATTTAGAAGGACAAAAATTGAGAAATCTACGTCGAAGTCAGTGATTTAAAACGCGATATACTGTAATTGATCCTAACTGTAATTGAGCAACAAACTTACTTCGTTTGGTAGACCGGTGTGATACTGAAGAGTACTGTTGTGTTTAAAATGAGCGACGAAGTAATTCACTTCGAAGGGCGGGTATTCATCCCGCGGATCGCGGTAGTGCGTGTTATTTAATATAAGCCGTTTTGCGATCTCGAAGGGACTCCTGTTCATAATATCGAGGCACTGACTGCGACTGCCCAGCCAAAAATTATTTCCATAAAAGAAACCGGAATTTGGGTCGCCGCTGGAATCCAATGCTAGAGCATATAATTTATATTTAGAATTTACATTAGGAATACATCATTTAATTGTTATTTGCTTGAAAAAGTAGCATTTCTTCTTCATTCTTAGTCAATCATCGGAACTTTCATTAATTGTTTACGGATCACTAATTGAGAAAGACAACTTTTAGATATTTCGTATTGTCCGGATTTCTCAACTTTTTAATTTCATTAATTTAACATTTTCGCGATTTGCTTTAGTTAACGATGTTTAGTTAACAATGATTACGAAACAAAATTATATAATCCCGATATTGTTAATTTACAAAAAAAATGCAGATGCGGCTGAGAAACTTGCTCTTTGTGTAACACGAAGAAAGTGTATCCGGCTAAGTGTTCTAACTGAAAATTACATGTGCGACACAATCGCGGTCGTAATACACTTATGTAGAGTATGGTTGCATAATGTGTGAATAAACGAATTACATTCCGAATGCAAAGCCCCGAACAGGTTGTTTTCCAGTCGGCAGGATGAGAACATTTGACGAATCTGAAGTAACAAGCACCACTTTTCAGGCTTGTAATTTTAATAATAAACAATCTAGTATAGCTGTATTATCATATTTTGAAGTAATTTATACCAACGTAAGAAGATCGATATAAAATAGATCCTTTTGTCGACTCTATCTAAATAATAATTTCAAAAATCCAATCATCTCCCAAGAGAGTCACTCTTCTGCTGAATCAACCCCTTTATCTCGATAAACACGATAAATTGAATTTATTGGTTGAAATTAAAGAGTTAGTTTACTAGATGAATTCATATTCTATATAAGAATGCATCAAAATTATATACCGTATATAATTTACATAATCTTTAATTATGAAATCCCTAAGGATTAAATCAGACGATAGTTTTATAAATATAATAGATATTTGAAATAATTTCACTATTAAATATCTTGATTTATTCAACTTATGCAATAAAAGAAGTCGCACTTAATTTTATTTTTGAAATATCTAAGAATATTTTATAATGAATATTTATGGTGAATCAAAAATACAAAATACAACGTATTTTATATTTCTAATCTTTATTATAAGAGAAATATTATCAATTTGATACAAATTATAAATCGTATGTTTTGATTTTACTTTGAAATATACTTGTGCAACATATAAAGATAAACAATTTCAAGGTTGCAACAAAAATAGAAACTGGTTACATTTTCCAAGAAAATATGCGATTTTCATAAAAAATCGCTTCTATTAATTTTTTATCGAAATATTTATAATAAACCTTCAGAATAATAAGTGCAGAATTGCATGAAAAATGCAATTTGAGTCAATGCTAAATGAATATCGAGATAAAACGCAAAAAGTGAATATGGAATATTAATTTGTCTTGCATATTTTAATTTTTCTAGTATTCAATAGCTTTACGTATTTGTTTTAATGTAAAGAAATTTTAAACTTTGTATTTTTAAGATAATTAGAAACTTTAATTAATTATTAAAGATAATTATGCCCTTTTCCTACAAGTTACTACCATTTTCACTGAATATGCCAAATTTTTGCAACTATTATATTGTATTTTCATTATTTCGCATATGATAAAAGTTAAATACAATATACTAGTTATACATTGCGCTTTTTTGATTTTTAATTCATCATATAAAAATATAGGTATTTCAAGAAAAAATTAAATATGACTTTCTTTGTTGAGCGAGATATAGATGCGCTTTTATTAACGAGAAAAATTAATTACGGTCTAATTTTTTGCTTAATTTTCTTGCAAAGGAAGAAAAAGCGATAGAATCAATTTGGTTTTGTCACTTGTTATTTTTAACGATTGACGCAATGAAACAAATTCATTGAGAGATTGTCCATTTTAGGTTTTCGGATTTTGCATTCGATTTATCGATTGTGATTAAAAATGGACTGTACTCACTCTTCAAGCCCCATAGTATTCGTTGATCGACAGCGTTTTTAAAATCTCGTAGTTCCATTCCACAAGTTGTCGAGCCGAGAAGCCCGGATCTGGAGGCGATAGCATAGGCAGGCAGTAAACGGATACTACTGTCATTTTCGTTAGATCCGTGAATTTGTGCCGATACGCAGAATAATGCGGCAGAAAGGCAAATATATAAAACGGATATAAGTTGCTGACGCGACATAATGCTTTAGAACCAAAAAGTTAAATTTGTCACTTTTATTTTCACCGTACTGTAGACTGTGGCAAATACCGCTAGATCGTGAAATAAATTACGGAGATACGACAGAGCGAAATTAGGTTTAGCTCATATAACGAATTTCATTAATCTAAGATTGTTCTCTTCTTATAGATAAAGGAGTCACATTTATCCCGACAAATTTTATTAAAGAAAAAACGTTGTTTATTATTTTGTCTGCGCAAACGTTAGTGTAACATCTTAGAGACTTAAAGTTTTGTCAAATATTTCCCATTGATTTGTACAATGGAGATTAATATTGGTCAGCCAGATTCGACGATCGGGACAAGACTGGTCTATATAGGGAGAAGATAACGTGGATTTGCGGTGGAAAGCGAAACGTCCTTCCCATCAACTTTTTCGAGGTCGTGGCGGAGCCCCACCACATTATTGCGTATGATATCATTTGAGTATGCTGACTTCCGACGAATGACAATCTTACAAAAATTAATCTAGTAAGACGACTAAAAATTGAATTTATGAATTTTTATACAACCTCTGTGTAAAATTAAAAATTATCTGTAAAATCGTTTTTCTTCTGTTTTCATCTCTTTGAATTTTTACAAATTTTTCAACAATTAAAAATAAATGTCGTGATCATAAAGTTAATATGAAAATAATCAAAAATGAAAATCAAAAATGAAAATAAACAGAAGAGAATTTAATTATTTAAAAATTAATTTGAAAAAAGATTGATGATTTATCTAACAACATAATAAAATTAACATATATTGTATTTTAATTTCCCTTTAAAAAAATTTTATAAAGTTAAATTTTACATGACGCTAACGCACAAAGTCACAAACTCATTATTATAAACGCGCGACCAATGCCAAATGCGATAGCGAACAAAGCGAAAGCGAAAACGCTTATCAGAACGCGGAATTAGTTTTTCTTGATATTTACAATATATATGTCATGAGGGAAAGTCTCAGAAAGTTAAAAGGTATTTGATTTGGAACATTGTACTAATATGAATTTTGCCTTTTCTCCTTTTTTTTCTTTATGTTTTTAGAGGATAGGTTACGGTGATGAACACCATAGCGATGCAAATAGATCGCCGATAGATAGAAAGATATTTTTACATTATCGATTGCATTTGGCAAATAATGCAGCAATTCCCCAACGCTTTCGAATTCAATGAACATTTTTTAATTACTATTCTCAATCATCTCTATTCTTGCAGATTTGGAACGTTCTGGTTCAGCAGATATTTATTTTAACAGTAATTGTACGCAATTAACTTATGTTTCTGTGTATATGAGTTATATAATAACATTTACAGTGAACGTGACAGAGTGCAGGAAGCAAAGAACAGTCTCCCTTTGGTCGTATACCAATAGTCAATTATCTCTTTATATGAATCCTCTTTATCGGTCCGGTACAAACTATCAACTCATTCTAATGCCAGTTGCCAGTATGCGATATATCAAGCTGTGGAAAAGTTTATATTGTAGATGGAACCCCAGTATGCGGCAACAGGTATATGAAAATGTCTAATGGAATTAATTATTATTACGCTAAATAAATTACAAGTATTTTTGTCAAAATACCTGTATTTGTCTGCTGCAAGGATCCTGTCTATAAACGAACAAGAGAGCTTCTAGTCTTGAAAGAGCAGCTCGAGAAGCAGCTGGAGGAAGGTAGACGCGAACAGGCCTCACGCGCAAATCGAACCGTCACCTCGCCGGTGCATTCCCCAGTTCACATATAACACCACGGGGAACTTTGACCGTCTGGTAATTTGTAGTTTTGTAAATGAGCTGTAAACTCTTGATCTCCTTCGAGCCAGATACAAGATATTTTGACTGAATTCCACTGGTGAATGCTATGTATAATACGCCCACTTAATAAAAACGAGTCTAGATTCGTGCGTATTCCTGTGTTTTAATGAATTAACCGTATATTCAACATTCCACATAATTTTTACCGCGAATTGTACCCAGTTTATTCCCAAACTCCATCGAAGTTGAATACGGTTTCGCACAGATGGTATAAAAGGATGTGAGACTAAGAATCAGTTTTATTTCATTCGATTTTAATTACATTTTTACAATTACATCTTGACAATATTTTCATCACAATCACGTATGCGAAATTATAATCTCATGATCTCTCTGATATTTTTTCCTACTGTGAGACTGAATGAACGTCTGCATTAATAAAATATACGGGAATTCTGCCATTAAAGACAATGCATAAGCACAGAAATAAGTACTCCCGAAGTGTCCTAAGACCATGGCGCTCTAAAAACGAATGTTGTTACAAAAAGTGTATTTGTTTGTCAATGTCAGAGTTTTTTAATATTCGAGTACTTACTGTAGACAGAAATTCTAAATGAGCAGCTGTTTCATTGTGCAGGCGAATCGAATTTATAATAAAAGGATTTAAAAGGTAAGCACAATATGTGAGTCTGCTGAGAGGAATCCAGATTTTGCTTGTTAATATTTCTTTCATTATGCCTGTAATAAAGTCAAGTGTTTGATGATTAAAATAATAATATAAAATTTTTTCTAAATTAATACGTTACTGTTATCGTTTTGTGTTTAGCTTCTATCTATTACAGAAATGCTTATTAAAGCGTGAATTGGGAAAATGAGATTAAATGGAATATAAGTTACTAAATAATGATGTATTATTACAATTTATTTATGTTGTTATAATATAAGATGTATTTATATATTATTAAATTAACTAACCTCCGTGCTTAGTACAACACACTATTACAATCCATGCTATACCTATGGCCCAAACTGTTCTGCTTAACGCAACGTAGACAGCAGTAGACAAAACGGATATTTGTCGTTTGTAAAGACCGAATAATACGAGAATGTTGCAAGCGCTACCGACACTCCAACATAAAATTAAAGTGCTCTGAAATTTATGTTTAAAATATAGTAGTATATTAAAAAATTTGTATTTGAGTTAAATAATTCTTTTTGTATATTTATGCAGTTAATTAACTGTATAGTTAATTAAATAGTTCTTTTAATATATTTATACAGTTTATTGTGACTATATTGTGCAATTATATTATGATTTTTAATTGTAATCGTATTAAATCATAAAGCGGAAAATTTCAGTGGTTAATTTATAATCAAACAATTAGTTTACTCACAAATACTTAACGTTCTTTCGATACAATTATTAAATACTAATAAGCAAATAAAAATCTAATTGCAAATATAGATTCATGATTAAATAAATTAATAATTTTTAATAAACCTTATTTTTTAGAAATTATTCTAAAATTATTAATTTATCTTAAATATTTTAAATTCGCGTTTTAAATAATTAAAAATGATAATTTCTAATTATTATTTGAATATTAATTCTATGTATTTTTTATTGCTGTTCCAACAATTGCTTATATTTTTATACATTAAATTCTTTTATAAATACGTTAAACACCTAAAAATACATTTCTATAAATAATACCTTACCCTTTTCAAAACTATTTTTTTGTTTAGTTTTATTATAATGTAACCTGTGATCATTCCAATAATATATGGACCAATTCGAAGCCATGAAGGATAGTATAAGACATCTATAAGTCTATACAGTTCGTCTATGCTACAATAACAAAAAGTGTTCATTTAAGTAATTAATCTCACGTTCAATAATATGACTTTGTAACTTACGTTTGGACATATTCGTGAACGTATGAGGTATAGCCATTTAATATAATCGAGGCTATTAGAAGTGTACCTAGTAGGGCAACAGCCGTGTAAAAGAATCTAAAATTCGTAGTTTACATTTAACTCTTCGGATATATGCGCGAGAAATATGCATTCGTCAAGAATCGTTTAACTCGTAATACTTACACGGTCGACAGAATCAAAAGCGCCAAACCGATTATAAAGAATTGCATATCGCTGGCTAAATACCAACTCCAAGACATGCACTGCAAAGAAATGGGAATTTCAATAATTTAGAAGTGAGGAATCTTCCACACGCTTTCCAACGTGCGATGATATTGTAATTAAATTCACGTTCGTTACCATCGTATTGTGATCGAACAAATTATTTATGTACAAGAGATTTCTCCACCAATATTTTGCGCAAATTTCGTGAGGCCTCTCCTCGACGTAGAACTGTGAGGTTTTGTCGTAATAAGCCGAGTTTAATTGCAGTATTCCTATCATCAACATGTAAGGCGGTGTCAATCTTAAAACGAATTTTTAGATTAATAAACGGGCATTCATTATCATCTGGCTCGCCGTTGAATTGAATTTTTTAAATCGCATATCCTCATTATTTCGATCATTACTGTCCTATTGAATGCTGTCGCGTTAACAGCGTCGTCTTTGTTTATTTTTCGCGCGAATCGAGATAGTGGAGAAACGTACCGGAGAAATCGTCTTATTACGCCGACGAAGAACTCTTTTAGCTTCTCCTGCCAATTAATCGATTTATTTCGTTCTTGGTCCATTTTATACTTCAGATTCGTATACGTCAATAAAAGCCCGCTTAAAAAGAAATAAGTGTCGACCGACAAGGTTGCGTTGCTTATCACTTGGACCGGCATACCCTCGCCGAGTCTTATCATCCACATTTTATTGTCTATGTGTACGAAATGATTTTGCATGTATGTACAAATATGTTACGTAAATTATTACATAAATGATCATTTCTATAATTTTTATGTTTCAAGATACTTACCGAAATACTCCCTCGTGTAAAATACGGTATGAGCTATAATTATCCAAAGCATGCTTAGAAATCTTAAGCCGTGGATAACGGGTATTCCTTCGGCGTCCAGTTTCGTGCAAAATATCATTTTCGTATTCGTGTAAACGGAGAAACATATTAGTACAGCTCCGATTCTATTTTTTTTACGTGGGGACGACGAGTCTGTCATTTCCATGTTACAGGTCGGGTCTTCTACACCTGAATCACAGTTCAGAATTTTTAGCATCTATATTAATATAGAAATTGCAAAGGACACTTGCCAATAGAATTATTGAGCGAGAAAACGATTGGAAAAAAAATATTGCACCATAGAAATACACAAATAATATAGGATATGATGTGATATAGGAGAAAAACATATTTTTTTTGCAGAATTTTATTAAAATGATATCGACTCCAAATTAATTAAATAATTTCAATGTAAAATGTGAGTGTCAATTCCTTTTGGAATACAAAGAATATGATAGAAGATTCAAATAAATGTTACAGATGATCTACTACGAAGAAACTTAAGAAGTTTTAAACATATACTTACTAATGGTAGTTGTATTCTTCGCTTTTAAATTTTTTTGATGTACGAATATATCGTATATTGTGCCACTTAGCACTATGATAAAAGTAAGCATTAAAACGACACTGAAATTATAAAAATAATATGCAATCTCTTCCAGTGCTTCCTCAGACTCTTGGAAATTTTATTATATATCACTGTTTTAGATATAATTTTTATTGTCTTCGTGTTTTTCGACGTACCATATGAAAAGCATTCTACCACTCAGTAGCCATTGATGATCGTCCTTCAAGTCTTTTACCCGGATTAGGCTGAGATCCATGGAATAGAGTTCATTAACTAAGAAAATCCTATCACGAAATATTCTTTCCAATATGAAGCTCAAATCATTAACGGAGCAGGATGCAGGTAAGCAGAGACCAAGCGTAATGAGATCCTAAAGAAAAAACTTTCTTTAGCATATCTTAATACCCGATACAATACCAATAACAATTAATATTTAAATATTTTTTGTAATTTTACGTTTAAAAATTTTAATATTTGTTCTCATTAAAGAGAATTTATCAAGAAAGATCGAATACGCTCGAACAAATTTGTCTAAATTATTGTAACTTTCTCTTTACATAATTTATTAGACATGTGCCATGTATGTAATAATTCTGTTATGTTGTGTTTAAGTTCAATGATGTTTATAATAATAATTATTATTAATTTTCTCGCATTGATTTCAAAATAAAAAGATTTATTTAGATAATAGTATAAAAAGATGCGAGAAATGTGCAATTTAGAAGGACAAAAATTGAGAAATCTACGTCGAAGTCAGTGATTTAAAACGCGATATACTGTAATTGATCCTAACTGTAATTGAGCAACAAACTTACTTCGTTTGGTAGACCGGTGTGATACTGAAGAGTACTGTTGTGTTTAAAATGAGCGACGAAGTAATTCACTTCGAAGGGCGGGTATTCATCCCGCGGATCGCGGTAGTGCGTGTTATTTAATATAAGCCGTTTTGCGATCTCGAAGGGACTCCTGTTCATAATATCGAGGCACTGACTGCGACTGCCCAGCCAAAAATTATTTCCATAAAAGAAACCGGAATTTGGGTCGCCGCTGGAATCCAATGCTAGAGCATATAATTTATATTTAGAATTTACATTAGGAATACATCATTTAATTGTTATTTGCTTGAAAAAGTAGCATTTCTTCTTCATTCTTAGTCAATCATCGGAACTTTCATTAATTGTTTACGGATCACTAATTGAGAAAGACAACTTTTAGATATTTCGTATTGTCCGGATTTCTCAACTTTTTAATTTCATTAATTTAACATTTTCGCGATTTGCTTTAGTTAACGATGTTTAGTTAACAATGATTACGAAACAAAATTATATAATCCCGATATTGTTAATTTACAAAAAAAATGCAGATGCGGCTGAGAAACTTGCTCTTTGTGTAACACGAAGAAAGTGTATCCGGCTAAGTGTTCTAACTGAAAATTACATGTGCGACACAATCGCGGTCGTAATACACTTATGTAGAGTATGGTTGCATAATGTGTGAATAAACGAATTACATTCCGAATGCAAAGCCCCGAACAGGTTGTTTTCCAGTCGGCAGGATGAGAACATTTGACGAATCTGAAGTAACAAGCACCACTTTTCAGGCTTGTAATTTTAATAATAAACAATCTAGTATAGCTGTATTATCATATTTTGAAGTAATTTATACCAACGTAAGAAGATCGATATAAAATAGATCCTTTTGTCGACTCTATCTAAATAATAATTTCAAAAATCCAATCATCTCCCAAGAGAGTCACTCTTCTGCTGAATCAACCCCTTTATCTCGATAAACACGATAAATTGAATTTATTGGTTGAAATTAAAGAGTTAGTTTACTAGATGAATTCATATTCTATATAAGAATGCATCAAAATTATATACCGTATATAATTTACATAATCTTTAATTATGAAATCCCTAAGGATTAAATCAGACGATAGTTTTATAAATATAATAGATATTTGAAATAATTTCACTATTAAATATCTTGATTTATTCAACTTATGCAATAAAAGAAGTCGCACTTAATTTTATTTTTGAAATATCTAAGAATATTTTATAATGAATATTTATGGTGAATCAAAAATACAAAATACAACGTATTTTATATTTCTAATCTTTATTATAAGAGAAATATTATCAATTTGATACAAATTATAAATCGTATGTTTTGATTTTACTTTGAAATATACTTGTGCAACATATAAAGATAAACAATTTCAAGGTTGCAACAAAAATAGAAACTGGTTACATTTTCCAAGAAAATATGCGATTTTCATAAAAAATCGCTTCTATTAATTTTTTATCGAAATATTTATAATAAACCTTCAGAATAATAAGTGCAGAATTGCATGAAAAATGCAATTTGAGTCAATGCTAAATGAATATCGAGATAAAACGCAAAAAGTGAATATGGAATATTAATTTGTCTTGCATATTTTAATTTTTCTAGTATTCAATAGCTTTACGTATTTGTTTTAATGTAAAGAAATTTTAAACTTTGTATTTTTAAGATAATTAGAAACTTTAATTAATTATTAAAGATAATTATGCCCTTTTCCTACAAGTTACTACCATTTTCACTGAATATGCCAAATTTTTGCAACTATTATATTGTATTTTCATTATTTCGCATATGATAAAAGTTAAATACAATATACTAGTTATACATTGCGCTTTTTTGATTTTTAATTCATCATATAAAAATATAGGTATTTCAAGAAAAAATTAAATATGACTTTCTTTGTTGAGCGAGATATAGATGCGCTTTTATTAACGAGAAAAATTAATTACGGTCTAATTTTTTGCTTAATTTTCTTGCAAAGGAAGAAAAAGCGATAGAATCAATTTGGTTTTGTCACTTGTTATTTTTAACGATTGACGCAATGAAACAAATTCATTGAGAGATTGTCCATTTTAGGTTTTCGGATTTTGCATTCGATTTATCGATTGTGATTAAAAATGGACTGTACTCACTCTTCAAGCCCCATAGTATTCGTTGATCGACAGCGTTTTTAAAATCTCGTAGTTCCATTCCACAAGTTGTCGAGCCGAGAAGCCCGGATCTGGAGGCGATAGCATAGGCAGGCAGTAAACGGATACTACTGTCATTTTCGTTAGATCCGTGAATTTGTGCCGATACGCAGAATAATGCGGCAGAAAGGCAAATATATAAAACGGATATAAGTTGCTGACGCGACATAATGCTTTAGAACCAAAAAGTTAAATTTGTCACTTTTATTTTCACCGTACTGTAGACTGTGGCAAATACCGCTAGATCGTGAAATAAATTACGGAGATACGACAGAGCGAAATTAGGTTTAGCTCATATAACGAATTTCATTAATCTAAGATTGTTCTCTTCTTATAGATAAAGGAGTCACATTTATCCCGACAAATTTTATTAAAGAAAAAACGTTGTTTATTATTTTGTCTGCGCAAACGTTAGTGTAACATCTTAGAGACTTAAAGTTTTGTCAAATATTTCCCATTGATTTGTACAATGGAGATTAATATTGGTCAGCCAGATTCGACGATCGGGACAAGACTGGTCTATATAGGGAGAAGATAACGTGGATTTGCGGTGGAAAGCGAAACGTCCTTCCCATCAACTTTTTCGAGGTCGTGGCGGAGCCCCACCACATTATTGCGTATGATATCATTTGAGTATGCTGACTTCCGACGAATGACAATCTTACAAAAATTAATCTAGTAAGACGACTAAAAATTGAATTTATGAATTTTTATACAACCTCTGTGTAAAATTAAAAATTATCTGTAAAATCGTTTTTCTTCTGTTTTCATCTCTTTGAATTTTTACAAATTTTTCAACAATTAAAAATAAATGTCGTGATCATAAAGTTAATATGAAAATAATCAAAAATGAAAATCAAAAATGAAAATAAACAGAAGAGAATTTAATTATTTAAAAATTAATTTGAAAAAAGATTGATGATTTATCTAACAACATAATAAAATTAACATATATTGTATTTTAATTTCCCTTTAAAAAAATTTTATAAAGTTAAATTTTACATGACGCTAACGCACAAAGTCACAAACTCATTATTATAAACGCGCGACCAATGCCAAATGCGATAGCGAACAAAGCGAAAGCGAAAACGCTTATCAGAACGCGGAATTAGTTTTTCTTGATATTTACAATATATATGTCATGAGGGAAAGTCTCAGAAAGTTAAAAGGTATTTGATTTGGAACATTGTACTAATATGAATTTTGCCTTTTCTCCTTTTTTTTCTTTATGTTTTTAGAGGATAGGTTACGGTGATGAACACCATAGCGATGCAAATAGATCGCCGGTATTTTTACATTATCGATTGCATTTGGCAAATAATGCAGCAATTCCCCAACGCTTTCGAATTCAATGAACATTTTTTAATTACTATTCTCAATCATCTCTATTCTTGCAGATTTGGAACGTTCTGGTTCAGCAGATATTTATTTTAACAGTAATTGTACGCAATTAACTTATGTTTCTGTGTATATGAGTTATATAATAACATTTACAGTGAACGTGACAGAGTGCAGGAAGCAAAGAACAGTCTCCCTTTGGTCGTATACCAATAGTCAATTATCTCTTTATATGAATCCTCTTTATCGGTCCGGTACAAACTATCAACTCATTCTAATGCCAGTTGCCAGTATGCGATATATCAAGCTGTGGAAAAGTTTATATTGTAGATGGAACCCCAGTATGCGGCAACAGGTATATGAAAATGTCTAATGGAATTAATTATTATTACGCTAAATAAATTACAAGTATTTTTGTCAAAATACCTGTATTTGTCTGCTGCAAGGATCCTGTCTATAAACGAACAAGAGAGCTTCTAGTCTTGAAAGAGCAGCTCGAGAAGCAGCTGGAGGAAGGTAGACGCGAACAGGCCTCACGCGCAAATCGAACCGTCACCTCGCCGGTGCATTCCCCAGTTCACATATAACACCACGGGGAACTTTGACCGTCTGGTAATTTGTAGTTTTGTAAATGAGCTGTAAACTCTTGATCTCCTTCGAGCCAGATACAAGATATTTTGACTGAATTCCACTGGTGAATGCTATGTATAATACGCCCACTTAATAAAAACGAGTCTAGATTCGTGCGTATTCCTGTGTTTTAATGAATTAACCGTATATTCAACATTCCACATAATTTTTACCGCGAATTGTACCCAGTTTATTCCCAAACTCCATCGAAGTTGAATACGGTTTCGCACAGATGGTATAAAAGGATGTGAGACTAAGAATCAGTTTTATTTCATTCGATTTTAATTACATTTTTACAATTACATCTTGACAATATTTTCATCACAATCACGT
The DNA here is from genome assembly GCA_928718305.1 of Tetramorium bicarinatum. NCBI lineage: Eukaryota > Metazoa > Arthropoda > Insecta > Hymenoptera > Formicidae > Tetramorium > Tetramorium bicarinatum. The sequence continues at coordinate 18,940,506 of OV788324.1, forward strand.
ATGCGAAATTATAATCTCATGATCTCTCTGACATTTTTTCCTATTGTGAGTGAACGTCCGCATTAATAAAATATACGGGGATTCTGCCATTAAAGACAATGCATAAGCACAGAAATAAGTACTCCCGAAGTGTCCTAAGACCATGGCGCTCTAAAAACGAATGTTGTTACAAAAAGTGTATTTGTTTGTCAATGTCAGAGTTTTTTAATATTCGAGTACTTACTGTAGACAGAAATTCTAAATGAGCAGCTGTTTCATTGTGCAGGCGAATCGAATTTATAATAAAAGGATTTAAAAGGTAAGCACAATATGTGAGTCTGCTGAGAGGAATCCAGATTTTGCTTGTTAATATTTCTTTCATTATGCCTGTAATAAAGTCAAGTGTTTGATGATTAAAATAATAATATAAAATTTTTTCTAAATTAATACGTTACTGTTATCGTTTTGTGTTTAGCTTCTATCTATTACAGAAATGCTTATTAAAGCGTGAATTGGGAAAATGAGATTAAATGGAATATAAGTTACTAAATAATGATGTATTATTACAATTTATTTATGTTGTTATAATATAAGATGTATTTATATATTATTAAATTAACTAACCTCCGTGCTTAGTACAACACACTATTACAATCCATGCTATACCTATGGCCCAAACTGTTCTGCTTAACGCAACGTAGACAGCAGTAGACAAAACGGATATTTGTCGTTTGTAAAGACCGAATAATACGAGAATGTTGCAAGCGCTACCGACACTCCAACATAAAATTAAAGTGCTCTGAAATTTATGTTTAAAATATAGTAGTATATTAAAAAATTTGTATTTGAGTTAAATAATTCTTTTTGTATATTTATGCAGTTAATTAACTGTATAGTTAATTAAATAGTTCTTTTAATATATTTATACAGTTTATTGTGACTATATTGTGCAATTATATTATGATTTTTAATTGTAATCGTATTAAATCATAAAGCGGAAAATTTCAGTGGTTAATTTATAATCAAACAATTAGTTTACTCACAAATACTTAACGTTCTTTCGATACAATTATTAAATACTAATAAGCAAATAAAAATCTAATTGCAAATATAGGTTCATGATTAAATTAATATTATTAATAAATTAATAATTTTTAATAAACCTTTTTTTTAGAAATTATTCTAAAATTATTAATTTATCTTAAATATTTTAAATTCGCGTTTTAAATAATTAAAAATGATAATTTCTAATTATTATTTGAATATTAATTCTATGTATTTTTTATTGCTGTTCCAACAATTGCTTATATTTTTATACATTAAATTCTTTTATAAATACGTTAAACACCTAAAAATACATTTCTATAAATAATACCTTACCCTTTTCAAAACTATTTTTTTGTTTAGTTTTATTATAATGTAACCTGTGATCATTCCAATAATATATGGACCAATTCGAAGCCATGGTGGATAGTATAAGACATCTATAAGTCTATACTGTTCGTCTATGCTACAATAACAAAAGGCGTTCATTTAAGTAATTAATCTTACGTTCAATAATATGACTTTGTAACTTACGTTTGGACATATTCGTGAACGTATGAGGTATAGCCGTTTAATATAATCGAGGCTATTAGAAGTGTACCTAGTAGGGCAACAGCCGTGTAAAAGAATCTAAAATTCGTAGTTTACATTTAACTCTTCGGATATATGCGCGAGAAATATGCATTCGTCAAGAATCGTTTAACTCGTAATACTTACACGGTCGACAGAATCAAAAGCGCCAAACCGATTATAAAGAATTGCATATCGCTGGCTAAATACCAACTCCAAGACATGCACTGCAAAGAAATGGGAATTTCAATAATTTAGAAGTGAGGAATCTTCCACACGCTTTCCAACGTGCGATGATATTGTAATTAAATTCACGTTCGTTACCATCGTATTGTGATCGAACAAATTATTTATGTACAAGAGATTTCTCCACCAATATTTTGCGCAAATTTCGTGAGGCCTCTCCTCGACGTAGAACTGTGAGGTTTTGTCGTAATAAGCCGAGTTTAATTGCAGTATTCCTATCATCAACATGTAAGGCGGTGTCAATCTTAAAACGAATTTTTAGATTAATAAACGGGCATTCATTATCATCTGGGTCGCCATTGAATTGAATTTTTTAAATCGCATATCCTCATTATTTCGATCATTACTGTCCTATTGAATGCTGTCGCGCTAACAGCGTCGTCTTTGTTTATTGTTTGCGCGAATCGAGATAGTGGAGAAACGTACCGGAGAAATCGTCTTATTACGCCGGCGAAGAACTCCTTTAGCTTCTCCTGCCAATTAATCGATTTATTTCGTTCTTGGTCCATTTTATACTTCAGAGATCCGTACGTTAATAAAAGCCCGCTTAAAAAAAAATAGGTATCGACCGACAAGGTTGCATTGCTTATCACTTGGACGGGCATACCCTCGCCGAATCTCAAAATCCACATTTTATTGTCTACGTATACGAAACGATGTTATTCATGTACGTACAAATAAGTAACGTAAATTATTACATAAATGATCTTTTCTATAATTTTCATGTTTCAAGATACTTACCGAAATACTCTCCCGTGTAAAATACGGTGTGAGCTATAATTATCCAAAGCATGCTTAGAAATCTTAAACCGTGGATAACGGGTATTCCTTCGACGTTCAGTTTCGTGCAAAATATCTTTTTCGTGTTCGTGTAAACGGAGAAACACATTAGTACGTCCCCGATTCTATTTTTTTCACGTGGAGATGACGAGTCTGTCATTTCCATCTCCCCGGCCACGTTTTTTACACCTAAATTACAATTCAAAATTTTTAGTATCTATATTAATATAGAAATTACAAAAGACATTTGCCAATAAAAATATTGAGCGAGAAAACGATTCTAAAAAAATATTGCACTATAGAAGCAAATAATACGTAACATAGGAGGAAAATATATTTTTTTGCAGAATTTTATTAAAGTAAAATCGACTCCAAATTAATTAAATAATTTCAATGTAGAATGTGAGCGTCAACTCCTTTTGGAATACAAAGAAAAAGGTAGAAGATATGAATAAATATTATAGGTGATCTAGTACGAAGAAGTTTTAAACATATACTTACTAATGGTAATTTTATTCTTTGCTTGTAAATATTTTTGATACACGAATATATCGTATATTGTGCCGCTTATCATTATGGTAAAAGTAAGCAGTAAAACAATACTGAAATCATAAAAATAATATGCAATCTCTTCCAGTGTTTCCTCAGATTCTTGGAAATTTTGTTATATATCATTTTTAGATATAATTTTTGTTGCCTTCATGTTTTCCGACGTACCATATGAAAAGCATTCTACCACTCAGTAACCATTGATGATCGTTCTTCAAGTCTTTTACCCGGATTAGACTGAGATTCATGGAATAGAGATCATTAACTAAAAAAATCCTATCACGAAATATTCTTTCCAATATGAAGCTCAAATCATTAACGGAGCAGGATGCAGGTAAGCAGAGACCAAGCGTAATGAGATCCTAAAAAAAAAACTTTCTTTAGCATATCTTAATACCCGATACAATACCAACAACAATTAATATTTAAATATTTTTTGTAATTTTACGTTTAAAAATTTTAATATTTGTTCTCATCAAAGAGAATTTATCAAGAAAGATCGAATACGCTCGAACAAATTTGCCTAAATTATTGTAACTTTCTCTTTACATAATTTATTAGATATGTGCCATGTATGTAATAATTCTGATATGTTGTGTTTAAGTCCAGTGATGTTTATAATAATTATTGTTATTAATTTTCTCGCATTGATTTCAAAATAAAAAGATTTATTTAGATAATAGTATAAAAAGATGCGAGAAATGTGCAATTTAGAAAGACAAAAATTGAGAAATCTACGTCGAAGTCAGTGATTTAAAACGCGATATACTGTAATTGATCCTAACTGTAATTGAGCAACAAACTTACTTCGTTTGGTAGACCGGTTTGATACTGAAGAGTACTGTTGTGTTTAAAATGAGCGACGAAGTAATTCACTTCGAAGGGCGGGTATTCATCCCGCGGATCGCGGTAGTGCGTGTTATTTAATATAAGCCGTTTTGCGATCTCGAAGGGACTCCTGTTCATAATATCGAGGCACTGACTGCGACTGCCCAGCCAAAAATTATTTCCATAAAAGAAACCCGACTTTGGGCCGCCGCTGGAATCCAATGCTTGAACATATAATTTATATTTAGAAGTTATATTAAGAATACATAATTTAATTTTTATTCGCGAAAAAGTAGCATTTCTCCTTCATTCTTAGTCAATCATCGAGACTTTCATTAATTGCTGAAGAATCACTAATTGCGAAAGGCAACTTTTAGATATCTCGTATTGTCCGAATTTCTTGACTTTATAATGTCATTAATTTAACATTCTCACGATTTGCTTTAGTTAACGATGCTTACGAAACAAAATTATATAATCCCGACATTGTTATTTTATAAAAAAAAAAAATCTTGTAAAAACACTAATAACAATAATGAATTATAATAATAAGTATAAAATGTTTTCGTTAATTAAAATAATATTGACTTCAAAAGGTTACATCTTTATCAATGTATTGTCATTTATTTGTACGAACTTTCACTCAGATCGCCTCTGTCTGAGTAAACATGATGGTGTTAAGAAATGTTCAGAATTCGAGGCTTACGAGCGAGGTCTATTGGACACGTTGTGTACCTAAAAGAGTATGTACTTATAACGTACAACTAATAGTGTTAAAGGTACACCGCGATACACGGCCCGTGCCACAGTCCGCGAGATAACAGGATCCTCGAAATGAAATGAGAGAAAATCGCGCCGTGTTGCACGCGTAACAGACGCTTTTCCCTTGCACATGCGGCTGAGAAACTTGTTCCTTGTGTAACACGAAGAAAGTTGATTCGGCTAAGTGTTCTAACCGAAAGTTACGCGTGCGACACAATCGCGGCGGTAATACACTTATGCAGAATATGGTTGCATAATGTGTGAATAAACGAATTACATTCCGAATGCAAAGTCCCGAACAGGTTGTTCTCCAGTCGACAGGAAGAGAACATTTGACGAGTAATTTGAAGTAAAAAGCACCAATTTTCAAGCTTGTAATTTTAATAATGAATAATCTATCGTATTGCTGTATTATCATACTTTGAAGTAATTTATAACAGCGTAAGAAGATCGATATAAAATAGATCTTTTTGTCGACTCTATCTAAATAATAATTTCAAGAATCCAATCATCTCCCAAGAGAGTCACTCTTCTGCTGAATCAACCCCTTTATCTCGATAAACACGATAAATTGAATTTATTGATTGAAATTAAAGAATTAGTTTACTAGATCATATTCTATATAAGAATGCCTCAAAATTATATATCGTAAATAATTTACATAATCTTTAATTATAAAATTTCTGAGAATTAAATCAATCAATAGTTTTACAAATATAATAGATATTTGAAACAATTTCATTATTAAATATCTTGATTTATTTAACTTATGCAACAAAAGAATCCACACTTAATTTTGTTTTGAAATATCTTGTATATTTTATAATGAATATTTATGATGAATCAAAAATAAAAAAAACAACGTATTTTATATTTCTAATCTTTATTATAAGAGAAATATTATCAATTTGATACAAATTATAAATCGTATGTTTTGATTTTACTTTGAAATATACTTGTGCAACATATAAAGATAAACAATTTCAAGGTAATTGCAACAAAAATAGAAACTGGTTACATTTTCCAACAAAATATGCGATTTTCATAAAAAATCGCTTCTATTAATTTTTTATCGAAATATTTATAATAAACCTTCAGAATAGTAAGTGCAGAATTGCATGAAAAATGCAATTTGAGTCAATGCTAAATGAATATCGAGATAAAACGCAAAAAGTGAATATGGAATATTAATTTGTCTTGCATATTTTAATTTTTCTAGTATTCAATAGCTTTACGTATTTGTTTTAATGTAAAGAAATTTTAAACTTTGTATTTTTAAGATAATTAGAAACTTTAATTAATTATTAAAGATAATTATGCCCTTTTCCTACAAGTTACTACCATTTTCACTGAATATGCCAAATTTTTGCAACTATTATATTGTATTTTCATTATTTCGCATATGATAAAAGTTAAATACAATATACTAGTTATACATTGCGCTTTTTTGATTTTTAATTCATCATATAAAAATATAGGTATTTCAAGAAAAAATTAAATATGACTTTCTTTGTTGAGCGAGATATAGATGCGCTTTTATTAACGAGTAAAATTAATTACGGTCTAATTTTTTGCTTAATTTTCTTGCAAAGGAAGAAAAAGCGATAGAATCAATTTGGTTTTGTCACCTGTTATTTTTAACGATTGACGCAATGAAACAAATTCATTGAAAGATTGTCCATTTTAGGTTTTCGGATTTTGCATTCGATTTATCGATTGTGATTAAAAATGGACTGTACTCACTCTTCAAGCCCCATAGTATTCGTTGATCGACAGCGTTTTTAAAATCTCGTAGTTCCATTCCACAAGTTGTCGAGCCGAGAAGCCCGGATCTGGAGGCGATAGCATAGGCAGGCAGTAAACGGATACTACTGTCATTTTCGTTAGATCCGTGAAATTGTGCCGATACGCAGAATAATGCGGCGGAATGGCAAATGTATAAAACGGATATAAGTCGCTGACGCGACATAATGCTTTAGCACCAAAAAGTCACAGTCACTGTTATTTTCACCGTACTGTAGATCGTGGTAAATACCGATAGATCGTGAAATTACGGAGATACGACAGAGCGAAACCGGGTTTTGCTCATATAACGAATTTCATTAATCTAGGATTGTTCTCTTCTACTAGATAAAAGAGACACATTTATCCCGATGAATTGTTATTAATTAATGAAAAAACGTTATTTATTATTATTACAGGAAAAACGTTGTTTATTATTCTGTTTGCGCAAACATTAGTGTAACGTCTTAGAGTTTTGTCAAGTATTCCCCTTTAATTTGTACAATGGAGATTAATATTGGTCAGCCAGATTCGACGACCGGGACAAGACTAGTCTATATAGAGAGAAGATAACGCGGATTTGCGGTGGAAAGCGAAACGTCCTCCCCATCAACTTTTTCGAGGTCGTGGCGGAGCCCCACCACGTTTTTGTGTATGATGTCATTTGAGTATGCTGACTTCCGACGAATATGACAATCTTACAAAAATTAATCTCGTAAGAAGAATAAAAATTGAATTTATGAATTTTTATACAACCTCTGTGTGAAATTAAAAATTATCTATAAAATTATAGTTTTTCTTTTGTTTTCATCTGTTTGAATTTTCACAAATCTTTCCACAATTAAAAAATAAATGTCGTAATTGTAATAAAAACACGAAAGATAAATTTTTTTTTATTTTTTATCCAGGATTTCGTAAAGTTAATATATCAAAAATAGAAATAAACAGAAGAGAATCTAATATTTTAAAAATTGATTTAAAAAAAGATTGATAACTTATCTAACAACATAAAAAAATTAGCACATATTGCAATTTAATTTCCCTTTAAAAAAATTTTATAAGGTCAAATTTTATATATTATAGAGTAGAAGTCGTTATGGAAATCATGTATTTTTTGTATACACAAAGATTAGCGCTTTATTATTTAAAAGAAGCAAGATTGAAACAAAATGTCAAAGATCCAGAGATAGAAATACATAAATTATTTTTCAGAAATCAATTTGGTAATTATTAATTTCTTTTTGACATTTGTTAGACCTTTTCTTTTGGAAACGAATCTTATGAGAAACGAATCTTTAATTTAGGATTTTATTTAAATTATTGCCTGAGTAACTTTTCAAAGAGATAATTACAAAAAGCATATAAATATAAAAAATATTGAGTGTGAACGATTGAATCAGAAAATTCGCAGAAAAAAGTAATATCTAATTTAATAATTCAAAAATCTAATTTAAATTATTCTGCAGTAATCTTCTAGAAGACAATTATTATAATCATGTGGGCGGAAAAGAAGTATTGAAACAGAAGTGTTGAATGACAATCTAAAATTTGAAATCTAATCCAAGTTATTCTTCAGATAATCCTCTGCGAGATAATTATAATAAGCATACATATAAGGGAGAAAAAAATTTTAAGTAAATAATTATATGAAAATTTTGCATCTCTTTTTCAGCTTGTTTTAATTACTTTCTTACTTGGGGATTATTTGAGAAATAATTTAGAGTGTTCATTTTTTGAGATTTTCAATCATTTACATCCTGTTAATTTTCTTTATTTATTTAATATCTTCTGCTTTTCATAATTTTGTTTACTGAATGAATGTTTATGAATATTTATATAAAATTTTAAGTCTTATTTTTGATGGTCTAGAAAAGTGGTAAGAGAAATAAATGAGAAGAAATTAACAATATTTTCAGATGGACAGATTCTGTCAAATACAAATTAATTAATTGTCTGTCTCTATCTGTACTTTGGCTTTCATAAGCTCATTGTATACTCATCTCCTAGCATATCTTCTAACATTTTTTATGACAAATAGAATATACATATACTTAGACAGGGAAAAAGAAAAAAATAAAAAAAAAAGAATAAGACAAATAAATTTATATTATATCAGGAACTACATTATCATTTAATTAAGAATTAACAGAATGTAAACATTGAAAGAAATAATAACAGCATTGACCTATACAATGTTACTTATATAAATCATTGCTTATCGTTATTTATATAAGCAATCATGACATTGGGAAGTTCATTAACAAATACGTAACGAAACATGTGACTAACTGGTTTGTACATATAATAATATCATATTGTATTATTTATATGTAGATAAAATGTACAATATTTAAATAAATGTTAAAAAATATGTATTATATAAAGAATTATTAATCGTAATTATAAACTTATGTTATTTCTACTATCTTTAATACTTATTGAGCGTAAATAAATTTTATACAAGATGACAAGATAACGTCCCAGATAAGAAACTTTTATAATAAGTACACAATTATTGCTTCTTTCCATTCATAACATTTCCCAACAATTGTCATAAGATGATTCAGAAAAACGTATATCTTTTGCTAAAAAAGAATTTTTAATTATAAATTCTAAATATCGAGAAAATTATGATGGAAAGTTACTTAAAAAATAAAAAATAAAAAAAGAATTACTATTACTTGAATAATAATTGTACAATTTTATTCTGTAATGGCTTTTACAATAATTACAAAATTAATTTCTGAAATGTATACATAGTAGTATCGCGACACACTTCTATACACATGTATGCGAAATTTTAATAATGAAAATTACATGTTGTTCACCATTATAAATGTATATAAAAGCAATATTTCATTGAATTTTATCTATACGTATAATATATGTATATTTTTTTAATAATTAATAATTATTAATAAAAAATAATGATACTTTATAATACTTTAAGTAAAATATACATATATCAAAATTATAGTATCTTTATTTGCATTTAACACAAAAGATATTTTTTGCTTTGAAAAAAAGAAGAATAATTTCATACAATGTACCAATGTCATGTGTTAAAATGATTTATATAAGCTAAATTTTATACCGAGATTCATTTTTTATAAGCTCTTTGATAAAAAAATAAAATAAAATTTATGTAAGTTTATTAACATAAAAGATCAATAAAAATAAAATATATAAGTAATAATATACAATAATAATAGAAAAATTATTTTAAAAGATCTGTATTTTCTTGCTAATTTGCAGTGAATTTTTAAATAGAGAAATTTCGGGCACTAAATTACAAACATAAATATTTATATAACAATGTTTATGTTAATTAACACGAAATCGTGATTAAAATTATGCTATTGCGTCAATCCATTTATTATGTCATTGCGTCACGCATTATTTAAATCTCGTTTTTCTCCTTTCAAAACCTTTATTTCAAATTAGTTTTGTTAGATTTCTTCAGAATAGACATTCTTTTTTTTTTTATTATTTTAATGCTTTACTTATGTGTATATGTGCAATGAGCAGCTAGATATTTAATACATATTTAATGTACATGTATACATTGCGATTATCGTCGAAATTCAAATAGAAATGGTTTGCTCTTAAAATTAAAAAGGAAATTAAGTTAAGGCATCTAGAAAATATGAGGCATATTTTGTGCAGATTTATGATGAATCGATTTTAGAATCGGCATTTCGTCAAACAGATTTCAGATTCGTCAAGTTAGTGACCTCAAAGTTGTAAAAGGTCAATAAAACTTCACGGTTTCCAATGAATCTTCAAATCATTCTTTCAAATGGAATAAAGTATTACATAAAATATAAATTTGACCTTTACGTTACCTTAACGTTAATTTAATTAAATTTTATGTATGACCGATAAACATATATGTGTTTTGTAGCAAATACCTCTCGTCAAACTTTCTCCCTTTCGCATCCATTACTCTCAAAAGATAATCAAACTCAAGATGACTACTCTTAAAGATAATTAAACTTAAGATGACTTTAAATTTATTAAATGTTTATTTTCAAATTGCCTTATGAAACCATTCACATAACGGTACATAATGCATGTGCAGATTTTGTAATAGTAGTTAGTGTCAAACTCTGACATCACTTGAAGATGAAAATTCTGATACCAAAGCTATAATTTTTAAATAAAAAATGCTTAAAATTAGCCAATCAAATTGTGTAAAATTCATAGTTTAATACATCATATAATAGTAAAAGGTGAGAATCATCACTTATTTACATACATTTATTTACTTTATGACAGCTTTGACATTTCGATGTTTATTGTGTTTCAACACACCAATACTCACGAATTTTATTCTTCTATTGTTATTAGCGCAATGTTCAACTGTGTGATTAATTATTAATTTGCATATAAATACGATAAAATTAAGAAGTAACTACATAATAACGTATATGTGTATAAAGTGTTATATCATCAATATAAAAAAACATAGAATTGATCTTTGAAAACACTATGTGAAATATCGAAGTGATTGTATAATTTTAAGTTTTCCTCGATTAAATACTATTATAGCTTCAACAGTTTTATTAGAATTTTCATCTGGAAACTATCTCGGGAATCTGCAATTAATTGCAAAGTCTGTCACACCCTGTATTGGTATCTCTGAATGTGGATTACTCAATGTGTAAATCTGTATCTACGATACAGAGAAAGCGTAATGCCTCCCTTCTGTAGCACACCATTGTACTAATGAATATTTTTGCGTACCGTTTAAATAGCATATAATAATGTCAATTTTGCCAAAGAAGCAAATAATTTCTTCATTTAATTCATGCATCCACCTAGAAGAAATAAAAACATTGCCTAAAAGTTCATAATTTTTTTCTAGCTTTTAACTAATAATGTCCAGACATTAAACATTAAAATTAAAAATTAATATCTACTTTAAAACATTAAACATGTAAACATTAAAAAAAATTAGAAAAAATTAAAACTACGTTAAAAGATATTTTACTCAAAATTTGCTCCGTGCTTATTGTAGAACTATGTGGTAATAGCATAAATATTCCTTTTCCTCTTATTACACATACTTGAAGTTACGTAAATTACACGTTACAAGCATGTCGCAACACTTTAAATAATCAAATCAATGAAAATTGAATGTTTTCCTGTTGTTCCGCGAATTAAAGCAACAATAGCTGTTTTTCACGAGACAGATCAGTTTTGAAGGAAACACTTCAATCTCGTATCTCGTATAATTTATCGAATAGTTTTCGACTTCGGTGTTTGTAGAGATGATGCTCGGTGCAGAAGCGCCTAAAATGCAACAGATCACATTGTGTCACGTAGAAAAAGGTCAGATTAGATTTCAATTATCTCTGTCACGATGATACGTCACGTTCTTATTGTGTAAAATGTCTGAAATTTCGCAATGTGTTACGTTCACAAGAATGTGTGTACAGAAGGAACGTGTGCGACTTATTACATCGGAATCGGAATCGGGCTCGGTAACAGAAACATCATATTACGTTTCAGCGTCGCACGGGGTTTTATACATTATGAAATGTACGTGATACGATGTAAAATACGATTTAAAATGCAGAGATTCGTGAAATTTCATAATAAATTCTTGCAGGTGCATACGACATTGAGAGACTTTCATGTATGCTAGACCAGGTCTGGGCCGGTTTGCACTTTTCAGTCGATCTTGCCTACTGTTATTCCCATTTCTCTCGTTTCCATAGTATCTAGGCTGCTTGCGGAGACATAAAACGTTTAAAGAAAGGATATTAGCTATAAATCATATAATAAACCTTTCGCATTAAATCACATATTGCCTCGTGCGTTTACTAAAATTATAAAATTAACAGTTGCAATAAAATAGAACACTACGTTAATTATATGTACACATATACATGTTCCATTTTGAAATTTTTAACTTCATAATATAATATTTTAATAATAAAATTTTTAATTTCAGAATAATAATGAAAACAAGTGTGATTTAATAATCAACATTGTATACATTGTCTATACCATTGAAGATATCGAGTATATTCCAATTTCCCCGCCATATCTGAGAAATTTTTATACCCTCGTCTTCTCTCAGAAGACAATGGCAAACCAACCGAGAGAGGAGAATCTTGCCAAGAAAATCTCTTCTAAATAATGAGTGGAGATGGCAAAATTGGCCGAAAAGTACAAACCCGCAAGTCTCTCACTGCAGTTGGAATAGTTCATTGAATTTTTAACAGCTAGTAATACCATTTACTTAAAAGAATAATGAAATTGAAAAAATTTCTCAATAAATAAAGTATTATAAAAGATACAAATATTTTTTATAGTTGTTAAATAATTTGGAAATAAAAGAATTAACTTTCTTTCCAAATTATTTCTTTATCTGCTACTTGTTTTTCCTATTGCTTTTTCTATTTTTATTTTTCTTATCTATTTGTTTTTTTTTAATTAACATTCTATTGCGAAATAATAAAGTACCAAAATGTATTAGTAAAATATAAACTAAGCGAATAATGCGATAAGATATTATTACTTATATAGAAGAAAATAAAAATAATGGACAATTCAAAAACATTAGCTAAGAAAATTAACAGAAGATTAATTGGAATATATGTATATATATATATATATATATATATATATATATATATATATATATATATATATATATATATATATACAAAAACTCATCTCAATGAAAAAATATATCTAATACAAATTTTGCGTAACTTTATCATAAAAAAATTTTTATCGATTATATTATAAAAATATTTTATATATTTCTATTAATACTTAATACTAACAAAATTTCTATTTTAAAAGTAAAAAAATTTTTGAAGTAAAAAACAAATGGCGCGCACCATTCTTCTTTAATTCCTAAATACAGAAACGTTATTGTGGAGAGGATTCTTCAATGAACGAGGCATTCTTGGTTTTCAGAATGTTATTATCAGCACATGGAAGTATCGTATTCGTCTCACAAAAGTAAAGATTAGACGCGAAATGTCAACAATTGCAAATCAAGGAAGGCGGCCACGCGCGCGACCGGCGGACTTGCATGACTGCCGCCCTCCCTCTCCGAAATAAAGATAACGTACTTTTTGCTTACAATACATCTCGATGATAATACAGGTAATAACGGTACTTATTTTGTTACGGTATCGTAAAATATCACAACATTAATATCTGCCGAGCGAATGAAACGAACAACGGTCTACGACCGTGGCTTCTTGCGAAGGAAGACTCGGCGAACGAGCGGAGTCTGACTTTTCGCACCTACCCTCTGTCTTGAAATATACAAAAAAAAGGACGAGAGAAAGGAGGAATCGTTGGTGTCTCACTCGGGAGGGATACTCGCACGTAAAGTCGCCCCTTCGCGAGAAACTCCGTTCAATAAATAAACTAATCGTCAATCGGCGAACGCGCTCCGCAACGGAGATCGCATCTCCTGGTCATTGCGCGTGTATTTTATAAATAAAAGGACTGTTCGCGGGCGGCACGTCTGAATGAAAAAATAACTCTCGCGCGCATCCACGGGAAAGCTTGCAGATTGACTTGCGTTTTAACTCGCAACCACCGTAACCGGGGATGAATATGACTATGTTGGGTTCAGTTTCTCTTTTGATAATAAATGGCACTATGTTTTCAACGAATTGTAAATTCTAATTACAATCGTTTCTATTATCTAATTCTCATGACAAGTATGAAAGTATATTGTAAGCTATAGATATTACATATATAAATTAAAAAATGTATGCAAGATTTTGAGATAAATTAATTGAGATAAATTAATGAAAACATAAATTAATTTAAAAATTATATATTTTTACATTTTTGCTGTTTTTTTTCCTTTAATTAATCGCAAACTTTCAAGTGTTCAATTCTACTCTTGTTAAATTACAATTACCGAACCCCTACAAGCTCCCTATAAACCTTTTGAAAATCGTGTTTTAAAGTAAAGTTACTACGCGTATATTGAGCAATCCTTCTGTTATTTTACAAAATATGCGATATATGGAAATGGGCTAGATCTTATAATAGCGGTTGAGAGTTAATACGCTTTCACGACGGAATTCGTTCGAGTAACACGATACGGTCATGGTCGTATGAAATCGAGAATGATATCGAACGGCACTCGAATATGATCTAGAAGAAGGAAAAACGTACATAAAAATGAAGAGGAAACGCAACAATGGAAGGAACGTATCGATCTATTTATAAGAAAAAACAGCGCGACGGCTGCTTATTATCAAACCTGCGACTCACGATCGGATATACGAATCTACCGTCGAAGCGTCGGCGATTATCATCACCGCTTCTACAGTCTTCCCGGTTTAGCATAATTATTAGCGGACCCGATCTTGGGAGCGGCACCCAACAGGGAAATTCTCGTGGAGAAGTCGCTCACAGGCGCGTTCAAGATCGGCACTTCAAAACAAACCGGCGAATTGCTTCGGAGAGCGCTCTGAAGAAGCGTTTGTGCATTTGCGATTTTATATCAACTCATCATAACTCTGTTATCTTATCTTTTTTTTTTTTTGCGACGAGCCATGAGAACCGAAACGCTCAGATTAATTTCTGAAACGGGCCTCATAGACGCTGGAAGTACTCACTACCCTCTGCAACAATTCAGGCATACCTAAGCACATGCATGAACGATCCCTTCCATCTGGCAGGCATACGAAGAACCTTCAGAAAGGGATACACACACTCACACCCACGTGCACACACTCATGGACGCATATACACATACGCAAAAGAATACTCGCGCGCATTCGCATACTTTTTTGATACATCAGCACAATGTACACTAGCAATTACAGATTATTCGAGTACGGAGAGAATGTGTATACAACACCAGCGATCTAGCTACGTAACAATTACTACAGCTATATACACAAATTACTACCGGATAGCCGGTCGCGCCAAGTTCACCGGGCCTTTGGAGAAGGTTCGACGAAACGGTCCATTCTTCGTCGAGTTTGATAATACAAAATAATAATACGTCCTATACATATATATATATTCAGTCGTGAAACATTTATATCATACAGAAAAATATCTTCAACTTTATTTCCATTTTAAAAAAAGTAAATCGGCTAGTTCAGAAGTATTTCTATTCAAGAATCGGAATTGCTCAGGAAGTATCAAAACTGTGCCATTTTCAAGACAAAGTTACTTGAAAATAATAATATATTCATATAAAGTATAGATTCACAAACACATTCCACACAATGTTTGAAATTATTAATTTAAATTATTTCTCTTTCTCTTTCTGTCTAACTGACCGATTCGTTTATTCAGCTAATTTCATTTTCGATACATTAACACACTTTTAGATTAATTATGTATGAAGATTTAATAGACGATGAAAGAGCGCAGCAGAAAACAACTAAAAATGGTAAAAAAATATACGCTATGATATAGAGCAAAAATAAATTGTTAATACGCAGAAATGGTAAAACTACAATTTAAAAACGAAAATATCAGTAGAATGTAACTTCCCGAGATGCCTCCTGGAAATCACTTTGAGCCATCCTGGGAAAATATTTTTCGTTCGGCTAATATTGTCAGAAATGCTGTCAAGAATACTTTCATATAAGGATATAATCACGATATATACTGTTTCAATTTGATATTTCTTTTCACGCTAACTTCGAATCGCTTTACAGTGTACCTTTACAATGCACGTTAGCACGATATCGTCGTCACATTGCTATAAGTGGGTAAATAAAGTTGGCGCTTAAGTTTTGCTCGATGTTACTTCCCATTGCGAAGTTTCGTCGGACCTTGACCGCGTTTCACCTGTCATTATTTTTCTGTATATAACTATACTCTTTTACTATACTCTGTACTCCCTCTCGATTAAAACTTTATTGACTAACACTCCCCTTCCAAGCGAAGCACGCTCGACGGGAATAATTGTGCTTCGTTTATCAGGAAGAAAATATTTGTCTTTTTGAAATAGTTTCGAAAACGTATATTCGTTTACTTGACGTCGTCTTTAAATTGTGCTTTGCACACAGCTAAGGTCGCAGATTGTTCATCAGCAATGCTGTATATAAATTTCGTTCACTACATGGAATTTTGGAAAATGCAAAACCCACGTATGAAAATTATTTCGGTCAGCCGTGCGCTGAGACGCAATTAACAATTTCGTGAACTCCACACGGCTGTCCGATTATTCACGTTTCAATGCGCACTTATGAGATGATTAGTATCAGCCTCGGTCCTCGGTACGGCGAATCCGTACAATGGATTTCACACGAAGTAATCGACTCGAACGTACTGCTTCGACGGGTATTGGTTCGACTACCGAGATCGTCGAAGTGCATTTTTTATTTGTACGGAGGAGAGCTATAATCTAGAACGATCTAGTGAGGATGTGCGACTTCGTGTCGCGTTTGGCTGCTCCTCCGAGTCGATGATTCCCTTGTCCATTGTTACCGTCATCTCTTGTGACTACCGAGGCTCGTAGGCCTCGTAGACGAGCTCTGGCACCAGTGCCAACGAGAATGTGGCGCTGGGTTGTCTTGCGTACTGCCGCCTCGTGGTAATGGCTTCGTGTTACCTATTGTTCTCTTCCATTACCACTTGCTTGAACACACCGGCGGGCATCTGGCTTTTCACCTCGTGACTACCAAGCGCAGTCGTACCGTCTTTCGCGATGAAGAGTTGAAGACCAGTTGCTGCAAAATGCAGATTTTTATGTAATCGAAAATCAGAATCTTTTGGACATTCGAAAATATAACTACGCTGAAATATTAATTCACAATTGTCCTTACATTTTAGCGTAAGAAATTAATAAAGAAAAAAACAATTAATCTAAAAATCCTGCGTTCTACTTTCTATGACTATCATTGTCGAATGGATAATTAATGGATTAATAAGTTAGAAGGAAAACGTACTTTCGGAACTTTCAAGATCCGTCTGCTCTAAATTCGTTGCTTTAAGCAGCTCGTCGATAAGAGAATCAGGATTCGGCCTGGTGACTTCAACTCTACAGAGTACAGGATTACCGCCGCCATCCTCCGCTTTTTTCCTACGCTCCAGCGCAGCCTTAGCACGGTCCAGGGATCCAGTTTCGCTGAGACCTGAACCGCCGGAAGGATTTCTACGAATAACAATGTACATTACCTTCATTTTTATCATATGACGACACGTTTTAACATATTAAACCGAGCACTGGATATAAAAAGCAGGGATAAAATACGCTACTCTGTCTGGCGAAATCAGAAGATTCTGAAGGACTAAACAGTGCAAATATAAATATATTAACGGTGAGGACGTACCTAATTTATAAGAATTAATTTTACCTCTTGACTGATTGACCATGTACATACATTATAAAAAATTGATGAGTAATTCAGGAAGAGGTCTAAATCTTTCATTACAACATACTAATCTCTGCAATTACTCGCCAACATGGTAGATATAAGCAGTAATTGCAACTTACTGTATGCCTTACTTAATGAAATGATCGATCATATCTTATTCGAAAACAAAATTTGATCGATCGTTCCTTTCTAGTCCGTTGTATTTTGAACTTATTTATTCGTTCAATCATAGTTGAAACAAATAAGTTCCGGACCAAAATAATTCATCTTTAAGATACAAAAATTCTATCTAATTTCAGTTTCAATTTCATATTGTGATTTCTTCGCAGAGTAGTGTCACAGTTGTCTCTAAGCAATAAATATGTGTTAGGTACATAATTAAATTAATTAATAATCGTGTAGTTTAAGATTTTTCTACAATTAAGGGACGTATTATTTCCAGATAATGGATTCCATGCCGATGTGTTCGTTCTGTTTGATTTTTAAGGTGAATGTTCATCGAGTATATGTAACACACTCACTTAAAGCAGAGAAAACATGTTGAGACGTGAGTGTCCGATAAACGTACAAAGAAATAAATGCGTCTTCTCCGAGTAAGGATACTAATGGTCAATTTAATGTACAAGGGAGATGATTTCTCGTGCAGTGGTCGAGATGATTAAATATACGCGTGGAAATTGGAGGAATAAACGCTTGATTGAACGAGAAAATATATGAGAAAGAGAAAAATTGCAGAAAGAAAAGTAATTACCACAAATATATTGTGTTAATTAAAATAGACAAGACAAAGTTAATAAAATAATTTTTTTAGCAAATGAAGATTGCTATACAGCAAGTTATCTAAGAATAAAGAAAAAATATGTAATGATTAATGTATTAATATATTACTAATAATTTCCAATAAAGAAGTTTCAATAAAGCAAAAAATTAATTTAAATTCTATTAGAGAATAATAATGAAAGAAAGAAAGAATAATAAAATCATTTGCATTTCTATCTGTAATTTTTGCCATGCCTAATTCGAAAATTATTTTATTAATAATTTTCGAATTAGGCATGGCAAAAATTACAGATAACATAAAGAGAACATAGTTGAGAATTGATAAAAGAGAATGTTATTGAGATTTAATATGAAATAAATTCCACAATAATAAAGCACTTCACATAAACGTAAAATAAATTAATAATATACAGAAATAAATAATAAATTAATGATAATCATTTCTGACATATAGCTTAATATGAGAAATGAATGTGAATGTGCATAAAAATATCGTTGAGTGAATTTTTGTGAGAGAATTGCGTCTTTCATGTATGAGAAGCATGCATTTTAGGTGTGGCAAGCCATGCAGATGTAAATTCTTGCGGACTAATTGTGCGACGAGCAAGGGAGCAAGAAGTTTATAAGGTACAAAACATTAGAACAAATTGTTCCTGGATCATTGGCTTGAACGCATTGAATTGTGGAAAGGATAGACAAATTTTAATGACAAATATTATCGCCAAAGCGCCTAGCCAATCAGTGTGCGCCTAGGCTGTCGGCTCCCAGAAGATAATCAGCACTTAGCCTCAGTGAAATGTAAATCGTCTCATTTTAAGCGCCGACAGGGCGGTGAAATTAGATTTCATTCGTAGCTCACTCATACCAAGTAGAAGCAAACTTGGAGAGCACTTAATTCTCATTAAGATCCGCTCGTTCTCGGAAATTCCTGACTGGTCAGTTCAAGGCCCACTTTGTCACACTTTCATTCTGCTACGTGATTAAAATAAACAATGATTTCTATTTCCTTTATATCGACGGAATATTTTATCGATTAACGTCAGAGAGATGAAACACTGTACATTGGACAATTTATATTATGTGAATCCAAGGATTAGGTTTACATAAAATGTATAAAGAAAAAATAATTGCTATAAATGATCAATCTGAAATTCAAACTTATTTCTCCGCTTCCAGATTTCTGTTACAATATGTAATCATCCGTTAATGATTCATAGTTATAGTTGGTCTAGGTCTGATTTATCATATTACAGCTTAAATATTGATCGTGAGAGAGTTAATATTAATGAATAATGCATAAACTGTAATTGGACGCGTCGTAGAGAAGACAGAAATTACATTTTGCATGCATCAAGCTAATCACTGCTTGCTCAGGATTAAAATGCTTATATGCTGGTGCACGTATTAAACATTCTTCATATAAAGACTATAAACTGACATATTTTTACAATAGTGGAAAGCAAAGACGTATACATGAAGGAAGGGTATACGTAAGACGAAAGCATGGACTGACGGTGGGGTAATGCTGTTTCGATGCTGCGAGCTCGGTGGCGCGACTTCCGGTACCCCTAACGAGGACTCTTCAGAGTCCGCTGGACTGGTGGCGACCGTAGCCAGCTTGCCCCCCGCCCCGTCCAGTAACTTCCGGTGACCTCCGCCAATACCCCTGCAAGGATTCACAAAGCCATCCAAACTGGAAGCATAGCTACCGCACAACACTACATACCCCGACTCGCATTTTATTTGCATACAATCAGCTTTTAACTAGAATAATTTTGGATTAATAACAGCAATACTGCTTCTAATTCTGATTATAAGTTACACTGCGCTTGTTTAATGTTTAACATGTATTGCATCATAAGTTTATTCGTTACGATGCAGTCCCAATTCTTTATTATTTATCTTCGTAATAAATTGGAAAAAATATAAGATATATATTTTTTTGAAGAAATCCAAACTCAAGCATTTCTCTTATCATCACTCTACTTAATAATTTATAAATTTTTTTTTCTTCTTAATCTTTGTTATTATTTTAAAAGATTTATGTCGCAGTTAAACTTGATTATATGATAGTAGTTGAGGAATTTGTTAAGATCTCAATATATAATCGTGAAACATAATAACGCTAATAATAAATATGCTGATCATTTTAAAGACCATAATAATAAACTTTTATAAGAAATTATTTTAAAAATGTGAGAACAGATTGTGTATCTCATGAGAATAACAATGAGTTTTTAATAAGATATACACATCCCCTTACTGCGATAACTCTCCGTACTTGGAACTGCCACGTAATACGTAGTATATATTTAATTAGCTCACATCAAAGGCACAGAAATGATAAATGGTTGAGCACAATTATCATGGTTAATGAAACATGAGTTATTGCACTCGTATGAAATGGAAGATAATTAAGCACAGTAGCACAATATTAAATTTAATAAATTTAAATTTATCCAAAAATTATCAATTTTTAATGAATGAAATGCATACCGATACAATTTGATGCGTATCTCTTATATTTTTATGTTACATGTATGATGTTGTTAATTGTTAATTCTTGCGTAGATTTAAGCGAATCGATTACGCGCAAATGAGTTTTAAACGCGCAGATTTCATTATTGGGTTATCATTAATTATTTCGTCTCAAGCATCGCTCTACTCTCTGAAGAAAATAAAATTAAAAATTATTAAAACAAAAATAAAAGCTAAAAAAATACAAACAAAATGAATTAGGTGATTGATATAAAGATTGGTGAATGTAACTTGACTGGGATATGCTTTTAACTTTCTCAATGTAGAAAACACAACGTGTTGTGTACAGGGAAGAGAAACGCTGAGGGAATTGCTCCTTCGAACATCTGCCGGTTCGTCAGGACGGAATCACCAATTACTCTGGCATGCCGGACATACAGCCGTCGTTAACGATTTGTAAGTGAGATGACCTCACCTTCGAATAAAGACCGTTTAATGCAAGGGTAAAATGCAACGCGCTGTCTGCTAGTCAAAGGCATTGTCATAAATATTCACGGAAATATCTCCCTTCTGGCTATCTCCTCCCGACACGCGTTTTTGCGAAGAGGGTATTAATCATTCAAGATAAAGTCAGATATTATGACGCGTAACTGTCTCGAAGATTTAAAAACAGGAAACTCGACTAGACAAAGAAACCGGGGAATTCAGAGGAAAGAGGGGGAAAGAGACGAGATCTTCGTAAAAGAATCGCGAAACTGGTTGATGAATGAAACCTACCTGAGGGTCTGAGCTGTCGTCGTGGGACGTAGCGGAGCTCTTTGATTGTCGGGCCTATGGAGAGGATCGGGAGAGGACACGGCTCTGGTCTGATCGACCAGTCGCAACACCGGGCTCGTCTTGCCCTTTTCGATGCAGTCGCAGGTCTTCGACATCCCGCGCCAACCGGCGGCACTAATTCTTGGCTTCGCGATCGGGAAGACGTTACCCTGCTGCCCGTTACTCTCCTTGGCGATCGAGCTCATCATCGCGTTACGTTCGTTATACGCCTCGAAGCTGTTCCTCTCGTAATTCTTGCGCGAGTGTCGCGGCACGTCCGGCACCCTGAAGATACCGGACGTCACCACTCGGGTGTCTGCGTTCGTGTTGTCGTCACAATTGCGCGAATCATTGTCATTCAAGAAACCGTTCCCGATTCCGCAAATCGGCTGCTGCTGCTGCTTTACGACCGAATAAACGTTCTTCGCGAAGGACGAGATAACATCGATTTTCATCGAGTTTTCCACATCGGTCGGGCCAGTACGCGAGGAGAGAGGGCTCGATGCCGACCAGAATCGAGCTCTGGAGGCCATGTGCGACAGGGAGGACGGGTGCAGTGACAGAGGTTCAATACAGGCATCGGGTCGACAGGCGATCGGTTGTGTGGACAGATTCTGGGAGGAGTTGGGAATTCGTGGTGCCCATACCGGCCAGGAGGGTGACCTATAAAGATCACAACACAAATGTACAAGCATGCAAAAATCATAAACTCATGTACATAAAGATAAAGAAAAAAGAAAGACATACGTAAAATAAAAAAAAGATAGAGAGTCCAGAGTCTCGTAGTTATGGTTGAGAAATTGAGAATGAAGGGATTGCTTGAGGCTGGAGCAAAAACAAAAGATTTTCTCGCGTTATTGATTCGCTCTCTTATTAGTCAGACTGTTTATATCGCCATATATAATTCTATTCGCATTATTAATTTATAAATATAAAGCAGTTAGTTATTCGAAAGTCTGCATGAGCTTGCTCAACAAGCGAGTTTTATCGATTATTATTACATAGCGTATAGAAGGTTGATATCGTTAAAGGTCGAAGATAGAATACCTTTTTCGAGTCAAGATAAAGGCAAGTAATATTTAAAGCAAGATATAGTGTGATATCTATAGCCCAAGTATCTTGTTAATAAAGCCAAATGTCTTGCATTATAAAAGAGAAATTGTTAGTTTAATGCTATAAAATTATGGATGAAATATATTTATCATTCACGCGTCATTGATCGTTTCCAGTCGTTGAACGATCATATTCTTTTGTGCAATCTTTTAGAATTTCTCGGTTTTCAAAACTCATGCTTACTGCTATTATTATAAAAATAATAAAATCAGACAATTCACAAGTAGATTAGAAGAAAAGTGCGGTAAATCAAGTATTGATAATCTTTCCAGAATGTAATAATTAACAGTTAAAATTCGACTTTCTATTTCAATTTAACGTAATAGGAAAATAATGCAATATAGAAGATTTAAGTCGGCTTTGTCAATAAAGGACTCTGGTCGTTTTTGTCGATTCAACTTGAAAGTATTTTTCAAGATATAAACCTTCCTGAGTATCGCTTTGTTTTATATACTAGATAATTCGAAGATTTCAAAAGTTGTTCAAAGTAGAATCGTCGAGATAAGTCTTACCTAATATGACCGCTATCACCGCTACTGCTCTGTCTGCTGTGCTGGCTGTGTGAATTTAAAGAACCATAGCCGGATCCTTTGCTAAGTTGACTGGTGTTACTGCTGTTGCGCGAGTGCCCGGATTCCGTGTGCGCCTCTACTAGAGCCTCCACTGGGACCGCCGACGGTACGATCTCGCTGAGAGTCATCGGGTCGTACGTTTCTGTTCCACTGAGAAGTTCTAATCGCATAGAATTCATTAAATTAACTTTCCTTTGCCTCCTTTTGAAATTTATTCCTAATAATTTTAGAGCTGTCTCATCCTCGATGCTTTGCACGTAACTACGTACATACGTATATTTTGTTTATTAATCAAAGCACAAAATCTTTTTTATAAATTACAAATATTTGATACATTAGACACAATATCGAAAATGAATTACCGGAAGTGAAGAGTGCGGGCCTCTTCTTGGGAAGACTGCCGAAACCACTGCTGGCGCTTGCTATACTTCCCGCCAGCGAACCGGTAGACACGTAATCTTCCCGATTAGTGCATCTCTCAGATGCCGTCACCTCGTCACCGGTAACGCCAGGTACACCTTGCACCCCGGGCACTGCCAGCTGCGTCTGCTTCAACGACGGGGAAGGGCTGGGGCAATAATCGATTAATTCGTTAATCAAAAGGATTCCAGAGACATTCTTCCGATCAAACGTAGGCACAATTGTCGTAGAGCAGAAATATGTAATTAAAGCGTAACGATTTTATCATACTTTCATGTAGAATGGAAAAAAGAGCAGAAATAGAAGGTACGTCAGAAAGAATTTCTTTTCATTAAGATTCCATTTAAATGTTAGATTATCGACTGATAATCTAATATACTCATTTATTTAAAAAAAAATTTTATATATAATATAATCTAAAAATCTAAGATAAACTGCTGCTTAAGTAGATAGAGTATCTTACACTTTAAATAAAATATCTCCGGAGAGCATGTTCATTTTTATGGCCACACGTAGCATAGAATTATCCTGACGGTGCCGCGCGTCGTAGCCCTCCAAGAGGCACCTTCTTCGACAGAGGCCAGCTCCCGCGAATTCCGCCAGGTTTAGATCGGTGAAGCCCAGTTTTTGGAAGGACCTGCCTCCTTTCAACTCCTGCCACATAAAAGAGATTTATGAAGACACATGGTATTTAAAATTTAACTATTTATGCCCTGAACAATATATTTTTAAGAACGCAATCAAAATTAATAATAAAAAAAAGTATACAGTTTCAGTGTTTGAATATATTTCAGAATCAAATAAGGGAAGATTTATTCATATTTATTCGAATTAACTTTTATGCGAATAAGTAATAAAATTATTCGAACAATTCTTAAAATAAAGTTAACAAATATTTATGACGAGGCGTACAACTTTTTATCTTTCCTCATTTTACTTCATCTCTTCACTTCTTATTTTAATGTTAAATAAAACTAAGGATAAATGAGTAAGATAAAAATGTTATTTTATAGTCGATTTTTGCTCTGGTATTTCGCGCGCATGGGAGTGTGAATGAAGAGTAAAACGTTCGTGAAAATAAGAGTTGAGAAAAATCTCTCCGTCTTCCTTTCGTACGAGTTCCCATCGCGATGTTCGCGCCTCAAACGGAAAGTAAGTTTGCTCTCACCTTTCTCACAGATATCCTTAAAATGCACGGATCGAGCACTCCCGTGGACGCGTTGGCGCTCATCTTGCATAAAAATTCGAACTTCGCGTTCCATCTCACTGCGTGCTCCTGCACTTCCTCCCTGCAAAGATGGAAAAAAAAGGTATGAAATAGGAGATTAATGTCTTTCCCGCGTGTTTCTTTCATTGTTACTGAAAGTGTACTAATTGCTCTCTTTCTCTGTGTCTCTTTCTTTTCCTTTCTCTAATGAGTACTTTCATTTATGTAATACACACTTTATTAATTTATATGGATATTCAAATTCCTTCAAGTTTTACGCGATCTCAAAAATTGCACGGAAATCGCATGTGAATTGCAACGATAATTTCCATTAATCGTTTTACAATACGGCTGTTACAATCCTAGCCACAATTCTGAATTTTCAGCATCTCGATAAGTCTTAGAATGAATTTCTCTTAATCCGAAGTCACTGCTTTAAATTTATTAGAAATAATTTTTCTTTTTTTCCCCTTCGTTCAATTCGGTGAACTATCATCACCGTTTAAAATTCCTTTAAGGGTACATTCTCGTGTAACTGCACTTGGAATTTTGGAATGAAAATATTGCTATAAAATTTTTTTTCATATCTTGACATATGTATTAATAAATGTGTAAAAAATTAGAATCACATGTTTTATAGTTATCTTTTAAAAAACTTCCAAAAAAGGCCTTATTTTTTGTGCAATTACACGAGAATGTACTCGTAATTACCACCGTTAAAAATTCCTCGTGATTTAGTATTTTGCCAGCAATGCGTCCCTGGGGAAAAATGAATTCCGCATTCGCGGAAGAAGATCTACGGCTGAAAGGAAACGCATTCTATAGGACAGCCCGTATATACTTGGGGAAAATGCATTCCGGGACAGCCCGGATGTACTTAAGAAAAATGCAAAGTAACGTTCGAAAACCCAAGAGCTCGAAGATTCCTCGAATGTCCGTGACCGCTTCGTCGGGGACCGCGAGGATGGAGTAAAAAAAAAAGTTATCGTTAAAATAGAAATATGCAAATCATCCGACGACTCTCGCGTTGTCATTTTTAATAACGCTTTGCATTTCTCGACGGTCCAAGTAGATTTTTCTATGTGGCAACGCATTTTGTGCCTGGTGTGCATGCACATCAGTGCGAGGAGAGCGAGAACGAGAGAGAGAGAGAGGGGGGGCAAAGAGACGAAGAACTTCCTCAGAAGACACGCCGCTCTCTCTTGTCTAATGCAAATGAAGGCAAATTGGCGCGTATGCATAATGCCGCGCGGAATCAGCGTTTCAGCTCCGCTGGGAACGCGAGGACACCAATGAATCATGACCCGAAATGACAAGCGTCTCCCGCGTCGAGGCCCTTGACCGACATGTGTATCTTGTTGATGAAACCTGTGCTGATTAACGTCCAGCGCGTCTCACTTCCGGTAGACGCACTTCCGGCACGCACCGGCGCACATATCGGGATTGATTTAGCGACGAACCGTCCCGTCGACGTGCCGTCCGAATTTCATCAACTAATTTCATCCGCAACTATAACGAGATTCACAGGACGTCACGCGGCAGGCAACGTTATTATTATCGATTTCATTTGGCTGGCGAATAAAATCGTAATTGATGTTAGTACATATTGATGTAACTGACGTGACGCTCGCGGCTAATTACGCATTCGATGACGTAAAAACTGAGATTGCAGATGCACTGATACGCGAATAATTTTTTCCACTTATTGCGGTACACGCAATGTTTATATATTATTCACCGATTCACACGGATACGGACGGCAAACAGTATTCTATTATTTATGACTTTGGCGTAATAAACTTTTTTTATGAGCTTCACCGAACATGCAGACAATATGCGATGTACCGTTCAAATCGAGTAATAAAATCATATTTCATGATAATTAACCACAATTATTAATGCATAAATATTTTTATAATTACGATAGTTATACAATACCATATATATAGTATAGTATAGTAAAATTTGAAAAACTTTTTAAAATTTATTATAACACAGTTATAAAATTTTAATTATTTTGCTAGAAAAGAACCGCGGTTCTTATAGTCCTTGACGCAAAGTAATTTCATATTTGTAAGGAAAAATATTCTATTATGCTAAGATTTAGAAAAAACGACAAAATTCCCAAAATACGTGTTTTATATTTGAAAATTCATAACTCATAAACCCGATGTCCTAGAGACTTCAAAAGAACTCGAATTAAAGTTTCGATATTGTATTTTTAAGTAAAAATATTAAATCTTTTACCACAGACGTCATCGAATCTTTAATCCGTTTTTAGAAGTAAGCATACATACATATATGCATAGAAAGATATAGGATTGCGAGAAAATAATATATAAAAAATTACTTTTCTTCACATATTATATCTTCGATATTTTTATGCAACAGTTTGCCGTGAATTTAAATATAATTTCCTCAAGAAACCTGACGTGACAAAATATTTTCATTTGCGGATTTGTATTCATCACAGCGTCAAAAGCTATAAAAAAATCACTCTCTTCTTCAGATCGCAAGTTTTTGTATCCCTGTGTAATACAGAAATAAGTTTCACCTAATGCGACACGTACGCCAGCTATTTTATCCTCCATCCCTCTTTTTTTCTTCACTACACCTTCTCTCCCTATTCTTCTCACGGATATCTTAAATAAGCGAGCGCAAAGAGCGACCAAGGCGGAGGCCGATATTGACTCATGGTGTACCGAATAATGCGTGATGACATGGGTTTAAAATAAACCCTGTGCACAACGCCCACTACTCTACAGCGCCCACGTAACCCCGAAGAACCGCCTTATCGTAAATATCATCGCCAACCCCTCTTATCGTGCCAGGGAGCCGGAATATCGATAGTAGTAGGCGATAATGAGAAGGAAATAAAGAAAACGGAATACCGCGCTTGGAGCGTCGGAAATGTGCAAATAATTGTGAGGCGGGGGATGCAGCACGCACAATCCAGCATTCCGAGAAGAAAACGGCATTGCTACCTTTTTTTTCCTCTTTTTCTAAACAGTCGCTATAACAGAAAGCTAAAAATATCTTCGTGACTGACGTCAATCGAGCGTTTTACAGGCGCGCGCGCGCGTACATGACAGTACGCTTTATTTTACAATATGTCGCGATTTTCAGATTGGAAGAGATTTTAAACAGAGATAACACGTGTAACGCGCCGTTTTGACGGTTTTTCTTCTTCTTGAAATTTCAGTGGAAATTTACTATCGTAAAATGTGCTTTGTGAGAAATCGAGAAAAACGGGATGTACCTTACGTAAAATATGTTCAAGGGAAAACAGACGAATATTTTAGGGATAAAACAGTAATAGTACTTCGCACGATAAACGGCAACAGGGGTAGGGTGGGCTTAAGCGGCCCACAACATTAAGCGGTTTAGCACGTTTTGCCGTGGTTGTACTCCCACCTAAAAGTGTATGACATTAATTTTAAATGTCGGCCAATGCTCTCTATCGGAACGAAAGGCCCATTAAAACGCGATCTACTTCGTGATAAGCAAATTTCACGAAACGTGAAATATGAGCGGGGAAGATACCAACCGCTCACGGCTCCGATAGAAATCACCGCCGCTTAAAAAAAATGACGTGGCAGGTGACAGAAAAGGGCAAATCTTCATTTTTCTACAATGTTAATCAGGCAACTCGACCTGAAGCACTTGCGTAATAAGAGAAGAAAAATTATAGGCGACACGACACACCAACGCGATGACGTATTTTGATAACTGCTGATAAGGAGTTACGCGTTCATAGAAACGCATTACTTGCACGCGACCGTAGTTGGTTTTAAACAGCGCAAATACAGACAAAGTTGCATTAAATATATGTAAAATTGTTCAATTTTATGTGTAATATGTTATTTTCTCGAACCGTTCTTCCAATGACAAAATTATTTTTTAAATTTACAGTGATCGTTTAAACATCTAGAAAGCGTAACTTATATCTAATTGAGTAGATATAACCTTGTAATGTTAATTATTAATATATAGTTTTTATAAAATCAGTACGTATATTGACAAAAAAGATAAATTTTTAAAGAAACATATTAATAAAATATATAAACATAATGCAATTCTTTATAAATTACGAAAAATAAAAATAAAAAAGAAAATCTCATAAGGAAAAAATTTAATAACCGCGTTTTATGTACGCTACGTCGATGTGCCTGAAAATTTCAAATTTATATTTAGTTTAAAGTTTATGAAATTTTTATTAGTATATAAATTTTTTAAATGAATTTCGTCCCTTTAATACGATAAATTGCGACGAAAACGCGTTCCTCTATAGTTGCTAGAAATTAAGGGTTTGAAAAGAAAATAATAATGAATATAAATAAATGTGAAGTGATTTATATATTTTAAATGTACAATGGGTTTATAAACCTTGTACACAAAATATTTCAGATTGACTCATGCATTTTTTAACAAATTTCAATCTCTCTTCTCTCTTTTTCGTAATTTTTTATTTTCTCGATTTAATTTCTGATTGCGCTATAAATAAAATCTCTGTTATAATATTGACTCAACCGAAATACGAAATTCGTATCTATTCACGTTCCTGAAGGCATATAAATTGAAGAATTACTAGCTCGGTATTGTAACATTATTGTTCATCTTACCGTTTAGCATTTCCCATTAAAAAGAAAGCGGAGAACAATGCATCATGAAACGTTATAACAATCCTGAAAAATAAACGATGCCACGCGCAGGAAAACGACGAGATAGGCTGAATTAGGACAGTGGGTTAACAGAACCGGTCACGCGGTATCAAACGTCATTACGGGATAATAGCGATACGGCATACAATATTGTTGCTCCATTGATAAGGAACGTGAGATCATGACGGTAGAGAGGTAGGCTAGGACGAAATCTCCAACTTTTTGCCTCGCTCGATGATGAAAATCTCGCGCACGTGGAAGCGGAAATCGGTTTTGCGATACTTTCCCCGAGAGTCTGCAAATTCGACGAAAAATTTATTCCATGTAGCATCCTTCATCATTCACGTAGAAAATACCAATACATTTATGTCGCCGGCAAGTCGACTTATCGATACGCCTCGCGTATAATCTCGTTTTGCGTCACGCTGATTTTTATCGCATGGCATTTTGCGGAGTATATCCCCCCAAAAAAACTATCGATCCAATCAAGAAGTCGTCGCGAAGTAAAATTGTATGTCGCGTTCGGTAATGCATGGCGGCTGTCCCAAAGCTGTTAACGTTACTCTTGTTTACGGGGTAGCGATTTATCAGTGGTCTATGGTTCTGTTCGCACACATTGTACACATCGCACGCGTTCCTCGTTTCGATAAATCATCCTCTCTCTCTCTCTCTCTCTCTCTCTCTCTCTCTCTCTCTTTCTCAAACGTACCAAATAGTAGCTATTCATTCATTAATATCGCATGATGGTGCGATGCTGTTGCAACCTCCGATCTCCTCGAGGTAGCCCAATGGATAACCGAGCCGCAATCTGCATGTGAATGAAATTGTCGCACTTTCTTGTGCAACGATTGTCCGCAGTAAGACCATGTCGGAAGGGACATCTCGAAGACGTCGCCGATCTTCTTCGAGACAGCTCACGAACGAACGTGACGAAGCTATCGAGACGTTGGATTACAAAATAGGAAAATATTCAACGGCCTGTGATGTAACGGGTTTCGCCTCTCTCTCGCCTCGCGTAGGTGCATTGTCCTCACCGCGAATGAAAAGAGGATCGTAGCCGTCAGGACTTCTCGGGGGAGCATTGTGCCTGCAAGATCCTCCACGGTTCATAATTCCATGTTTTCTATTTCCAGAGGCTTAACAGTGTCACTCGTCCTATCGGCCGTGTGACAACGACGACTCGCGGATTTATCAACTTTACTCGAGCGAGCAGCCGGATAAATGTAATAAACATGAATGGAATGTTTGATTAAATTTCTAAATAATGCACAATGTGTTTATAAAAAATGTAATATAATAGGACATGCCATAAGAATGAAATTATTAAAATTAATATTAAACTTAATTATAATTATTATTAATTTAATATTAATAATTATTATAATTAATAGTTAATTTAATTTATGATTATTCGTTCGTTAATTTTAACACATAGCTTACAAGCTTGTTAATCTTAGGAAAAACGTTTTGTACGATATTATGTTATATAAATTATGTGATAACTAAAAATCCTTCTTTGATGTGAATAAAACGTGTTATTACCTAATACCAAATTATTTCCTAATATAAAATTATATCAATAATAGAATGTAATGCATATTTAATTAATAATCGAAAATAACACATAAAGATTATAATATATTCAGTCGTTTATTAGACAAGCTTTTAAACCTCCGTTCTATACC
Source organism: Tetramorium bicarinatum (assembly GCA_928718305.1). Lineage (NCBI taxonomy): Eukaryota > Metazoa > Arthropoda > Insecta > Hymenoptera > Formicidae > Tetramorium > Tetramorium bicarinatum. The sequence continues at coordinate 18,972,111 of OV788324.1, forward strand.
GATTGCTTTAGGAATAATTCGGAAATGAGAACGAATAAGCGCTCGTAATAAATTGCAAAATGAATGCTCATTTTTGTCCGGAACATATAGGCGAGCAAGTGGTGTGACGTAAATGCGCCCGACATCGTGGACGAAGGTAAAGCTATAACCAGCGGGATTCTCCAGCAACTTCCCATTGAATTCCGGTATTCATGGGCGGGAATGCGACGGAGGGATGGCAGCGTCCTGGCGCCGCGAATGGATCGCGCGGCGTCAGAAAATACTGCTTAATGAAACGAATTCTGAATGGTGACCAATAATTTCACCGCCGATTGCGAAGTATGAGGAATCGAGAAAACGCCCGCGGATGAAGGCAGTCGCGCCGCTTTATTCTGCATTGTACGACCGCCAGCGGTTCGAAGCCCGTAAAATTGTTTCAAAGATCCACCTGCCTCTCCCCCTCTACCCCTGCCGCGGATGTAAAATGTGAAAATTCATCTTCGCGGAGCTTATCGTCCGCATACTCGCGCGTTAAGGGCGACGTTAGCGAAAAATCGCGATTGGAAGCACCTGTTTGCGAGTGTGTCCCAGAAAGATATATCGAGCGACGAAGTTCGGTGGTCCGTGAATCGTATATATTGAATGTTACGTCTACTTTATTTTTGTATATGTCGTTAAGCGACATATACGATTGTGCAGCGTTTATAAAAGAAAATTTAAAAGTTGCTTATGAAAATAAAAAGTTTCAGATTTATGTTTCAGTGAAATAAACGTAATATAAATAGATAGAATAAGAATTAAAAAAAAAAGTTATTTATTACAAAATATATATTTCATCAGAAAAGTTATTATCTTTTCATTTTTATTTCCTTGTCATAAAACTTCCTTTTTCGTAGAATAGAGTAATAGTAAAAGAGGTATGTTATTATGATCGATATATTCTTTATCTCCAGTGGTAATTGTTATGTCTGATTAGCTATCAAATCTACTCATAGATTAAACGTAACTAATTGGATTACCGTGTAAGATATTGCAACAACTAATTATATTGCTATTACATATCAATTACATAAATCACATCTTAGCGCTTACGAATTTGGCAATTTGGTCTTGATTAAGTTTCAACGCGATCTCAAGTTCCACTGTAAATTCTCCCACATCCTCCTATTTTGACAGTCTCTTTTTTCTGCATATGTTCGACGACTGAGTTCGAAACCGATACTTGCGGATATCCTCTGGAAGAGCGACGCGTCCGGACTCGCGGTGCTCATTATCCATTATCTCGATAGAAAATTTCATTAGCTGGACGCAACGCGGACATTGCCGTTACGGACGGTTCGCGGAGCGAGGGTGTGTGGGGGAGGGAGGTTGTGTGTAACGAGATGACGATGGGCACCAGTCAATACTTGAACGGCAATGCGGGCGTCGCGATGCACCAGGATCGCTCCTGTGGTTGCCAAAGTTTCGTCGGGACAAACGCCACGAGCCAATTATCGTGGAGTAGCGGAATAATCCGTCCGGACACCGATCTCGAACGCACGTCCCTAAAGCGAAATCGGATTTTTGGTACCGAAATGCGACATCGCGTCGCGGAATTTAGCGACCAGATCTCCCCTCAAATGAGTTGCGAAATTCCTTTAGAATTACAAACGCGTCGTCCCATTGTTTCATTGTCAAGTTATTTCTGGCGATAATTACAAACCGTCGCAATTTCCAAGGAAATTAAAAAAGTTTTATGATTAAGAATGAATTAATTGTATAACTTACGGACAATTACAGTCAGACTGCAGAAAATACCTTTTAAAAATTGACAGATTTTTGTATGCTTCATCATAATTAAAAGCTAATTAATTCTCTTGCGTTACGTGACTCTCGAGACTGCGAATGAAAATCCAACTTCCGAGTTTACATTTTGCATACAGATAATTCCTAACTTCTGTGCTGCATTTTCAATATCACTTATTAATTCATATCTTTTATTAACCTTTTACGCTGTGAAATAATCCATTATTCTTCTAAGAAGAGTGCAACTTGTAGAATTTCAAATGTAATATTGCGGTACGTTTTTAATAAATTATTTCAAAGCGCAAAGATTAATCTACCATGGAAGTCTATTTATGTTCACCGAGTTTCTAGATTCTTATTATCACCCCGTTATGTTTACGTAGGGTGCCGTTGTAGACTTTAGAGTGCCGTTTCGTAGCAACAAGCATACATAACAAAAGCACGCGTTTCTTAGATAGCGCGATAGAAGATTTATCGATTGATCGATATAAGCACCTGTTCGTCGAAGTGATTGTGATACAGAAAGCGGTTGCTAATGAAACGGTTGCGTGTCGCATTTGCGTTGCTACGTTGATAGGTCGAATGTCGTGACCTTACGTTTTACATTCAGTAAAAATCCGGTGTACATATTTGTACCTTCGTGACACAGTTAGTCCACGAATAATCAAAAATTGTCAAATTTTATTTCTAACTTTGTAAAAAATACAAAAATTATATATATTCCTACACCTAGACGTTTGTAAATTTACGTCGGATATTTGCAGTTATATTTTATGCAGTTATATTAACTGCATAAAATACACGAGTTGACAAAAATAGATTTTATTATTTCCGCGAGAATATTCTGCAAGAAAGAGAAAAAATTGTATAACAAAAAAATTTGAAACAAATAATTATTAAAACAACAAAATTTTACGCTCGTACCGTGCAAAATATATATTTTTTCACAAAAAGCAAGATCAATTTAATCTCTGTGATAAACCACCGTTGATTTAAGTAATCCAAGTCCGTCGAGAAATCCTCGTGAGAAACCTGCACGACGAGCTGCGTATAATCGCTTTGCGAGACGAAGAGGCGGCTCTAAATTGCAAATTGACAATTTTCGCGAAAAGAGAGAAACAAAGAGTGATTATTTGCGCAGCGCCAACCATTAAAAGACGGTTTTATCGTCGCTTGTATGCCGCTTAATTATCTTCGGCTCCACGCGTCACTGGATTTCGTTCAGAGGCCAGATAGGAGCAATCGGGAGCATCAAAACGAATTATCCGACCTGCGAGCCGATCCTGGCCGAGCATTTAATTCAGCCTCTCTGTCGTGTAATTTGATCGTTGATTCTACCTAAGGCAACCGCGCGATACGCTCGGTATTATAGTCGGGTGTCAACAGGTCGGTCACCTCCATTACGTTCGCTGATTTCTATTAGCCAGATATCGTTCGACACGGTTTAACGCGTTCCTACACGATGAACTGCAGCGTAGAATTTGTATCGAGACACGTTTGATACAACGATGACGTTGTATCGTGATTGGTGTGTCGTTGTGTGTTCGTGGGATTTTGCGGCCGATAAGCGTGCATCTGCGCCGAGACGTATCTTCCGAGTTTTATCTATATACGCGCTTGAATAATCGATTCTGAATAATTTCTGAGCGTTCTTACTAAATTAAGAGGACACAATGTAAATCACTTCAGCAGAATCGATTATTCAATTACGGTTAAATATTAAATGTCAGAGGGATTTGCACCGACGCGAACGACTTGTGTGATAAGACTGATCACGATTAACGATAAGTGAGGGAAACCACACAAAAAACTAAAATAATTGGCTACTTTTCTTTGCTTTTATCTCAGGTTATCTTCCTTAGCAAAGTAATAACGTATGGTTTTATCGAAATCTATTATCCGGCGAGAGAATCTAAGAAGGATTGAAGAAAAAGGCAGTCGGACAAAATCAGCTATATCGAATGAAAGATCACCACTGCAGTGTGGTCTTGCCGGTTTAAGCGAGTCGTTTCGCTGCTCCAAATATGTCAGCGCTTGGCGTAATGCAGACTCGACTCCAAAAAAGACGAAAATGCTGTCGACTACATGCTGTGCGTGCTCTAGAATCGGTAATAGTGGCGCAAGGACTTTTCCCAACTGCTCTCAGATTCAAATATTACACGCTATGAAATTTCGCAGACAAGATTGCTCGCCAGGGATCCGAAGTTAATTTGAATTTTTGAATTTTCAGAGACTGTTCTGTATTACCTATTTTATCTAATAAAAATAGTAATTTTGTAGTTCTTGATTTTTCCGAGATTCTGCACGTACATGCTCCACGGTGCTTTTGAAAGTTAATGTTAAAACAATATTAAAACAATGTGTGTTTAAATTAGTTTCTATTAGATTTTACTATCATTGAAAGGTATTAACTACTGACCGATCAAATATTTTTAATTATTATCTTTAAATAATAAAATGTTTTAGATATTCATCTTAAATTTTCAAATGTAAAATAATTCTGTGTGTAATTGTATGCGTAAAGGCCTCAAACAAACCGCACAGCAATCGGATTAGCTTCTTCTCTTTTCGAGAATTTAATCGCAGTAGTAAGATTAATTTAGGATACACATATACGAAACATAGCTGTACAAATGAGGATCTTCTTCGAAAGTGCATCTGAAATGCAGTCAAAATTCATGAAGTGGAATTCAAGTTGAGTTACGTGCGACATTTACAAAGTCGTGAACTTTCACAGAATTACAAAGATGCGAGACTGAGTTAATTCTTCAGATAACGGTCTCGGAAGTTCGCTCAATCCACATTGTAATTATCCATAAAGCTCTATTAAACTCGCTATGAGCCATTTCAGTCTGACCTTTGCATGATCAGATTCGTATGCGGTTGCAGAATACACAACAAATCGTAATGGAGCTTACATTTGACGCTTGTATTACAATCAGTAGTTTCAGGGAAGCCGATAACATTGTCATGATAAATACGTGCGCCCATATTTGCTAATTAATTCGCGATTATTAATATCAACATTATAAGAACTTCAATTTCTCATCTAAAATAAATGTGTGAAAAAAAACAGAAGATGTAAGAAGTCATAGTCATATTTCAAAGTCATCGAAAATATTTGTGGATGATCACTTTATCCTAGAATGCGCTGTAAGAGGAAAAATTTATAACCTGTATTTGTATATGTGTTAATTAAAAATTCAATACAAATAATTTGGCACATTTGTATGCTTGTTCTTAATACATAAAATATACGCTTTCATTTTTTTCCCGCATATTTTTTTTGTTCGACGGTTAGCCTTTAAACGACGCTACGAACGTGTAGCTCACACATGCTCGACCATATCGAAGGTCATCGTTAATATCGTATTGTAGAAAGATAGTAAAGAGTCACGTAATGTAAAAATTGGGCCGTTGTCTCGATATAAATATGTATGAAGGATTAAACATATTTAAAGTCACGCAATATCAATGTTATTCGTGTCCAAAACAGCTAATTAATTTTCAGATTCAATTCACTTGACACGAGTAAAGTATAAAACTTATTAGGTCATACGTAATTATTATTTTTAAATGTAACTAAGCGATTGACCGAATTTCGATATTTTTAAAGCGTTAATAGCAGTTTCGAAGAACTATCAAAATCATAAGAAATATGTCATCTGATATTTCGTCGTATATACTGCTCCGAGAATAATAATTAATGTTAATAATACAATTAAGGTTTATGCTATTCCTCGAATAACACAGTAATTGTTTTTATCATTCCAAGAATCGTACAAGTACTTTCTCCGTGCCGAGTGATCTGTAATTGTTAAGTGCTAGAATATGTCAGAGCATTAATCGTCACTACGTGTTACTGCAGGTGCAATTGATTAACCACATCAGTCGGGATCACATCCATAAAATGTAACGCGAGTAGAGTATCGAGCGCGTTTCGCCATATCGAGCACGCTCTCCTCCTCACCCACCTCACACTCTCACCCTCGGCACACCCGGTATGGGCCGGGAGAAACACGAATGCGACTGCAACAGTTGTATTAGCCGTGGGCAAGGCTGTTTCAAGGCTGTCGGGATCGTGTGTCGTTTGCGGTTTTGCAATGCGGCTTGTGTATAAGCCGGAGAACGAGCCCTCATGCCGAGACGATGCATATTGCGTATACATCATCTTCGTCACTGTCTTAACTCGTAATAGTAAATTACATTTTTGGCAGATGTAATTCTAGCTGTTTACGATAAGTCATTAATTCGAAAAAAATAAAAGATCGTGAAAACGATATTAATATAAACGTTTTAAAAATTTAATTTTCTGACAAGAAGTGAATAAGATCGCACACTGAAAAAAAATTCTGGTTAAAAACAGACGAATCAGAAAAATCTTGTAGGATTGATCAAATATTTTTTTTATAACAGGAATTCTGGTTATTATAAGTTATAAAGTATCGAGTTCTATTATAATAACCGGAATTTCTATTATAATAACCAGAATACTTGATCAATGCTACAAGATTTTCTGATTCGTCCGTTTTTAACCAGAATTTTTTTCAGCGCAAGTAGATAATTATTTATGCTGTTTTTCTATGCGCTTGACCTTTCTGCGTTTTTATCGAGCTAAATTGGAATGGAGGTGCTTAGGTGAAACTGGACTGTTCGCTGAAGACTCACATAAATAACGTACGCTGGTATTTACGCGAAATGTTTCCTATCGGGCGATACAAAGTTATCATCCACTTTTTCTAAGCTTTCTGTACGAGCGAGTAAAAGGCTTTTCTTTTCTGCTGCATTAATTGCACCATATCAGTACTGTGTCACTTTAGGATTGCCATTTTATTCAAAATCTATCTATTTATTCGTGAATGTATTCGAAAGAGAGATGGAAAAGGTATAAACTCCGAGCCAACCCGTATAAAACGCTCTAATCGGCCCGCAGACAAATCGATCGTCAGATTCTTCAACGTCAAGTCGACCAGCTATATTTGGTTCACCTTGCATGTGAATCGCCGAGAATATACCGTTTACGGAGAATTTATACAACATTGATGTACAACGTACGTTAAAGTACCAAAGCGGATACCGAAAATATCCAGTTTAGACGTTCACGATAATCGTAGTACACACATTTACGATATCGCTGCCCATGCTTTACTGTGAATTGATCTGACCGCACGTAATGACAGGAACGAAATAATAGCAGCGTTATATTTAGAAATAACGATTCTCCGCGAGAACAAAAAACGAAAATTCACAAGTTACATGTCGTACAAAACAGTTTTATTGACTCCGCGGTGCTCTGCTAAACCGCGCCGCTTCTTCTGTCGTATCTTAACAAGCTTTTAATGCCCGAGAAATCTTCTCTCAGATGTAGAAATCGCGGCGAACGATGCGCATCGATTGTCACCACTGACCATTCTGTCGCGGAATCTGTTACGTTCTCCGTTATACCGGACGTCGAACGGTATCAACAGGCGTTTCAAGATAAATAGCGAGTTGTTTTCACGGTAGTAAAACTATTAAACGTAGTTACGCGTTGCCGAGGCGGAACTGCTGTCGCAGGTATTTCGAGTTCGTCGAAACTTGTTAAACGAAGCCCTCTCTGGAATCTGGCGACGCGAAGCGATGGACGACTTTGACTTTCGTGTCGATGTAATTAATTGATATTACATACAGATATTGTAGTTAGCTGCGCGTAACTGCAGGATAAAGCGAGTGAATAGACCAACTGCAGGATAAAGCGTTATTCGAATTCATGAATAAAAGTACTCGTGGACTTACTCTCTCCCTCCTAAGTCCTCCTCACGATCGTATCGCATTATTCTCTATTCCTCCGAGTCGCGATGTAACACGATCGACGGGCAATGAACGTTCCGAAGGAAACCGTTTTGTAGAATAATGCACGTAACTGTAAACGAGCCACCGTAACGCATCGGGAATTCACCAGTTGAGTTTTTCATTTTTATCCTCGTCGTCGGCCGGACTGTGCAGCGAATTTTAATCCGCCACTCTGCGGCGAGAAATCGTCGCCGCATTAATGAGATCTAATGTCGCGGTATGTGATATTTGCATCGGACAAACAAAGCCAATAAAAACTGTCGTCTTGATTTATTCTGATTTGAAACGAAATGTGCGCGACGATCTCGCATTCCTAACGCGATTCAGATTCTACAATATTACAAAGTTATTAATGTACTGTAGTTTTCAACTGAACTGATTTATCACAATTGAATGTCAAATTAACAAAAATTATATTTAAATTTTTTTGCAAGGTGGATAAAAAAATAATTACTTATGGACAAATGTAGACAAATTGTGAACAATCAAATGCTACATCAATTTTGTAAAAAAATTCACATTTTGAGTACTTCACAAATCTAAAAGAATGTCTTAATAAAGATTTTTTCATAAAATAAATTCTTTCGACAGAAGTCTACAGTAATTGGCTTAATTAACATCACGTAAGTACGAATTGATTTTTCCTCGCAAGAGAAGCGAACTCACGTCGCGTATTTTGCGATGTGCTTGCGACATGGCGGCAGCTAATTGTTTGTACAGACGTTCGCAAGCTTGCGAGCCTGTTTGCGCTTGTCAGCTGCAAGGCGCGTTTGAGAAAAGAGGGAAAAGAAACAGCACGTGCAGTGTGCGAAGGAGGAACGACGGTTCGCATAGCGAACGATGATGTAAGCTAATAATAAGCATGGTTTATTCTCGGTGATGCACACCTCGCGCGCGGCGAAATCACGGGAGGAGATCCCCCGAGAGGCGCAAGGATTCGAGGGAGACACGACGATTGACCGTGAACTCTCGCAACCTTACATCGTCTCTCTCTCTCTCTCTCTCTCTCTCTCTGCGACTGTCATCATTATGCCATTCCGCGTAATCGCTGCGTACACGCCCGAGAATGCGCACGTGCCAAGGCGAGCGCTGCTGGAACGATCGAGACTGATCGGGAAATTCGCTCTTGGCGATGATGCCAATTGCAGACGCAATCGACATATTTAACGCGCACGTTATAATGATCTCGTAATGGTGCTAACACGTAGTCGTGACTTCCCATCAGGCGGATCCGTGATTTTACTTTACATACCGTGCGCAAAGATGTTTCGGAATTATCTTATTAATGATCCCTTGATCAGTTCGCAATCGATTTCTCGTCAATACAAAATTTCTCACGTTTAAGAAGTTTCCTTTGTCATGTATTCTTGTTACTTATTGCCATCTTAAGAAGCATGAGTAATTTGCCGAGATAATGCTCACTCGAAATTATAACTGATTGTGAAAAACAAGATCGTGCTATCGCGGTTCTTATCTGTGTGAGAAACTCTTTAATTTTCAAGCATTTATCCATTGTTTTTTAAGTGATGTCCTTTGATATCTATAATTCTGAAAATTGCATCGTTAATCTTGGTGCACACACGTATGTGCAGTCTTCGGACAATTTTTGAGTGTAATATACAACGTGGTTCTCTAGAATTCCATGAATTTTAAAGCTGAAATTTAAAAACGAAAATAAGAAGGCACAGTCCTTAATTTGCAAATATCTGTCCGTAAAAACCGGCGAGTATATGCCCATGCGAAACAGAACCGTATTTACTAAATATCCTTATTTAAACAGAAAAAAGACGATCATAATCAAACAGTTCAAAATTTATGTCTATCAAGCTAGAATATCCATATAGGCACAATCATACGAAACTGTGCGGAGAATGCTTGAGAAACTAATAAATTCGAGATTAAAACAATAAATTAGCACATAATTAACACTAAATTATAATATAAGTGTCTTTTTTAATTACTCTTTTTTTTTTTAAATGGGTATTCTAACTTTTTTAAAAGACAGTACAAAAATAATTTCTCGCAAAACGGCTAGAACAATAAAATCATTAGAGCATTAAAGAGCACTAAATTCTTCGCACAGTTTCGTATGATTGTGCCTATGTGGGTATTCTAGATTGATAGACATTCAAAATTTCGAGATTTTGTACGCTAAGCTAGATCAATAGCGAAAGAAAAACAATAAGACGCAGAAATTTTTAATATGATGTTTGTTTCAAATATCTCGGGTTTCAAAAAGCATTTCATCTCCGTCGTATTGAAATGTAACAATTATGTCAATGGACAGGTGAAGTTACGACGGTGAAGGACGAAAGAATTATTTACGGTTCGCTTATATTATCGCGATAATGTAAGCAAATAACATTGCCGACACACGCGCGAGAATTCGCACCTCCTGCAATGGCGAATGTTCAACTCGATGAAGCAAAATTTCACTTGCCTTCTGCGAACGAATTCCTGCACGCAACTTCAACTTCGACGTAAATATCAAACTCGCAAGCATCACTTTGAGAGGAAGCGAAACCATTTAGAGGTGCTTTTAAATACGCAGACATTCTGTTTCTTGCTAAGCGAGAAAGAGAGAGAGAGAGAGAGAGAGAGAGAGAGAAAGGCCAACGGAGAAAGGACCAACGCAAAAAAATTAACTTACGGCACTTCGTTAAAAAGCAACGATGATTATGCAATAACGAATCGAAAATGTCCGGTGCGGCAAAGTTGTTTTTCGAATCGAACGTTTGTGAAGTGTGCAATATCTACAGCCGTTCGCCATCATGTTAATCCGGTGCGACCAGTTTCCTTTATCTTATTTTGAGCCGCGATTAATCAGGTTGTACTCCGATTAAAAATTCATGCTCGAGGCAAAACCTATTATACAAGAACTTGGCCAACTCGAAATATTTCAGCATTTTAATCGTAAAATCAACTCAATTATCTACAACGTCTTGTTATAAATGACAATATGTTGATAATATTAATAATAACTTCATTATTAATGTGTAATAATTAATAATGAAATAAATAAAATTATTTTCGACTTGTATAAAAATAAGACAGTGTTAAAAAAAAACAATTTTTCCACATATTTCGATCTAACAATAAATATAATTTTTAATCCTTTTTTTAATTTGTTAAAGATGCTATTAACTGAGCGCTAAGCATATTCTAGTATAGACATAAAACTCTACGCAATCAGTATCTGAAAATAATGCTAAAAATCCCTCTCTCTAATAAAATAAAAAATTCCTTTTATTTGAATATATTGTTTTCCGTAAAAATAAAAGCAAGATTTACAATATTTACAAAGCAAATTATACTAATCATTCTATTTATGATTCTGGATGCGAATCGAATGATATCGAGATCGAAATCGAGCTGTCTCATTCGCCTTATTCAATTTCATACGGAAAGGCATACGAAAGTAAAGCGCTTGAGAAAGCACGATTGCACGAATTTTAATGTAAAAGGGGAGCCTTAACGGAGAATATAGGACTTGAATGACTTGCCGATAATTAAGGCTGCAAAGTTTCAATCGATATGCGCGATTATATTCCCATTATTTTTACTCCCTTGTCACAAACACCGTCAGCGTAAAAAGAGCTAACAATTTATTATTGTTAAAGTAAATTGCTTAAGGCACTTTATTTGTCATACATTGATATATACTTTTCATTTAAAGTATTGAAGATATTTGTTAATCACAGATTTTTAATTGCTTGTTAAATCATTAAAAACTCTCGCGTTTAATATTGCTTTATGCTTAAGTATACTTAAGTATAGGCTCTAAGATAATTTTTATATTACATTAATAGAGAATTTTATAACTATAACCATTAAATTAAGCAAGAACCAATATTTCATTTAACGTATGTACAATATATACATATTATAGATTAACGTATTGTTGCAAATATTACGAACATCAGCTAATTTGAGCTTTGTTCTAACTTAATTAAGTTTACATTTTCAATATAGATTATCGATTTTTCCTCTGTATTATTTATGAAATGGTTACTTATTTAAATCCTCTAAATACAAATAGTTATTATATTGATAATATAACAAAAAAATGCTTATTGAGAAATTCTGTATTACCGAACGTCTGGAAGTTTTTTACTTGCTTCAAGTTTTTTCACGCCGTCGCATCGGAGTTTTTCTTAGCAAGGAACATATTCTCGGAGAGAATATGTATCTTATAGCCACTATTGTGCACCTATATGTATGTACGCACATATATGCGCGCGTACATTTACCTACCTACATTTACCTCGAATAAATTCGCGTGGAAATTTACAAGATGGGGAACTTTCTATCGATTCTTGTGTTAGTGTATAAATGATATTATTTATGTAAACGATACATTATTAATATAATTTAAAAAGATGCCTTCGACAGTTCGTGAATATTACATCTATTTAATATTCATTAGTAGTAAAATTATAGAACTTGCAAAATCACAATTTTATTCTTTTCTCCTTAATAATCAGATACAGTTCTTTTATCTTTCATATAAAAGATAATATTGTATATTATACACATACATGTACAGTATATACTATATACATATGTTATATAATTTATATATAACATATCCATTCTGAGCTTTATGTGTGTAATAATTATTCTAAAATAGAATAAAATTTTATTCTTATTTTCTTTTATGCAAACATAAAAAATTTTAACAATGTGATGTAATTAGTATAATTAAATAATATTATATCCAGAACAAACATTTTAAAAATATCAATATCAGAAAAATAAACTTTGACAAACGATTTAAAATTTAATATCACTAATTATATTTTTATCTTCTCTTGCAAATATGTTTCTCTAAGTAATAACAAATGCTTAATATAACTTTATTTATACGCTAATTATGCAAAAGTTATTTTCTGTGTTCTTAAACAAAACGAAGCTGTAATGAATCAAGTTCAAATAATAGAGTATAAACAATTCGAACAAGAAAGATTAAGCTTTGGACTGTTCGAGGACTTAAAACCCCAATAATATAGGTATATGAGCGATCATTGCGACGTGTTTAATTGAGCCACACATGAAGGGAAATCGACCGTTACGAAGTCTGCGGAAGGGTCATATAAAAAAAAAAGCAAACGCGTGCTCTCAGTACCACTTCCGGTAGCAGTGGCAAATTAACACATGCGATCGCCGTGCTAAAATTAAATGCTAATTAACTTCCTAGCATTCATGAGTAAAAGCACAAACTGCCGCTTAAGAGAAAATATCCCTTTATAAACTGTGCAAGAAGTATACATATAGATTTTTATAAAATTGTCATAAAATTGGTGATTTTGTTTAAAACATATACATGTTGGTGATATGTTTAAAAATGATAAAACATTTTATAAAAAATATGATTCTATTTTTATATAAAATTAAAGATTCATTTTTTAAAATAAATTATTAATTAATATTATTATTAAACTATTTGTTAGTATATTAATTAAAAATTATGCTAAATGTAAACTGTAATAAAACAATATAATATCAAAAATGTAATCTCTTATATATAATTCATCTCTAAATGTTTTGTAATTTAAATATTAAATTATACATTATGAAAGATGCTAATTAATGCAAAAAAACGTAAATATATTGAATGAGTAAAATTATCACAAAGAATATCTTTTTTAAAAATAGACTACTTATCTGAAAAAAATGAAATAATAATCTGTACTTAGAATCTTATTAAAGCATTTAATAACAGCCAAAGACAAATATGACAGTACTAAGAACTCAGCATATTATGAATGACCTTTGGACAAAATGAAAAACACATTGTTCCGAAGAATCGTTTAGATCACAAGTAATAATCAGTAAGATAAAGTGATAAGTTTGGATATCATTGGAGAAAGAGATAATATCATTTCTTATTGCTAACAACAATCGTTCGTCGTAAATAATTAATTGTTCATAAAGTTTCGTTTTTACACATGCCATTTTTTATTTTATCATGAAACCATGTTTTCGACAATATTATAAGTGATTTCTCCCGAATGAGATAATTCCGTGTTGCGAGTTGGAGCAGATGAATTATGATGCGTTTCAATTCACAAGTAACAATTAAAAATGCTGACTAACAATTAATAATCCTATAACAGTTATGTATGATTAACATGACAATCAATTGATCGCTGATCGTGTGAAAGAATGTTCCTGTATGCATTCTCACCACCAAATAATAGGTCTATAAAATTGGTACGCCAAAATATAAATTTTTGCAAAATTAATGTAGCATTTGATTGTTCCCAATTTGTCCACATTTATCCATAAATAATCGTTTTTAGTTCATCTTGCAAAATAATTAAAAGTAAAGAATAAAATTTTACCAACAAAACTAAACCGATAAATGGATTATAATCGTCGATGATTCATTATTTTTGTACTTTGTTTCTTTAAACATGTATGCGAAATAATGCCACACTTTCACTGCAACTAAAAACTTTTTGATTTAAAAGAGGTTATTCGCAATTATTGCGTATAATCGGGTTACAGTTGTTGCATGAAATACTTCGTCTTCAGCGTAGATGTTTACGTAATGTAATTATAGGCACACGAATATGTTACAAGAATTTTACATGACAGTGTAATTTCCACTGCGGGAATCGATCTTGTTACCACGAGAGAAAGTAGCGTTAATTACTGAATTGCATTTTTCCATATATTCTATTTTTATCAATATCATAGCAATAAATATTTTCAAGCATTCGCTCGACGCTACAAACAATAAATGTCGAACGATAGATCAATTTTCTATTCCAGGTAGATCTCTGTCTACTGAAAAACTTAAAACATCGATTTCGTTTCATCAATTTATGACTTATCATGTTTTCACGAATTGAATGAAGGCCCACAAATGTCCGTTCTGGCGCCTGTCGAACATCGAAATTGATGACAGCGAATATAAGTTATAGCGGAGTAACAGTGGCGTCGTGAAAGCAATACAAATCAGAAGCTGATTTTGGGATCAATGCCAAAGCATCGTTTGACATTCTAATCAAGGTTGAAAAACTACTCTCGGTCCCGTGTGTGCAATCAAGAATCACTTCGACCTTCTACCTTCTAAAGAAACATTTCTACTCCTTTTTACTTCTCAATATGTACGTGTAATTTTTTTTTTAATTTTTATCTACACGCGATATATTTAATTCATTAGTTCTATGATATATGTCAATTTTTAGTGCATTCATTTAAATTATATAAAAGATAAACGCTTAAAATTAACAAAATACATGACAAAAATTTTGAAAGATCACGATCACGATATTACACAATTAAAGATTCCAATAACATCTTATAATCTTGTATATAATTGCATAATTAAAAACATTTCCAAAGAAGAATTTGATATTAGTTTACTTCAGGAAACATTTACTTGATAGTAGCAACATAATTGCAAAATTCACCGAAATTCGAGTATGCTTTCGTGAGTGCAAGCATAAACTATATGCAAGTATAACTAGTATAAACATCCAGGTCAAATTACAGTTCTGAATTACATCGTCAGTCTCGAATTTCGTGATAAGTATTTTGGCGCTATAAAAGTAACTTAAATGACAGTATATTTTTATATTACGCATATTGCATCGAGAGAGTAATCGCGGATACAGCTAAAATTGTTATGCTTTATCGGTCTGGCGCGCTTATCAGCAAAATTTTACGATCGACAATCGAGTTTAAGTCGTTCGCTGCCAGATGTATAACTTTCATGGTTAAAATGACGCAGCGCGGCTAACAGCCAATTGGTCGACTGCCATCATTATGATCGCTAATGAAAGGAAAGGACACGCGCCCTTGGATCGTAATGTTGTCAGGAAGAAATATTGTTTCCAACTTTTCTCGCATGTGCAGTATATAGTATCATTTATGTGTATACTTATTGTTAGATATTTTCTTATCGTTGCACGTGTAATAAATTTTACACGCTTCAACGATTGTATTCTTCATAAAGCGATAAAATTCGCTGGAAAATTAACTTTGCCGTTTTTTGCCCAAAGAAATTTTTATTTTGGGACGAATTTCACGTGCGAGAACTACGTGCCTGGAGTTGAAAAGTACGACAGAGACTCTACTTTGAGAAGGTGAAACTGCCTTCAGGAAAGTCAACGGGAAATTTCCCTCGAAAGCAGTCACGATTCCATTTACTGATTGGCAAAGGAAATCGAAAAAGCTTCCTTTGAATCGTCCTGATATTACTAACTAGACTAGCGAGCTTAAAAGCAATCTCCCTCTGTATAAATTAAAACTACAGCGCCAATATTCGTATAGCCGGACACGAATATGATTCGATTACAGCCGCCGTAATGATTACGTATATATGAGTGCTTGCGACAGTGCTAAAATTAAATGAACGTTATAGGCAAACAATTCTATCATGAAAAAGTCAAACCTAATACAGAAAAATTTAATTTTCGTATTATACAAGTGTCAATTTATACCTATTCAGATAGTTTCAAAAACACAAAATATCACTAATTAATAATCTTATGAAAAATAAACGAGCAATTTTCAAGTTCTCGTTCACGAATGTCAGTCGCAGTTTCAATTTATGCGAAACGCTGTTTCAATTTATGCGAAAATTATATTATATAATTTTATACACTCGTTTCTCGCCGTAATATTTCCAAGAAACGTTTAGTAAATTCTCTTTGATACTAAATGAAGCAAACGCGGCATAAAATTCATTAAAGTAGTTCAATACATAGTAGAAACACTGGATGAAACATCCATGCTTATCAAAGAATTTATAACGATTGCGCGTGATTGTGTGGCGAATATAACACTGAATCAATAAGTCGACGGTCGAAATTACATCGTATTCGCTCCCCGTTGCGATATTGCGTGCACGAGAGACGTTTGTAAAAGCAGCGTTCTCAACGACAGCGCCCGGTAAACGACAGCGAGAAGGAATCCGATTTCGCTCTAGCTTAATCCAATCGTAGAAAATATATTTGACGTTCGCCACGAGATGTGTGGAGACCACCACATTACTCACCGCTCTACTATTTGCTCGATGTTTATGTACTTTACTTTAACAGGATATAATTCTTTTATTAGGAAAAAAACGAAAATCGACGTCTGGCAATTAGAAAATCTTGAGAAACTAATCGTGATCGATAAGATAATTATGTATAAACTGGACACGTGTCGTAAAAACGTAGATTACATTACACTCCCAATTACATCCGCCAAACACGATATCATTAATATCGTTCGTGCACTGATAATGACAGAAGAACTTTGCTTGTACTGGTGTAGCAAAATATTATTATTGTGGCCTGTTTCATAAGAAGCGTGTGTAATTTTGCAAAGCAAACAAAAAAAGATTACGTGAGCCGATGAATTGCAGATCTTCCAAGCAGCATACAGGATGTTTCACAAATTCTCTCCTCAATTTATATATTAACATGTGTAAGAGCTAAATAAGTGTAATATAAAGAAAAATTATTTCTCAACATGTATACATTTCCACGAAATGTATGCAATAAGATTTTTGGATGGTATAATTTTATGTTTTTCATAATTATAATAGTTTTGTATAATAAATTTGTTTAATAAACTTTGAAAAATATGCAATTGATGTGGAACACAACACGGAACAGTTTTTTCTAAAAGCAAGCATCATACTCGCGTAATCGTCGAATCAAATTCATAAAGAATCTGACGCTTAAAAATTGAGCATTTATTTAATATAATTTTCAATTTTCTAAAGACGTTTCTGAGAATTATTAGATATTTTATCGCAATTAAAAAAAAGTATCCAAGGTTAGCCGTTTGAATATATTCAACCGACTACGTACTAAATATAAATTCTATTTATAGGAACGTGCGATTCTCAAGTGACGACACTCTTCATCTATACCGAATTAAAATGCGTTACGTAATCATCATTCAAATGTTAATTACCAATTCAAAATCGGTTTATCGACGAATTACATTTCATATTCAGTTAATTCGTTGTACCGAGGGAATACGAATGAGTTACAAATCGACAGAGTTTGCTATTCGACCACTGCGAAAGACATTAACACTTCGCAAGCAGTTTGCGCATATGTTAATCAAATTTCTTGTTTGAGTAAAATCCACAATTAAATTACGTACAAGTACAACACATGTAGAACTCTGGAATCCTCGAATTTGATTTTAATCTGGTAAATTATTCAAAGAACCTGAGATTTTATGTTTGACTGAAAAATCCCTTAATTGAAATCCGGAGGATTGAGATAATAGTCTGATATTATTTAACAAATAATTTCCGAATTATAAATTCAATAATTTTCGAATTACAAATTCTCGATATAATCTTTGTCTATTCGTAATTAATTTCACTTTAATTATAAGCTCCCTTTAAGACTGACATGCAATTCTACATAAAAATGATTTCAGATCAAGTATCCGAGATCGATAGAACGTGGCGCGTTTTGTGGTGTCACGTAACAGTTGACACATTAACACGATTCGTAAGATACTCGTGCAATCAAAATCTTCCACTCGGTGTGTGAAGATTTCGTCGATATCGCTCCCGGATTCATGCTTCACGGGAGTGTAGTCAAGTCGGTCGGCAGAACGCTATAATCGATCATGAATATCAATTGCACGATTACAGCCGAAGAAAAAAGAAACATACGGCGCGGCGTATGTACTCGCTCTGAAAAATTGCAACATTAAAACTTGCGACGCGAGCTTTTGCGCTGCAAAAAGATCGTTTCTCATTGCGTGAAAAATCTCGAATAAACGTCCGTTGCAAAAATATTGCCAGAGAGCGGCCCACGTGTGCACGCTACTGTGTCAGTGCTATTAATCGCAGTCGTCATTCCTCGTGAATAAAATGACACGTGCAAGGAGTCTTTAAATGCGATTTATTGCAACTCGAATCGTACGAAACGTATCGGGCATTTGATCGCTATGGGAAAAGAAACGGCGCACGGCAAGTGTGCTATCATTTTGATGATGCGTTAATGATGATCTCGAAAAAGAAAAAAAAAAGGAGCTTCCCGACTTACGGAATCGCACAAATCAAATAAAGTCAAATAGAACTAAAGCGTGTCGAATAACTTTAATAGAGTTGTATTAGGTCCATTTTTGCGAAATGTTAAAAACAATGAGATAAAATAATAAGAAAATATCTCATTTTCAACGATCATTAATAAAATAATGTCTCTATGTAAAAACGATAAACGCCACTGTAGAGATACTTGCAGAGAGTTCTGCGCTCTAAGCCTCTCCTTAGATATTTAAGCGGAAATTAGGTATTGCAAAGGGTAAAAGTGCATGAAATAAGACTTCAAGCAACGAGGCAGGCATTGTAAAACATGCTGCGATAATTAATATCGTAGTTTGCGGTTTTTCTTCGGCAGGAAGACTGCGCACAGCGGTGCACCATGGTAAAATCAAATCCGCGCTAATTAAAAAGCAAGAAATGCGGACCGTTGTTTAGCTGCTTATCCAATTTGCACCGTTTCCGAGTGTTTTTATTTGGTTGGATTAATAGTGAGTTGTGCGCGGGAAAAGTGAGACCAATTTGTAAAAGCGTGACATTGCGAACACGACCGTGCATACGCGGCGGCCTTTCTCGCTTCGCTTTACGTTAATTACGGGAGGAAGAGAAACTCCGCGCAAGTGTCAAATGTGAAATGCATAATCATGATATTCACGTAAATTGCATGCGCAGCGCTATAAGATACTGGACTTTGAACTGTACAAATAACGATTGACGTTAACGATGTGGAAAGAAATGCCCGCAAGACTTCGCGTTTTCAGTCATACGTAAAACCATGTAGCGCAATTATGTAGCAATTATGTTAGTTAAGATATATAATACCCGTCTTCATTACGAGATACGTTTCCTGAAATATTATTTTCCTTTTTTGAAAAATGTTGCAATAAATAACAGTTCTAAAAACATCGAATTTCCTGCTAAATGTCTTTTTGTGGGAGGGAGAGATCTCTCTTCTCTCCAGAGAATTCAATAATATCAAACTGGCCTAGTTTCCTATCCAATGACCAATTAGCTGATCCGACCATAATTTACGTAATGAGCGAGAGCTAAAACGGCGACATAACGCATGGATGTAATAACGTAATATCGATAGATATACATTATACATATGTATAGAAAAGTATACTCTGCGTAACCCTCGGACAATCATCACAATTCCCTTGTCAGTCCGTCCCAATTAGACATAGCGACAATTTACACGCGTCTATAGCACCGACTAGCTACCTGTTATAGTTCTTGCACCTTTGTCGACTGAGGTAATCGGGGGGGAAAAAAAACTACGGCAGTTAACACCTTCTCCGAGACTCTGCTGTCGGATATTTCAGAATCTGACGAATTAGCAAGATGAACCGCGCACCACTGACAAGCGCAAAATCAACAACGATAATAAACACATGTCTTACGATATCTCGTGTGCAGGAAGTGTGTATGTTTGCGCGCCGTCCTCGCTCGTATTTTTATCGCGAGAGCGAGCGAAAGGCCGCGCCGTTGCGTGAAAAAGAAGGGGGAGGGGAAAAAAAGGAAGAACTCGTTCTCGAATTCACCTGGTTACGACGGCGTGTACATGTAACGGATTATTACGAAAGGCCGATCAGAACGAGACTCGACTCGACGGGGTCTGCGTCACGCGGCAATTATCGGGATACTTTCCTCGGAACAAGGCTTGCGTAATTGACAGACGAAAGAAACGCGGGATGGGAGACACGTTTGGATGTCTGAGTATTTTTTTTACATACTTCGAATCATCTCATCTAAGTTTTCTCTTCAAGTTTGATATTTTTCCTTTTCCCGAAGTTCTATGTGAGGAGAAAGATTCGAATCCGCCGTAATCTTTGATCAGGACGCCCTGTTTTCCCCATAGCCTACAAAATAATCTTGATAGACGGAATATTTGTAATATGTAAATTTTGACATTTTAAACCAACACGCTTTACATTTACAATTCGCGAGTGAGTGAGTTCACTTTCAGTACAAGTTGTAAAATAGTAGCAGTGACGAACATGTTTTACATGCGCATATACGCACGGCATAATTTCGGACATGTCAAAGAAAAACTTCAAATAGTTTGCGAACAACAGGATTGTTAAAAAAAAATACCATGAATTGTTGGAATACCAGTCATAACAATGATAAAACGTTTCAATTTTTATCATCGCCTTTTTTTTATTAGTCCGTTAATATTCGTGTAGTATTTGGTTATACAGTTGGTTATACAGTTTTTACAGAACGCTTTTGGTAAATAAACGCGGCGATTAGTCACTTAATCCTTTTGCGCCAAACAAGTTGCACGTGTTCCATAAGGTAAACAAATTGATAAAATATTTCATGATTTTACTTTACGAATAATACTCATGAGAAGTGTAATTGTAAATTATTGAAATGATTCGTCGCAAAAGGATCGAAATAAATAGAAACGTGCTCGTTGCATTTGATCTGATTTTCCCGTAGCAGCGTAAAAAAAAAGTCAAGAGAACTCGGGATCTTGACAATGCGCCATTTGCTGACGATTATCTCTCTGTGGATTTTATTTTTCGCCTGTATATCATGGGAAAGAACATTTTTCTCAGGAGCGGTGTATCACGATCTGACATTGCACAATTTGCCAACATTATAGATAAGCTTAACAGGGATCAATCTTAGGGTTTACTAGAGTTGAACATAATCGTGGGATCACAAGATAAGCAAGACAGCTTATAAGATAAAAAAAGAAAATAGTATATACTACTTTCTCTTACAGATGTGAGAAAAATAATTTTGTTTCTTATCGTAAACGAGGATTTGTACTGACAGATTATGAATAAAAAAAATATATAAAATTGGAAAAATATACAAAATTAGATAAATCAGAAAAAAATTATAACATACCTTTTTCTCTATTTAAAATGGATTTAAATGATAAAAATATACTAATATTATTCAAACTGAGTGTCTGCATTCATATCTCTAATAATATAAATCGCCTTTGCATAATCATCTGAGAATTTTAGTTTAATCCAAAGTATAAGCTTACATAAATTACTATTAAGTTTGAAAAATAGCTAGACTGGAGAAAGATCAACTTTGTTATTCATAATATAATATTACGTGCAATGTACTTTGCCTCTGGTAATTATATACTACTATGCATGATTCTAGCGCACGCTCTATCGAATGGAAGAATAATGCATACTAATTCTCAAGTCTGTTATGACATAAAATGCTGAGTAGAGATCTTATGTATTAAAAAACACAATAAAAACGACGACCAGGGCAGCATTGATAAATCAAATAAACAAAGAATAATGATTGATTAGCTAAAGAGCATATTCATTGTTAAAATAATATTCTTACGTTCTTCCTCTACTTTTTCTGAAATATATGTTTCGTTAACTACATTTGCGATACACACTATATTTATTAATAAATGATATATTTACTAATAAATGATAGTTTTTAGAAAGCGTCTATGGTAATTTCTTTTTTCTTTTAGCAATTTTTCTCGTGGCGGCGTACATGATGATAATGAACGGTAATCTAATGTTCGGTGTACGGAGCTTTCACTGCCATGCTTGCTGCACGTTAGGGATCATCGTGAAATCAATAAATTGACGCACAGACGCTCGTCCACGCGTTGGTAGCGTGACTCGTCGTTGCGACGTCGACAGCAAAGTGCAACAAGTGCAGGCGCGAAAAGGTTTCCATTTTTTACACACAAAGATTCCTAAAAGATTCTCAACAACAACGATAGCCTAGTTAGCGTAATTCTGAATAGCACTTACAAAAGATTCACGAGCCAATATTATAAAATAAAAATATTTTGTTTCCTCATGACAAAAAATGTCGTTTAATGCAAATAATTTTGCAGAGAATAAAAATATAGAAATAAAAAAATAAAAATTTCAGGTCAACTAAAATAGAAATAAAATTAAAATGTTGCTGAAACTGGCACAGTTTATTAACTTCTAACATAATTATACCTTTTTTAAAAACTCACGAACATAGATATCATCAAAAATTGCTTTGAAATTATAATAAACCATGCTTCACACGTAAGCTTTCTTGTTATTTGATCACGACAGTGGCGTGAAAGCTCATTAAAAATTCCATACTTTAGTTACAAAGATCGAGTTGCCATTATGTATACACCTTCCCCTAGGAACTACTTGTTAAGCCGACGCTTTTCTCGAAACAAACAAAACACCTTCGTGTGAAACGTCTTCTTTGTCGTCGCACAAAAACTGTGGAGATGTTCCCATGGGAAAAGAAATGGGCAATGTACCCCACGTGGGCGGTCCATGATAAATATTACGCGGCTAAGACGACGGAAGGGAAGGCAAGCACATGTTTCACATCCGATGAAGCGGTCGCGTTACCATATGACTGACATTTACCAGCTGTTACGCTCCCGCGGCGTCAAAAGAGCTCGAAGATAAGGAAAACATTGTTAACACACCACGAGTCGACGAGTTTGGCTCGCGTATCGCGAGTACTTGTTGAATCGTGGCTCAAGTTAGAAGAAAAGGCTCTCAAGCACGACAAGATACGAATTTAAAAATACGAGAAGTAAAATATATATGTAAACGATACTAGTGTGTCATGGAACATAAGAAAATATATGTAAATAATTATAATAACAGAATATATTAATACATTAAAATTATTAATACGTTAACATAAAGAAAAATCATGTGAACCTTATTTTTACCTTATGCTATGAATCCAATAGTTTGTCGCTATCTCGGCTGTGCTGGCCTTAATGAGCTAATGCGTTAAAAAAAGAGAATATGGAAATTTACGTAATTGTTCAAGATAGCGTGATTTGCACAAAATTCCGATCGATAGAACACAAGTGCTAATTAAAGTTGTGCTTTTACGAAAGCCTTCGTAATAATTATCACGCGCAGTCGATTCATCGACCGCCAGATGCGTCGAAAACGATCGTATCGCAATATCGTGTGTATCGTATGTATGTATGCGCGTGAGCAACGAGCACGTGAAGGCGAGAGAGCTTAAGCGTGCACACATGCGTTACATGCATACGCGCGTGTACATACGTATACGGCCGGGTGGTAATCAATAAGTCGCTCGAGACTGTCGGCTAAACAATGTTTAGCGCGCTGGTCTCGCTCTCGAAGAAGGTAAAATGCTACCCACTTTACATCTCGGGACGACAAACCGGCACTTTTGCGCAACCGACGTATAGAATAATCAAGAAGCTCCGAAATTTTAATAAAAAAGGACGGAAAGGGATATCAAATACAAATAAGCTGTTCTCTCACTTTTATATTTTGGAGGTGGTGCAAAATGAAAATATAGATTGCTGTCGATTTTAATATGGTTTTGTGAAACTAAAGTTCAGCATCATCTATCACGAAGTGCATTATTCTTATATAAAAATAATCTGTCAATAATTTACGTCGTTGCAATATGGTTGTGGCATGTTATAAATGATAAATCGCGCGATTTCAATTTTGCAAAAAGAAAATTTTTATGAAAATGCATTAAGATAACATGAAGAGAAAGTAGCCTTCACTAAAATCATCTTCAATTCGATGATTTACAATGGAATAAGTAACTAATACTGATATTACAAAACATCTACGAGATTTATAATAACAGAATAGATATATTTCTTATAATAATTATGTTGTACGTAAAGATTGTTTTTCTAAAATGTTTTTCTACGATTTCTAGAATGAAACTGGATAGATTCTAACAATTTCTAATTTTGCTACACGCACGTTTTATTTAATATAATCGGTGTTATTGTTAATTAATTATAGAATGCAAATAATTTAAAACATTCCTCATTAATAACCGGTTATTAAACCAGCAATACTCTATCGCTTTCATATCAACAGCTGTTTCACTTTTACATCACTTGCGTGATAATTCTGAGCACGATCTTTCTTACGAAGTATGATAACGTTTACAGCTGTACGATAAAGCTCTGTAATCGCGATTTTCTCTCGAGTTATATACGATTGAAACTTTATAAGTGAGCTTTATCATCGACGAGTTTTTGTTACGATGCGAATTCTCAACGAGAATTCATATTGCACGTGCTGCCGGTAGTATTTCAAGGCCGCGTCTGGATGGAAGTATCGGCCAAGGTTGAATAAACGTATTGAAGAAAATGTTTCAGCAACTGGCTCACTGATGTTGCTCCAGTTAGGATATTATTTAAATGACATATTGCGATTCGATAACGCGACATTACAGATGTTTTTTTTTTCCGAAATCTTTCCTATGTATTTGAAGATATCCGATTCATATTGATGTAATATATAAAAATGTGTAATTAAAAAAAAAGGATTATATTATAATTTATTCAGTTGTATTATTATTCCTTGTTTATAAATTTTATAGCATTTCTACTTTTTTCTCTTTTTCCTATAATGTATACATTCTCAAGTAAACTTCACGTTATTAAAATCGTCCGCATAGTTCCGACTTTGTTACGTGAACTGCGTTTACAGAATATTCGTTTTAATCCGCAAACTATTGTATCATAAAATTTTCTTCTATCGCGCGTTTTTCATTTTGAATATATTATATATCATTGAATATATCATATAGAAGCAACGTTTGAAGCTTTATGTTTTACGATGAAATATATCACTAATGTTTCAAGGTAAACTGAAGAAAGGCTAGCCAAGTTTGGTTAATCAATACCGAAAGAAATCTATGTCGTCCATAGATAGTTCTCGTCGGCATAATTTGATCACATTTAGAGAACATTTCTCCCTCGAATTTCCACTATCCTAAATTCAAGCGGAACCACCGAAGCGACTGCAGTTGAGAAGCAATAAAGTTAAGAAACAACCGCTGCAAATGAAATTCAGTGCGACCTCGAGAGAACCCGTAATTTTGCCGGCGGGGATGCTATTGCGCCTTTTTGCCGCGATAAAACGCGCGGTTGAGACCAGGTCGAGTCCACACAAATGCAGTTTCCGATTCAAATAAATAAAAAGTATGATTTGTAGCTTATGCGACAAGGTCTCAAGGTTCGCTTGGCTCAAGATGATAGGGTCAGGAGGTCAGGGGCAAATCAACCATTCAAGCAATGCTAAAGATTGCAAAGTTCAATTTAGTAATAATCAGTGAAAATTGACTGATATGTAAAATACCACAAGTAAATAGAAATGTTCCTTATTCGGTCGGGCTGGATCTTTTATGCTGAATATTATTACGTGGAAATGTTCTGAGAGAAATAATGTATATAAATTCACGCAAAGACCAACCAAATAAGTCACATTTACTTCAATTTGTTGCAGTGGAGATCAAAAGAATATTTAAATTTGCATTCATATACGTATATATGATAGAAACTTGAAAATTTTAATAGAAACACTATATTGTTCCTAAAATTGTGTCACATAATCTGGCACAATCGATAATATTAGAATGTCTTTTTAATAATAAATGCAAAACAGTATAACTTAATTCAATTACATATATAATGTTCAATAGATAGAGATATTATGTTTAATTATTTCGAATCAACAACAATTTAATTCCAGCAATATTTCATTTGCTAAATAATAGTTGTCTCACACATATATACATTAACAAATTGTATTCCGGTTGAGTAGATACGTCTTGTTTTATATTTCTAAAAAAGCGAATTACAAAGTAAATTGTATAATTGAACAAAACACGCCAATAAAATGCTATTAGAAACGAACTAAACCCTATTACTCTAATTGTACACATACACTACGTTCTTCCAGCTTTACTTCCGTCCTTTGGGTGTAACTGCCGTTTTATTGTTCGCCAATGACTAGATTGTAGATATTTCAGTATTAAAGAAACTCAACACGGATAATGACACGATCATTTAACAATCGATTAAAAGGGATTGTAGAAAGCGACGAAACATTCGTGACTTTTTTCAAATTTAATTAAATTGACATTTTTTGTCTTAAAAAATATATAGTTTTTTTACATTATTTTTTTCAATCAGAAGCAAATGTAATTTCAGTGCATATTTCATGGGTAATCGGGCATTTGTCATATCTATCCTAATTAATTCCGCGGCACCAACGAATGATTCTCTCACTTTTCGCGATTTGTTTCCTCTAGCCGTGCCGGCCATTTATCTTGGAGTGAGAGAGAGAGAACTGCATTCAGCAGATTTGCGTGGGCGTTCAAGGTCAATGGGAGGCGG
This sequence comes from Tetramorium bicarinatum, assembly GCA_928718305.1. Classification (NCBI taxonomy): domain Eukaryota; kingdom Metazoa; phylum Arthropoda; class Insecta; order Hymenoptera; family Formicidae; genus Tetramorium; species Tetramorium bicarinatum. The sequence goes on from OV788324.1 coordinate 18,998,870, forward strand.
AAATGTCGGGGAACGCTCGTGCAATCGATGCCGGCAATCCGGATTATCGTTTGGCAGAGAAACCTGGCGGGCTTTAATACGCCACTGTCGCTATGGTAAACTCATCGACTTATCTTTCTGTTTTTCCCCCGTCCTCGAACTTTTGGCTTTAATCTCCGACTAATGATGCCGGAATATGGAAATTGTCCCTCCGTCGGTGGCTCGCTCGACCGCGAGCACGATTGCGTTTCCATTCAAAGCTTCGGCGAAGTTCAGCAGAAAAAAGATACCTCGCGAAGTATCTCGCTCGGGAGAGACGCGACCATATCTCGCGCGAAAGGAAATCGAAATGTCAAACGCGCGAGTTTTTCGAGAAACTGGCTCGCTTCTTCGTTCGACGGCGCGAGCTTCCTGTTTCGAGAGATACTCGAAAAATTCCAAACGAAACTTTAATTTTTCCGGGAACTTTTGCTTCAATGGAAACCGAGCAAAGAAACGATCTCCATTTTTAGACAAGTAATAAACCTTTAGATTAGGTGCATCACGAGCTTTTGGAATTCGCGAGAACTAGAACGGGGATCAACAAGGTCCTGGAAAATTCAACTCTCGGAAACATTTGTCCGCGTTGCGCCCACCCGAATCTCTGAACTGCCCATTGAACCACTAAGTTTCATGAGTTCGATATTACAACCCGTTCGCGCGCGTTGCGAGTCATCAACGCGAATCTTCGTGAAACAATAGGGGCTTTGGTCTGGGGAACCACGATGCCGAAGGATGCGTCCTGGATGATCTAATAAATATTCACAGGGATCTGAGTCCTTCAGCGAAGAGCACGCATTGATGATCCCTCAATTAAGCTGTGAATACATCTAGCTTCTCAATTGAAAGGATTATTTACGTAGCATTTTCAGTAAAATCTAAGACAGATGTCTGAAGATAATTCTACATAATATACTCTGTCTTGAGTTGTAATAATTACACAAAATAAATTATCAAAAAGAGTAAAAGATCAAGTCCCTTATTATAATACAGATTTTATAATTATTAATTTTCAATTATTTTAGATAATTATTATACGACGAAGGGACAACCTCCATATTCCGGCATCATTAGTCGGATATTAATTATTAATTATGCTATATTTTAATTATATTATTTCTCGCTTTTTATCAAATTTTAAAGTATAATATTTATTGCGTCTTTTTATTAAACAAATGTGATCTAGTGCTAAACAATTAAACAATCAACTGGGAAACGCCTCAAATCCTCAACAATTGCCGCTGTAGCGGGTGTGATACACAAGCCAATGAAATAACCGCTGTGAAAATTGACGTCTGCTCTACTTCCGCGTCACAGTTACAATTTTCAAAGGTAAACGATCGCGGTGGCTGGGAATATTCAATCGAGCAGGAAGTCGCGTGAAAGAAAGAAACGACTTCGCTTCCGGCGGTCCGGCTGTCAATCATCCTCACGGAAGCACGCGAAAAGTGACAAAGCACGAGATGAAGACAGAAATCGGGATCGATTAGATGAAAGATTGAGATACGAAAGGGAACGAAGATGGAACGGAGAGAAAAAAGGAATAAAAAAATTTTACCACGAAGAGTTTTTCACGCTCGACAAAATCGTTAAAACGCGACTGACGAAAAATCGCGAAAGGGAACATAGGGCAGTCGAAAGAGCGATTTATTCCCGTTAATCGCGGATTTCCTCTGTATATCCGAATTGAATTGTACGGTTCGTGGGGAAAAAAAAAACGAAAGTGGACATTTCCTGGAGAAATGTGTTTTTATTTGGCACTGGCGCAAAATGAATCGGGCTGTACTATCGAGAGTGTCTAAACCCTCAACTATCGAACTTTCGAAGGAAGTAAATTGTAGTGTCTAAAGCTTGAAAAATGTTTCGTGAAGCAAATATATACGAAGGGAAAAAGATTATCGAAATCATTGAGCTTTAACATAGAGCTTTAAAAATAAGAATGAAACTGCGAGTGTTTGGAAATAGCAGAAACTGTTTAAGCTCTAAAATTGTACGAAACCAAATTACATTCATGCATCGTTATTTAATTATGTTCTATCCTATATTGTTATTGATGTCATGAAAATGAGCGAATCGACGTTGTCGGCTAATTTTGATTACATGCAGCGCGGATCTCTCTGGACGTTTCATGCTATCACCAATACGGGATTTCTGACATTCGAATATTGAAATTCCCGAATCGATTGTCGGATGCGTAAACGTGTTTCGAGTTTTCTGTCGGATTAACTGGAAGACCTGACGGCGAAAAACGGCCTGGTGAAAACGGGAGAAATCGAATGTGATCACCATCTCTCCGAACATTATCCATCAATGGGAAGTGGCCGAACGTGTTCTTCACTTCGATCTTCTCCGGTCTTCACTATGGCAAGCGTGAAGTAAAACTTCAAGCGCACTTGCAACCTTGCTTTTTCAGCGAGAAGCATTTTCGCTACGTGCGCCAAGTTGCCTTTATCATTAATGCTTGTCTGCAGTTTTTATCATATAAAATTTACCGTTATATTTTAATCAGGTCAGTTGCATTAATATAAATTAAATAAACTGTAATTGAAACGTCGTTCCATAATTTCGGTACATTACAATTTATATATTAAGCTTCGCCGTTGTCCTTTTTGTTTATCATTGCATTTGTTCGTTAAGCAATAAAATATCTAATTTGTGAAATTATACATAATGACTTCCTGTTTGAGAAACAAAAACTCCGGAGATTACTCCTGAAGAAATTACGCTAATTTCCCAGAAGTCGTGAGTCAAATTTACGGAGGTAACCGGCGAGGACTTATTCCCCGCGAGTGCAAAAGTTCCCGTCATGTTATCAGCATTCTGCGCAAGCGTTCCACCGTAAAGGATAATGAGCTTACCATTTATCGCGGGCAAGATAGCCCGTTCTATGATAAGTGCGAAGATGAAAGACTTCGGCAGACGTTCCGCCGGAAGTAAAGATGATCGGGATGCGCGCGGGAGGCGCCCGCACACGCGGAAAAAGTTCCCGTTTCTGCGTGTACGTGCGCGGCGCGTGACTTCCTGGTGGCGACGATACGCGTGTGAATGGCGACGCGGTGCAGCCATCGGGCATTACGATTATTACGATCAAGTGACCGCGACGAGAACGCAGAATGGAGTGGTGGCCCTGCTCACGAGGACGAGAACCGGCCCACTTATGAATTACCGTTACTACTTGCCAGTTTGCGCAGGCGAAAGCCACACGGCAAGTGGACAGGCGAGTGAATTCAGGGAATGCATGAAAAATGCTCGTTTCGCGGGGTCGTGCGAGGAAATCGGGGAATTTGACTCGATTCTCCATGGAATTAATTCAGTACCTTAAAGTATCGGCAATGTCGTTTCGCAGAAAGTAGAACGGAGAAGTAATCCACGTCGTAGCCGCAGGAAATAAGAGCTGCTTCTCGCATCGGAGGAGAGAGAGATCATTCCCCGAATTCATTATGCAAATGGAATGATTGTAATTCTTTTTCGACAACCAGCACATTTTTCCTTGTTGACGAACACTTAAAAATTGTAATTCCATTCTCATTCGAGCTGCAAAAAATGCTTGCATTTCCTGATTAATTATTTCTAAATGCCATCGTTGTCATTCGAGCGATATGTAATTTTCATCTTTCCCCTATTACAATTACATATGTTGAGCATCGCGTATCGTCAACACCGTGGCACGATAATGATAATTGAATCGATGTGGTCGTGAGAGTTATAAGCCAGAATATGTACGTGATATAATCTCGCAATTTCCCGTAACTAATGCAGCGCGGTGCATTAAAGCTCACGCGCACATTATGCACATTATCCACGATAATTAAGGAGTCAAGATCATCCTTATATAACGAGCGGCTACTACTTGATGACTTTATATGCTCGTTTATCTTGCGCCGAGCGGAATCCAATTCATAATTCGGACGATGACCGACTGATACTTTCGCTTTTCCTTGGTTGCGTATCGATAGCCGCGTAACAATCGATCCCGTGTCCCCATGTAGAGGAATAGTAGGGTCTTTAATATTACATAATTGAAGGTATCCTCGAGAAAACGTAATCGCTACATTATATACTCTTGAATGAAAATAAAAGTAATAGAGGAAACGCGATAAATTATCGTAAACGAAATCTGCACGTAATATTGAACAAAAATCTTTCTTCGTAATGTTTCAATTTTATTCAATTATTACGCATTAAGAAGAAAAAGTATTATTTAATATAATAGATATTATAATATTGCGTCTTCGACGTCTGCGTTAGGTTTTTTAAAGCATTATGTAAGATCCATTTTGCATTTTCAATATTTCTGGGAAATCCTTCAATTACGCCGACTATCAAATATCCGTTATCAATAGCAACTAAATTGAAGGAGAAACTCGAAAGCATCAATTTGCATTGTTCTCCAAGCAAAGGTATCAGATGCAAAATATAATTGTTGTTAAATATTCTTGCATTGTATAACTAATAATTACACACAACAAACGCGTTCATATTTAACGGATAATAGAGTAAACTGTGTCGCGACTGCTCCATATTTTTAATGCATATACGCGGAATATCGGAGTAAATACAATATAAGTACCACGCTTAAAGATTCTGCCAACTCACGATAACATAGAAAATATTAAATACAGAAAAAGTTTAAAGCAGCGTGAAAAAATTGGAAATTTTGCAAAAGCGCTACAAACTTTCACATTTTTACGAAAGAATTAAATTCCTATTGTTCTCGTACCATAAATGATAAATTATATAACATAAAACAAAAATTACTTTTTATGCACCGTTATTGTGAACGCTTCTAAATGCGCCGCGATTTAGAAAATTGCAGTTTCTTTAATTATGAATGATAAATAAGTCCAAAGAAATAAATTATATATGCAATCTGATTGCGGCTGTGCCATCTACCGTGATAAACGATATTGAAACGATTACAGGTGTCGGTGACAGATTGCAAGCGGATCAATTGATACGTGTTACAACGTGTCAGACACGAGGCAGCGGCACGGTCGATCCCTTTATATGACCCTTTCAATTCCCGTCCCTTCGGCAAATATGCGTACGGGAACACGATATATCCCGTCTATCTCCGCGCGCGTGCGTGCATCAACATAATCATCCGCGTTGGTACACGCAGAAATATTAATGTAACGCCCGGCGCGGCTGCCGGAGCAGCGTTGTAATCGGGCGTTTCCTCATCATCACGTATGAAGTGATGTCAGGTCCTCGAGCGCGGCCGGTCGATCACTTCCATGCAGGGACACCGTACACGACAGGACATTGTCCATTATCATCGCATGCCATCCTCCTCCTAATTTTCTCCTTCCTTTTTCCCTGCCCATCGTCCGTGCGTCGCTCGTAAATCTCCTCGCGGCTCCCTAAGTAAATGGTCCACGGGAATCGAAATCTCCCGTTGGGCACGACCGTAAAAACCCAAACCGATTTTATATTTCAGTTACGGTCGTCGTTACGTTTCAGTTACGTACGTGGAGAAAACGTGAAATTTTCTTGAATTTGCAAATCTAATTTTCCGCGTCTTTATCCCACGATCATAATCAAATTTCAGAAAAGGAATATCTTTTATACCGTTGGCACGACATTTGTACGCTTGTAAATTATACGGAGAAGTAATTTGATTTCTACCTCGATTTCAATCTTAAATTTTACTTAATGTCAGTAACCATATCGCAAAGAAATATGATTACGATCGTAAGCGCATAAAACATTTCTTGTACTTTTTTCTCATTATTCCACGTAGAACTTTGATTCAATTTGAACTTCTAAAGAAAGTAATTAGAAGAGAGGAAGAGGAAAAAAGGACGAAAAATCATCTCGGCCAATTATCTACATAGATTCGCGGATAAAATAAAGAAACATTTAGAGTTCTCTACGAACGTTCTTGTGCAACAGGACAAGTTTCAAAATTACAGATATATTCCTCCTTTTTTACTTTCGTTGGAAATAGTAAAGAGGATGTGAGACGCTAGAAGAACTTTTCACTAACGCGTCTAATAATTTCTCATCGGCGCTTTCCGTTGTCTACGTTCCGCCGCTATCGATTTCTTGTCGACTGTAAATTTCGAGATTCGCCGCATCGTCGCGTGGGATTTTCGTTCCGAGGTTAGCCGTATAGAGGGTCTGAGAGACGATTTCACGGAAGGTCATGGTTCAAAGTGACGCAGCTGACGGAAGTTAAGGACGACGAACAAGGCAATTACTACTAACTTGTAGCGCTTATCTTGATCCGATTATAAAGCTCGGTCTACCATTCTGTCGTCCAAGGTGCAATTCAGTGCCATTTATTTTATACAGATGTAATTCAGATTAAACTTTTACCCGGCGAAGTAAAACTTAAATAAAATCTTTCTGCTATCGCAAAATGTACAGATGAATTTTTTTTCGTAATTTGGATGTATTTTATCGTAAATTTATTATTGAATTGTATTATTTCACTTGTCGATTTTTTTCTATATCGTTTTATTTTACGAACGCAAAAGAATAAATTAAAAAAGCACATTAAACAATAGCTATTACTCACGAGGCATTATTCTAGCATTTTTTAAATTACTCTGTCATTTGTTCATCCATTTCTTTACTAAAGAAATTTCATTCGACGGTAATTCTCGTGTCAGAATATGAAACCGAATAAAATTTTTTCTTTGTTAGCGAAATGCGTAAATAACGCAGCAACCGCGAAATAGAAAAATTTTGTGAGTTGAATGTATTCTTTTCGCGGTGTACAAATCATCATTTTGGCGAACGAGCCAAGCTCTCGCACAGTTGGCGAACCGAAAAAACCGCGAGAGAAACTAGTTTTCGCTAACGAATTCCCGTTTAAATTCAGTTCTCTAGGCGCGTGCGACGGAACGCAGCACAAAGCCCGCAATGAATTACTGGCTCTGTATTAACACGCGAACGCCCGCATTGCACAGACTGTCTTAAGTACAATATGGAGTTTCATCGTAGCATCGACCCCACCTTTGTCCCCGTTTCTCTCGCCACTCGTCGTTTTGATTTCAAATGTCAATTAATTGCTGCCGGTTTCGCCGAGCCGGCTATTATTCCTCACCATGAAATGTACAGTTCGCTTTCAGATATTTAACACTGATGCTATTTATCAAGAGTCCTAATTAGTAAATGACGTATATTAACTCCATCAGCATTTACTCTATTACGGACGTTATTTGTTTCGTAATGCAGTTTTAACCGTGTATTTTTTAGACTTATCGTTTCAATTTTCGAGCGTGTCACGTGTCGTGTTCTAAATTTTACATAGTGTCATCTATTAATTTTAGATAAGCTAATAAATCATTCTTTTCATAAATAAATAATGACTCAGAGAAATGAAGGCAAAAGTACTAGCCACGTTCTGATCGCATCTCGTGCCAACTATGCCTATCAGCTTCTGAGAATTCATGTTTCTTATTCAATTTACTTGCAACAAAATATCTAGAGACTACATTCCTTTCATTAATTTCTTAAGTCGGTCGATATTTCATTAACGGAAATCTGATTTGACGTTGCCTTTGATCGAAACTTAAATATTCCGCTGGTTAAGCGTGAATTAAAATTAATTGAAGTTAAAATCTTCTCAAACACTCACGAGATAATAAGATTTCGCTACGCGTCCGTGCAGCTTAATTAAATGAAACCTCGAATCTGTGCAGTAATGCATACTTTCGGTTTTGCATACAATCAGAAAAATTAATTCTAAAATTATGGTAGTTGAACAGAACGTTGGCAACTGTGGGACAGTTAAGATCTCATGACAGTCGTATTTAGCGTGTTAAACGCGCGTCAGAAATGTGGGTCAATGCGGTATCGTACTATGTAATTCTTTGTTACGACTGAAAACGCAGTGAAGTGCGACATGCAATTAATTAGCAGCTAAATGAACGTCCCGTAAAGCAAGCACGGTGATGTTTAACAATTCAATTATTAATTCACGGCTGATACGATAATACGCGTGCGATTAACGTAACTCGTCGAAAAATCATTTTTCACGTTAACCAAAGATCTTTACAAAATAGAGCTGAGTAATCGTTTTCGTACTTGCGCGATTAATCAAATTTGTCATTACCACCGCTCCTGTTGTGCACTTTCAAAACGGTGGATATTTCTAGGTTGCATTGAGGGAACAGTTCTATGGGCTATTCACGTTAATTGATCATTTTTTTCCTTGAGACACGCATAGAGACGATGCATTTATCTTATGTGCGCAGTATACCGATATATGTATACTTATTATAGCTAATCGATAGGCATACTAATGGATTAATATTATCAGAATTATTAGAAACCTTGTCACGACCTTGCTTTACCTTTTTCAACTATGTTTTTCTGTAAAAACTTCTATATAGAATTATATAAAAATATAAAGATAATAAAAACCCTCTTATCCTTGTATATATTTTGCGTTTTCTTTAATAACACTTTAAAAATGCTCTAATTAAACTTAGAAAAAAACCTTAATAAAAAAACTTATACGCATTATGTGTGTGCAAATAGCATTTACTGTTAATTTCTTAAATCTGAATTACCTTCAGGCTGCAAAACAATTGAGGAAACTTGAAAGTAATCAGAGAAAAGTCTTAAGTGCTGTAAATCCCCAGCATGTCTTCCAATTTTGAATTATCTTTGTAAAAGGCTCGCGATACCATTGTCGGTACAAGGAAAACTTTGAAATTGCACGAACAGCCGATACGGGAAATTGTCCAGAAAGTCGTACGGTAGAATTAAACTGAATTAAAGTTTTCTAAGCGTATCGAAAATACCAACGGAATTAATGGACGCGCAAATAACCGATCAATCTGCTTAACTTAAATAATTGTTACAGCCATTAAGAGCACAAGCGAGACAGATTTGCAGAATTGATTGAATAAGCTTTCCGTTAATTGATAATTAAAATTATAGATGTATGTAAACGTTAATAATTAACGAAAATTATTCGACCAATCCTGCCAATCTATTTCATATATAAAATTCCGCATTATGTGTAATTGTGTAATTCTGATGCATAACTCAGTTTCTGCTTTTCTTATAAATGACAAAAAACGCAATTTTATATATTGCATAATTAAATATTACGTATTTCCAATTAAAATTACTCTTTGATATTTATTTCAATATTTTCCAATATTAAATTATTATTCTTCAAACATAAATAAAAAATAATAAAAATCAATCTGATAACTAATTGTAAGATGATGTCTGTATCCAGCGATGAAAAAAATGAAGTTTAATAATTTTCTTTATTAATTGAGAATCCATCCAATTTTTTATAATAAAGAACCTTCAAGGCTCGCGGCTTTGTTGTAAAAATTATTGTAAGATAAATTTCCAAGCCTAATCGTGCACGCAGAGGACTAGAGCCGCAATATGTCAGAGCGTAAAGTTTTGAACAAATATCCACCAAATTTCGATTCGTCAAAGATCCCACGTATGAAACTGGTACGAAATCGCTAGTACTATGCAACTGATGGCGCCATTCAACTTGTGCTGCAAGATATGCGATGAATATTTGAAAGACGAGGGTTTTGAATTTAGATTGGAGCTCTCGGTCCAAGCTTCGAAGAAAAAAAGAATTCTTCGATTTTTTTTACATTAAATTGTTACTCTTCAGACATAATAAATAAAGCTTGTTACAATTGAATACTCATTGAATTTTTGTTCAAGGAGAGATACCCAATTTTTAAAAAATTCAATAATATATATATATTGAAAATATTTACAAATATACACATACACCAATGTCACAATTGACAATGATCCTAATTGGATTTAACACAACGAATTAACGTTTCTTTCACTTCGTGGAGATCGCAGTTTGTTAGCGGCTTAATTAACGTCGAGAAGAAATTAGAAACGGAGAATTCGAAGAAAGATTATACATATATTTAAATGAAACAGAAAGCTAGACAATTAATGAGCACGATGCTATTATTGTCCGACGGAACTTTTTTTTTCGAAGTCGATATTAATGGAGTACAAATGGAACGCCTTTCATGGAAGTTCTATTCTGCAGGTGCAATAGTGTCGTTCACGTGTCTCGACGAGCATGCCGATATCCGAAATAAAAGCAGCGGATTTAAAAAGCGGTTTCACGCGGATGCGACCGGTATATACGTCATAGAGTCGGATCACTTTTGCGCGACTGGTTTTATCGACTTCGTTAGTTTACGGATGGGAAAAATATATCACACGGCAAAGAAATAAAACGAATATTCGGAAACGGAGAAATAAATTCGAAAGCGAAGGAATAATACCTTTGCGAAAAATATGCGGTACGCGCCCATTTATATAAATATGTTTTTTTTAAATGAATTTATGTTTACTTTCTAGCAAGAATATCATTCGAAATTTGAAAAGGTAACACGCGAGAAATAACACTTTGGAATATCCCACTTCTGAGAGAAAAAAAATATACTTCACGTTTCACCATTATTCTTCATGCGGTGAAATGCGTCGTTAAGCAGGAACGCTTACACAAATGATGGTGGAATTTATGCCGCACGCACTTGCACACACAGATAGAAACATCATTCTACTTAGAGAGAGGGGGGGGGAAGAGAGGAGGGAGAGACAGAGAGAAAGAGAGAAGAAAGCATACGACACCGCGCATAATGCACGGGATACAAACATCGCAGTGTTAGTTCTCTCGCTGGTGAGACAATGGCTCGTTTTGTTAAACAGTCGCGGGCTCTCGTTGGACTCCACAGTTTTCGATTTATTGTATTCGACGTATTCGAGTTCCACGAAAAAGCAGGAACATGCTAATCGTCATTGTAAACCCGTTAATCTCACACTTTGACTGCGCGCAGGAAAGTTAAAGACGACAGTTGAAATTGGAGAAGCCGTGCTTTCATAGATAAAGAACGCTGTGTACGTACGTATTCACGAATTATTTAACTCGGAAAGTTTTAATCGTATGGCATGCGCTGGATGCCCCAGATTTCCCGGCAGTTCTTTGTACGAGATGAACCGTGCCATGGTCCGCAAAAAAAAGTTTGGAACCGATCCTATTTAGGACGTAGGATTTTATACCACCGCGCGATATATTCCCCTCCGACATGTACCATGATTTCAAATGGATTGGATCGCGATCAAATCGACTGGAACTTTACTTCAAAAACGTTAGTTTATTAATAGAGAAAGAGAGCTCGGGCGTATGTGCAGGGAGCGGGCGATTGTTCTGAGAAATCTTTATGCTCATGTGCGTTTAATAAGCAAGCAGCAAGAAGCGAAAATAATGGCAGAAAGTAGTTAAAGTATCAAAGCGATGAACACTCAGGCATGGCGAGGCATGCTGGCGTTAAGTAAATCGCGGAATGTTAGTGCAACCGTGTAAATATAAACTGCAGAACGTAAATTAACGATCTCGAACACGGTGCAGATCATTTTGATAGTAACGAGCATCCGGCTATTTATCTAACGCCCGTTTGTTTCGACAAATCCAAATGTACTGGATTTACGTAACTTTACTGCATTGTTGTGTACAATTAGAACACGTTGTCGATATAAATTGAATTAACTCATGAGGAAACGCTTATACTGTACTTCGGCGCACGTGAATGAATGTATTATTTAGAATCGCTATTATGATTACTAATACAATTGATCATTAATACAATCATGTGACAAAAACTCGTTATAGTACTCGTTATAATACAAGTACAAAACTTTCATTCTTCAAATTATTTTTAATTATATTTTTTTAAATTTATCATTATTGTAATTAGTCAACGTGCTCTCGATAGTCCAGCGTTATTTAGAGTTAACATTTATTTAAAAATATTCTCTTTAATTTTAATTAAATTTTTGAAAGTCCATAATATCTTAACGTATCCTTCCGAAACACAATATCTTCACACATAATTCAGATAATGCGTTTATTATAAATACACACGCGTATATATATATATATATATATATATATATATATATATATATATATATATATCCGTTTTACTAGCAACATATGTTCTCTAGTCTCGTAAGACCGTGCTTAAGCGTCCTAAAGCTTGAACAGCCTTCGAGTTGGAGACTATCTATAAAGCCGAACGAGCTTCCGGCTTGGTTCAACGAAGTTTTAATGGTTCATCAGAAAAAGCAAACTGAGCGCCACGCTAAATATAGGTCTCTGAACTATGGCGGGCCATTATACGCTCGCGAATTCCATACGGGCGTCTTGCGGCGCCTCGCCATAAGAGAAAATCCTAGCGAGCGTGTTTCCGCGTCATCGCCAAGAATAAAAGTTTCAGCTCGAGTAGCCGCGCTATTATCTCGATTGCCGAGATGTAATGAATAGTCTTGGGAAACAAAATAGAGCGCGATAAAAATTACCGAGATTAAAAAAGAAGCTACGTGCACGTGCTTCTCCTATTTCGAAATATAATTTTTTGAGTTTCGAAATAAAATACTCGAAAATACAGAGATTTCGACAGAGAATAAACAGAAGTTTGGAAATTTTAGTTTTGTGAAACTAACCCATAAAAACATATGCCAAGATTACGTCGAAATTATATGTACCTATATGTAACTTCTCAACGAACGTTTGGAGTACATTACGTTTCCGGATCATAACGTCGCGAAACAAGTAAATTTTTTACGCATCCTTCGTTCGCTTTCTCAGAATAAATCTACGGGACTTGATGTGTCTACGATAAAACAATTCATTTATTCAAGCAACGAGTGAAACTAATCGATATATTAAGAAAAAGTCACAAAGTTAACGGAACTTGTACAATGCCGGATAACAAGGTAAAATAAGCGTGTACCGAGAATTGCCTTCCCGAGTGCATAGAAACGTGACATATGTTATTATATAGCACAAAAATGCAAAGTTCACCACGCTGAGCATAGTTGAAGCCTTTATTTCCGTCGAGGATCTATTTCTGGAAAGTCTGAAGTTCTATGGACGGCGATATAAATCTTGATAATAGTCATAACAGTTTTTTAAGATAAAACGCCAACGCTGTTTGCCGCAACATTATAAGCGGGACATCAAAGTTCCGCTAGATTAACGCTCGCTGATATAAATAATTAAATATTAAATGCTAAACATCGCGCGTTGTAATTACGATAAATGAATAATTTCGCTCAGTATTACACATAAACAACGTTATTATTAAAATAATGTATTATTTTGTATTATATTTATATGTTAATATATAAATATATCGAAGATTGTATGTTTCCGTAAGATATTAAATGATTTCGTACATGGATACATATTAAAGATGTATGTTCTCAGAGTTTGCATTCAGTGCCATAAAATAAAAAAGCGACACTTTAACAATTCATCGATTTTACTATTTATCACATTAAGAACTTCGATCCTAACGTACTTTAATAAAAAAATCCCACTTAATTATTATAATCCTTTTACAATACATCGCAGAGAGAACATGAAATTCATGTATGATGATTATTTGTAAAATAGCATCTCGTTGCTTCAATTCTAATTTGCTATCCATTAATCCAGTATCTCCAAAGTGTAACAAGTTATCACTTACCTGGTGGAATGATCGACGAAAGAACCGCCGTCCAGGAGCCTCAGCTTGGCGAAAAGCACGGCACTGACGAATGGCACCGCCGTGAGCTCCTCGAGGTCGACTTCCACCGAGAATTTGTACTTTTTCTTCTTCATCATGAAGGCCATCTCACTGAGGCCGGGACACCGCACTTTGAATCTTGTTGCGTGTAGCGCGCGAGTCCTCGAGCAAGTCCTGGCGGCAAGCGGAGACCTCGAGTCTGCCCAGCCGTGTCTACGGACCCCGCCGGCGACACTGCCTACGTCCTTGACTTCGATTCAACGGTCGCGGGTGATCCCGACCGGTCGCGGCATGCGGCCGATTTTGCCGTCTTCCTGGAACCGGTCACTTCGCGATTTTACACACCACCGGTCTCGCTGACGAAGTTCCGCGCGCACGCGGGAAAGTCATTCCCGACGTTCAATCACGAAAAAAATATAGACCGGAAGAGAGATAGCGAAACTGCCTGGAGTCGTTCAGTCTCTCGGATCGCGCGCGATCGAGATTGCTTCCCGTACGTCCCGAGCACTTCGCGGATGGATCGTGACGGGAGGGAGGGATTATGCCGCGCGATTTCCACCGCCGGGAATTCTTTTCCGGAAGAGGACCGTCTCGGGAGCGAGTGCGACGTGGCGGATGACGGCTTCGTGTAGATCCCGCGGATGCTTCATCGACGCCGCCCGTCGTTTCCCACGTTCGTCGACGTCGCGACGTGATTCAAGAGGAAGAAATGCAGCTGGCGCACTTGCCCGCCATTCTCGTCGTCCGGAACTGCAAAGCAAATTCGATGTTTTGTTAATGCGAACATACACAGCGACGACGATGCGCGGCAAATAGGGGGAAAATAACCGGTTTTACGTGGCGAAAAGGAAAACATCGGTCACTTGTTGCGCGAAAAAAAGAACGGACGATGCGAACATAACGCTCGCGGTAAAATTCGTTAAAAATGCAGCGAATTCGAAGCGCAATTAATTCTCATCAACGTCTATTATTCAGGCCGTAAAATACGAAAATTCTCTGTGCGTGCGATATTATCCATTTATTCCACATAATAATAACTGGAAATTCTTTTATCGGACTTAAAAATGTTCCGCATGCGTGCCACTAAATATGTAAATAATAACAGTAAAATATAATAAACGACGATAGTAAATTACATTGTGGAACAATACTTATTTTTCTATAAATTATACATGCAAATATAAGATATTGTTTAGATAATAATTAATGGGCAGATTTTGGTTCCACTTATTTACGAACGATCGATATTGAAATTTATCACGCCCGATATCATATTCAGTGTACAAACGAGTGTAAAATATGAAATTAATATCAGAGAATCCATTTCTACAAACAGGTATATACATATGTATGCCTGCATTTCAATGTGTTATCAATACGCATAGTAATGATAATGAATTCTTAAACACTACAAATTTAAAAGGCAAAATTCGTACATATTTTCCAAACTTGTCTTTCTGATCAAATAAATAAAAACGTGAAATGAAATATCCAAAGTGTTTAATGCATTAAAGATTTTGAGATTCCAGCGACAACGTTTTTAAATGTAGCTAAACAACTGATAACGCAATTATAAAATCAAATGAACGAGCCAGAAAAATACTACGTGTGACGCTTGACGGAAGCAGAAATCGCCCGAATTGTTATCTTTCAAGTTTGCGGAAGATAATAGTCTCTCAAGTTCGTCAATATTTTGTGTACATTTCGTGTTGTCGGTACATGTTTTTAAATAATGTGCATATCGTGTTTCTTTTAAGTACATTTCTTTCAAATTAGAAGTTACTGGTAATTCGGATAAGATAAAGACTGAAATATCTAGCGGTAGCATTTAATACACATGTCTGTCATTTGATAGGTGAACATTTAAAGCTACACAAATACTTTCAGTGAGGTAGTTCCTTTGTTGTTTCTTTATGTTACAAAGTGAAAGCAGATTTAACAATTTGCAAATCGCGACAGAATTTTTCGCACGGCGGGACACATCTCGTGGAAGAGAAATGCAAACGTGTATAGGTACGACGACTACTTAGAAGGACGGACATTCCGAAAATGCTAATTGCGTTTGAAAATGTGAACGAAGCTTATTCCTTCCTGGAATCGAGTTTCGGGATGTGAACTGGGTGACGCGTTCACGTGACGCACCAACGCGGCTGACGTGGGATTACAGCCGAGATACAAACACAGCTACAATAACCAGCACTGGTCGGAAAAAAAAAAAACACAGATCAATCTGCACGAGACGGGAATTTAAGCTACCGAAGAAGAGGAAACGACGCGAGAATTATGAAGACTAGCGGGCAGCGATAAAAATGTTTGAAAGCCGCTTGACGCAGCAGGAAAATTTAATGCTTTCAACGCGTCGAGCAGCGTTTTAACGCTGCTTCTCATCGCGACTTAAAATTTATGATAGAGGAGCAAATACATCTTTCAATAAATTTTAAATGTACATTTATGAAATGTAATTATAAAAATTTAGATTCCCCACATGATATCTAATAATCATATAAACTAAAAAATATATGTGTAGGAAGAAATAAAATTTTAATGTTTTCATCCATGTCTCCGTATTTTACACGAGGACAAAAATTTGCAATAAATTTACTTCTTTCTCATTAAATTGTTAGAACACTATTAATCTCTGAAAGATGCAATATAATTGAGTAATAAAATAATTTTCATTTTAATAAATTATTAAATTTCAAAAACGTAAATAGGTAAACTTGACGCTTTTAATTTAGATATCTTTAAAAATTAAGAGATCTTTGTTTAATAGTATTTTATTTAAACAGAGGAATAAGGTTTCTTAATTATAGATTATAATATTTCCTGTTGTTCGTCCAAATAAAGAATAATTTCGATAATCAAAACCTCTATTGAGAAATTGCCTTCCTAAAATATCCTGTCAATTTTCGATTACAAGGAGCAGCTCCTATCCCATTATCTTTAAAAATTAAGGGGATATTCATTGACGATAAATTATCCGCTCATTGAGCGTCATTGACATCGATATCCACTCGACGATCTCGCTACTCCCTTAACTCGTCTGGCTTTTGGACAAGGACAATCACGATAAGGACAATCGAGAAGTACATAATCCCCCTACTCCTTAAACACTAACCCCTACAGGATTAATCTCTCCATGTTCATCAAGTAATGAATCAAAGAGCGGATTATTCTGATTTATACAAACTTTCTTCGCCTGAATTACTTCGTTATGAATTCGTTATGAATTACTGAAAAGAATGCAGAAAACAAATTTCATTTCTCATTTACATATTTTATGTACACACACATAGATATTACGTCTACAACGCTTTGTTTAAATTTAAACAATAGGAGCCGGTTTGTTCAACTTCTTGATAAGCTAATCATGTAAGTTAAATCATACGTCTGTCTTTTTGTTGTTCCATCTTCAAATTAGACAAGTTCAAACGTATGATCTATTAGTTAACTTACAAGTTGGAAAACTGGCCCTAAATTGACTAATTTAATGAAAATATTGCATGCACTCAAATTTTAGCCTTTGAATCTAAAAAATTCGATTAAAAATTCTTTTATATTATATAATTTAAATATACATACTCGTTTAAACAGAATTCGAACTGCCTCGCGTTACCTACACGTCGACGGGGCGCGACATAACCTAAAACGCGCTCCGAAATCTATGATCTCGCGGAGGCGATCTTCGCGTATCGCGTTCGCGCTCGGCCGCGCGCACGCGACGATTGTGAAAATAGCGCGGAGCGGGAGCGATAAGAACGCGTTTACGTATGTATGTACATGCACACGCTTTATCTCTCGGCCGTCGCGTCGGTCAGTTGACAGACCGACTAGACGCCTCCGTGGGAAAGGATGTCGCAGGACACTGTCCTCCGCGTCGCAGCTCCGTTTGTACGGCGAATCGCACTGTTTTTCACGCCAGACCGCTCGACGGAATCGTCGATTCGGCGAATCGAATCGATCTTCGCGCGGCGCGAAGAGAACGCCGAACCGAACGGGAGCCTGACTTCAGGTCGTAGAGCGAATATCGCCTCGCGACAGGAATCGCGAGCGGTGAAAGCGACGACCGCGTGCGATCGTCCCCGCGTCGACTTCATAACCTCTTTTGCGCGCGTCGAGGCAGTAGCACCCTGCTCCGGAAGCAGGAGGTCGATTCTGTATCTTTTGAAAGAATGAAAATATGAGCAGAATTACCAGGATATTTGTAATTTACGTGATCAACATCTAATAAATTTGCTCACTTTTCACATTTTCATTCTTTCAAAAGACACAGAATCGACCCCCAGGGCTCGCGCGCGCGAATCGCACGGCGGAAACGTCGGACGGGACAACTTCAGTGCGGATCATCCGATTGGGGATGCGATGGTTTTATAACCTCTCTCTCGCGCGCGCGTCGACGTCCCGATGATCCGTTTTCTCCTCCTTTCTCGTTCGCTCGCTCTCTCTTTCTCTCTCTCTCTCTCTCCGAGTTTCATCGCAACTCACGAGAGACCGAGAGAGATCAGAGTCTCGGATTCGGAGATGAATCGCGTATTTCGAGAAATTGAATGGATGGTTTCACTTACCGTGTTCCCTCTCGTACGTGCGCTCTCCTCCTTGCAGGCTAGCCGATTTCACGCACTCTCACACTTCTCATCGTCACATGCGTCTCTCTCTGTTGCGGGCTCTCACGACGTCGGCTGTCACTCACGATCGCAACTATCGCGGCGACGGCGAACGGCGACGGTAATGGAAAACGGCGACGACGCTGGCGGTCCTCGACGCATTAGATACCGAGAGTCCCGTGAACGACGAGGCTGCGACCGCTTCGCCTCACGCCCGACGTAACGCAACTCGTCTCGCTCGCCAACGAACTGAGCCGAACTGCACTCGGCGTTCGCGAGCTGTGAGACGGGCCAGGCTTCTCGCGCATGCGCGACCTCAGGGTAGTGCGAAGCGCGGGCAGAAAGGGGCGGCGCGTACGCCCCCGTGGGAAAATTATCGATAAATTTTTATAAGATCGATAAAGAGTGGAAAATACATTAAATAAATAAATATATATATATATATATACTGAAATATGTACATTAAGAAATTGAACGTGTACATTAATTTAAAAATATTATATATTATATATTTAAAAAATATACGTAATTATTTTATGCCAATTATATCGTTAAAAGATTTGTAATATTTATATAATATCTCATAAGTATCTTGTCTATATTGATTTCTACATAATCCCAAAATAAAATTCTCAAGTAAAGATTTTTTTTCAATTTCTTAAGATATTTCTAAATGAAGGATTGAATGAATTTCTATCACGAAACTGAATATACATATGAGAAATACTTGATTACTACGATTATCTGTTATCAATTCTTGAAAGTAACAACATTCGATCCTCTCTTAAAAAAGCTGTGAGCTGGAATACCAAATTTTAAAAAACGGGCAATTGCGAAACGACAATCGTACTAGGATTTAGTGCTATTTATGGGCTCTTAATACCTGACAGTTTAAATTTCGGGGCGCTATCCCTAATGCCGAGAATCGCTTTGTAAAGAGCTGGAATACCAAATTTTAAAATACGGGCAATTGCGAAACGACAATCGTACCAGGATTTAGTGCTATTTATGAGGCCAGAACGCAACGTGATATGCAAATAGAGATAAGAAATATAATATAATATAATTATTTTCAAATATATTTCTCGGTACTTTATTTGTCATTTTCTTTTATTTTCTAAAAAAATGGACAGTTTTATTTCGTCTTCAATCAGTATGTTAAGCCGACGTAAAAAAATGCATTTTACAGATTAAAACAAAGTATATTTCGCAAAATTAATGTACTTGTATTATATAATGATAAAACTTTTCAAAAACGTACAACAGATTGCAAACTCAAATTCATTTCTTAAATATTTTGTGCCGCGCCGAAAAAACATTAAATCAATAAAAAATATTCATTACTTATATTTTTGATACTCTCTAACTTATATCGATTTGCAAGGCATGAATAAACTTATATATAAATTTCCTCACTTTCCAATTAACTTTTTTTCATTAAGAATTTCTTTTCTTCCACAACAACGTTTTTCCCAATGTTTGCTTTGCACTTATAAAGATAAAACTAATAATCTTTATTTATCATCTAACATGATAACGATCTTGATGACGAAATTGTGTTCAAGAATTGTATCAATTCTCTATAAAATTAGTGTAAAGTATTTACTAATCTTGTTGGCAAAAATACAGTAGAAGACCTGACGAAAATAAGAATCGGAGCATAAGTCGAATGTAAGAAAAGAACAATCGAAGCATGGATAAAGCTTCTAATTTCCCAATTTCACAATTTACCTTAATCGGAGTTTAACAAACAATATTCAATAGGAGAATTTGGTTTATATAAATTATTTTATATTATAAAACAAACTCTCCTATTGGGTATCATTAGTTAAACTCAGGTTAAAGTGAATTGTGGACCTAAGAAGCGTAAATTGAGATAACGGACATAAAAGAAGCGTTAATACTAACAAAATTATGGTAACTTGATTACAAAAACAGAACAGAGTCTACTATTTCGTAATTATTTAAATAATATGCCCTACTTATATAATTACAAGAGATAACAAATTCTACTCATTTTCTGCTATTAATTCTTCCCTTTTTTAAAATTTCCTTTGTGTGAAAGGGAGTTTAGATACCTTCAATCTTTTCTTTAAATCATATATAATAAAAATCCATTGTCAGATTATAACTGACGAATTCTCTCAGAGCTTAATGCGAACGTAGATTGTGCCAATCCGTCACGGTATTCCGTATTCGAATCTGTCGATGGACCGACTCTTTTGATTTCTTACAGCAGTGATTGCCACGATTTGCACTTTTCGGCCGATTTCCGAGAGTCAACGCCTACTGCTTCCCACTCCTCGTCTTGAACTGTCAGTTTAACAGTTTTAAATAAAACACGCGACGCTCTGCTCAGGTACGGCGCGATACGGTTCCATACTCTCTAATTGCTAAACGTCAATGTTTTAAATTTAAACGTCACTTCTTTAACATTTTTTTAAATAATTTAAAAGAATGATTAAAAAAATGTTAAAGAAGCGACGTTTAAATTTAAAGCATTGACGTTTAGCAGTTAGGGAGTACGGAACACGTCTATTAAGTTAGCCCCCCACCAGCGATAAATACATTTATATATATATAAAAATTAAATGTCAATTAAGTGTCAATACGGTATTGACACTTAATTTATATATATATATATATATATATATAAATGTATTTATCGCTGGTGGGGACTAACTTAATAGACGTGTTCCGTACTCCCTAACTGCTAAACGTCAATGCTTTAAATTTAAATGTCACTTCTTTAACATTTTTTTAATCATTCTTTTAAATTATTTTAAAAAATATTAAAAAAGTGACGTTAAATTTAAAGCATTGACGTACCTGAGCAGAGCGCCGCGTGTTTTATTTAAAACTGTTAAACTGACAGTTCAAGACGAGGAGTGGGAAGCAGTAGGCATTGACTCTCGGAAATCGACCGAAAAGTGCAAATCGTGGCAATCACTGTCTTACAGCATTTTCGACTGGCCCTCCGGGTTACGCGCTCCGAGAGCGATTAACGACGTTATAAGTTTTGTCTTGGGTTACTAAACGACGAACTTTTGCTTTTATTTCATTACGTCGTCGTCAGAACGTCGTCAGAATCGACGGAAACAAAAACTAATTGTAAGAGCAAGACTCAATCACGTACAGATCTGCCATTTTATTAACCTTGTTATCCTTTATAAGAAATACAAGTTCACAACACATTTTCGGTCGAACGCATACATACGTTCCTAACAAACTGGATTTAATCGATCCCGGAGCGCGTAACCAGTAGGGCCAGTCGAAAACGCTATTAGAAAAGGGCTATATACGCGCCTGATTGCATATCTAATGCTTTAATATCGATATTATCTCAGAAGCGCGAGCACTGCGAGCAGGCGCGAGTATCGATGCCGGAATGTCCGGAGCGAAGGGTATCGATACTCCTTCAAGTATCGGACCACAGCCAGTCGAAATACAGTAGCTCTCGCATTACGATCTATCAATCCGCGGAGTGTACCGTCGCCGCGACATCGAGAGGAAAGAATCGACGCGGTGGCGATCCCTATCAGCGACTTCTGGGCCGTGGAACACACTCTCGCGCGAATGGCTGACCCTGCCGCCGCCGCCGTCGTCGTCGTCGTTGTCATTACCGTCAGGCGCGCCGCTCGCTACGGGGGAGCCATGTAAATGTCCGTCGCGCCGCGGGGAAACGCGTGCGGAGAGTATCGGGCGTAGCGAGGCGTGAGGTCCAGGCGCGGCGACACGCGCCGGAGGGACGTGAGAGGCGGGGATCGAAGTGCTGCGGGCGGCTCGGGACGGTGTCGAAGGCCACGAAGATCCACGCCGGGCTCGGGAGGGAGGAGGAGAATCCACGCCGTGGTACTGGTCTATCATCATCAGTGTTTCCTGTGTCGCGGGTAGCTCTCGAGAACAGACTTCAGATAGTCGTCGTCGACGTCGTCGTCTCGTCTTTAAGCTCTAGGCGACTAGGGCGGCGACGCGAAATCCGTCATCACCTGAAATACACCAGGAAAATCAAAGAGAAAGAGAGAGAGAGAGAGAGAGAGATTGATTACGGGCGGATGCGTCTCTCGTCACACGACGGTGATGCCGCCGCCGTCGATGCGAACCTCGCACGCACTCCCCTGGTTACCTTCAGATCTGCCCACAGGCGAACGGACGGTTTCGTTGTAATGGGCCGCGCCGACGGAGCACGAGGGTGACGCGGCTGTGTCAGACTGCCCGGCAGCAGGAGGAGACTGGAGATTCCTCCCTTGGGGGAACGTTTCCAGGGATACTGGGGCATAGAGATAACACTTCGCTACGCTGGGAACGCACAGAGTCACTTGTGTTCTTGAGAGAGGAGTTCTCGTAGTCTTGTACGTGTTTACTGTCGCTCTTCTAAAATGATGTTTGTAAATACTGCACGGGGATTTTTCCAGAGATACAAGGTTGTCCTTCGTATATAGATAAATTTGAGATTATCTGTACGGCATTTAATCGAGACTTATTTCAATAAAGTATACTGGAAGAGTATATTTTATTTATTTGCTGAAAATATTGTAAATAAAACGTATTGAACGATTTTCCAAAAAGCAGTAAACAATCTAATGTGCGAACAAGAGATCTTAAAGAAAGCCTATAATACATTGAATGATTTTTCAAAAAGCCATAAATGGTCTAATATACAAATAAAACCTTAAAGAAAGTCTGCTGCATGCTTTTAAAGATTAATATTGTAACACTCAACATTGCTCGATGAATAACATTGTTACAGACCTAGTTATGGAGGATAGTATGAGTGTAAAGTCCATGGAATCAGTGGCGACAAGCGATGAATATGAATTTGTGAGTGAAAAAGGTACTAGCAAGCAGCAACAAGCCCTCTTGGAACCACCCATGCTAAAAATCGCCAATAACGGCAATCTGGAGGATCTGCAAAATAATCTCCGTGAGGTCTGTACCTTTATCAGACTTATCATGTCATCCCCCAATCCTAATAGATAAGCCTTAATCTAAATCCATGACACATCAATGCCATTAACGCTCCATATCCTCTTTGTGTGATAACTGCAGATTTTGACAGAGGACTCGAAAATGGAGGGAAGTGAATTCAAAGTGACAGGTGCTAGCCAACAGAACCAAGAGAAGACGAAAAAAGTGGGGCACAGTAAGTTTTACGACGTTAGTTCTTGCGTTGTAACATCGGAGAAGCAGGATATTATGAAGCCCGAAGAGTATCTTGAAGAAGGTAAGTTTGTACTGACATATTTGTGACCAAGAATGAACGATACAATAAATGTGACAGACTTGAGACCAAAAAGTTCATGTGATCCAGAACTGAACACGTTGTCGCACGTTCAACAAGAATGCACTATCTTCAATGGTGTTACTTATTTGGGAGCAGCTGCCATAAATGCGCCAAAATCAGAATGCGAAATCCAACGTAACATGAACATATTAAATGCAGAGCAATCTCTGAATTTAGGAATAAAGGTTTCTGTCTCAGTGCCGAGTAGTTCGCAAGGTTCAGTTATGTGAGTAATCTAAATCTAAATTTGAATTTTTAAAAATTTATGCAGACCTTGTACGATGAAGTAATGCATACTTTATAATTTTTTAGTCTGTACGATGCTGCGACACAACAAGCCATTGCGCGTTATGAAGTTCAACGTATTTTATTTTATGCACGTGGTGAGAGTACTGGTTTATGTGCAGCATGTTTTGCTTTTACATGGTCACACGGTGATACTTTAGAATCTGCCATTTACCAATGTCACGTTTTTCGTTGTGATATACCAGAAGCGGTACGTTTTTATATTATTGATTATAATATTATATGCAAATACATAAAATATAGCAATAGTATAGCTATGTTTGTTATTATTCTACATTTTTCAGATGATAATTTTATTTTAGTACATAAATATATGAGATAAATATAATAATGTGTAAGATATGAAATTATGATCTATAAATGTAGAATATAAAAAAATATATATATATATATATAAAATATGTAACTTATATAATCTATGGGTAATTATTTGATGTAGGTCGGACAAGTGTCAGCCTGCTTTTCGAAAGCGTTCCACAGAATACCACGTTCAATGACAAGTTCTTTAACGGGCAGTGACTTTAATGGTTTCAATGCTGGCGAAAAAGTTAATTCCAGAGTATTTATCTTTGAAGTCACTATGGAAATAAAAGAGGAAGATGGGAAAGGTAGTTTTGGTACAGTCCCCAAGGATAGAAATTGTTTCAAATTACGAAGCAATGTGGCAAAACAAGTTTGTTTGAGTATCCAGCAAGTGTCTAGTAAAGAAGGTGGCATTACGCTTGAAGTCGAGAGATGTTTCGGAGTTCTTGTTAGCCCCGGACGAAATGTTAAACACAGTGATATGCGACTACTCGAGATGGTAAAAAGAGATTCACACCAGCAAGTTAATTTTATGTCTATAATCAGCTCAGATGTTCGCAATATTACAACAATTTTACAGCAAGTTAATACTGGACCAATAATGCAAGATAAACAGTGCTATAATATTTGTGGACGTTGGGATCCTGCGGATCCCGCTTTGGAAACTCTTAACATAGAAACTCCTAGAGAGGGTAAAATTTTCATGACCGTTGCCGTTGATCTCGTTATTAGAGATATTCGAGAACCAGTAAGATTTGTGATAGAAACGTCGGTTAAAGTATTTCCACAAAACGAAAGATTTTGGTATTTTAATAAAAGGAATCTCGTACAACAATTTTATCTTAATTCCAAAGAGGTGAGCTGTCCTGATATACCTTGATAAAAAATTATGTTTCATAAATATTTATACGTTACATGTTATCATCCTTAATTTTTTTGTGACAGGTAATTTCTGGGGATGGCACAGAAGTACATTATGAAGTACAAAGTATAGAAACATCTGGCGAATTAGATAGAAACAGATTGAATCTGGCTCTGAATCTGGCATCTTTAATTAGATCACCCTCTTTAACTAGCATCGACACACTTACACCTAAAGAAGAAATAGATTCAGGTAATGAGTCAAGTTCTACAAAGTTCTTGGTTCACTAATTTGATAATATAAAAATTTTTGCTTGTTTCTGCGTATAGACGGAGATGAACCTATGTTAAGTGGTACAGGTGAAGTCTCGAAGGATTGCTCGGCGGATGAATTGGCCAGCTGGGCTGAAGTTTTAGACAGTTGGCAAGTTAACGAACAACGTCCGAAACTTCTTATAAAATTGACCAAACAAGGAATTCCTGAAGCTTTACGCGGCGAAGTTTGGCAACGTTTGAGCAATTGTGACAATTCGCAAGAGATGATGGATAAATATAGAATGTTAATTACGAAAGTGAGTATTTAATATAATTTCATATAATAAAAAATGTTGATATTTTTTTCTCTGAGATATATCAAATTTTGGTACACAGGAGAGCAGCTGTGAGAGTGTAATTTTGAGGGACATTAATAGAACATTTCCAGCCCATGATTTCTTTAAAGAGACAGGTGGTCTAGGGCAAGACTCTCTATACAGAATAAGTAAAGCATATGCTGTTCACGACGAAGAGGTTGGATATTGCCAAGGCCTCAGTTTCTTAGTTGCTAGTCTGTTACTGCACGTAAGTAATTGCTATACAGTTTTATAGAAACTAATTTTATAGAATTGGTGGTAAAGTTCTTTACAGATGACATTTTGTAATAATTTATGAAGTATTTATCAACAAAAACGAACTTAGGTATTTCTTTTAGATGCCCGAAGAGCAGGCGTTCTGTGTTCTGGTCAAATTAATGTACGACTATGGTCTTCGAGATTTATACAAGGATAGATTTGACAACCTTTACATGCGATTTTATCAATTAAATCGTTTAATAGAAGTAAGTTATGAGCAATTTGTATAATGTAACATTTATTTGATAACGAATTATGCACAGGTTGAGCTATACTTTCTACAATTTGCTTCTAGGATCAATTGCCGGAACTTTATAAGCATTTCTGTGATCGCGGTGTAGAAACGCACATGTTTGCCGCACAATGGTTTCTAACTCTATTTACTGCTAGATTTCCATTATATCTTGTCTTTCATATCTTGGATGTATTTCTTTTACAAGGACTCGATACCTTATTCCAAGTTGCTCTCGCTTTGTTGATGGTAAGCTATTACAAAGTAAAAAAAATTAAATATCCATATGAACGACGTATATAACTTTTATCGATTTAGCTGATATGATTCCTCACATTTATTTCATATAAATAATATATGCTAAAGAAAAATAATTTTATTTTTCAGCTTTGTAAAAAAGAGTTATTGCAACTAGATTTCGAAAGCATATTAAAATACTTCCGGGTGCACTTACCAAAACGTTGCCGAAACGAAGAAGTTGCACGTTACGTTATGAAGTTAGCTTGTTCAGTGACGTTGAAGAAATTGAAGAAATATGAAGCAGAATTTATGACGTTGAAAGGTAATTTTATATTCTACGTTTAAACTGCATTCTTCCCTATTCACCTTTAAACACAATATTCCATCAATTCATTAGGAAACACTACACTGTGTTGTACATGCATGTACATTTCGTGTATGGTTCAGCAATCATTGCCTGTTGGTTGTGAATTTGTTTTCATTGTGGATAAAAGCTTTAGGCTTTTTACATACAAATTTTTACATTTATACACATACCATATTTAAAATTAAAAAGTCAAAGATTCTTATATGGCAGGAATTATTGCTAAAAAACCTATATATAAAATATAATGAATTCTAGGCTGTGCCATGGAATATATATATTTTTGTCGTAATATTCAGAAAAAAGTTTTTCTTGAATCTGTAATCAAATATAATCTAATATATATAAATATATAAATATATATATATATATATATATATATATATATATAGCTATATGTTTTAATAACACAGTAATAATAGAAATATAATAAAAAAATAATTTATATTACTCAAATATAAAATATATCTAATTTGTGTACAATTATGTACAATATGTACGTGTGTATATTTAATGTACATAATTACGTATAAATTCGATAAAATACGAGATAGAACTTCATACTTTCTGAGCCAAAGTATAAAATGTTTCTAGTCTCATAACATTCACTGCATCAAACATGCAGTCAGCATATAGCTTTTTTATTAATAATAAAATAGTATTAGTAAAAATTTTATAATAAATTTTACACAGCTCTCTATATTTAGATGATTTAGAAATACAAAATGGACATTATACAATTACTTTATGGTCAGGTGATGGTTTTGGTTGCTTGTATATTTTCTTATCTTCAAATTCTTGGCCACTTGGCAAAAGTACACATCACTGATTATTGTTAACATGAGAAATTTGTTGAACAGACTGCAGGTTACAAGAGAAGAGAGAACATGGAATATTTTATTTGCAAGATACAAAGACATATTTCTAAATTGTTAGAACATAATAAGACTAATGTGTGAAAATCGCATATTTAATTACTTCTCGATATAAAAAAATTTGATTTCAGTAATCCTAATTTATACTATACGCAATAATTTTGTTACACATAAAATCTTTTTTTAATTTTTCATTTCAAATAGCTCTCATTTTAATATAATACTGAATATATTGTTCAATGATTAATTATTATTGATATTAATGGATATTAGATTAATGAATAAGTATTAATGATATTAAATGATAATTAAAAATATTACAAATTTTGTTGAATTTTTAAAAACAGATTGGTAGATTTATTATTATCAATTGATGTTTCATAAAATTTATATTTATCACTATTATGAGACTCATTTAAATACATAAGAGTAAAATGTAAAACTCGAATAAGGATATTAAAAATATTTAATAATGTATTTTTTTTTAATTGATTTGATAACAAACTGATGAGCAACTGATCAAAATATAACTAATATAAATTATGAAATTATATATTCTTTTTGCGCTATTGTGTTACAATGGCTGTATATGTTTCAATGCGTGCTGTGAACTTATAGTACATTAATACCGTGTGTTAGATGAGGATATTTCATGTTATCAAACCTTTATTGTAAGTTTAATTTTATAAAGTATTATTTATTTTTTAACGATATCACAAATCGGAAAAGCTGATATTACGTTTGTTATTAAAATTCATGCTTATCAGTTGTAACGCTTGTGTATACGACCTCTTGTATTGCTTTTTATTTATACATTATTTATTACTGCTTACTGAAAAATAAATCATCTCAGAATACTTTTAGTTTTGTGAATTACCTATTTTATCCGAAAATATCCTGCTCCTAATGAATATCTAGTAAACACTTGCATTTCCTGTCTTCATATTTTTTGTTTTCTTGCTGTATTTGGGTATGCATGGCACATCAAGTAAAATCCTCAGCACTTGTTTGTATTGTACTAATGATTTCCATATATCTATAAAAGTAGTGTAGTACCGCAACATAAACGCAAAAATGCAAAGATGATTATGATTAACAAAAAGAACAAAGGTGAAATATAATTTAAGATAATTTTTATAAACAAATATGTACTTATAAAGAAAATTATCTAATCTAAAGATTATCCGGAGAATGTGCAAATATTTTTACAGAGCTATTATCAAAATTAATCCTATATATCACAGGTCGTAAAGTATGCGTAAGCTGATAAGCAATAACATGACTATAAGCTGACATCAAATAGCTTTCATTTCTATATATATTGAAAATATAGGTCATTTGTCACAAATCTCAACCTGACATAGTCAACAATATGATAATACAGTATGTACCAATTATTACAAAAAAATACAATTTACAATATAGCTCTGATTTTTTTTTCAATGAGATACAAGAAACAAAATCAGGCAACTTTATAAAAATATTTTGTCAGCTAAATTTATATTTTTTTACAAATATGATAAAGGTCGCGAAATGTTCATGAAAATTTCGGCTATCAATATTGTCATTTAGAGATATCAAGCAAGATAAAGATATCCAATATCAGCTATGTCAGCAGTTTAAATTTGGCATAGTATATTTCCTACAACAGTATATAGCAAAGTCGACCGCTCGCGTGTTAACAAGATATCTGTATCTGTCAGTTGTGCTCGGACCATCTGGTTTTAACGTATCGGTGGTGCAAATATGAGCCATGCAACGAAAGAACTAATGAAGAGTAAGAGAAGTGAACTTATATAATACCTAAGTGTGCAATGCTCAGAAATTATTTCGTATTATAATTGTTATTAAAATCTTGGAGAAAACGCATACAAGTTTAAAATAAGTTTATGGTACTGCGAGATATTCAAGTGTATGTAATAATAATAACAAAATAAAAAACATGAAATTCTTGGAGCAAAATATATAATTTATGCAAAAAGTAAAAGTTTTTAAAAAATATCTTTTGTAATAACTACCTTGCATACACTTGCATGCATTTATAAATTTTAAGAATTTGTAGCTATAAATTTATAATTAAACGAGAAAAATTAAACAGGAAGAAAAAGCCTCGACATAATAAATATAATTTGTGCAATAAACTTGTCTAAATAAGAATTGTGTGCTCTTCGTGTCACAGAGGCACAGGAAAATGCTGATGAATACAGTAACGAGGTGGAACAGTTACGTGGTACAGTGGCCAGAAATGAAGAAGAAAAGCAAAGATTGGAAGCAGAACTCTTGCAGATTAAGGAAATGCTACAGCGCGAGGTAGCTCGAGCAGATGCTGAAAGTCGCAGAAGCAACGTTATTATAGCCGAATACAAGCAGGTATTTACAAAATATAATATTGTAGATGGTTCAGTTTCAAATGTTGCAAAGAGCTGCAAGAATATTTAAATATTGCAGATCTGCCAACGTTTGGAGGACGATTACAATGCTGCGAAGACAACGTTGAGCGAGCTGCGGGTATGTAAACGCAGGTTTAATCTCAAAGCGTTAATATCTTATCGAGCAGGATTCCGATAACGATATGTTTCAGGCGAAAGTTTCAAAATGCGAGAAATGTAGGACGTGTATAATGGATTCGTCAAACATATTGGCAGATATAGCGCATCCTTTGGAGAACCGAATAGATCCCATGCTTCACAGGGTCCAGGAAAGGGTGCGCGAGCTGGAATTGGAGTTGGCGCAAACGAAGTTGGCACACGTCGAGGCCGAGTGCCGCAATCAGGTAGGCGATAAGGACACATTTTGCACAGCTGATCTGGAGATTAAAGTAGACTCTAATGTAAATCGCTCGACAGGATCTGACACATCAGTTGCACGCTACCGCTTCAGAGCTGCAAGCCGCACGGAACAGTTGGCCGTGGCTCAGCAAAACCTTGTCCAGTATAAAAGAAGCGGCGAATAAAAGAGAAGCAATGGCTCCAACCGCGCTGAGAGATCTGAGACGCGACAGCGCGCCTGGGGGTGATCTGCACCATCTAATACACTCTCGTAGCCGTGAAACGCGAGACACTCTCAAGGAAGTAGTGTGATGCAGTAAGTATAAAATACAATACTTCCTAAAAATAGCACATCTATAATAAAATGCATATAAAAGTAGAACGCAATAGATATATACAGTAGTTGCTACATAGTTGCGTAGATACAAAAGATTCTTATCTCTGCTTTAAAAAATGTTTGACGAGTAAAATATTTCCGTTAACCATTAAATTTTTTTTTAAAGCAAAGATAAGAATTTTTTATATCAGTGTAACTATGTGGCGACTGCTTTATGCATTTTGTTGTAGTTTACTCTTGTATGCTATGACTTCCTGTGCATATGAATGATATCCTTATATTCGATATTCTATCATATTATTCTTATGTTTTCGCTATGCAGACAAAATGCCATTAGGAGGAGGAAAATACGTACATCTCGGAATCATGTGCCGGGCACAAATGTGTGAACATGATGTATGTTCGTAGTTACATATAACGTACAATTTGATCTGTTAACTCGATGTATTCTTTGTCACGCTCCCCATTCGTATCGCACATCAAGTGCTTTTAATCAGGCAGCCCCATTTACATAACAGCTGATATTACATTGAAAATCTTCGTTATAATCCTGTTATATAATTTGTTTTAAAAGTAGATTTGTTTTTGTGATTTTTTTTCTTTTTTTTTCGACACTATAACTACTTATGTTAACACATTTTATATTTATTCCTTTTTCTTCCTTTCATTCGACATATACTGGGCTGCGTTCAGAAACTTCACTCGAGTGAAATTTCTATCCTTCTATCCTTATTCAATTCTCAGCAGCAAAGATAGGAAGATAGAAATTTTACCCGAGTAAAGTTTCTGAACGCAGCCCTGATATACGCAGTGAACGCATGCTGTACTTGAAAGATTTACATAATGCCACGCGGGTTACTAACGATGAACAATCTACCGAAAAGGAATCACGTTACGTACGCAAATACGATAAATTATTTACAATAATAGGAAATAAAAGTAAGTATATATGCCGCGTTTTGTATGAAACTAGTCTAAGTATGAAAGGGAGAAAATGCTGTAGAGACTTCTATCTGTACATACAGTAATTTTCGAGTAACAATAGTCATGACAATTGTATTAGACAAACGCGCGATTACGAAAATCAGAATTCACATTATAACAGAGGTAATTATTTACTTTTCTATTAATTTTGTATTATCCAATTTTTACCTGGATTAACGTAACATTCCAAAATAATGTGAATGCGTTTTCTTCCACACATGTCTTTATTAAGTCCGCTACTCTGCAATGATTTCAGTTCTCAACTGGCGTAATTGATAATTATATACGTATGTATAGTTTTGACAATTCTACTGACACAATATTCCAATAATTCTACTAACCCACATGTAGCATTAGGTTTGATATTAAAAGTTTTCACTATCTTAGTTTTATATGTACTTTTGTCACCGACGAACACGCGAAACGTATATTTTAATTTCCTATGTTAATCATAAAAATGTAGCAGAATAGATTGTGTAAATTATAAATGGTAAGTGCGAGATATTTATAATCCCATTTAGTTACACAATTTGCACTTTGTTTTGATAAAATTTGTAGTAGGACAAACGTTACTAAAAACCATAGAGATTATGGTATTAAGGCACTACTTAAAAATGCAATTCCATTGATGTGTAATTTTGTCTAGTATTATAAGTGTTTCAAAACAACAAATTTGCTATATACTTCTAGCACATTCTTGACTGTCAAACTTAGCTTCGTAAGTCGTGCCATTTTTACTTATATATATTTATTTATATAGATTTACAAGGAAAAATTAAAAGATTACAACTGTTATGCAAAAATATTAAAACTGCATATACATATATTTATATAAAGTTACAAACATGCTTGTGCCATTAATGTCCATTTCTACCAATGCAAATTGACTTTAATTTTGGTTTGGTTACTTTCTATCTTTTTTTTAGTCCTAAAAGTTAGAAAAAGATGAAAAATAAATTAAACCAAGATTAAAGTTAATCTGCATTGGTAGAAATAAACATAAGTTGTACAATGAAATTTATTGAAAGAATTGATACATGTTTTTTTTCATTTCTTTATTAAATTTATTAAAATTATTAACGAGTAATATGTACACGATTTCAAGCAAAGTTTATGGTCACGTTTGACTTATGCTCTAGCAAATAACCGCTTGTATTGGAAAATGGAAGACTTTATTTCTGTAAATACTAAAAACAGTTGAAATCATCCAACTAACAGAATGATGTAAAGTCTTAGGCTAACTACGTATAAACCATTGTATACCCTGTAATTTCATTCCACTGAAATAAAGAAAGATATCACGTTTCTATGTAAAATATTTAATATTAAGCTCATAACTTTTACGCCATATAATGTGTACATGTTTACTTGTATTAGGATAAAATATATTGAGAGTATTACATCTGTTCAAATTTTATATCGATTTTATTTGTCCAAAGTTTTTACTACGAACTTAACTATGCAGTTTCAGTCTTAGATAGAAGATTTTTAACAAAATTATAAAAGAATTATACAAATTAATTTAATATTAATTATCACGTTGGCTATCGATTTACCAGATATCATATAGAAGATACATTACACTCTATTAAAACTTAATATAATATTTCATTAATCGCATTAATTACTAAAATACTATATTGGAAATAGTTGACAAACAATTAACGAAAAAATAATAAACTGTAAGAAAATATATGCATTTATATATATATACGTGTATGTGTATGTATTTCGAGATGTGAATACACATACATATACATATATATGAATGTTACATACATACACATATACATGATGTTCTGAAGTTATGGATGTTCTTTCATAGATAAATTTTATGAAACAGTCTAAGACGAAAACTCGTCTTAGAATGTCAAACAGTCTGTTAATAAAAGGACATCCGATAATTTTGGGATAATCTATATATACATATATGTGTATATGTTTGAAATGTTAAGAGGAATATATCATAATTTTAATAACAAAAATATATATTTCATATAAAATAAGCAGAAAAAGGCATTCATTAATTTGAATACATTTTTAATGTACAAAAATGGAATTTGGAAAATGTTTGCGATTAAATAAAAACTAGAAAATATCTTTGAAACATATTCAGTATATAAAATAAAAATGTTATATCATAATTTTTATTTATCTAGTTTTTTATTATTATATAAAATATTGTAGGCTTGAAATATTTAATATTTTATTCATTTCAATCATATTATATTGTGTTAAAAATATGTAGAAAGAGGTAGTTATTTATAAATGTTATTTTAAACAAATAAAAGATTTATTCTTAAGCCTTTGAAGATACATTATTTCTTGTCTAAAACGCAATCAAGAATATTTGCCAAGATATTTACTTTTCAAGCCTACACTGCAAACTTTGTTAGAAGCAAGGAGAATGATATGTAAGATAATACTGTAATCATATCACGTTTACGTTTTCTTTTCCTTCTTTCGTTCTCTTATTAAAAAAAAAGTTTTTTTACCATGTCTATTATCATTTTCCATTTCATTGTATGTCACTCTCACTCTCTGAAGAGCTACTATCAAAACCTTCATCATGGCCTGCATAGTTAGCATCATCTAGAAACATAAATATAAATATATTATCTGTAAAATAATATACAGAGAAAATATAAATATGGAAAATATGGAAGATGCAATTACCTGCATGTTCAGCAGGAATTCTCAGATTTTGTTGAGCTTGCATGTCAAAATCAAGCGGATTTGCCATATCCAATATTCTCAGTAACCATACAGGAAAACCATTCTGCACTACGTAAATATCGTTTTCATTCTCGAGATCATTTTCCAATACGTCAATCAGCGGTTGTAAATTTTCCATATCATTAGCATCCATAGCCATCATATTGTTACCCTCGTCGTCTCTATTGTTATTTGCCAAATCACCATTTTCCACCTCGATCGGTTCCAAAACACCAAGTCTCGGCGCTTCTGCAACGCTTGGCGATTCAGAATCTGATATATGATCCTGAGCTATGCTAGACAAATCATATTCCGGTGTTATATCTTGCGCAGAAGCTGAATTTGGATAACCAGAATCCATGATTTCGGGAGACCAACTATTTGGAGGTGTCTCAAGCGGAGAAGATGGTTTAGCTTCAACATTATTCACCAATCCAGTAACACTTGATGTATCTTTACTTGTACCAACACTCTCTTCACTTTTCAATTGTAATGTAAAGTGAACATTACTTGTATCCTCGCTACTTTTACAAGGTATAACTCTATTGCTTCTTAAAATGCTAATTTCTTTGGCACAATCAGATGAAGAGCATTTGCTAATATTCTGTGACTTAGAACTTAATAATTCTTTAGACGGATTTAAGCCCTTTTTCCTTCTATTTGACTGTGTATGATCATTAGTTATATTTTCTAAATGTGCTTTTGTGTCAGTGTGATCTGTTTTTGTTAATGTACAATATACATTTTCGTCTTTATGATCAATACTCTCATTGTCTAATGGTAAGATCTGATGTACATCTATATTTTGTATATCCACAATTTCAGAATCACGATTGATTATGTTATTTTCTGCGGATTCATGAGTATTTTGTATTAATTCTGTAGAGATGGAGTTATCAACATTACTAAATTTCTTATTTTCTAAACACAACTTTTGTTGTGTGCTATTACTAGCTGAAAAACCTATGTCGTATTCTGAAGTATTTGTAATATCACTGCTTGAAGAAGTTGTGTATAGTTTAGCTGTTTCTGTGACACTATTATTAGATTTCTGATTTGGTTCTAATAAATTATTGCTAGTATCCGATACGATTTCCTCAATTTTTTCTATTGTGCCCAATAAAACATTACTATTCATTGTAGGTATTTGTTTTCTATGTTTCAAACTTTTAACAGTATTAGTAGCAGATAGCTTTGTACGAGGTGAACTTGTGTATTTTGGTTTAGTATTAAGATTACTACTATAAGCTTCTGATGACATCTCGTCTGCCATACTACTGTCTTCACAAATTTGATTTTTATCTGAAGTATCTCTTTCTTGTTCAGCATCACAATTATAATGATTTGAAGATGTATGTAACGAAAGATTTAGTTCGCTTTCTTGCATATCTTTCTCTAAAAGATTTTCCTCAAAATAAGGTATATCTCTTACAGTAGATTCTTCTGTATTCATAGTTGCTTCAGTTGCTATTTTAGATTGACAAAAAGTACTGTTTAATAAACATTGATTGTTTATTGACAATTCATTTTGATAATATGTACTAAAATCTTGCAAAGAGTTGTTTATTTCAAAACTCAAGGAAAGCGACGCTGGCGACGTTGATGAACGCGAAATGGGCATATGCGACTGTAAATTTATCGTTGAAGTATCTTCTGGTATTCTTATATTTATCTGATCATTTTGTAATACAGCTGATCCTATTGTAACATTATCAACGGAATTTTCTAATTTTCTTTGCAAACTGTTGAGCGCTGTTGACATATTAGAAGCAATTAATTGAGCTTCTTCTAATTCTTCTATTTCATTTAAAACTAGAGAAACTGAATCACTTGGGAGTTCTCGTTCAGTGTACATTAAGGATTCTGTCCTACTTTTAACTTCTGAATGATTGATATCGTCGTAAGTTGCACATGGTTCTTTTGATAGAGATTCTTCTACCAAAGAATTTTCGCCATCAAATAAATAAGTGTTTTCTTGATTAATAGAATAATTTTCAGGTATGATAATGCTAGGTTCCTCGTGCCAGTTTTCAATATGAGAATTCTGTGCAGATGAATATTCTTCATCTCTGCTCGCAAATATCTCACTTGCTTCTTCATTAATAGAATAATTTTCAGGTATGATAATGCTGGGTTCCTCGTCCCAGTTTTCAATATGAGGATTTTGTGCAGATGAATATTCTTCATCTCTGTTCGCAAAAATCTCATGTACAAGTGGGACATAATCCCACCTATTCTCATCTGCAAAGTTGGGATCGCTGTGCCTACTTTCATTGTGTGGATCTTGTTGAAATAAATTTTCTTCATTTTCCTCTACGTGTGGATTAGTTACATAATTCCATCTTTCATCTGTAACATTTCTTTCTTCATGCCAGTTATTAGTACGTGAATCTCGTTCAGGTAAATATTCTTCACTTGCATCTGCAGGTATTTCATTTATAGGTGATTCAGTTACATAATCCCAATTTTCATCCTCAAAATCCTCATTCCTCGAATTTTCATATTCGTTATCTCTATCCTCCATAAAATCGTCAGACATTTCATCATCAGAAGGCTCGGAAGGATTGAGTACTACTAGTCCATCTTCTCGATCTACAACGCTCCATCCTCCACTCATTAAAATCGACTTCAGTGTTTCTTCTGTGCCAGAATACTTAGTCATGTAGTGCATTATACGTGCTAAAGAAATTTCAGAGTTCCAAGGTGGATCGTCTTCATTTAAGGGATGAGAATTACAGGATAAATGATTAATACAACATACTGCTTCATCCAATATTTTTTGCTCATCTGAACGAGTGTCAGTTGCCAACTGGTAATTATGTTTAGCTATTGTGTTAAATAATCCATCTCGTCCTTTTAATTGATTAAATTCATCTAGTACTAAACTTTCTAGCATTGATTGATCTCTTGGTAAAATTCGATGAAACACTGCCATTTGCGTCAGTGCACCTAACTCTTCGGTGCCTGTAGGTCCATTACAAATACCGTGAAATTCCACACGATAATATGGATATCTTTCTACAATATTTTGTGCCCTGTTAACAATGATAAATGTGCTAATATACAATCACTAGATCTATCATGCCTAATATTTTTTTGCATGGATTTATATAATTTAAAAAATATAATTTTTTAATTTAGCAAACTATTTTTACTATCAGTCTTGAAATACAGTCTCAAGCTAAAAAATATTGTCACGTAATTAAATTGATAATCAATTTAAATAATACCAATATTAATACATAACCCTTAAATCCCCCCCCCCTCCTACTATACCATAAGGTATACATTACGAAAAATATCACGCCAGTTAGAAATCAAACTTGAACCTCACTACTATTTGGAATGTGTAGACATTTTTACTAAAATATTATATAGGCACAAATACCCAGCCCAATCTATATTTGCACATCTTTTTACTTGCTTATTTATCATAATGTCATAATTTATTTAACATAAAAGTTTTCAAGCTTTATACAACTTACCAATCTTGAAATTGTTTCCTCGTCCATTCAAACTTATGATCTGGATGTCTGAATCTTAAGAAATTAGAAAATAATACATTGAATTCCGCATTAGGTGTTGTTATTATTGCTACATCTGGTTTGATGTAACCAAAAATGTTAAAAGGAAGATCAGTTAATGTATCTGGATACAGATGCTCAATCCTAAAATTAAAAATTATTTTTCTAAAATAAGATATATAAATAAATAACTTTTCTGCAATGTTCGTGCAATATAAGAACGTACAATTCAATGCAAATTACAGCATTTGCATTCTTCAACTTTATGTCATTGTCTGTCACACTGCCTTCACAAATCTCTATTGTAAGCATCCTGTCGTTAATGTACAGCATTTCTGAGATTAATGGTGCTGCTTTCTTTTGATGTCTTTCTAAAATGTCCTTGTCCACATCTACACAGAGTATTTGTTGCACTTCTTTTATCGATTTCAAGTGACGCAGAAAGCCTAGCTCTGCACATCCAAAGTCAACAATCTGTGGAAACAATTTAAAATTAATCATTATGCAGGAGACTATGGGAATTGATATACTGAGATTAACAACTTCATCAAACGATATGTTGGGATGACGCATGGATCAGTGCTAACGCGAGTGAGTTCCGTTAGTAACGGAAAGGTCCCGAGTTCAAATCTGAGCTCTCATTCTACATACAATTTTCAGTGAGAAGTTACAAAGGATCTTTATAGATCTAGGTAATATTAGATTGAAATAGTTCTACTCGCTTATCTTACACTACTAGATTGTAAAAGAATCAAATGATATGTCAATATAAATTCAAAATAAACAATAAGATGAAATAATTCGTGACATATCATGATCTTTACGCAATATTTCAATTAGATGGCTGACAAACAACTTACAACAATCTTAGGGCTGGTTTTTCTAACTTCTTGGTAAACTAACAGTTAAATCATTCGTCTGTCTTTGTTTTATCTCCAAATTAGACAAGTTCAGACGTATGATTTAACTATTAGTCAGTGTTAGTTAGCTTCCAACCAAGAAGTTGGAAAAACCGACCCTTAGTGACTCAAAGTGTGTTGCACATATATATGTGTATACATATATATATAATGTGCGTGTACATTTACATCATTATAACCAAATATACAAAGTGTCAATACCTTATGCATTTTTCCCTTGTATTGTTGAAGCACATTCCACACCGCTTCGTATCTCTGTACGTACGCCGGTGGATAGAAGGCCTTATCAATCTTCTTGTCGTGCCACTTATCCATTTCCAATTCCGAATCATCGTCGAACGTATCGTAGTCTTGCTCGGACCCTTCCTCATCCGAGATATCCGGCAGTAATATCGGTTTTCTAAAGCGATACCTGTCGTATATGCATTTACCGAACAAGTAGAGCACGTGGAGAAGTATGCCGATCATATTTTTCAAATTCTTCTACGACTCTTTCCGCTTCGGAAACTCATACCGTTCTGTGTACACTGTACCTACCAACCAACAACACGGCGCAGTGGCTTCGATATCGAAAGATTCTGACGCATGTGCAGTGAGATGAGCGTTAGCAGACGCTGGCTGGCTCTTCTCAGAGGATTCGTCACGTATGTGTATGATCAGAGAGAAACCTGAGAGCGGCCATCCCGGCCTTTTTCGTGGGACCGATCGTTGGCCTAGCATCCGCGCCAAACGTGGATGTAGAACTACGTGGCCACGTTCACTGTCGATAAAAAATATATCGATCGTAAGATACAGATTATTTATTAAAATTAAATTAATGTAAGTTTTACAAATTTATACCCAGTGAAAAATGATGATCGGCGCGACATCGACGTGATGCCTTTTCGATGCAAAATTTAAGATATTGACGCGATATCGCGTCGACATCGATTTGACCAACTATTTCTTACTGAGTAATATTAAAATTATTTATTATAATTAATATATGTATTTCGGGATTTGTGTCTTTGAAATATATTATACGAGCAGCAGTGAGTCGACTTGAAAATTTAGATTTTCAGCGATTTGAGTAATCGTTATTGATCTCTATCAGGCATTGATTTGACTCGCGTTGTACCTGAAGTTGCCGCTACTTTCCGAGCTTCCGTCGCCATTAGCGCAACCAAACGCGACCGCGACGCAAGATGGATCGATCTCGAGCTGAATGCGGCGACGCATTTAATTAGCAAGCATAATCATGGTCCACCATAAGATACAGGTATTTCACCACCTATATCTTATAATATTCGAGATCCGCGCAGCCGGAGAAGCGTGGCGTTGCACGTAAATTTCTATCAGGCGGTATAATAGTTGGATAAAGAACCTGGCGCGAACGAACGGCAGCGACGATCGTCACGAAGCTTGTGCGTATCGTGTTTAGCGAAATCTCCACCTTTGATCTTAAGTTGTTGATATTCAGTCGTTCACAATGTAATACGCGCGCGAGAAAGTAATCATTATCTACTATTTAATTAATTACTTAGAGAACAGACATTCGTTGGACAAAGTGCGCGAAAAATGCGCGAGCGCGTAGTATTCGGAACCCGCGCAACACTGCAAAATAACAATAAAGCAGTTTTATATAAGCGAGATTTACGAGTTTAAATGCTGCGCACATTTTCTAATTAATCGATTCTCGCGCAAAGTTAGCGGCCTCGTATATTTCATTGCCGTGGCGATGAAACGACGCCGGCGAATCGGCGACGCGATTCTTTTAATTAAACATTTTAAAATCTATCACGGCAATTTAATTGTGATTTGTACATTATCGTTATCGGACTGACACGTTTAAGTACAGGTAATTCACTCAAGCGATGGAAAGCTGAAACATAGTCGCTCTTAAAATTTTGATATATTCAATAAAATATTC
The DNA here is from genome assembly GCA_928718305.1 of Tetramorium bicarinatum. Classification (NCBI taxonomy): domain Eukaryota; kingdom Metazoa; phylum Arthropoda; class Insecta; order Hymenoptera; family Formicidae; genus Tetramorium; species Tetramorium bicarinatum. The sequence goes on from OV788324.1 coordinate 19,039,542, forward strand.
GACGTAACGCGCTCGGCAATACTCGGCAGTGCTCGACGGCTCGGCGCCCTCGCGCGCCGCTTACTTAGCAGTTCCCGCGCATTCCCGCCAGTTCCCGCGCATTCCCGCGTAACCGTTGTCCCGAGTGTTGACCGACCGTTGAGCCAGCAGCGAGAGCAGAGCTTCGTTTATCGAAACGTAATATTTTACGAAATAGGTAAGTTATTGGTTGGTGCGACGAATATTGATTGGACTGCGATGTGCGATAAGATAGTGTCTCGTAATTCTTATAAAGTAATATCTTGTGCGAGTAATCATTCGGAATCGGAGTAAAGTTCGCAATGCTATTTTCGAATCGGACGCGAAGTGAAAAAGTGTCGCGACGATGAATGGATTGAGCGGTATCGCGATCCGTTCATGTAGCAATTATTATAGTGAACATTATTATAAATGCGCATAAGAATTATTTCTTTAAACGTTGATCATTTTGAACGCCTCTTTAATGTGAATTATATATTTGTGTGTTGCAGCGTCACACGTAATGTAAATTATATACTTGTATGTTGCCCGATGACAAGTCCCAGATGTCCTGAGAGGAGGAGGAGGAGGTCTAGGATAGACTGCGGGCCCCGACGGAGCAACCTTGGGGTAAGCATCATTTCTTATTTGTATAAAATTAGTAGTTTCCTCTTATTTATTCTGATTCTTTTATTTCGCTAAGAAAACTTTTTGAAATTATCAAAGTTTATCATTATGAAATCTTCGGAAAATAGATAATTGTAATTATATTTTTTTATTGAAACATAAATTAGACGCACGTAAGAATTATCTTGCGAAACGTTGGTCATTTTGAACTTTATTTAATTTGAATTTTATATTTGTATGTTACAGATATTCTATCATCATAGCTACGTGGCTGAAATAACTCCACCCGTTGCGCATCGGATCGGTGAGTCAAATTTTTTTTATTGGGGGAACGGATCTATGATTAATCAAGTATAAAGTAAATATATTTTGGTTTTACACAATCGGATGACGAAAATAAATAATAATAGAAAAATATTATATTTAAATGTAAATATTGCATTATTGCACTTTATAGATCCGTTGTCTTAAAATGGATGGGCTAGAATTAATTATGGTAGATATTTAATCTTGGTATTATCTATATTGTCGATGTAGTACGTATTATGCGATTGTGCTTGAGCAAATGCTCGCATACTTTGTACACAGCTCGTAATATCGAGCTCATTGTTTATCAAATGTTTGATTTACCATTATTTTAATTATTTGTCAAATCATATCACGTTTAAATAATTGTGTATTAATGTTACAAACTTTATATAAAATATATAAAATTAATATTTAACAAAATATGGAAATCTGAGTTTTATTTCGCGAATTTTTTTTAATTTGCGTAAATTAAATATTCGAAATTGCATTATATAAATTAATTTTTTTTATATTAATTACATTTTTTATATTAATTTTATATTAATTAATATTTTTCTATAAAGTGTATTTTAGAAACTGAGAAACAAGTAAAATAATTCTATTATATATATATATATATATATATATATATATATATATATATGTATATATGTGTATGTGTATATATGTATATGTGTGTGTGTGTGTGTGTGTGTGTATATATAAAATAAAGATTTTTTAAATATAAAATTTTTCCTTAGATTTATTTTTTATGAAACTATATTTATTTAAAAAAGAGATAAGAATAAGAATACTGTATTAGGTATTATAAAAAAAATAAATAACTGTAGTTAGAGAAAAATGATACATTAGTTAGGATGTGTTTTATTTATTTATCTATTCCTCTCCTTCATCCTTTCCCATATTTTTCCAAGATTAAATATTATATAAATCATTGCAAAGAAATTATATCTAGAGATATTTAGAAAATTTTAATACGTATAAATATCAGCATGAATTAAAAAAATATGAAGAATTTTCTTTTTGAAAAAAAATCATTTTTAGGAAACTTAATAATGATTATTAAGTATTAAAATTTATTTCAACAAAGCAATGATTTTGACTTAATTGTTTGTAGCCTATATATCTATTTACATATCTATTTTTGATTGAGAGAAATTGGTTTTATGATATAATATCGCGTATCATATAATTGACGCGAGATTGTAAATATTTTGTCAAAAAATTATAAAACTTTTTATATATTTGTAAAAAATGTCGATTTCAGTACAATTATTTAATTTTGCAGAAATATATAATTACATATTTACATATTATGTTAAAAATTATTTTAAAAAAAAATTAAAAATTTATCTAAATTTATTTATGTCAATACTTAATATAATAATTTTGTAATAAATTTGTTCGTCCTCTATTTCAGTGGTACGTATGGCAAGTGAGATCTGACGCGTCGTCAAGTACGACAGTACTGTGCAGGAACCCAACGCGCACCTATCAAGCAAGGGTGGTAACAGATGGCCGCGGAAGTCGTTGAACGTCGTGTAGCCCCCCTCGTTGCGTGCCACCTTGTCGTGGTGAGGGGGCTCACCCGTCGCTCCTAGGAGCTTTGGGTGCCAAGAGCACGCCGTACCTTCTCGTCTCTTTCGAGAGGGAATTGGTACAACCGGGGTCGAGCAGGAGCCGGGGTGGCCGCGGAAGTCGTTGAACGTCGTGTAGCACGACGATTTCGACTTTCGCGGCTAACTCCGGCGCGCCTGCGGGGTCGAGCAGGAGCCGGGGTGGCCGCGGAAGTCGTTGAACGTCGTGTAGCACGACGATTTCGACTTTCGCGGCTAAGTCCGGCGCGCCTGCGGGGTCGAGCAGGAGCCGGGGTGGCCGCGGAAGTCGTTGAACGTCGTGTAGCACGACGATTTCGACTTTCGCGGCTAACTCCGGCGCGCCTGCGGGGTCGAGCAGGAGCCGGGGTGGCCGCGGAAGTCGTTGAACGTCGTGTAGCACGACGATTTCGACTTTCGCGGCTAACTCCGGCGCGCCTGCGGGGTCGAGCAGGAGCCGTGGTGGCCGCGGAAGTCGTTGAACGTCGTGTAGCACGACGATTTCGACTTTCGCGGCTAACTCCGGCGCGCCTGCGGGGTCGAGCAGGAGCCGTGGTGGCCGCGGAAGTCGTTGAACGTCGTGTAGCACGACGATTTCGACTTTCGCGGCTAACTCCGGCGCGCCTGCGGGGTCGAGCAGGAGCCGTGGTGGCCGCGGAAGTCGTTGAACGTCGTGTAGCACGACGAGTCCGACTTTCGCGGCTAACTCCGGCGCGCCTGCGGGGTCGAGCAGGAGCCGTGGTGGCCGCGGAAGTCGTTGAACGTCGTGTAGCACGACGAGTCCGACTTTCGCGGCTAACTCCGGCGCGCCTGCGGGGTCGGGCAGGAGCCGGGGTGGCCGCGGAAGTCGTTGAACGTCGTGTAGCACGATGATTTCGACTTTCGCGGCTAACTCCGGCACGCCCGCGGGGCCGGGCAGGAACCGGGGTGGCCGCGGAAGTCGTTGAACGTCGTGTAGCACGACGAGTCCGACTTTCGCGGCTAACTCCGGCGCGCCCGCGGGGCCCCCCTCGTTGCGTGCCACCTTGTCGTGGTGAGGGGGCTCACCCGTCGCTCCTAGGAGCTTTGGGTGCTAAGAGCACGCCGTACCTTCTCGTCTCTTTCGAGAGGGAATTGGTACAATGTCCCAATCTACAATGTAAGACACCGTGTCAAGTGATGCATGGCCGTGGGGACATTAACCCGTTTCGTCCGGGAGCGACCTAAATTTTGATTTTTCTTCATGTAGTAAGTTTTCAAAGAAAAAATTGAGGAATCATTTAAAAAATTCCGTATTCTATTATATTTTTGTTCGCTCTTTATGATCCCGTTGTTCGCCTTCAAGACGTATGTAAGTATATAAGTGCGTCTCGCAAGATTCGCTCCATTGCGCGAGCGGCGAAAAGACGGCGGACATATTTCGCAGTGCTTCCGCGGCTGTCTTGAAGATTCTCCATCGTCCGTTGATTTATTTTCATTCGAACGCGAAATAACGTAATTGTTCCGAAAGACACACGCTGCTACAATTTTTTACTCGAATTACGGAAAATACAGTAAAAGCGACGAGTGCTTCTCCATCTGTCGCTTCTCGCGATCGTAATTTTCGCAATGCCGCGTCAAGCATTCCGTGCGTTGAAAGTTCGAAGTAATACGCGATATATATTACTACTGCGAAAAGTGTCACGTCAGATCGTTTGAAATAGAATGCTATGCCTTCCATCGGATTACATGCATTGCGCACGAATTACTATGCGATCGTTATACTTGAAAAATCAATTTATGTACGATTTGTTTATTAGTTAATTTTATTCTTCCCTAACAGAAAAGTATTACTGCACCAATAATAAGGGTTCTTGCGATTTAAAACTTTTTATTGTGAAATTTAATAAATTACATAAATGTGCGCGCAATTGAATGTAATAGATTTCTTCCGATGAATAATGCGCGACGATAGACAATATATGTGAATTTATTTTCTTAAGTAAAATATTTTGGCGCGAAACGTTAGCTTTTGTTGTCGCGCCGCGCTAATTTCGGGCGATTGTTTTTCATGCAATATCATGCAGTGGACAAGTGCGCCGTTACATGGTATTATTCTTTAAAATGCATTCGTTTCTCGCGACAAGTGCGGACGCGGGTAATACTCTATGATCAAGCGACGGCTACACATCGAAACGGATATTTCGCACGTTTCTCATACGAGAATCGAAGTAATGGAGTGAGAATCAGTATCAATAGATACCTGTGGACGATAATTATTTTATTAGACTTTCCAAGTGCACGCTGCGTCGCTTTTCAATTTCTTCAGCGCTCCGATTTAAACTTATTGTTAATTTATTCCGTTTCAGGTTGATGAAACGTCGAGCCGAATAATCCGACCATTCAATAATATTTCGCGCACTTTATGAGGGTGCATTTGACATCGGGAGTGCCGTGCGAATTCATATTCCGATGATGTCACAAGAGCCCATTTAAAAAGGAACGGAAGATCGAGAGGAAGACGAGGAAACATCGCGGACGACACAAGTATAACTCTGCTGCGCATCACTGGTGAATGCGAAATTATTTTTTTATTTTATTTTGTGTAACAGATCTGTGAATATTACGTGAGCAGATACGATATCACAGATCCATTGTTTTAAGATAGATGGGCTACTATTAACGATTATTTAACTCTGAAAAATGAATACATATTTAATATGCGTGCAAGATGTTACACATATCGAATAGCATATCGAATAGAGCTTATTATCGTTGACGTACTTATCGGTTGATTATTAACTGGCATATTCCGAAATGCCTTGGCAAGTAACAAATTTTAAGCTGCATGAGTTATTTGTAATTTTTAAATTTTTAAATCTACGTGTATGAGAAAAAGAAAAAAGTTATTTCAACCACAGTATCTGCTACATATTTATTTCTTATGGCAAAACGATAAATATATCTTTCTGATCTGATGCCTGTGTTAATCATTTCTAGATTTATGTTAAGTGTTTTATTAAATCAGTGCAATGTGTTATTTTTAATAAAATGCAATTTTTAGTATGATTTTTTAGATGCTACACGACCAAATGGCTCAAATGTGGCACGTATATTTAATTTGTTATTTTGGCCCATCATTCGATCATCCTTCATCTTTCTCCTTTTAACACAGCATAGCCACGAGTCGGTGTCTACGGACCAAATGGCTCAAATGTGGCACGCACATCTGATGTGTTGTTTCACCTTATCGTCCGATATATTGATAACGTCTGGGGGTGTTCGTCGTTAAAGTCTTATTATTAATTCACGTTTCAATTTCGGGAGTTTTATTTTAATTAACGCGCGACTGTAATAAATTATTTTGGCCATGTTTTGCGTGTGTCTTGTGCAAGAAGAGAGAAAAGAAAGAGGCTAGATGTCCTGAGAGGAGGTGGAGGTCTGGGAGAGGCATCGGGCCCCGGCAGAGCAACCTTGGGGTGAGTATTATTTGTATTAAATTAATAGTTTTTTTCCTATTTATTTTCATTTATCTCGTTAAGTTAGAAATAATTAGAAAACGAAAAATTGTCTAAAATTATATAAAAGTTTATTCTCATACATCACATCAAAATCATTTTCAAAAAATAGATAATTGTATGAGTATTTCATTAAAATATGCGCATAAAAATTATCTTTCAAAATGTTGATTATTTTGAAAGTTTCTTTAATTTGAATCTTGTCTGTATGTTACAGTATCATCGTAGCTACGTTGCAGAATAACTCCGCCCGTTGCGCATCGGATCGGTGAGTTAAAAATTTTTTTTACTGAGGCAACGGATTTACGATGAAATAATAATAGAGAGCAAATGTATAATATTGGTGTAATTACGGTAGAATTGCGATAATAAGTAATAGTATAAAAATATTGAATCTCGTAGATTCGTTGCCTTAAAATGGATAGGTTAAAACTGATTACGGCAAATACATATTTAATCTTGGTGTTACCTATAACTATTGATGTGTTATGCGACTGTGCTTGAGGAAATACTCGCACACGTTGCACGCACGAAGCTCATAATGCGCTTATCAAACTATGTTATCAAAACGCCGCGGTCTTATAAATAATTTTAAAATGTTTTCGGTCTTAAATTTAATAAATACGTAATTCTTTTTATAATATAGTAAATATTTTACAATCATAAAGAAACAAGAAAGAATATAACTGTTAAAGTAAGGATTTTTGAAATATATATTTACTTAGATTTTTAATAATGAATTATTTTATATATTTTTTGTTTTTTTGACAAAAAAGATAAGAATAAGAAAATACTACGTTAGGTGTTAAAAAAAAAATCTATAGCTAGGGAAAAATGATGAATTAGTTAGGGTGTGTTTTATTTATCTGTCTACTCCTTTCCCACATATTTAGCCAAAATTAAATATTACATAAATCGATGTGCAATGAAAAAATATCTAGATATTTCGATTTTCGTGTGCATAAATATAAGCATACAAAAATAAAAAAAAATAAGAAATATTTTGCTTTTATTGTGCATTTATTTGATTAAAAACGCAATTTTCGTTATTAAGTACTATTATTAAGTACTAGAATTTATTGTAACAAAGCCTCGATTTTACCGTAATTTTTCGTAGCCTATCCATCTATTTTTAATTAACAAATTGACTTTATGATATAATATATAATAATTTTATGGTATAATATGACGTGAGATTCTTAATTTTCTATCGAAAAACATCAGAAATTTTTAAACTTTTAGAGTTGATTATATAGTACAATAAATTTTGCTATAATATACATATGCGTAATACGTTGTATCAAAAATAATTTTTATAGAAAATGAAAAATATATTTTTATTAATACTATAATTGTGAGGGAAATTTATTATTCCTTTCGAATCTTACGTCATTTATCTGAATTTCTTATCTCTCCATGTTTTTGAGATAAGATTCAGTAATGAATCGTTCGAATCGGTAAAAATACGTACATGGGCCTTAGATTTTATTCGCTACTGTGTCTAACAATTTTCAGTTATTTATTAGTTATTTTCAAATTAAAGTTTCAATTAAAGTTTTATATTTATATTTATGATTTATATTTAAAAGTACATTTTTAAATATAAAATTTACAATGGCGAAAATATTCTCGAGTCAAAATGTTAACATTAGAGATTTTTCAAATTTAGATTTTTTTCTAATTTGATAAATTTTAATTATTGGAAATATATTTTAATTGCTACGAATAAACGCGTGTATAGATTAAATAAGAAATTAATTCACATGCTAATGGTGTTATTGTTATTGTAAATTTCATACTTAATTGATTTAATTTTTGTGATGGCCTTTTCGCGACGTGTTCGTGTTTCGTGCATCATACTAAAGCGTAAAATTTTACGCTCATTGCTGGTAATGATTAGCCAGCAGCAGAAGGAATATTTCTCCTTGCTGTCAATCGTTGGCTGTATGAAAAAAAGCCAGAATATTAGTCAGGTTTTACAAAAGATAGAACAATCTGGCTAGAAGAAAGAAGACGAAAAGGATCGTATAAGATTGATGTACAACATCAATCAACATACTGTAAACTCTTATGGATTTCCACTGCTCCTACTCAATATTCAATTAATTTGACTAAAACAATGAGATAAACTTAGCGAAATACCATGTGGACTTTTCAGTCATCTTTTCAGTTTGTTTGCATATTTTATCTTAATTTAAGATTCCTATCAACTTTATTCTACTACGCGCGATATTTTGAAGAGATTAATTATTGTTAGATACAATCAGCAATTACAACCGATAGTGAATTGTTAAATATTTACATATAGATGTGGTTTGACTGTTTTTGCAGTTTTGCGATAAACAACTATCTCCTTCACGTTAATTCCACATCCGCATTTCTAATTTGCGCAAAGCAAAAATAGTCAGTGATAGTCTTTACAGGAAGTCACTGTTAGGTTTTGTTCAGATTGTCAAGGAAATATAATCTCGATTCACGTGTATTACTTTTTACTCGACTCGAGTCGTGTATCCAAATTAAGAAAAAATGTCCCACAAAGATTTCCAAAGCTGGCTCGATGAGGTGATGTCGAAAATTATCGAGAGTCTTGAACTAGACGTCAACAAAGTTCAGTACGAAGCATTCGAATGCAACGGCCTTTTTATCATGTCCAATTTGTATCAGGTTTGCCTGCAGTTTGAGAACAAGACAAACGGACAAAACGAGGAATTGTTTATGATACTGAAGAGACCCATGCTGGGCTTTAGCCAGGCAGTTTTCATCGATCAGCAGTTCCACAACGAGATCCTGTTCTATCAGACGTACACCCGGCCGGATGAGATCTACGCGAGGTGCATCTACGTCGAGGAGCGACCGCCCATGGATTCGGTGATCGCTCTGGAGAACGTCAACAAACGCGGATATTATTCCTGCCCGTATTCGTACGATCCCCCGATGGAGTACACACTGGCAGCGATACGCGAGCTCGGGCGATTTCACGGCAAGGGGTACGCCATGAAGGATCTGCAGCGGGACAAGTTCTTCGGCATCGTGGCGCAAATTCAGGATGTTAGATTCGCAAAGAGGAAGGAAAATGTCTACGAGTTCATCGCGAACATCAAGTCGATGCGAGTGGTGGATTATCTTCGCGGTCAGAATTACGACGCGAGCTTCTGCGACAAGATGGAGACCTGTCTCTCGAACGCGTTCGATGCAGTGATGAGGAAGACAATCCAGCCGTTCGAGCCTCTGGCCACATTGTGTCACGGCGATTTCATGTTGAGCAACATTCTCTTCAAGACGGAAGATGACGGGCAGTATCGCCCGATGCTGATCGATTTCGCGCTTATCACGTACTCGACGCCGGTCGTCGATCTCTCCACGTATCTCCACCTTTGTTGTTCGAACGAAATGAGGAGAGAGAAATTTTCGGAAATTATGCAGGCCTATCATGACGCGCTGCAGGAGTACCTGTTGGACGTTGGTATTCAGGACATTGAGAGATATTCGTACAACGCTTTGTTGGACGATTTTAGGAGGGGTGCTCTCTTCGGTTTTATCGTTATGTGTGGCTTTTTACCGACATTGTTAGGACATCTCAGCCCGGAAGTGTTGATACAAGATATATTAGATTTGGGCCCTTTAGAAAGTTCAAAGAAGCATAAATACGCCGGCGGAGACGAAATATCCAAAATACTAGCTGATGCACTGCTGTATCTGAGAGACATTGACTGTCTAAAACATGTTTTATAGTTGGAGATAATTTGATTCAAAAGATTTTTAATTGATCACATAGATTCATGATCATATTAAAAGATAGAATTCACTTTACAGATATTGTAGCATCAATTGTTATTATTTCTACAAGAAATATAGTTGCATAATATTTTTACTACGATTACACAATTGCAAAATTAATTAGATATGAAAAATCATCAATTATACCCAGTTTTCGAACATTAATATTAAAATTGTATTATTCATGTTACAGTTAACATTAGGATTAAAAATTTTAATATCTTAATAATATGTTTAAAACAAATTAATTATTTAATCAATTTTTAAACAAATACACAAATAATAAATATACATTGTGTTTTAATAATGATTAAAATTGATTGCGAAAATATATTATACATATATCAATTTATTATATATTGAGTTGATCCATAAATAAGTTTCATACACTATATAATTACGAAGTCACTTTCTTCTGAGAAATCAGTATTGTCCACGATATCTAATTATTTTATTTTTTGTAAATAGTTAAGAAAATATTTAGAATCAGTACTTGTATTATTATAATGTTTTTTAATTATAAAAATTTAGTTTATTGTAAGTGAAACGAAACTTAATTATGAATCAACTCGGTACCTTGTTTCATTAGAATTTATAATGCTTTATTCAAAGTTAAGCTTATCTAATGGATACTATCTTAAACGTTTATGTAAATACCCATGAAAAAATTATTTTATTTTATTTTAAATAGAATTTGTATCCTCTATATGTTGTATCTTTAGTACTTATTAATTCTTGTTTAAAGTTGTATGCATAGCAGCAGAATTCTATCTTTCGCAATATAATATATTACAAAAATCATACGAAAAATACGTCGTAATCTCACGACTTCTCTATTATTATCTATTAAAACTAAATTAAATTTTGCGTTCTATTCGAATATCAATTTTATTGCAGATTGCTTCTTTGATAACGAAATAGATTTGTATAATGATTATGTCCTTATTATAGTCCATGCTTTTTATGGAAATGTTCTTGCATTTCTTTCTGTTTTTGAGAAGTTAACTTATTTAAAATAGACGGCAATATATTAGATAAAGAAAATGAAAATGGACAGTATAAGATTTGGAAGAAATGTATAGAAATGCAATTTTAATTTTACATATATTATCGAAAAGATATTGGGTGTCATTGAAGAATTATTTTTATAATCATAATTTACAGCATTAAAAAAATTGAACCAAGTATTCGTAACTCGTTATCTTTCGACCATGTAAGATTAAACATTCTAATTCTCATTCATTTCAGTCGAAATGCATCGTTAATTATTTTGGACGAATAATGCCGTTACAATAATTTATCAAAACCATCAATATTAGTGTTCTTTTTCGCATTTAATATGAAAGTGTAATATATTTATACGGTTTAATTTACAATAATTTATAAAGCACATTCTTACTATTTTTTTTTTTTTATAATATCTGTTTCCTAATCGCCATTCTCAATTATTCTTAAAATTTTTAAAATTTAATTGTTATTAAATTGTTTAGTAATTAATAAGTACATATACCGTTGATATATATGTATCGTAAACAAAATATCTTGAATTTGAATTTGAATTTTTTTAACAAAATTAATTTAAGGAATTGCGATATTCGCGCCATATCGATACTTCGAGAATCGAGGTTTCGATACTTCGAGAATCGACGCGCAACGTCGCATTTCGATAAATTTCGAATCACAGTTCTTTGCGGAGTATACAGTATGGCGCATTTGTATGCGAATCGCTCCGTATTTTTCGCAATTATTACCGCGTCTGAAAATGCATCTCGTAAGAAGTTATCGCAAGTGGCTTTTGCAAAGAAACAGACGTTCGTTGTCATGTATCGAATATTGCGTATATACAGTATGCTAGTATCGCGATTTTTATATCGGTAAATCGTCCAACCGAGTCGATCGAAATCCTTTTCGAGCACTTGATTATTCCCCATTATTCCCCCGCCCAGATGTAGAAAAAACGCGAACGGCGCATGATCGTCTGATCATGTGCGTACAGAAAAGGAGATTATTCTCCACATTCTCGTTAAAACTTTTAAATTGCTGTTGCGACCATTTTAATATTATAATATACATAAGTCTTTAGATAAAGATTGCATTCTTATTAAATAAATCGCAGATCTTTATTAATATGTTATTGCTCATTTCGGATTTAAATTGTACAATTTATGATATTCAATTATCAACAAAAAAATGGGAAACAATTGGAAGAGATAGGTATGGCAATAAATACGCCGTCCGCCGTGTTTCCATCGACATAATTTATATATTTGGGATTTAATAATAATTAAAATAATTGCGTGACAGGATATCGATAGCAGTCTACTCGTTTCCTAATAAAGCGATCCAACATACACGTTATGCGAGTTTACATAAATTAAAATAATTATTCACCTTTTTTTTCTTTATTCAAGCGCCATTGCATCGTGTATACTCGGATGGTAGTAAAGCCGACGTGACTTTTACACAGTTTAATTTCACACAGTTCGCTTATGCACCTCGAAGACTTTATTCTTTCGCATCATTCTAAGTAGACTCATCATATTACACTATCTCGACATATATATATATATTTATTTATTTATTCATATATCTCCATATTTTTTTTATATGTATATGCATTTATAAGCGCGTGCAAATATATTATGCACGAGATCTCTCGGTGACTGTTGCTCAGTCCACAGGAACATTAAATTCAAAATATAATAGTATTACAATTTGTTATTTAATATAATATATGTCTATCTACACAATATATATAAGTGTCGTAGAATCTATATCTTTAAGTGAACGTTACGTCCATGTTTTCAATTATATTTACAAAGGTAGTGCTAAAGGCATTCGCTTGCTCCTTTTTCTCATTCTTTAATCTTGCAAAAATACAGATTGTCGATAGCTTTCTTATGTTCGTCTGCTTGAAAGTGTGATGAATGAAGTGATTGAATAGATACATTCAAAATGGAGAAAAATTGCGCTTGCATCACAAGCAGTTTGTACCAAAAACAATGTTCTTCGAGCATACTTTCTTATTTTATGAGAAGAATGGTAAAATATGCGCGTGCATGTAACAATATTGTTATAAACAGTGCGATTACGAAGACATGGTTTCTTTATAAAATGCTGCTATGCACGGCGTGTACAGTCGCGGCACGTTAAAGTTCAATATATTCATTCGATATAAAAGTACATATCGCTTTAGAACTTTATATATACAATAAAATATACCTAAATTTTATAAAATTTTGGTTTAATGTGTAGAGACATAAGAAATTTGTAGAGCTTTTAAATTGTAGGTCTTAAAATCTTTTCGTTTAGCTTTTATCGAAAATAGTTCGAAGTAGGATAATATAATCGCCCATCAGAGTTCTCAATAATTAAATAATTGCGTTTTAATTTTAAATATGTTTTTTGAATCAATGGATTAAATAGAAATGTTCAACTTTCTAAAGAAATTTCATTAAAAATACTCAATATTTTGCTTCATAATTTGATTATCTTTTTCCTTTAGGTTTTTAAGATTTCAAGTAAACATCAAGATAGAAGTTTATGTTACGTATATATTCAGATTATAATGCCCTTAATATTTATTTATAGAAAGATAGGCACAAATAATAACACTTATTTGAGTGCATTAATATGGTATGTGTTCTTTTAAATGTATAATTTAAATGACTTTTAAAAAATTCATTTTCAATACAAGCCTTTGTTTAATATTTATTAAACAAGGTAAGCTCATCATCTTAAATCAAAAGTTTCGATTTTTGATTGTTTGCGTTTTAACCCTGTTTAATGGAAAAATCTCGATAATAATTACTAAATTGTTTCAAATATAAAAAAATTTAATTCTAAATTTTTGATAGTAAAACGTGACGTAACATATTATTCTCAACTGAGAGTGTAATTATAATAAATAGCATTTAATAATAAAAAATATCTTGTTTTGTTGTAATCGAGTATGTGTAGAGAAATGTGCGTCATAATTAACATTTTCATGTTAACAGTGAAATTTCCTGTTGCTCAAAGATGTTTACTTAATTATATATTTATTCATTATTAATATTTAGGCCATCTAAAGTTTCTCTTGTACATATTTAAAATATAGCAACATAATTAGGTGTTTGCTATTAACGAAAGAAAGAATCGTAAAATTTTTTTGAAAGTTCATGTGCAATTCACAGACGTATGTCATGTTTCAAGTTACGTTAACCTTCAAGTACCACAATAAAATCGAATTCCAAATCTGTTTCCTAGTAGATTATTTACTTTTTATGCTTTTAATACAACACATCTGATATTGCTTTAAATTTTTTATCATGATACTTAAAGATTAATTGTTTCTTTGCCGGATAATAAATTCTTCCTAACTAGGCGCTTTTGTATATAATAAAATCATATCACAAGTCTCGAATCATTTATCTTTGACCTAAGTGCATAATTAATATGAAGAAATACTACAGTAAATATCACATGGAGCAATGATATTTCAATTAAATACCGACTTTACTAAAGATAAAAGTCCATTCTTATAAGTAGACTTATAATTTCGGGCGTTACATGTTTAACAACGATCATTACAATCATTCATAAAATAATAATTTATATACTTTCATATATAAGGGGATAGTAAGCTCAAGCATATGACTGATCCAACGATATAGCTATTTTATTTCCTTTCTCGACCCAATTTCGAAGACGTCCTCTAAGTTCTTCCAGACTTTTCGATTTTGCCTTATTTATCCTCTTGTACTTCACGTCTTTCGGCTTCGTCACGGATCTGTGATTGCTCATTACCCTATTGTACGTCACCTGAAAGCACAAATAAGATTAGGGAAAAATCAATTTATACGTGCGTTAGCATGAACTTTAGCTGAAAGGAGAATTTAGATACAGAGTATATTTAAAATCAAAGTGTGCAAATTTGCATTGGATTTACATTAATTTTTTGTTATGTTTCTTCATTAGAATGTCTTTCAATTTGAATATTTTCTGACAAATCGAATTTTCTCATCGAGATACCAAGAAGATTTCGAGATTTCGTTTTTTTTTTTTACCTGCGCCTGCTGGCTTTCGTCTCTGGGTCTTTCGCTGGGCGGAGAATCCGTGTCTTGAGCCAGCCTCTCGAAACTGCCGTAGAGATCCTGAAGCCTGCCTTTTCCGTTGCCCAAGTGTTTCGTTCTTCTGTCTTCGTATTCTGAGTTTTCTGTCGATTCCGATGGATCCTGGTTATTTTCGCTGTCACCGTCTTCTTCCACAGAATACACGGTTTCCAGGATCTCCGGTCTTCTGAGGAAACCGTTGCATCGACGCATTGACGAATACTTGTTCGACGGTTCCACCGCGTCGGATACAGAACGGATCACAGTTACATCAGTAATATTAGAACGAAATCTATGGAGTAAAATTAGAACATATATGTATGAAATCGATTGTGGATTTTAATTTAATTTGGAGAATTTGGGAGAACAAGATTTAAAAACTTTATTTATAACTTCATATGTTTTCTAATAAACAAATCAATTTTTTGATATTTTATGCATTTAAATGTCTACTTTGATTCTCTTGAAGTATTACAATATATATATAAAATTACAAATAGAATTTTGTTTCAAATTTTTTTTGCTGTGAATAATAAATTAAAGCAGTCTTAAAATCATTGCAGCTTTACAACAATAACAACTTTGAATATATTTTAAAACTAGTATGTTGGCATAAATCATTACTTTTAACATTACATGTATTTCAATATGAGGAAATTATACTGGTCACAATTGCGTAATTGAAAAACATTTAGATTTTTCTAAACTAAATTAAAATTAAATCTTTCAATCTTTTAGACCTATTCTGCGTTTTTGTTTTTGCACTTGCATTTCATTCTTAATTCTTACGTCCCTCTATCATTACATAAGCGTTTCATAAAGGCTGTCTTCATTTCACAGACGATAGGTAATATGATAGGTAATCTATTTCAGAGATACTCACCTCGGTGGGGCAGGATCGTCCGCGGTTTCCTCGAGCACCACGGCGCTATCGCTATCCCCGAGACTGTCCAATCTGTCCAGGGCGTCGCAGGGTGGCGAATCCCTGGTGCTCGTGCTCCTCTCCGCCAGTCTGTTCTGCAATTGCCGGATCACCCTTTGTTGTCGTAGAATAATGGATTCTCGCTGACTCAGACTGGCCTCGATCTCCTTCTGCTTCCTGCAGAGCCGAGACTCGAACAGCAGAAGCTGCGACGACAACGTCCGCAGCTGCTCGGCTTTTTCCCGTGTTAGTCGGGCCACCAGGTCCTCCTGCGAAACGTCATGGTGACATTGAACGGTCCGTCGTGTCTGTATAATTTCCCATATTAATTCGCGCACGCAATAAATTGCGGGCTCTTCATCCGGGCGAATTAATAACGGCGCGAATTTCGCAGCCGCGAGACCCACCGGCGACCGGCGGGTTTTACCATTTACTTCGGATATTAAGTAATTAATTAGCAAGCGATCTCTCGCTGCCGTCATTATTAATATTTGCTTAGCGCCGCTAATTAATTTCCCCGGTTTCCCGTCCCGGTCGAAATATCGTTCGAACGGGACATCGCTCATCAGGATGATGCTGTGAGCGTTAGATCGTATTTCTCTTTTTCATTCTTTTGTTTTCCCCCTATCGGACGCCGGTTTCGTGCGTATTTGCGCAAATTTCGTTATTATTTGCGTCTCTCGAGTCTACTTGCTTTACGTGGAGCGCGATATGTGCGAGGTACGTGCAATTCCACCTATGTACGCGTCGATACGTGCGTGAAACTGCGTGTTTGCACAACGGTGTACAGTATAACATGCCGTATCCGACCGACCACTTTGCATGAGCATTGCTCACATCTCTTCCTTCCGTCCTTCCGTGCGGAGGTTGAGTCCCCATTACTCTCTCTATTGTGTGCAACATAAACAGTACCGCACGACGGCCAGGTGCTATCGCCGTTGCGTGTCACGGAACTTCGGGGACGGACATGGAAAATAATTGAGACGTTTCGCCGATAGACGCATGATGTGAACGACCGGTTAATTCTTCGAAAGAGGTTTTGCATTAAGAAAAGAGAGGTTTCTGCATTAGGAAGGCGATTCTTTGGAAAATAAAGTGTACGAGATATTCTCGATATTTTTTTTATTGATTTTATTTCACATGATGTGATATTAATTCATTCTGTCGTTATATAACTGAGATTTTAGCCAAATATTTAAATAAAATATTCTTATGCTTTCAGATATTATTGTTTCGTGAAGAGTTTAGAAATATTGCTAGATATAATTTGTGATCTATTTTCTTTGAATATTATTTATATATATTACATATTATTATTTATTTAATTAATAATAATATTATTTATATATATTATATATTATTATTTATTTTTTAAATATAAAATAACAAACGTTCTCAATTGATATCAGATAAAGTGTATCATTGGAAATTAAAAGAGAATAAATTTAAAAATATTATTTTATAACAACGCGTAATGGAAAATCATTAATAATTCACATGGTACTGTCATCCATATTTTTGTAAAAAAAAATAAAATATATAACTTTTCGTGATTATACAGAGAAAGGCAATGTTTGATAGAGAAAAAGCATATTTGTTTTCCTTTTGACAATATGTCAAACGTATATTAAATTTATATATGCATACAGTATATGAAATATGAAAAGCATAAGTTTTATGGATCATAATTATTTTTTTTATACACACACTTTCATTGATCATTATATTAAATAGAAATAAGAAGAGTGGTTAAGAAAATTCTATTAAACCTATAAAAAATAAATAGGTAATTATCGATAATGGAGCACATTTTATTCAGAATCGCGTTCCTTTAAACGGATTTCGTAGCATGCCTATGCTATTCGTGCACAGACATATTACGAAAAATTGTTCTTTTATCGGCGAAATAAATATATCACAATAATATTAACGTTCCTTGTTTGAATTCAACAAAAGTGCGGAAAAATCGTTACTTGCAATCGGCCGTCCCGCCAATATTTTCCCGGCGCTGGCTAGCAGAGAAAAAGGATCATTTCGTGGCAATTATTCCTTCGCAGATTGCCGGCGAATTTAGTGGGAGAGTTCTTTCTTTTTCTCGCAGGTCTACCTCGCAAACCGAGAATCGTCCGTAGTCACGCAAAGTCAGACGCGAAATCGTAGGATGTCACGAGACGCTGCCAGCGTCTATCCCGGAAATGCACGGAAATCTCTTTACGGCAATGACTCGTGGCAGCAATGCCATTTTGCTCACCCGTTGGAATTTGTCTTTCCCATTGGCATCATGGCGAGTCATAACGTACAGAGTGCCCAAGAATATTTCGGTCGAATAAAAAGGTTTAGGATTCAGACAATATCCTTCAGAAAGATTTAATCGCGCATCAAATACGCGAAAGATATTTCTGGCAAAAGCTGAGCTTCGATTAAGCTTTCGATTAACGAGCTATTTGATGAAGCTTTGTTCTCTTTTCAATCGACCCGCGTACCCGATTTTAATGGATATCCCAATTACAGTGTACGTGTCCGCAATGTAGAGGCGCAAGTACAACGTTTATTTAAAACATATTCACTCGTCCGCTGCACAAAGCGGGCAAAAATAGTGCCCGCTCGCATCTAAATGGATCACCGTGTATCTAATATTTCACTGTCCGTAACATCGGTTCGCGGGCCGAGTGTGTTTTATGGTTTTCAAAGGTAATAGCTTTGATCGATCGTTCCGCGTTTCTCCCCCCCCCTTCCCGACCGATTTCCTCATCGAAGACGGAGCGGCGAGCGGGATTGCCTTTGCATGTAGAAATCCTTCCCGGTAATTGAAACTTACCTGCAATTTAAGGGTCCTCCGCCAGGCGAGCATTTGGTGGGCTTGTGCCCGCTGTCTCGCTCTGAGTGCCGCTATGACCGACTTGGCTTCCTCCAGTGACGTCACTTCCACCTCGTTACTGTCCTTCATCGACTCACCCGACAAGTCACTGACTCGGCGGCTCTCGTCGATGGTAGCCAATATGCAGCTGTCCATCGACGTCTCGTCGAAGCTGCAAACAGAAAGTCGCGAGATGAGTGACTTGTTGTTTCACACCTGCCTGGCAATTTTTCTCGACAAATTATTTATGTTAAAATGCCTTCGAGTAAAGTACAGCTCAAGCGAGCTGCCCTCGCAGTATAAATGACAATAGAGAAATTGTAGAAAAATGTGATTATGTTAAGTAAAAACAAATCGTATTACACCTACTTAATTATTGGGATTACTATCTGTACTTATAATTAAGTTATCTATTATATCTATTTTTGTTTTACAATTTTTATTGTGTTGGCTTTCTTTTTTTAATCCTATCTGAAAATTAGCTTTAGTACTTTTAAATTACTTAATAATTAATATTCGGAAACATCTTCCCATCATTAAAGACGTTAACGTTAATTTTAGATGCGATAATTCTAAAGACACATGAGATCGTACCACTTAATTGAAATCTAGTCAAAGTGTAGTGAAAACAGGAATTGCAGATTGCAATCGGATGTGTGCATAATAATAAATTTTCGGGACCGATCGGGGAACGATGCATCTTTTCTGGGCAATTACGCGTACACTTCAGGATACCGCAAAGAGGAAAGCTCGTTTTCTCCGAAGAGGAAAGAGTGCCGTTCGAAAACGAACCGACATGATTTAAGATTTACGCGGATATCTCTCGCGCTCTCCTTCATTTTCTCATCGGCATGATAATGAATCATCCAGCTATACAACTACATGAAACTCGACACGAGGCATGGCCAAGCGCGCGATAACTGATCCTAATACCAAGAAACGCGATCGGCAAATAAATCAGCGATCATGAGAACGATACAGCTCCGGTTTAATAAAGCTTGACAATCAAATTGATACGAAGGCGATACGCGTGAATGATATATGCCGAGTGTTATTGTTTTTTCTTGTACGTACAGTATATAATAAAAAATAAAAAAGTCTTTATTGCAAACGCCTTTGTTCTAAAAACAAAGTTTTCTATTTTCTGATATACAGCGAACTTTCGGTAGATCTAGCAAAAATTTCACCCAGCTTTTGCTTCTATATATATATATTTTTTTTTTATTTTCGCTTGGATTGCTCTGTATAACTTTTTACACACCGTCAGATACATTTATCCTATGCTCACTTTACCTTCGCGCGATCGGTGACGACGCGTATGTGTGACTTTTCGCGGCGCGGCCTGATCCGTCGAGCGAGCCGTTGGCGGCTGCAAATAAAAACTATCCCAGCCGAATTACGTTACAGCTGTTACGCGAGACCGGTATAAGCGCTCGCGGAATAGAACGTCTCTAAAAATCGAAGTTACGCTCGCATGGAAACTTTAGCACCCGCACCTCGAGAGAACGCTATAAAAACGGTATGCCGCCACACATGAGTCCCGCGCGGCTGATATCGATCTCTATTTAGAAATTTACATCAAACTGTATATACTCGCCGCAATTCTTGTGCGCAAGATCGACCGAATGCACACGCGGCGGCTGGCGTACGAGCCCGCCGTTTTTATTGTTCGCCAAGAACATAAGCTCCGTCTCCGACTCAAAAGTAAGACACGCGTGGCAATGCCGATGGACTCGGTCAACTCTTTTGGGCCGCGCGTGTCTCGCTCGAGGATCCTTGGCAAGCATCTCTCGTAAAGTTCTGCAGTGAATATATAAATGCGGGATTTGATTCTCCATTGTGCTTGTCGAGAATACTCTTGCTGCCGCGACTACAACTTTCGGAAGTAAGATCCGAAAGTACATACACAAGCTTAAAGAACTTTACAACTACTTCTTTAAATTGTTTTCTTTTTTAATTCCCGCAGTGAGAAATAGGGGTAAACGGACCACGTACCTGTAAATGACCATAGTAAAATGAAATGTAGACTGTAAACTTAAAAATTATTAAATATTTATATATAGGGTTTATTAACATTTTTCAAGTTTATAATTTTTAAGTAAAAGTAATACACAAACCTTAATAAATAAAATTTCTATTAAAAATTTACCAAATACATACGGTCATTTACTGGACTATTGCGTATAACAGATTTTATAATTGATTTATAAAGAATTTTGATAAGAAAAAATAATTATGTATGTAAATACTGAATCTCAATTAACCCTAAATATGATAGAAGAATCTGATTTTGTGCTTTAAACAAATATTTTTGAGTAATTCATGTTCAATTCTCCAAATTCGACAATTCATTCACTGGTCCGTTTACCCCTGTACAATTTTTAGACTCATCTTGTAACAGATTTTCATAATTTTTTTTCTTTCTAAATATAGATATAAATATAGATATAAATTTACAACTCGAACAATTCTGGAGCAGCAAAAGAGACTTTCTTACAATTTACTTGAAAAAATCTACGCGCATAATATTACAAAGCGCTTTTAACGTGAAGCTACCGTCTCAGACGTTCCTTCATTTATAGTTTCACCCCTTAGTTTCAACCTCTGTATTATAGTACGCGAGGAGGAAAGTGTGCGTTTCTCGTCGCGAACTACTCCACGGCACACCTGGAGCTCCGCGAATTCAAAGAGAGACAGCTGCGAGAGAGTTTCCTTGTTAAAGTCATTCCCGGTCGTTACGCATTCATTCCGATCGAATGGAGGGAAATCGGGGAAGACAGCGAAACTGTTAACGCGCGTAATCTGCATAATGAGTGGAGAGAGACTAAATCATTTACAAATTTAAATGCAATCTACTTAACGGTAACGACGCGTATTTGTGGAAAGCATTTTTCCGGTTCTTCCTCTTTTTTCTCTTTCTCTCCTCCTCTTCCCTTCTGCCCCTTCTCTAGCCTCTGACTAATTAAGCCCAGATAAATTATGCATGAGTCGTCCGGCTGAGTCATGCCACGCCGTGAATTTGACGTTTTCCCTCTTGGAGGGCATCGATCGCGGAGTAACCTGCGTGAGCCAAGGGGGGATTGAAGACCCCCGCGGTGTGTACGATAGGAAAGACGCACGTTTCCACCAGGTAACCTCGAGAGCGAAACCACCGCTGCGATATAAATGCGTTTCCCTCGCGGGTAAAAATACTGAAATAATAAAATAGCAAAACGCAATATCCGCGCGCGCGCGCGCGGCGATCTAAAGGATGATCGAGGGCCGGGCGAGATATTGCGATCGACACGAGCTACGGATATTATCGCGGCTATTACTCGGGTACGTATTACGGGGTATTAATACGAATAGAGAGAATTTAATTATCAATTATTATTTATTATTATTCATTACTCGTATTCGCATAGTCGGATGCCCGTTATTAAAATGCATAGATTGATTGTCGATTATTATTTCTAATTACGAAATATTGGGATTGCTATTGCAAAATTTATTGACATCGGAATTATTTACTGACGGCTGTTATTTATTACGGCCGGTTATTACCGCTAGTTGAGAATTCATTAATGCGCGAACGGTGATGATGTTTGAAAAGCTACGGAATATATACGAACGTTTTATTTTATACTTTGCGTTCATTATTTAATGAGTCTGAATTGTCCTTGGGCTATTCAGCTCTCAACAGCGTGATATGGTAATTTCGTAACAATAAGCTGCAGGAGAATGTTATTTCCCAGTAAATATTTGAATATAATTGAATATAATTGAATAATTATTATTGAGGCTTCGTGAAAATTTAGGTTTAAATAATAATCGTCCTTTTAAAAAGCATCGCTCTAAGAAATATATTAACTCTTTTTTTTCTATTAGTATTTTATCTCCTGTTTTTATCTCTTCCATCTTATTATTAAACGTATCTCGTTATTACGATGAACAATAACGAGAAATCGTGGATCTTAATTAAACTCGTAATTAAAGGACCGGCGGAAAAGCAAAGCTCAGTCTCTCAAGTTGTAATGATAATGCACAACAAAAGATGGGGTCAAAGCGTTGCTTTATCTTTTATCGCGGCAATAGCGGCAAAAACGGAGTGAGTTCATTCCATCAAGTATCAAAAACCGCGATCTCTGGCACTGACATATGTGAGACCTGTCGCGCGTGCTTCTCGGAGGATTAATTCGAGTTGACCATTGTGCGGGGCAGGGCTCGCGCGCGCAGGATCAGGCGTCGCCCTGAGGGGTCCAAACATCTGAGATGTATCCCGGTAAATATTCCGCATACTGTATTTCACATACGGATACGTACATACGCATATGCCGATACATACGCACATGCACGCGTGCATATCGATTGTGTGTTGCGGCCAGGTGGGCATTGCCGCGCGCGCGAATCACACACGCACGGTGCGTTCTGGAGCGGCGTGCATGTACACGCAGACGCACCGCAGAAATACCGGACGCTCCGGGAGCGCGGATAATGCTCGACAGGAATTACAGTCAGATGGCGTCAAACGCGGAGAGTGTCGTGAAACCGCATATTGCCGCTTAGGTCGCCGTCGAATTGCCGAACAGACGTGCCCGCAATTGATCGGCCGGATCAACAATACAATGAGTGAAATCGATCCTCAAACATGGACCACTCGCTTGAGAGAGACGAATCTCGCGAAACGAGAAAAGTGCGACGAAAATTTAATTATTCGGATAAAAATATCGAGAGACAAATACTTATACGTAGATAATATAAAATGCGTATATGGAAACATAAATCTCTCTTGAATAATCGGCACAACGATTCAGCTGTGTTAATGTAATTTTAAATAATATCTGCGTTTAAAAATTAATACAATGCGCTGCATTTGCAGCTGCAATTAGCATTTTGAGATAGCATAAAATTATATGTATATTTGTAAAAAGTTATATAATGATTACATTTTGTTGGAGTATATTTAATAAAAACGGGTTTCGTTGTGTGTACTGTAATTGTTTCCGTTAATTAATTAGCGGTATAAAACGCACATTGCAATATCTTTTCTTTTAATTCACTTTAATTTACTTTTATAGTTGCACTTACTTCCCCAATTATGATATTTTATAATTAATTTACTTTTCTGTTTATATATATTCTGATATAATTACTTAATTTTATGCTACGTGAATTTTTGCAAAATCGAAGAACAGGTGTATGTTGTTTACACCATAATATATGGAACGTAAACAGCGGATTGCTAAATTAACTCTGACTCGAGTATTTGTAGACACAAGTAGCAGATGCAGGTGTGCAAAGACCGCTATCTTCGATTATTACTCTGTTAACGCCATAACGGGTGTTTTCAATAACGTTACGTTATCGTACGTTATCGGGCAATATACTTGCATGAATTCAATAAGTTCTGGTCGACGGATAAACTATCGACTTCCCATAAAAAATATCCTAGAAATTCCTATACTAAAAAAACACATTATATACACACACATATATATATATATATATATATATATATATATATTATTAAAATTAGCAGATTATATATTTTTAACGACTCTTACAATATATTCCTGTATTCGCATTCGCGGAAATACTTTTCCGTGTCGCAGAAGAGAAAACTTTCGGAAAACTTGTGAAAATAAACCGCCGGCCAAGTAATGAGCTTAAATGTGGGGATTAGTGCGCTAATTAAGTTATATTCCATTCAAGTAATACCGACTCGTCTCTAGTAATACCTCTCTCGGGTTTGCGAGAGATCCTCTGGTGATTTATCTCATCCTTCTAATCTTCGTTGAGATAGCTTAGTTCTTTGGAGAGGAAGACTCCTATGCTCAATAGCCATTAACTACCATCGAGATTTTGTAAATATTAGAGTGGCATAACCCGTGTTATCGAATACGTGACATCAGGCTAGATTTTCCTTTTGCGGCACTGTAAACTTTAGTGGATATCGGATATCGTACATACTACATCTCTCATTTTGCGTCGACGTGAGTACACGTTGAAATTATCTCTTAAAATCTCGTTATATTTGCAACGTGAATGCTTACCAATGAAATGTTCCTAACATAAAATACAACGTCACAATAACGACAATTTATTTACATTTGATTATAAGATAAATGTCGAAAAGAATATATAATATTATATGATATACGAAATGCATGTCTTTATTCTTTCCCAAACATATTCCGCTTGAGCAACTCAGAAAAACTGTCCCTAAGAGAATACTAAACTGAATTTTTTATAAAAGGAAATGAATTATTATGATTCGAACGTATAGGATCGGAACGCGTGGAACATCCTGTGTGTAACAGGCAATTGTATGGAAATTCAAATATTATTTTGAAAGATTGAATGGTTAATTAAGAAATTACATTAAAGAGAAAGATTAAAATGTTATTGCGCAATATGTGCATAAATACAATAGCTTTAAATTCGTTAATCTTATAATACAATGTTTTTAATACAGAAAATATCGCGTATTTTGATCAAAATACTTGATTTAACGATATTATTGTTTTAAATAAACACGTAAGAATATGTCTGCAAAACTAAAACAGAAGAGGAATTCATTTCATCTAGTTCAGAGCATTTCCTCGTTCATGTATCTTCTCGCTCATGCGTAAGAAAAGTTCCAAGTATCGTGATCGTTCGCGTGTGAGACAGTTTTACGGGAGCAGGAAAATTCGAGCGCCAGCTGATGTACTCTTAATAAATCTATGTAATAATTCAGCACGCCAGCGATCTCGCAGTAATACGCTGCAGACCTGTAATTCATACTTGCGATCAGGGAAATTGAATTTGCGCAGGGAACGAGGAAGTTTGACAAAGAGACCTTCGTGAATTGCTACGATTCATAACCAAGGCTATCTGCCGATAACGTGGCCGACGACGTTACACACAACGGTAAAATTTATTGGAATGACAGGTGCTGGTAGAGGAAAAGATGGCAGCTTGGCATGCGCCGAAACTCTACATAGCGTTAGGGCGCTCGGGTCTTCGCCATAAAAGTCTTGACGATTATCTCTTAGCTAAGCAGGTGCAATTTACATTTGGCATGCGCCACGCAGATGGATATTGCATTCTACATGTGTATACATGTATATATGGGATATCCCCTGGTTTTATATTCTATTTATTAAGAAATACAAAAAGTATTACTTTACAAGACGACTTTATAAGAGTGCGAGTAGATAAAAAAATTTTAATCTTCAATATTACGATTGTAAAATTTCAACTTTGGAGATCAAGGTATTTTCAGACAATTTTATATGCAAATTTCTTTGTAATAACAATCTTCATTTCTTTTTTTGTTTATGATCACTGAGAGCAAGTAAATAACCAAAGTCATTACAATCGCAGCAATAAAATAGCTTTCAGAAGTATCCCTCCGTGAGCGGGAAGCGTTTCTTCACTGGAGAAGGGATTAGAGCGTAATATCATTCGTTACGGTCCTGCATTCTACTCTCGTTAGAAACGCAGAAAAATTTAAGACATAATAACGCGAGGAAGTACGCGCTCCGACTTCTCCGCATTACACGGGGTGGTACGGGGAAGAGCGGCGAAGACATTGGACGAAGCCAAAAACCGTAACCTCGCGCATCGGCAAATTGCATAAACCGCAATTTCTCAAGGGTGAAATATAATTTCTGTCAGGAACCGCTCGCCCCTCCCCCCTCCTCCTCTCTCCGTACGTATGTCGTGAAAATAAGCAGCTGTCGTCCCGATATATGGCGTCGCCGTGTTGGTCTGCCCAAAATTGGCGTAATTCCGACCGCCCTATCGTCCGGAAACGATAGCATCTGCCGAATACGCCTGCTGAACGTCGAGAGATTTTATACGACAGATATGCCTGTATTGCAAGACATGTTGCATGATGACCGTACGCGTAGGGCAGGATGTAAATTTGTCTTCGCGTAAAGTCAGCCATACGTCACTGTCTCTGCCCGCCTATGAATCATTCCGCGACAATAATATCCGCAGTTGTACTTTTCCCCGTGACTCGATTATGAAACGTGTTTCGATATATGTTTCATCGGTACCAACTCCAGTCAAAGCAATTAATTTTTACTGGTTATTGGAATACCACTGCAATCCGGCGTATTTTTCTTTTCCTAGAAACTCTTTCCACGCACGCATTTCTTGCACATTTAAAAAAAAATAAGAATTCAGTTGCTTCTTTTTAAATAATACAACTAAGTGACTTAGTAAACCGGATGACTCCAGGGAAATAACGTGCTGCTTGTGCAACGGGCATTGAGGTAACGAAGAAAAGTGCAAGATCGCAGACATTGAAGTCACCTCAATAATGATTCTGAAGTACAAACAGCGTTGCAATGTTCAAGGGACAGTTACTTCACGGTGTAGTTAAACCATTAGTACCGCGTGTTATTACCGAGAGTAAACATCAGCGAATTGCGAGAGCCAATTCACCAATATTACCAGTGAGTCAACTACGACAGTAAATATCGTAAAGGCAACAGCCACGGAAAACAGAAGGAACATCCTTTCTAAAAATCAATATCAGAAATTAATCAAAATAAAACTGCATATTACAAAGTGCAATCAAAAGAAATGACAAATAAAACAAAGTCTGTGTAAAAATCTGTGTAAAAAAACAAATTGATTCATCAAAAGTGTCGAGAAACCCATTCCAAAATTCCAGATACTCAAGAATTCGTCTTCCTGCATTTTTATATTGTTGCATCGTCTATAACTTTTCTATAACAATATCTGAAATTATAAATAGAATGGAAAATCAATGAATGTAAATTGTCTTTCATTCCGCCAAGATTGAAATCGTCGCTTTTGGTAATTTGTTAAAAAGATTGTAGCTGAAAAGGATGCATCTTTCATGGACACCGTGTATAAGAGACCGGATGAAGGCCTCAGCATTCGGCTAACATGTCCCGTAAGATTAAAGGGTAGAAATCTGGTACAAAGGATAAACCTCGTAAAGGGTAGAAATGTGGTCACCGCTGCGCGGCGCACCGAAGTGCATTTTAGCTTTAACGGATCCACCCGCCGGAAACGGCGAGTACGGTCCACTTACGGTGCTGTCTCGTCTGTGTAGATATCATCCACGTATCTGTAAAGGTGCGTTTGTACTATGCGGGCTCTAACGAACGGATGAGACGTCTTGATTTAGATACTGAATTAATGATCGGCGTCTCTCGCATCAAACGCTACGCGCAAATCGCAGAGAAGAATGTGAGTACTGCTGGCGCCGTAAGCTTGAAAAACTGTAAAAGCTATAAAGCATCCAGAAAGCTCCGGGGAAATTGGGAGAAAGTCGAGAAATCTACGAACTCTGTCTGCATCGCGATTCTGGTAGCTTTCGATCAAATTTATTCTATCGTCGCTCTACTTTTCTACACTGAGAAAAAAATATTGTTACTTTTGGCCTCAACCACATTTTTATACTTCTAACGATAATTATGGTTAACATAATGATGCATATAGTTTAAGTTAATCATATTTCGTGTTAGAAATATTATAACATTATGGTTGAGGCCAAAAGTAACTATATTTTTCTCTCAGTGTAGTCACGCGATATAAAGTAAAAAATTATGATTTTTCGTTACGATTTATAGATATGTACATATCTACATATGCTTATTTATAAGTATTGAAAAGCATAATATTTTGCGTTAATATACATTATCGCGTTCGAAACTCCGTGAAATTCGTGATTAATCTCAATTTTCGATATAAATATATTCAGTATAAAAGCACCCTAAGCACATCATCGCTATGATTACCATCGTCGTAACGACGGATGCAAAAAAAAGAGCGCGGCCACCGCAACGATTTGACTTATCGCGCGTGGCGACCAGGATCGAGCTCATATCCGGTTCCTGCCGTGTGCGTTGCTTATTCATTCACCTGCGTCATCTTCGCGAACGGTCACGTCTTGTCTGGGTTTCGCGCCCCCGAGCCCTTCCAACCGTTAAATGAGCGGACAAACAATCGACGGTGCCTGTCCTAACCCGATGTTAACCCTTTTACAAATACCGGGCGATCGAACAGTAGCATATGTACCTGCTGCGTATCTGCGTATGGTGACTGAAACAATAGAACCATTGCGATTGGCTTTTCGCCGGTATGGCCTACAGCGTGTGTTGTCCATTGTTCGCTACATACATGTACATACACATATCGACGAATACATGCACCGAATCGCGAAAAAGCAACGCAAAAACTGTCGTGCTACGTGTTAGCGATTTCTTCAAATTAGTCGCAATGCCACAGGTTGAAACCCGTAAACGGATTTATGAGACCTAACGCAAAACGGCACGAATATTTCAATAAATATCAAGAAAACAAAATTTTGCTTTTACTTAATATAATAAAATTTAGCAACTTTATTGTAATTTATATTGTAATTTATCTTTTTCATTTTTTCATAAGAAATAAATTTATTTCCTATCAGACTACTAATTGAACAAATATATATCAAATATTTATTTTCACTGGCTTATTGTAGTTACTTAATGGTTATTTTCACTGAAAAGTCAAGTTGAAAATAAACGAAATATGACGAAAAATATATGTCACACAATTACAAAACATGTTACACAATTTATTCCCTGGAGAGAAAAAGAGACAGATCTATTTTTGCGAAAAATAATTAAAAATAATTAATTTGCGCCCTGTCAACTTGCTCGGCGAACGAATCAACAAGGTATTAGCAAGGACAGTAATTTGCAGGACAATACCAGAACATTGTTAACAAATCCCGTGATCCTATCGGAGGTGGTCGCACGGCGATCCACGCAACGGCCAATTTTCATTACGATGCGGTAATACATTTCGGCTTGCCATTTAGGCTGTGTTCGAGTCTCGGCCAATTATACTCTGCTTGTGTACAATCAACAGAAATCAATAACACCTTGTCATAATATCGACCTCCGGTTGCAAACATACACCTTCGGTGTAGGATTAGTCGAGATGATTGTGATACCGGGATAAACGTGACGTCGCGCCCCTTCGCTGTTTGCGATAATAAAATAAACGGACATTATCGAATCATTAAAATATGCGAATATCAATATTCGATTTCTGCAAGCAAAAAAGTCGTGCAATCCCGTTTATCGCGCTCTCTCGCTTCCACAACAGTCGATGGACAAACATGTTTGTCAATTCGCAGAACTTAATACCAACTTCATCAATTAATGCGTTATGATAGATGATATTTCCCCGTATCGCGCTGATCGGTTGGGATCGCCGCGCGATCGCTCTTAACAGTTTACTAAATTAATTTGTCTAATTAATCGTCCCGTGCGTGCACGCTCGTCGTAATTAGCACGGTGCGCGAATTGCTGGCCGGCGGCGTTAGCAAAGGCCCCGTGGATAATTTACCGAGTCATTTCGATGGCTCGTAGTACGTTTAATATGGACCGATGCCTGATTGCGAGGGGCATATTAACGGGTTATTAGGCAGAACGCGATAAAGGCGCGGCCTAACGCGCAAATTGCTCGTTCGCGTGTTGCTGGTCAGTACTCTCATAAATGGGGGGAGGGAGGAGAGGATCCCTTCTCGAGAAGAAAAAAAAAAGAAGTGTAAAACCAATGCATGTGAAGAGGAATTAATTAAACACGAAGATAAACATGGATGAATTGACTTGTCGAAATAAAGTCCCGCTATATTTCGTATTGCCCGACTCTCGGCTAATTAATAACGAGTGCGAAGCCATGCGTTGAATTCTCGCGCTTCGCGCACGAAATTAGCCGGGAAATTAAGAATTCGGCTTTTCAATTTGTGCGACGGAACCTCAACTTTCTGCGAAACGTCCTGTACACCCGGAAGCTTCGATAAAATCGCGAAACAACCTGATATTTCCATTAGCCGGGGGAGAGGGGGCTAGTATTTATTTATTTGTTTATTTATTCCCAAGATATCGCGCGCACAGAGGAAGTACAGTTTCGAGTAAACAAACAAGGATACTCGCAACAACTGTCCCCGTTCTCTACGTTCTTTCTCCCATCGTAATGGCGACACCTGGTTCTTTAGATCCTTCTACTGTAATCGCCTTATCTCGCGCCACCGACAATATCCCTTACGACTGCTCCGCACAGCAAGAAGAGTTAACTAACCAGGAGAGTTGCTGTAACTAGTTGTAGGGGAACACGTGACCGTTGTGCGAACATTGCTGGCGGGGCACAGCTCTATCGCTGAACTAATCAGTGTTTAATTTGCGGTACCAGATCCGTAATCATATCTGATGTGTAACTTCTTGTCAGTTTACCGACAGAATCGTATTCGTATGTTCCGCGGCAAGTCCGAGCGACAAATTTGAAAGGGCGGCAGATTAGTTACTTACTGAAGCGTCGAAATCCAGCGACAACTGACATCTTAACGATGTAACAAACATTTAATAGACTCAATTTTACACTGACAATGAATGACGATTATTCTACAAATCTCTCTCTCTCTCTCTCTCTCTCTCTCTCTCTCTCTCTCTTTCTTAATTTGTACACTGCTAGAAGCAATGTGTGAATATCATATATTTTTTGGACGTGATGTGTGTGTCCCCCGTTTTAAGACATCTATGCACTGAGAGAAAAATATAGTTACTTTTGGCCTCAATCACAATTTTATAATATTTCTAATAATGGATAATTATGGTTAACGTAATGATGCATATAATTAAGTTACTTATATTTCGTGTTAGAAATGTTATAAAATTATGATTGAGGCGAAAAGTAACTATATTTTTCTTCCAGTGTGAGTATGTGAATTTTTTAAAAATGATATTCACACGTTTTTTAAAAATTCACATACTTATTGGCATTTTAAAACAGAAGACACACATCGCACGCTAAAAGTATGTGATATTCACACATTGCTTTTAATAGTGTATCTAACCAATCTTCAAAATAAATAATATTTATCCGAATTACTTTGAATACCTGGAAATCCACCTTGACTCGTGGCAACGGAAACGCCGTTAGTTAGCGCAAGGCAGATACCATTTTTCCGCACCGATCGGAAATTAAACTCACCACATTCAAGCCGGAAAATAAGAGCTTGCCAGTCGTTCACGTTGCCGCAGAAATTAAGCCCCGCTCGCAACAATATCCACCGCAACTCCGCGCATTGTCGTTTGTTCGCGAAACACACGCGAAAACGATCGGTCG
This sequence comes from Tetramorium bicarinatum, assembly GCA_928718305.1. NCBI lineage: Eukaryota > Metazoa > Arthropoda > Insecta > Hymenoptera > Formicidae > Tetramorium > Tetramorium bicarinatum. Next base: position 19,071,320 of record OV788324.1, read on the forward strand.
GACCGCATACAGGGCTTTGCAATTATCGCGTCCTTTGTCGCACGCGCCGCAACGGACAAAGGAAACGCGGAAGAAATATCGCTTCGGGCGGAGCGCACGGCAACGGGAATTATGATGCTCGCTTTCAACAATTGGCGAATTAACAGCAACGACGGGTGGACAGGAAGGGGAAAAACATCGTCCACTGGTGTTATATCTTCCCCGAAAAAAAAAAAAAAAAAGCGAATGGCTTCGCGTTTTTATTGAGCCGAGTGCTCGTAAGTTCCGAGAGGATCGCTTGTCGATATTGCTCAACGATCGCAAAAAGGACACTCGACCATTCAATGTCGACTACGTATATCTCGGAAAAATAGGTATCTCCTCTACCACACAGGCAGTGATATTCTCATTGTGCTATTTGGCAAATGCGATTAATAATATTATATGGAACGCATATGTTTTTTTGACAGACTCACCATCGAGGGAATTTATCACACTCGTATCATTTCCTTTTGCTTTGCGCAACGAGACGGAATCGGATTTTATCTTACGTTCGACGAGACCTTTTTATCATAATTTATTTAATAATGTGTCCATGTACTAAATCTTCTGGTCAGCAAAGGACCGCTACTCCTACCCGATCGTTGAACTTTCTCTGCTTTCATCTCTAATCCGATTCAATCTCCGAGTCCACTTATCCGACCCTGCTATATCGTGATCATAATATGATTACGATACAGCCATGTTCAGACGGATATGTTACACACAAGCTATATTTATGGAATCTTTGATCAATATGAGATCATTTTCTCCTCAACAAGAACGTCGAGGTATCAATTCATCAATTATAGTCAATAAATTGTTCAAAATCTTATCAATCTTTATGATACGAACAGTCTTATTCTTTATTTAGTTTCAAGTAGACTTTACATTATTCCGATTACTTCACGATTGATTCACGGCTAGTTTATCAAGCCGAAGATTATGAAGACATGAAAAAATATGGTGTCGAAAGAGAGATTTTCGCGGAAGCATCTAATCCGAATGACAAAGATTCCATCCACGGGGGAGTGGCGCATCCCTTGTATCTACGGTGACCATTCTATGTTACAGAAGATAGTAGTCCTTTATTTTAGGTCTGTGTCCTTTAGATTTTTTTTTCTTGAAAACTCACTTTTGTTCTTTAATTCTGAAAAAATCCTATGAAATGTCCTATATTTTAGTCCTTATTACCTTTGTATATTTTGTGTAATGTTTAATTAAAGATGTATTTATTTTTATATATATAACTGTTTTAGTTTACAAAATTTTAATTTTTTTTTCATATAATGTATATTCAGAGAAAAATATTAATAATTGATAATAATGACTTTACATTGCACTTGTTTGTGAAAGAAGAGTACCTACATTGAAAAAAAATTCTAGGTAAACTTATATGCAATTTTTGAAATATTTAGTTAGTATTATTGAATATAACAATAATAAAACATTTGATTATAATTGTTATCCAATGTTATCAAAAAAGATTGGTTATAATAATCAAGTCTCTTGATAAAAGTTACCAACAACCTTGGTGAAATCGTTTCAACTAAACATAAGTATAGGTCGTCCTTTATTTTTCCCAAAAAATGTGGTCACCGTACTTATATCTAGACTAGTGCGAACACATGCGTGAAACGACATTCTCACGCGGGGGATTTACCTTCCTCTGTACTCGTGTTAGCGGCGAGACGGTGCGGCCTCGACATGATTTGTCGCACCCTGCGCGAACGAAAAAGCAGATTGACGCCTCGTCGCATTACAATTCTCTCCCTCCTCTTCCCTCCCTCCATGTCGGGCTATGCTATATCCGCCGGGCATCGCACGACAGATAAAACATCATTTATTATCAGAGCGCATCGACCTCGACCTCACGGCGCCCTCCACGGCGGGAGAGTGCGTCGACGATCGGGACGGTCTTTTCGTTCACAAAGAGCGCGCCATGGTGCGAGCATCCTCGCCGAGCGTCTCTCCTCCAAAGACGACGAAGACGGTCGCGCACGACCCAACCAGACCCAACGGAGAGGAGAAGATTTGTCGCGGCAAAGCATCTCGGGATTTTCTTAGAGGATTCTTACGCGTCCGCGCGTGGCAGTGTGTGCACGAGCAATATTACACACAATTCGCGAGGACAGGCTCAAAAATCAGCGGCGGATTTACGCACCCATTTACGCAACCCTCGAATCCGGAACTCTAATGATGTCCGCTTGTAACGTGTCTTCGAATAATGACTCGGCATTGATTTACTCGTGACGTACAAAATAAAAGCAATAGATTTTTGTCGAAAGAAACGCACAAAGTTTATTGAAATGTATCGTTTAAATATCTATCTCTCGAAGTAGACGTTTTAAATTATTACAAGTACAATTTGAATGAATAACACATCATATTTTCGTCAGAATAAGATTCGTATTTTGATTTAACCGTTTTCAGATTTGTTCTCGAATTGTTTCTGAGATTTTTCTTCCGTCTCTTTTCACAGTGCGCTCGAGAGAGATAAGTATGTTGTTTTAATCGGATAGAATCATCGTGGTTGTACGCTTCACGTGGTTTAAGCCTAAATCCACCGCTGAACGGTAGTTAATGCGATCCCTGCCGCAGAAATGAAAAGCAAAGAGACAGGAACGAGGCATGAAACGGGAGTAGATGAAAGGACGGATAACGAGAATTAAACATCGAGAGATTCCCGTGCCAAATGCTGTTCGCTTTTACGGTCGTCAATCGATGACTCGCGCCGTCGCTCACGCGCGAGCGACCGAGCGAGCAAGCGTGACACTCGCGACGCGTATATGATCCGTATCCACGGCCTAGTGCCAATTAATCCCTTTTGTACGGCCGTTCTCATATTCTCGGAATCCGTTTTTTTTTTGCGTTTGACAATTGGTTTGTGCTCCCCTTGGATCGCGCGCGTCCGTGTTCGTCGAGAGGAATTCGGCGAGTGAAATTATGCACTTCTTTAACCCTTTGATGCACTCTCAACAGTAAAAATCTTCATATCACAAGCTTTCATACAAATGTCAACTTGTTTTTGTATTTAAATTTAATTTATCAGATTAAATTGTATTTGAAATATAATTTTTTGATAAAGTGAAAATCGTGCATCGGAGGATTATTAAAATCGAATGTTTTCGATAATTTTGGCAATCAAGGGAAACGTAGTCAGGGATTGAAATTAAATTATCAGAATTTTATGTTATTAATATACTAAAAATAATTTCATATTAGAGATTTTATATTTATAGAATATGTATAATTTTTTAATGTATCATTGTAAGTAAATATGCAGGATATTTCAATTTAAAAAAATTATTTTTCAAGTTCTATTATCTTTTTCATGTTAAAATATGTACAAGATAAGAATAAAAATTTTTATAAATAAAAAATTTTATTCTCTATTTAATTCCAAGTGTTTGAACTTTGAACTTTGACAAAATTTTAATTTTAAATAAAAACAAGAACATTTGATTATAAATTTTAAAAATTGATTGTCAATTAAATAATATTAAAAAATTTTTCGATAAAAGTATAATTAGGTAGATTAATTGAAGATTGAGCTAGACTTCACGTAATAAACTAACAATAAATGAAACGGAATGTCACAGAATATCCAAAATCTACCTATATGATATCTTTGTTCTTTATGTACATATTAGTCATAAACCGTAAAATTACGAAGTTAGCTAAATGCAAACATATCTTGAGTTTTTTTTCCTGACTACGTCCACACTTCGATAATAAATTCTATAGCATTTATTAGTCCTCGAACAATATGAATAAATCGCGTAAAAGAGCTCTTAATGGTTCTCATTGTTTAAGGAGCGACTTTCTTTTTCATGCATACAAGATAAGACATCCTTCTCTCAAGAGTAATCACCAACACCCAGGCTTGCTTAGCCTGGTTAATTTCGTCCCGAGATTTTCAAGCTCTGTTCCAAGTACAATTCTAATACGGCTTGAATAAGCGATGAGTCCAGCTGGACCGGACTTCTCGGATCTCCAGATTGCGAATCCGGCGCTAACTCTTTGACGACCGACAGGAGCAACATTTCTTTTCTTTCTTTTTTTCTTTCTCATTCTCTTAACTCGGACGACGGGGTTTCTGCACCGGGGCTGGGGCTAATGACCGCGTGACTTCTTACAGAAGGTTCTGGTGAAAGAGATGAATAGTCAATTCGGCAATAAATCAGCCCACCGTCGCTCGTAAGTTCCCATTTACACTCTCCTTTGTTGCAACATCCGCGCGCCACAAAACAAGCGTGACGTGAGATGCATATTCGCGTTCATATCGCGGAATGTATTGTGGTGCTATTTTGCATGCCGGGCCAACGCTTAATTAGTGACTAACGAAGCGGAATAAAAAAATAATAATAATAGCACGCTAAAATTATAACTACCCATTGAGATTTCGTCGAGATATGGAACTGAAGCGAAAATATTGAGGCGAACGATCTCTTTAGTAAATTTTCTCAAGAAAAGGCACGATATTTATTTCATGTAATAAAGTTTTATCACAAATGCAAATATATACAAAAAAATTTCATCTTGTAATTCCTAAAATATCTTTATGTCAATTCCTGTATCATTATTTTGTACTTTATATATATTTTTTTTACATATATAAACCATTTAACTGATAAAAAATACATAATTTATAATAACAATTTATGCTTTTTTGCAGAATTTTTTAACAATTTGCTTAAATAGAATAAAAGATCAAATAATAAATAAATTTGTGCAAATTTGAGACTTACTAATATTATTAACGAATATTCATTTACCATTTTCTGCATAATTTTATGTACAGTGAAAAGGGAATTATAATATAGACTATTCACCAAAACACCACTCACAAATATGATCGCGTTAACCGTCGATCGTCAAAGAGTTAATTTATTAATTATACAGCCACGTAGCTGTGCCAAATTATAAATATTGAGAGTTCATTATTAATAATAATCAAAGTAAACATCTTCATATACCCAGGTATCCTTCGAAAATGTAACGCATAATGCAGATTTATGTAATGCATTTTGTATTCTATGAAATAAGGTCATTATTAGTAACATTATTTAATGCACTCACGAGAGGAGTATCAACGAATTATGATGAATAATCTGCCGCATAATTTCATAAATCTCTCTCACTAACTTTATTACTTTGTACCTTTCCAAAGCTAAATTTTCAAATTGTTTGTGCAGTCATACTTTTGTTTTTCTCGAAATATTTCGATAACTTCAACGAACGAGTTGAGATTCAATGTGTATCGAAAAACAATTCGAAGATTAATATCAAATAAAAACAGAACACATCGGTTTACCAGATTCAGAGAGTCATGCAACAAGCCATTCGTCATAATCATTTTCCTCTCTACTGCCCTTCCTCGTCTCCGTGGGCTAACGATTTTTCACATAAATATCTTTTCATGTCCGGAATGAAGCGCATGAACCAGCCGTATCACACGTTACATCTTCAAAAGATCTCGTTATTAGTGCTTAGAATTACTAATTACGTATTACTAATCTATCAAAAGTGTACTCATCTGCTCTGCATTCTCTGCGGCGGTGCCGTTCACCCTTGCTCGACGTTCCCGAAATTTTCCGCCGTGGGAGGCCTCTCGAAGGCACGTGAAAATAATTCACGAATGTTTCGATCAAAAGCACTTTTGTCCCGTTTGCAACATTCATGACATCATCGATCGCTCCTCTCATAATGCATGTTTTATGAAGATAGTCTATGACAGTCTTCCGAAACTTGTACATCCTTCTCGTAAATTCGATCGCTACAATTTGCATAACAAATCGATTTGAGACATAACAAAGGGAAACGGCAATCAGACGTCCAAAAGTCCGTCCGATCTCAGCAGCTTGGTGGATTAAAATTTGTATTTCGTTACTGACAACCATGATTAACACGCGCACTGTGCGACTTTCCAAAGTACTTTTCCCCGCACTGTATTAGCCGTATTATATTATGGACACGTTTTGAATATTTATAACGCGTTAGCATATTTATGGCGCGTTAATATGAGTGGATTCAGGCCATTCTGCAAACTCCCGTTACGGGATAGAAAAATTCGCAAGCATTGTGTGCTTAGGAGAATTTATTCTTTTCTCCACTATCTCTCACGTCTCTACGCGCACGTGATATCTCTAGGGAAGCTGCGCCGACTCGAGAAAAAAAATGCGTACGCAAAAGTCTGCCAGCAAATCTTTGCGTAGAAAGGAAAAATGGATGTTTTTTGCAAATATTGATTTAATATTTTACCTTGTACCTTAAGTTTCTTTTTTCCCGTCGAAAAGTGTCAATGATTTATCAAAAGGGACAGTATCAAAGACACATGATATTAAGAATTACACGTAGCCTAAGTGAAAAAGATTCTTTTGCGAAACTTTCAAATAATATACATGTATTTCATACGTAACAATTTGAAAAACCATTTCATCGGCTCTTTCTCAGATTATTTTGTCTATTAAAAAATTAAAATAATAGGAATATACCAACAAAAATCTAAAATGGTACTTCTATATAAATGTGCGTGCTTGATATTTTTCAGATTTTTTTTTAAAAAAAGCTTATTTTGTCCGAGAAAGCAGTGCTCTAGGTACAATTTTGCAAGTACAGCGCTCAATGAGATGCAAACGAATATTGACGCGTCGCGTTTAACAGAATTTACGAAATTGCATTCACACCACTCTCCGAGTTCGCAAAGCGAACGCGCGAGTAATTTTTAACGCGGACGCGCGTTGCTCGCGGCGACGGACCGGCCGTAAATTCGACAGCGCAAGAGTAACGGCCGAGCGCAGGAACGGAAGAGCGGTGTAACAATAACCCGGCGGAGCGTGGGCGAGCGCGGACGCCCGTTTGCACGGACGCGCGAGATGCAACTGCGAGCGGAATTCGCGCGGACCGCGGTGGCGGCATGCACATGCTTCTGGAGCCGAACACGTGCCATCGATGAACGTAGGTATGTGTACGCGCGCGCGCGCAATTGCGATCGGACAGTAGAGATGGGCTCAAGCCCTTCGCAGGCAGTTTTAACGAGACACGCAAGACGGGTCGTGTTTTCGTAGGAAAATCGTAATTATAGTATCGTCGAATTAGAGAAGAGAAGATTTCGGCACAATAAGCGCTACTAGAAAACTGACCTGGAAAAGTAGTTTTTGTACTGACAATGAGAGAAAAATATACTTTTGAACTCAACCACAATTTTATAATATTTCTAATGATAATTATGGTTAACGTAATGATGCATATAGTTAAGTTAATCATATTTCATGTTAGAAATATTATAAAATTGAGTCCAAAGGTAACTATATTTTTCTGATCTGAATGATTCTGAATGATAATTGTGGTTAACATAATGAGGCATATAGTTGAATTAATCATATTTCGTATTAGAAATATTATAAAATTACGGTTGAGTCTAAAAGTAACTACATTTTTCTCTGAGTGTAATGTCATGCCGCGATTGGAGGCGAAAAGATTAAAAGTAACATAATTTCATCGCAGAGGCAGAAAAATTAGATGCGATAAGGACGACGCAAGTCGAGAAATGTCAGTTTCAGGGAAGGGGGTAACGAGCTCGCGACCTCGTAGGTAATGAATTTTAATTGACTCGATCCCATTCCTAGCAGTGTTACGTGCGCGCTGATGCACACGTATATGCGAACCTGCGAGCCACGCGCCCAACGAAATCGAAATGGACGGGAGAGTTTGTGGCTACGCCGAACCGAGTGATTCGCCGAACGATAACGAGGGTACGTTTTACAACTTTACATATGTGGTCTACACCCGACGGATTGCCACGGATCGCCGGGCGTCATAAACACTCCGAAATGTTAATAGCGATCGCAGCGAATTAATCTAAAGCTTTTTGTACCATGGATTAAAAGTACGATTTTATGCGCTATAGAAACAAATAGAATGTACCTCATACAAATTTTCACGTTGTCAGTATCATGTACATGCAACAAACGAAGCGACCAATTGAACAAATATTCGTTTAAAAGGTTATAAACATAGCTATTATCGCCTAATTTAATTCGCCTTTAATCTCGACTGCAAAGACCGATTTTTTATTAATATCCGGAATTAATCTTTTCGAATTAAAATATATCGAGAAGTCGTTTTCGCGTTACAATGAGATCGAAAATAAAAATTCATGTACAAAATTTTAATAGAATAATTAGATAATTAAATTTCTCGTTATTTATTTCGCCGAAATTTTATTCGAGGAAAATTTTGGCAACGAGGCTGATGCGAATATCCGTCATTAAACTTATCCTCCTTTATTCCGAGCGTGCTGTATTTTGTACCTCATTATTCGTGCATCAAAGTCATTTATATTCTTGAGAATTAAACAAGCCTGATGGAAATACACCCTGATTCCTTCATTACGCAACCTCGACGTCCCTCGGTAAAAGCTTTCAGGATCTGGTAATTAATCTCTGTTGTACCACGAGCGGTCGGTCCATTTTTATCCTTATCGTCTAGAAACAGTATTTTATTCACCTTCTCTTTTTCCCACGTCGCCGCGCGCAATCATTGTTGTTGTTTTCCCATTTTCCACCGTGAATATCGTAAAAAGCACAGCACGAGCTGTCGCGCCGCGCCGCGCCGTAGGTATGTACGAAGGGCGATTAATTTTACGGGGCGACCGACGCGGAACAGGGAGCGAGTGCATAAAGTACGATTCAATTGCGCGTCGCCGAGGAATCGCGACCCGCGGGCTCGCGCGGGATGTATGGGATTTTTACTTCCGGTATGAAGCGGCGAACGCGCGCAGCGAAGCGCTTACGAAACGTAGTTACGTCTGCTCACGCGTACACTCGAGCGACGAATAAGATCACGTTCCTTCGAGGAATAAATCTGAGAAATAAATCTCGAACAAGGTTTCTGTTACTTCTGCTACGGAATAACCGACTTTCATGAGATTCTTTATAGCATCGATACAGCGTCGTTCGATGATAATCCGACAATAAGAGACATCGTGAAAAGTAAAACGCGGCTCGGATTGTATGAATTATACTGGGTGTTTCTTAAAGACCGCCCATTAATTACATAGCGTTATTCTTTATCAGAAATTGAGTCGAAAAATCCTGAATCGTTTTTTTTCTACACTGATTGTGTACATACGTAAGCAATTTGCTGCTAATTTCGTCACGCATACTATTAAACGCGCAGCTCATTGATACATGTCCGTCTAAAGAATAATGCTGATTGGATTAACTCTATTTAATAATTACTGTTTTATTAAGCATTATAGAAAAAAATGGTTCGGTACTTTTCGACTGAATTTATAAAAAATAACGTTATGTAATTAGTGGACGGTCTTTAAGAAACACCCTGTACACCTCGAGATGAACACAATATTTCTAATTGTCCAAATCAAAAGGGTTCGATTCGCTCGTCTCGCGAAAAGCTATTGTTTCATTATAAAAGAATTCCTCGAGCGTTATAACTCATAAATGGCTGATAAAGTCGTAATCAACCGAACGTACAGGCAGAATAATTCTCCACCGCGATGAGATAAGAACTCGAGGGTTTTTGTTCCGGTACTGAAACGCGCACGTAGTTTTTGCGTTTTTAGAACGTTGTGCGAACGACGAAACACGGCACATGTAGCAATGCGTGTGTGTAGGCGCGCGCGCGATAGAATGAGATGTTATTGACGAATTAATTATGAATGTGTATATGTGTGTATGTACGATGGTACGGGCCGGCACGGTACATCCGTCGATGTGTATACCGCACGAATATTAAAAACAATGATTCGTCGAGCGAACCATGCGAGCGTTATAATTCATAATTAGGACCGGGCGGTTTTTCGTCGAAAATTGAATTCCCGGATTTACGAGTGAAAATTGGATGTTTTCAAAGAGAAAAAGGGCGAAGCGATGAAAGCGACGTCAAATGCTGCACGTACGATATATGTGATATTATTTTTTTTTCACCCCCTCCCTCTCTCGAAAAGGAATTGCATTCGCCGCGGGCGTTCGCGCTTTTGAACATTCATCTCGTTAGCACAAGAGCATAAAACCGCACTCGGATAAGACAGTGCAGCTCAGAAAAGCTTGAATGTTGGAAATACCGTCTCGCCCCAGAAATAGGTTAAACGCGTCAGTAAAATGTTCCTTTGTCGGTCGGAAATTCGAATCTGTAAAGCTTGTAAAAGCGGTTTGGCGGGATGATTCCGCGGAAGCGACGTCGGAAAGAGAACAAAGGACCGTGTACTTTTCTTGCGGCGGCATAAATGGCAATCACGGTTATCTCTCCCGCTCGTTCGGTGTGTGCAATTCTCTTACGCGTGTACGATCAACAATGCGTAACGGGTCCCATAACTTTTCGACTGAACCTTTATGATTGAAGAGTTTCACAATTACTTCGAGAAACGCGAAGACACCGTACAGGCGGTGTTGAAGCAGATTAAATACCGTTTTAACGTTACAGGACTTTGGATAACGGACAGCTATTACTGAAACAAATACGATGATTATTATTTTATTTATTAAGACTTGAAAATCACTCGGAATGTAAACGAGAATCAGAGAAATTAGAAAAGAAAATAATTTTTCTCTCGTTTCTTGGTCAACAACTTTTACTTCGTTTCAAACACAATGGGAAGAAGAATCCCACCCATCGAAACATTCCTTTCCAATATCCAAAATTTTCTGAAAAGTTTCCTTATAGTTATTGCAAACAGCTGATAAAGCTGACGGTATAACTGTCTAGACACTTTACATAAACGGAAATGTAGTGGAACTCGTATAATGCAATCTGGCAATCTCGCAGGATCATGAAGATCGTGTGTAGGAAGGAAAGATTTTTCTCCGTCATGCGTTATCAAGAGAGCTAACAAGGGATATGCAAATGAAGCATTTTTCGCGGCAGCTCGGACCTCGCGGGGTCGGGGAAACGTGCGGCGCGGTATTCCGACATTGAATAATTTCGCGCACTTTTATGCAGAATATAACGCAACCCCTTTACAAATCTCACGCTCGCACTCGGGGAACAATGAATCACGCGTGCGAAGGGAACGAAGAGAGAGAGAGAGAGAGAGAAAGGGCCCCGGCTACCCGCGCAAGGTGAACGCCGTGTGATTGTTACGAGAGGCACGTACCGCGGCCGAAACTTGAAAATTCTTACGAGGGCGGGAAAACGAGTGGCGCGGCGGGATTACGTCTGACGAACTGAAGAAATATCCGCCCGGCGAAATGAATCGCGGACGCCTGAACGCGCTTACGTGACGCCGTGGCGAATGCACGGCGCGAGAACGTGCGTACTATTTGCGTCATCGAGGGTAACGCTGAAAGTAACGCCGAGGCGCGCCGGGTCTTCTCATTCACTCCTCCCTCTCTCCCAAACCTAGGAAGAAATACTCGAGACAGCGAAAAATTTAAACATTAGTAAATTTTAATGAGACTTTCCCAAAATACGGATAAGAACGAGGGAAACGGCAGGCACGTAAGCCTCTCCGGTTTTACGCTCCGCGACTCGGCCTCCGTCTCGGAACACTCAAGATTTTATGCCGTCGGTTACTGAGAATAATAACTATTCCGAGCTACTTTCCTCCTCCGTGTGCCTTTCGCATCGACGTGAAAAAATCTCTCGGCTCAATGCACCTTAATGTCGCGGCAATTAATTAATTCGCTCTATTTTGTTATAAGATTCTGAAAACTTTTATCAACATCGAGCACGAGGTATCCTGAATTTTTGGCATTTTAATAGCGACACGAATATTAAAATAAAATCGATAATACCATAAGGCAATGTCTCCGGCATCGGGTTCATACATAGAGAATTTTACTTTCAATATCAAGGATATACCATCCTTTCTTCTAAATATTAATGTCGATATTGAATCGCAGAGAGAGTCAATCCCGCCGGTACGATTTGTATGCTCCTGCCCCGAGCGATACTTTTGATGCTCCGATAATACCGAAGCGGTCGTTAACAACACTGAATATCGATGCTCCGATAGTATTGGCCGTACTAAGCATATCCCCGGGGCGCGAAAGCAGCATCTTTAATAACGATCTACCTGTTTGACAGATACAAATATACCGAACGTCCGGGTAAAACAATATCGGGACTGCCGTTCCAAGTCTACTTTACTGTCCATTTTAGGCTCCCGAGTGCTTTCGCGCCGTTTGGAAAGCATCGATGTTCCCGTTGCGCCAATGCGTCGCGCGGACGTTCATCCCTAGGCGTGAAACCGCGGCGCTAATTATGAGGCCACCTGCTTTCTCGCGCGCGGTGAACGACGAGCATCTGCCGGTGTGACCGCGCACGCGGATGGATTTCGCGCGTTTTCCGCAACGCGAGAGCGAGCGACCGATCGCGATTAGGCGAACTAATTGAAGAGCGCTCGGGCTCGGCATTATGTCGGTAGGTCGATGGCTACCGCGATTAAATTCGCCCTACCCTCCTATAGGTTGCCACTGCTCCTACTCAATATTCAATTAATTTGACTAAAACAATGAGATAAAATTAGCGACATATTGAATAAGCTTTACTCAATATGTTAATTTATCCAATTTATGTTGCAATTCTGTAACTCTTAACGACAGTTCGCTGTCGTTATAATGTCATTGCACAGCTTTTTCACATAGTAAAATTTTACCTTTCTTTTAGTCCAAATTAATAAAAAATTGAGTAGGAGCAGTGGCGACCTATGGAATAGCTAAAAATGACTCAAATCGAGTACAATTTGACGCTACGAGTTTAACAGTGTGGTCACTCGTGATCCTGCGTTTTAATTCGCAATATCGACGGTACCGTTGCGGCCACGCGGCCACTTGCTCCATGCCATCATAGAACGCGCGAAAGCCATCTCTTTCTCTCTCTTTCTCGCTCGCTTCCTCTTCTCTCTCGTTCCCTCTTCGAGAGTATCCCAAAGGACGTCTCGTCTCTAACGGGCGCCTTGTCGGGACCCTCTCGAAGGAACAAAGCGAGGGCGCACGTGACCGTCATAAGAGAGTACCTCGACGAGAAGCCGAACGGAGCAACATCGATTGCGATCGACACCGTCTCGAGCCGTTCCTTCTCGTGTTTATTTACGAAGACGCCTCTACCGCGCGGAAATTCTGCAGAAATACGCGTGCAAAGTCGAATTGGTATTCCGCGCTCTGTCTTTCTCTCTCTCTCTCTCTCTCTCTCTCTCTCTCTCTCTCTCTCTCTCTCTGTCTTTCTCCTTTCACCCCGGTGCAACGTGATCCGGTTAATCTGAAATATTCCATGGGATTATTAAATATTTAATCCGTTTTAATCGCTCGGCGTATCTCAAACTAATTGGAATCATTTAATCGATGAAGTAGACCGATCTGTCTCGAGATCGAGACGAGAAAATAAGGATCTTCCTCCCTCTCCCTCCGTTAATTTTTTCCCACGGAGTTTCCACGCAGTTTCAAAGTTTAATAACCAGCACGATTCTGGACCACGATCTTTCTCTCGGGATGAAACGACGCAATCTGCATCCGTACCAAGTTTCGAGTGTTAACAAACGTTGGGACTGATTTCGGCTAACGCGCGGCAGCTTTCCCCGAGCGCTGCGGAAAGCCCGAGGTCAGAAGGGCAAAAGGTTGCGGCTTGCACGCTTGATACACGAAAGTTCTTCTGCCGCTGAGCGACATTACGAAACTCCGTAAAGCAGATTTAGACCCGGGTCTCTCTCGACAAAGAGACGAAAAAAGAGCTCTCGAATGACGGGGAGGAATATCAAGCCGGCGAGAGTCGGCGCGCCGGGCTTCTGATTCTTTGAGGTTTAAGAATTAGTTTAATGCAAGATTCACGAACGCGCGCCTAGTACGCCGTATGCTGCGCCCGCGGTACTGTCTCTATCCGCCTTCCGCTTCCTTTTCACGAAGGCACAAGAAAATCGCTTCGTGAAATAATTGTGAATACACCGAGGACGAAGACTCCGTCGAGATCGCAAAGTTCTTAATGGACGCGGTAAGATAGCATCTACGCCATCAGATTAAATTAAATTGTCGAGGTCATCGGCGCTTCGACAAGCACTCTGTGTTTTTTGTGTATTACACAAAGCGCTGCCAAACCGATAATCATTGTATTTTTATATTATAATACGAAATTGCTATCCGCCGCGAACCCGTGTTTCCAATAATATGACTTAATTCGATAGCACAGCCGCTTTCTTATTACCCTTCCTCCCGTAAACGTCATTTAAAAGTAAAAGTATTATTAAATGTAATTTGGTTTTGTCGAGGCCCATTAACGTAATCTTCAGAATTTTGCTACAAGCATAACTCCGACTGTTCGCAATTACATAATTTACGAGTATGCGTAAAAAATATTCAAAACACGGATCTTTAAGTTGAGGTTTTTTTTTCGCTCAACATCAGACACGTGAAAGGTATAATCGTGCAAAAAAAGCGCATATTATTATACTTAATGTACACTAAACATATGTGCCTGATAATTTACAGAAATTTAAATTATCTTGTGAATTTATTTATGTTTATCTAGAAAGTTGAATTTAGAAGATAATAATATCTCTCTATCTCTCAATTTGATTCGTCTGGCACTTTAAATAAAATTTATGTAACCTTAACTACCGGTAAATTTGGAAGATATATGTAAGCGCATGTCTCTTTCTCTCTTTCTCTCCTTCTCTCTCTCTTCCCTGCCACAAGCACGAGCCAACACAAACGCACATTTGTTCCGAGGGATAAACCGCCGGGGAATTGTAGAGTACAAGATCGAGGAATTAGTAGGAATTAACTTGGCATTAAGTATTGTTGGAATGTGATATTATTTGTTTAATATACTAAATCTCTCTGCTTAAGTCATATTCGCTAATTTCCAGCTAACAGTTTACTCGTAATTTTGGCTCGTGAATGTTTCAATTTCGGAAAGAGACAGATGTTTTTGAGAGAGAAACAACTTGCATACGTTTATAAAAATTGTGTAAAAACACAAATCCCGAATAGCTATTATTATATTTCATATCATATTGTTACAAGTTAAAAAAATATAGCCTGTATCTGTATATTCGACTGCCTAATAGCGTAATGGATCTTAAAGAAGACGCTCGCTCTGCCTGATGTAAAACTTTGATAGTTTGAGTTCGCGCATTATCGTTTTTGTTAATATCAGAAGGAGAACGGAGGACATGGGAGATTCGCGAAGTTGAGTAATCCAAGTCTCATCCTGACTTCATTTGCAGCGCACCGGGATGCTAGTTGAATTATTATCGTTATTATCTCGAAAGCAACGGCAGAATGTCTTTATGTAAAATAACCGAAAATCAACGCTCGCTATACTCTTGTCCCGGAAGAGACGAGATAACAATAATATCGTGCAATTATATCCAACGGTAGGTACGTGTGAAATTCGTCCAATTTACTCGAGTCTCAGCATATTGTATAACCACGAAATTATCATTAAATTGTACCTGGGATTAATTATGATACGCGCGATAGTATCAGTACCCAATTTCTATACGTATATCGCGGGGAAGTAGAATTAAATTCCTCCCAACAATGTGACGCAAATTTTTACCGTGAAATATTTGTGCATCGATTTATTTTACGAGTAGTTAAAAAACGAGCTCTGAATATAATTCTTTGGTATTAACAAAAATGATTGCGTGAATTTGAAACTATCAAAGTTTTATCTCGGGCATAATGAGCGTCTTCTTCTTGCATTCATTATGTTGTTATCGAATTTGATATCGAATAAATAGATATAAGTACATGACGCTTTATTTTTTAACTTATAGAAGGTTTCATCATTTGCGCATAATTGTATTGTAATAACTAAACTCGTTGTTTTAAAATTCGTCATATATATTTACCAAACGCGAGCATTTGGCGCTGCGCTTTATTTAGTGCTTTATTTAGTGCTAAACATGGTTGTCAAGCTCAGAATTTTAGTGGGATTTTGAAGTAATATGTCGTAAATATTTTACGCGCATAAAGAAGAGCTGCTGGATCAGATTAGCGAATTTTGCGCTCGACACGGCTGCTTAATTTTACCAGCATGTCCCGAAAAGAGTAAAATTTTCGTACGATTCCATTTTGCTAAATATCTAATTGTACGTTTCACTGGGACAACATTGTATGCCGTACAAAAAAATCTACGTCGAGAGATGTTCTTTGCAATTCGGAATCGCGGACAGACTCTTATCAATAAATAATAATATCTTGGAACGAAAACAAATGGCGTCGTTTAGTTACAGCTTGTTCCGAACGATATCTATACCTGCGCGCACAACATTTGCTTCCTTGTACTTGCAGGCTGCAGTACGCTATTGGTCGTTCCAAGATATTGACATACCAGGTGTTCCACAACACGAATAAAATTGTAATAAGATTACATCCTTCGACGACCGTAGAACTCGAACTTCTTTTTTTTTTTTTGGAACGAAAATTTATATCGAAAGAACTTGTACCAAGCGCGAATGGAGAGATTCTAAAACCGCTCTAACAAATTATATATAAACAGAAGTTAAATGAACGAACAAAAATACTCTCCTTCGACTGGTAGACCAATCGAACAAATATTATAATAAAAAAATTAAAAAATTGCAAAATGGAATTACATCTTTCGAACAACTTTTTCTCTCTCTGGAAAAAGAAATCAACTCCGAATAAAGGAAGAAATTCAATATGAAAGTATCACCTTGGCACTTTTTGCACACTTTTTATCAAGCACCCTGTATATCCCATGAACAAATCTCGGGATCGTGTTTAGCGTCTAAATATAGCTTCAGCCACGAACACCCATGTACCGGAGGAGATCGCGCGTCAGACGGACGTCTTGGCGTGCGCTTTCGCGGACGTTCGCAATGCAACTGCGGCGGCGGAATACGCGGCGCTGCAACGTGCACCGCGCCAACGTGTACTACGGTGCGCGTGTATACGTGTGTATACGTGTGTGCCTGTATTCGTATTCGCGCTCCGGTATCCCCGCTCGACGTTTGTACACGTGTACGTTTTCGCGCGCGTCGGTGTGCCTTACGCGCGGCAAGCGGAGCGGGAAAGCGTCGCGGACGTAGACGCGCGCCGCAGATGCGTCCCCAATTTCACCGCGAAAAAACTTGACGCTACCCCTTTACGATCGCGCCTGAGGTAGTACGCGCGTCGATTCGAAATGCAGATCGCCCGAGACGTCGTCGCGCCGACGTGAAAGCTCCGCCCCGCGACGGGGAAAATATTGAAAACACAACGAGGAACTTGAAAAAAAAAATTCGCGGAAATCGCGACAGCGAGGGGGGAGGGGGAGGGTTGATTCCGATCCGCGCAGAAATATTTTACGAATAACGTCGGCGAGATTTGTCGGCAAAATTTTAATTACGTTTCCTCGCCACCGGGGCGGGAAAGTTTGCGTTTAATTAACATTTTTTCCCGTAACGGATGTAATTAAATACGACGGGGTTTGAGTAACTCGATAATGTTTTCGATTCGCGATACGCGTATGATCGAAATATTCTTCTGCGGAGCCGGTAAAATTTAATTATGATCATCAACGGTTCTCCTAGCTTCGGCCCGAGTTTTCGCAAAGGTCGATACGCGCGATGCTGCCTCTGCCGGGAAGCTCATCTCGCCGTTGGCCCCGCTTCGGAAAATATTAAGAAAAGAATGATAGAATTATACTTGGCAAATTTTATATTACTAATCCTATCAACACTTCGATTATACGGTGTATAATTTTGCACTTTACATATTTTTGTTGTTTGAAGCGCAGACAAAGTAAAAGTCAGTACAAAGTAAATATAAGCGAAACGTAACAAAGCTAAAATTCGAACATTTTAATTAATTTTTGCAGACGATTGGTAATAGTTTCTACACCGATGCTATAATTCGCCCCGTTGAACAAGGAAAATAACCTGACAATTTTTCGCGATTATATCGTGGAAATGCTCGAAAAATTTGTTCGCGGGTGAAAATAATCACCCGGGATAACGCAATACATTATCGTCAGTACGTTGTTATTGTTACCGGAACGGCACGAAAGGCGAGACAAAGTGCAGATGCAACCCCGTGATTTCAGCCGGGGGTAGCCGACAATTTTTCCATCCATTTTCGTCCGCCCCGAAATCGTGAAATACTACGGGCTGATGGATTTCGAAGAAAACAGAGGAAATATACGGTCCAAGAGATATCCGTCGGCGCGACCGACGCGACGACAGAAATGTCGGCGAAACGTGGATATAATGTCGCGCAATTCCAACTGAAAGCCAATTACGAAGCGAGTGTAAAATAATTCAGACCCGGTAATTTGACCTTCCGCTCCGTAAAAGTCATTTTGTCGGAACTTCCTTCTTGAACTTCCAGCTGAATCTTCAGTGCTTTAATTGATCCAACTTTCGCCGCTCTTGCTCACACCGTATCCAGCTTTTAATTGACACAAATCCGGGAATATGTACCATAGCGACAAAATATGTGGCTTCCTGTCAATTAGTTTTTATATGCATTGCTTCAAAGATTAATGTAAGTACTTAAACAAATTCAAAATGACCAATATACGATACGATCGATCCTCTATCAATAACATTGTTAGATCTATATTAATGTTTTCTTTTCATAGTTGGCCATAGTCGCTCTCTGCGCTGATAAAAGCACTTGTATTTGCACTAAGATAACACCATACGATAGCAGAAAAATATATAAAAGTTTTAATGAAAGAAAGGCGTCTCTCTTGTTGTCGCTCTTTCAAGACAAATGTTAAATTAATAAGTTAATATGAGAGAAAAATATAGTTACCCAACCACAATTTTATATTTCTAACATGAAATATGATTAACTTAACTGTATGCGTCATTACGTTAACCATAATAATCATTAGAAATACCATAAAATTGTGGTTGGGTCCAAAAGTAATTATATTTTTCTTTCAGTGCATTCTTGCAAAAAAAAACGTATTATATTTACATAAAAAATATAATTAACATATACATAAATAAGTTATAAAAAGATACAAGTATAAATGTGATTAAAAAAACACAACATTTAAATAAAACTCAATTTTTAGCTATTAAATTATAAATATGAAAAGAATTTGTAACTATGTATTTTTATTCATCGGATGAAACAATCCACTCGTGGATATTGTGTTCACAAAAAATAGCGAAAAAGCGGAATTGGAATAAACATGAAAATTATCAACTAAATATCGTGCTAAAAGAAGCGTTTCAAGAAGGAACTTCCATATGCTTTGTGCATTCTATGTAGCCAGTTCTTTGCGCGTACGACACGTGTACGACGCAGATAATGAATTCAAAGTACAGTGCAGCTACATACGCGATTACACACCACGATACTAACAAACTTGCAAGTTAAGAGGTCAAAAAGTTTCACCGTACTATTATTAACATTAAACGCGCCGTTCCGGCCGATTCCGATATACATATTTCTTACGTATTCTTTCGGTACGTTCTGAATACGCGTTTCGTGAGGATATCTCTTTCAATGCGAGATTAGATGCGTGTAAACTGTAAGTCTGCAGTGTACACCGAATACGTGAACACACTTGAACCGGACACGCAAATTCGAGGATAAAGCAGCCGCGCTCGTTGGCGCCCGTCGTGCGACTGCCGCCGACGAATAATCGGCGGGACGAGCTGCACGCTTCTATTGCGGGTCCGTACTCGCGAGTCGAGACACGGACGGACCGCGTGGATGTGTGTAATGTGTGTATTCATCGTATACACCGTCGTATTCGCAGCCGGTGAAGGCACGGCACGGTGTGGCGTGGCGTGGCGCGGCGCGGTGCGGCGCGAGTTAATCCGCGAATGTGTTCGCATTGTAGAAAAGCAATGCATCACTCCGGATAATAAGCAAATCGAAACGAGAAGGCGAGGCTGCATTATATTGTACGTTTAATGCAGTGTCGCGTCGCGAAAAATCGCGCGCTGTCGTCCGCGCGTGAATCGCGCGATGAATGACAGATTATTATGGAGGATATTTCGTATAAATTTTATCTATGTATATTATATAAAAATAATATATATATGTATTTTATGTAGATACAAGTCTCGCGCTCTTCTTTTTATCTTAAACTACTCAAATCGTTCGGATCCGTTTCGGAACTGATTTGCGCAGAAATGCATTGTTATGCCAAGTTGCCTCGTCAAAAAAATAATTATTTTTCGACGTCAACATGTTTGGTTACGGAGCACGAAGGAATTGTTTTATTTAATTAACTTTTTAATTAAAATATTATTTAATCACATCTGAGCAAGACGGGCGAACGGTATAACACGATCTTGATCATTATTAAACTGATAAACATGTTTGCATTTATTGTCTGCTTCTGAAGACACGATGTATGAATGACATGATGTTTCTTATAATTAAAACTCATTCAAAATATCATTCTGATATTTGGTCAAGGATGACAGAGTGTTGCGTCATCGATGAGTTGAATATTTCAAAACAGCGGTATGAAAATAGTGTCATACCGACGTCGAAAGCGGTGTCCACGCTCTATTGGTGGCAGTTGATTTTAATTATTTTCCACCGCAAATTATTGAAAGCCCATAACGTAACGTGCATTATTAACTCACAATCAGCTTTAAACTGAAATAACGGACACGCGAATAAATATTTATATCTTTAAACATATACATATTTATCCCTCGCACTGGCTCGTTAATGAAAGTGGATAGAACTGTAACGCGATATTTCATATAAACGTTACGAAGAAAGAAAATAAGTTCTGATCTGAGCGGCGCACTCATACCGCGCGCGAGCACTCTCCGGCGCACTTTAATTCTCCTCGCGTCTCTTTCGGAAACGAAAAATGAACCCGCGCGTGACGGAAGCGGACAAAAAAAAAGGAAGGGAAACTGTATAATTCCTTGTAATTTTTCTAACAATTTTACCGGAAAACACGCATCGTACATACGCAAAGTCATTAATTTTTTTTCGCGATGCTGAGGGAGAGAAAGAGAGAAGGTGGGAAGGAGAGGAAGAGAGGCGGTTAAAGGCGCTCGCAAACGACGCGAAACGCCGGAAATTACCCGAGTAACACCTGCAACGAACTCAAGCGGGACTCTAATGAAAGTTTACAAAAAGAAAATGACAGGGAAGTATTCCTGCGGCGTATTTTAGTTAATTAAGAATGGCTCGGGCTCCTGTCCTCTTCTTCCCATCTCTCTCTCTCTTCCACTTCGTCGTTGTCTTCTTCTTCTTTCTCGCGTAGTCCCATTTATATTCTTTCCGCGTTCTCTTAATTCAACGGCCAGTAATTTCGGCGCATGCTCGACGTGTGGATGCCCGTGATAATAATAACGGCGAATTAACATGAGCGATGGTGCCGGACGCGATTGATTTACGAGGAGATAATACAACGGGAGACGGGCGAAATAAGAGGGCAGCTGGCTGGGATCAAATAAGTTAAGCAAGCGTTGCGGAAGAATGAAGGATAATAACTCCTGAATAATGGCCATTTCACCCTCTATGATTTCGCTCTCATTTCGTCACTATATTCCGGTGAATAGAATTCAAAAGCTTACAACTAGATCTGTATGAAGCGCTAAAAATTGATGGCGAAGCTTAATCTCACAATACCAATTCCGAATAATACAAATTTAAAACTGTTATTGTACTGAAAAAAAGTAAGTAAAATTAATGCACTGAGAGAAAAATATAGTTACTTTGGACCCAACCATAATTTATAATATTTCTAACAAGAAATATGATTAACTTAACTGTATGCATCATTATGTTAATCATAATTATCGTTAGGAATGCTATAAAATTAGGGTCCAAAAGTAACTATAATTTTCTTCAATGTGCGACCGCAGAAAATCTTTCCAATGTACGATTTATTTAAATTACGAAAATTATGAGGAATCTAAAGTGTCTAGATATTTAACTTTAATTCTTTCCAAAATTGGACTTATATTTTTAGCATATATTTAGATCTCTTTTTTCTTTTAATAAGAATAATATGACAGTGAAAAGTTATGTCACTCGTTAGCTTATAGATTATTTTTCTGGATATTTAAGAAAGGATTAAATGTTGAAATAATTATACCGAAGCTCTTACTGTTTTCTATTCATGCTCAGCTTTCTGCCGTCTCTTGTCCCAACTCTTCCTGCAGTGGAACAGTAAAATAAAGTAGAGTTCTCTCAACGCTTAATGACGTTTAAAGCTAAGTGCCAAGCAATTTGGCTATAATAAAGGCTTTATGCGCCGCAAGATCTTTGTCTGCATCGCAAAAAGTAATAAATGACGAGAGTACTAAGTTTCACGTTACGACTCGTACATTTTCATAGAACATGTTCGGCGTAATCACGCTATTAAACTCGATACTATATTTAGCTATTAAATTTAAACAACGCTACTTCCCGGTTTTATGTAGATATAGATAAAAACATCAGTTATTTAAAAATTAATCTATCTGATGTGTGCTTTTTTTACCTATTATATTATATTCTTAATTAAGAAATCACATTCCAGTAAATATATCACATTCTTTTTTACGCAGAAAGTTTAAACGACAATAAAAGAATCGCAGCGTTGTTTCAAAACCGAATAAAAGCTGCGTTTTACTTCGAATTGGCACAAGCACGTCAAACGTTTTAATAATAATCCGACCAATGCACCAACGGACATTACTGACGAATTGGATTATCGACTAATATACGGCTCAAACTCATCAACAAATTGATGGGAACAAAAGGACCATCGACACACAACGCCTCTTTTCTGGCGACGTAAAATATTACTGTAGTAACACCAACGGCTGGGAATGGTCAAAACTTTAGTCTCGTTTTTCCCTGTTAACTTAAGAGTGGCAGTAAAGTAGCCACGTTTCACGACGTTAGAATCGTCTTTCTTGAATTATAGTATCATCGCGTATCTAGTGTGCCGTTTCGCAATGATCAAATAATTACAATTCTGTCTTGTCGAAATAATGAAAAATATTGATACTACAATAGCGGACTGAACAAGATCCGTTTGGCACGATACATTTATCCGGAATTAAATATCCGTTTCAATGAAAATTAATTCCATATAGCTTTTAGAGAGAAAATTCTATACATTTTTGCGATTTTGCAGACAGACAATCGAAATCGGCGCAGCGCAATAATTTTCATATGGAGCTTCATTTTGTATTAAAAAAAAATATATATATATTTAATAGAGTTATGAATCTTTCTCTCTTTTTCCGTTATTCGCGCAGTTTTTGTAAAAATTTGAATATCGCGGATACATCAGATGCTGCGCTTTCTGGTTTTTATCCGCGCGAAAAGATATATGTCTATCCTCTTCAAAAATCTTCGATCCATTAATGCGGATTTCTTTCGTTTCATTGACATACCGAATGCGGTGTGAAACATACGAGTTCGCCTCGAAAGGACCAAAAGACTAAGGGCTGCCGCTCCGCTAAATGCTCACTGTTTTTCTCAATCTCCAACAAATCGCCGTCATATTTCGCACGATCATCATCGTTAGATTTATCCGGGCATCCATTACACCCTCGAAGCCACTCCTTAAGAAATCGGCGGGATCCGGTAACGGCGAGGCATCGCGGTTATATATCGGCGGGAAGAGATGTATGTATGTGCGTGTAAATATATGTGAGTAGCACGAGAGTGGCTTTAAATCGCCTTTCGGCTCCTTCGATCATTTTTCCTCCCTGTTTCTGAGCGCGATGCACTTTACATTACTCTCCCTTCAATTCGATGTAGTATGAGCAAGCGAAGCCATTCACATACCGGGTGTTCAAATATTAAAAATCGTTTGATATTTGACTGTTAAAGGAGAATAATCGATTATCGTGTCAATATTAACAGATTCCGAGATTGAAAGCCGACATCAAATGCAACTATATTATAAGCAAAAAGAGAAAAAGAATATTTTATCCTTGGACTAAAATCTTTATGTTCAAGGATGACAGATAGATTTTTCGTGTGACAATTTATTAGAATGTCATTTTTAATTTTATACACTAATACCTGACTTTTAATTTTATTTTATTTAAATAACATAATTTAGTATGTTAATTTGTTTGAATTTCTCTTTTGAAAGCAAAATATTTTAAATTAAAACATTGATTTTTAAAAAATATATTTTCAATGACATTTATAATTTATTTAATGCTTAATTTCATAGAAATTTATTGGAAACGCGATTTTATTTATCTATAAATGTTCCGCCTCTTAAGTTTGAAAATATGCGTATAAGGGTGGACAGGTGGACGCTTCTTTGGGCCGCGATACACACCAATTTGTATCGGTTTTTAGCAACGAAGCATCGCACGTCGTCGATGAGAGAAGCGTCGAGTGTGCCGTTGATTCGCGCGTTCACGTTTCCGTTTACAGATTCCTCCGACCGTTGCTGATTCAATTTCTGCGAGGTCTGATATGCTCACGTAACGCGGTCGTGTGCGTATGTGTGTACAGTACGTATCGAATTGTGTGGCGGCGGTGGCGACAGTAAGCTGTCAAACGAGATTGCTTCCGGAACGTCGAACCGCTAGGATTTGTCTCCGAAAGATGAATATGATTTTTTTTCCCCGAGACAGTGAAGTGCCGAGGGTCGTGAAGATTTCCTGCGAATGTAACACGTGTCCGCATACTTTGAAATATCTTTAAGAGGAAAGACGATCTTTGGGGATTATTCCTCAAGACTTTATATTACATTTTACGAAAGAATAATTCTAAAGCGATCGTAAGTCCAAAGACACATATTTTTCAGAAATTCATTAACTTTTTGTCTCCAATATTCTCGATCAAATATTCATCTATGAGTATCATTAAAATTTTAATAAAATCTGTCAAAGGGTATTTTCTCTCTCTATAACTCTCTTTCTCATTTGGATAAAATAATAATTTTTCCAAGATACAAAACATCTAAACAAAGAGCGTTAACGCTACAATTTTAGTATAGTATGAATTGTATCGAGAAAAAGCGAGAAGAGGAGAGAAAAAGAATGCTAATGTCTTTTCTTCGTTTTCTCAATTTTTTATCTCGAATCCTGCCACTTTTCGTCTTCGCCGAGACGTTTAAATAACGACGCACGTCGAGCGGGTAAAGCCCGTCATGAGCGTCTTATAGGATACGTCAAACAGCGGCAAAATTTGACGGGACGGAAGAGGGGATGCGGCTTGTGCATTGAAAGAGAGAGAGAGAGAAAGGAAGGGGGAGGGGGCAGAAGGGATGTCGTAACGATAGCAATCTCAAAAATGTCGATCATACGCCACGCACCGTGTCGGCAATGTGTACTTCGGTTGACGAGCGCTCGACTGACAGGATGCACGTTAACAGCAATGGCAGCTGATCGATAAATTTCAGCCTCATGCAAAATTATGTAAATCTTTTTGTGACATATATATGTGTATGTGTGTATATATATATATATATATATATATATATATATATATATATATGCGTATGTATATCTGCGCTACTAGATCGTTCGTCGCAACACCGTTGATGTACGGGAAGAGAGGAATTAATGTTCGCGCGCGCGTGAAAAGCTTCCCTCTCGTAGCTCGCGCTCATAGCCGTAAAAATATAATACGCTGTCCGTCGTAATGGCATCCCGGTGGGGGTCCTAACACGACATCGATTAGTATCCATTAAACCCTTGCACCCCGACATATCGACGCCCGTGTACTGCCGCGCGTATGGCACAACGCGAGAGAGAGGTTGTCATGGTTTCGCGCTGGATGCTGGTCGATATATCAGGTATTGAAACCGGCGCAATTTTCGGGCGAGCTCAGATTTCAATATCGCGAATCATGCGAAAATGATCTCCGCGTTTATTTGTGGCGCAAAGCCACGATTATTTTTCATGCCCGTAATTTATGGCGCAGAACGTCGCAAGCGCTATATGACTGTTTCAACCGTTGGCCCCCGTTAAACCGAAAGTTTTTATGCTATCGATTTTCGGAATATTTGTAATAAATTTCACGTTCTATTTCGTACTTTTCAAATTGACGGCTCTCTCTGTCGTATAAATCATGCATTTACCGAGATATAAGATATATTTTTAAAAAGCATATTTCCGAAAGGATAAATAAATGATTTCCTAGAAACTCTGCGGCAACTGTAGCGTCTTCTCGTGGCGCAGCTGCGCTCTAAGATAACGCACCTGTCCTGTCTTTCTCTCTCTCTCTCTCTCTCTCTCTCTCTCTTTATCACCGCAATATTATAATTCCTCAAAAATTCGATAGAAAATAATTCGTCGTCAGTTGATCCTCTTGACGAAAATGAATTCGTAAAAATAATCCGTTATTGAATAGCATGTCTTGTTTTTAGTGGAAATAAATAAAAATTTTGGCTTTCATAAAAATATGTTTTACGAAATAATAACGATGCGAGTATCTAGATATTATCTAAATATTATATAGATACAATAATTATCTATGATATATATAAATTATATTTTATTTATATTTATATTTAAAAGTATATATATAATACAAATATTTTAATATAAATATAAATAAAATATTCCACAAAAACTTAGTCAATCATTATGCACGGTAGACGAAATCACGTGTACGTACAATTTCAGTCCGTCGTAATGTCAATAGATACTTCGGCGTTCCGTGTTGATGTTGCTCAAAGCTTCCCGAGAAGTTTTCTCAATATTGGTAATTTATGCCAGTTCCTACTACCGGAGCTGTACCCGAGCGTTTCCATTCTAAACCTAAAGCTAACAATACACGGCGAAGCGGATTAATTATCCTAAGATTAACACACACATACACGCATAAAATACACTGTGAAGATATTATATCTTCCCAATTCGTTGCCGATCGACAATGCCACGGAGCAGATTCTCGATGGCAGAATAACGGCGTCGTCCGGCCCGGGCGCATGTAAAAAGAAAGGGTTTCTTTGATTTATGATAACACTGACACGTTGACTGATCCATAAATCACGCGGTGACACGTGACACTGATAGAATGCGAAGAGGAGGTTGGGCGTAACTTCCTTGCGAGAGCCCGTCGTGTCCGGGCTGCACCTTATGCTTTCAATATGCAGCAAGGCTGGGCACGTACACTGATGAAGCAAAACTATGCGAGACTCTAATCTTATTGCCTTACGTCGCATAATCGAAAAGAGGCCTGTTTTAAAAAACTCAAGTTTAATCGAGCATGTACAATCAACAAAAACAAAGTCGTTACAATAAACACATTTTACTATTATTTCTAACAGACAATAAACACAGATATTATTAACTAAATTTATATTATAATTTGCATAACACAGAAGCTTCGTAAATCTACATTGTATAATTTTTATTAATTGTTAAACTGTTAAACAATCTTGTCCTCAAAAAATGCCATTCCATTATAACATAATGAATGTATGTGCACTGAGAGAAAAATATAGTTACTTTTGACCTCAATTTTATGATATTTTTAACGATAATTGTGGTTAACATAATGATGCATATAGTCAAGTTAATCATATTTCGTGTTAGAAACATTATAAAATTGTGATTGAGGCCAAAAGTAACTATATTTTTCTCTCAGTATGAATTATGAAGTATGAATTATACATATTCAGTTATAATTTAAGATGCACAAGGATTGTCATAGCAACAAAATTCTTTTAGAAATTACAAGTTAATTTTTTTTAATAGTAGTTATTTTTATCTACTAAACTGCATCATAAAATTTAAATTTGATATTAAAAACGTTGAATTTGATATTAAGAAAATTCTGAATAATTAATACTATTTTTAATTAACTTTTTTCTCTCTCTTTCTATCTTTCCCATGCTGCAAATGCATGCTGATCCCCCTAATAACGCACATGGTTGCAGATTGTTCTGTGTCATATAAAAGTCAACAATATTGGACGATTATATATCATCGACGGCGAATATTTCGGAGAGATTAATCTCGAAGCGTCCCGGTACAGAAGCGGTGACAGAAATTTTCACGAAGGGATGTTTTTTTTCCTCCCCCCAATGGCAAGCCTCGTTACCGCGCGAAGCCGCCACCGAAGAGTGAGCGTAATCGCGCGAGACGTGTTATCACTCGCAAATACGGGCGATCCCGGGCCCGGTGCCGATCCATCACGCGGTGATTGATGGAAAAGCGAAACCGTTAAACGCGCCAAATTACTTGGTTAATCGAGCAAAATGCACGACGCCCCGCGCGCCCGCCACGGCGAATGACAAATGAGAGGACCGTCGAATATCGACGTTTCCGTTGGGATCGCGCCGCGCGATTTCCACGCGCGCTGGCCCGGACGAGACGAAACGGCAAACCGCCGTTACAAGTTAATCCGACGGCGTCAGCGATACGCGTTAATCAGTCCCCGGCGTACGGAGCAACGGCGCGCGAACTCCATTCTCGGTCGGAGAGCCACTCCGGGAATAACTAACGACACGTCCGCGCGCGCAAGATGGACCGGCGCGCGTACAACCGGTGGATTAACAGGCTAAAAACAAACGGCGCTTTTATTAATTTCTCCAGGCAATCCGCACGGTCGCGCTCGCTTTGCCGCGCTTAGGCAATGAAGCGTTAACCCGTTCCAGCGCATCAATCTTGCTCGGATCTGCACGGCGATAAGAGGCGGAGAGGTTTAAGGGCATTATTTCCAAAAGCGCATGCCAACGAAGCGAGCTTATTAAATATACCCTGGCGGAATCTGGCGTGCTGTACTCAGGAATTCCTTATCTTTGATTACCTTCGGGCACCTCTCATTTTTAAGCATATAGAGAGCAAAAAAAAACGGAAAAATGTTAAGAAGTTTAATTTTAAACCATGTAAATCGATATTTAATTTTGTCATGTTTTACACTCAGGATAAAAAAGTATTTTTAAAATTAAGAAAGACTGAATTTGAGAAAGATTCAATGATAAGCGTCGAAATCTGCCAAAGATTATCATCACGCAAATGCATTCTTTCTTTTCTACGTGCAGCAGGGTGGGAATTTTTAATTAAATTTAAGGAAACAACTTACGCAGTCAAATAACTCACCGTTCCAATTCCGATTGGCCTCAAGCAATTCGCAGTGAAATTGTGTAAAACAAAGAAGCTGGTGGCAGGGAGAGCAAGAGCTCTCGATGTAATAAAGTCGATACCGTTGCGCACACAGTATGCATGCAAAATATTTACACGCTCAACACGCCCGTGTGCGATATTAACGGCAGAAAAAAAAACACGGGTTCGCCGCGCGGGGTGGCCTTTATAAATATTTACGCAAAAACGGGAATTTGTCCAATCCACGTCCCGCGCCGACGTTTCTGTCATGCGAAGGAGCCCGGGGATCTCCTGGTGCGCGCACGTGTATGCGTGCGTGTGTGTGTGTGTGTGTGTGTGTGTGTGTGTGTGTGTGTGTGTGTGTGTGTGTGTGTGCGCACTCGGGCACATTCCGCGAGTACTGCCATCTCCGTGATCGGAATTAATTCCACTCCGGCATCCTCGATGGGACGATCCGTGGTCCTTGGACTTTTCCAGCATTTTTATATTCCCCGTGAACTCGGTCCCGCGACGGCGCGGCGGAAAGAGAAGAGGGAATACCGACGCGCGTAACGCGAGTCGTATTGCAAGTCAAATGGCGAAAACGACGAAATACTCGAATGGAGAAAATATCGGAAGAGCCCGAAGGGGGAAAGGGAGGGCTGCAAGTGCGCGACGTCGCTGACGGCGTTCAATGGAAAGTCTACCCCACTGAAGACTAATGGCACTGCGAATGTCTGGTCGGGAGCAACGGTTTAATATCGAAGAGCCAGTGCAGACATCGCATATGCTCCCCAAGTCGAATGAAGAAAGGGAAGACGAAAAAAGAAGAATGTAAAAGATAAAACTAAAGATGAAAAAAGAATGTCGAATTTGTCATGTCTGTTGTATTGCGAAAGTAAATTATGTTGATCACACTTTTAAATTGGTGTGCATTATTATTAATGCCATGCCGTCACAAGAAACGAAGCGGAAAATAATGAATGTCGGAGGTATTTAAAATGTAAGGGAGGAAGGAAGTATCAAAGGCTTATTGTGATTCTTTACGAAAAAGGTAAGCTTAAAAATCAATTATGTGACTGATTACAGATATTATCTGTGAAAAAAATGCGATTCTGTGAAAAAAAAAATGAAATTAAAATGAAATATAAAAAGATTCTCGAGCATATAATTCTTTTATAACGTATTAACGTATTAACGTATGCTTCAGCGATGTTTTGTATATTTTTATATATTTTATATATTAAAATGTATTTCTTGTCCCATTAATTTTGTACATATAATGTATATTTAAAAATGATTTAATATCGTCTGTTTCATCGATGAGAAATATTGATCAAGATAACTTTTAATGGAAGCGATGATTACATTTTCCATTATGATCATAAAAATTATTTTTCAACAGAGAAAGAGAGAAAGAGAAAAAGAAAAAAGAAAGAGAAAGAGAGAATTGGATAGTCTATTTTAACGCTAGACGTTTAAATAAAAGTCTAGATTTAAAATAATCTTTAACAGGTATAAATAACAACTCGAAAGATGTTATCTTCACTTCATTGTTCTATCGATCTTGCGATCTCGTTATTTATTAAAGTCGAAGACTCATTTTATTTTCAAAGTTTTCTCGAATTAGTTATTCAGCCTATTTATATCGCAGCTAATCGATTCCAGCATATTTAAACTAAACAGCAGCTTCGATTAAATGGTTAAATGGACGAAACGAACAAACTACTTGAGATAATTAAGAGAACCATGCTTTTTACAATTCAGTTATGATTGCCATCGATATTCGCCAGTCTGCCACGCGAAAATACAAATCGGAGATATAAATCATCGAAGTTCCGTCTCCGATAATTAAAATCACTGAGTTTCCAACGCTCGTGAGAAAAAAGGACAATATCTATTTTATATATACATATATATATATATATATATATATATATATATGTACGTATATATACATATGTATAGATACACATACGTACCTACACCGTCGATGAACTTTACATGAACATGCATATTTGCGTAGGGAAACGGAGCAAGGATACGAGAGATTATATCGATCCATTTCATTTACGTTGTCTCTTAACTAGCGAGAACTAGTTTTACGGAATTGTGTGTGCATTGCATAAGAAATTTTTACGCAGCTTGTATTACTGGAGATTTCGTATTGAGATAGAGACTATCAGATTAGCTGCAACATTTACTATTTTAACGGTTTAATCAATAATTATTATTAAAACGTAACCAATGAAAAGAAATTTTTACAATAATTAGGAAAAAATAATTAGAAATATTCATTTTAATTATTGATTTTAGCAGAACATTTCTTTTACATTTATTTGTACTTTCTTTTATTCGTCAAATAAAAAGTCTATTTTATGCATTAAGTGTTGCTATTGATAGTAGCAATTATAAAAGCATTAAAAATTTCAAATAAATAATATTTGCGATCCAATATAAATTAAAAAGAAAGCATATTTCCTATACTTCATTGTATAAACTTATATTTTATTATGTTTCGAAAACCCTATCTTTTTATCCTTAATAATCAAGGTGTTTTCTTTAATTTTTCTTTGATGCATATAAATTAGCAAAAATATACATTAAGAATTTTGCTGCGTATATCCGATCTTAGACCGTTGTCAAGGTATTAATTCAAAGCGAGGCCGTGGTTAAAACACGCGTTTCGCGACTCGCAAACGATGAGAAAGAGAGGAGGGGGAAGGGGAGAAGTGAAAGAGGGAGAGAAATTATGAATATTTGCGCAGGTGGGTGAAACGAGGGACGCAGGCAAGAATGCGTCCCGATATTAATTAATGGAATGCGTCTTGCGCGCAATATTTGCTCGTACCTATACAATGGCTGGGTCAATCGAGGCTTGCGCCCGCGCTACGTGTCCTGCAGCAGGACATCGTGTGTACGCTTTATCCGCACACTCGTGCGCAACTCTCCCTATTTACTTTGGCATATGTACGCGCCGCCGACCGGATCTTTAATATAGAATATTACGGCAGTGGACGGACATTCATGCTTATCCAGCATGGAGACTGCAGGTGAAACCGAATACAGAGAGATGAGTTACGCTAATCGCCGCTGCTCTCGATCTCGCGAATATTTAGCGAAGCATTAGGGCATTCTATGTCGCTCCTTATCACGAATCATTGTCTTTCATTTCTTGATTTTTACAATAATTGTTAATCTTTATGCTTTAAATATTTTAATACCATTAATACACTGAGAAAAAAAATATAGTTATTTTTGGCCTTAACCACAATTTTATAATATTTCTAACAAGAAATATGATTAACTTAACTGTATGCATCATTATGTTAACCATAATTATCGTCAGAAATATTATAAAATTGTGGTTGAGAAGTAATCATATTTTTCTCTCAGTACAATAAATCTTAAATCGACAATTTGCCAAGGTAAAAATTCCATAGTTTATAATTCGAGAATCAGCTCTTATCCTTTTTTTTAAATCTATCCATCACGATTATTAAATATATATAATCAGGATGAGACAGTTTCAAACTTCAAAAATTTAAAGATAATTCTAAAGTATGTATCTTGTTCAGTACGGTGAAAAATGTTTGATCGTTTTCGTTGTCCGCATCCCCGACAAGTTTGTTTAGATACGAGTATGTAACCATCCTCTTTTATTCCTCTCTTTTATATCTTCTGCACACACATGTATTGGCGCACGGTAAATTAACAAAGAATGTAAATGACACTTTAAGAAACGCATACACGCACACACGCACATGTACATCTTGAATATATCGCGAGCTATTCTGCACGTTCTCGGCAAATGTGAAGTATTATAATTATCAAGTCTAGAGGAAATTATTTTCATTCGAATCAATAACGTGCCTCCCAATAAATTCACGTGCCCTTCGTTTTTCAGGTACCCGCATCTCACGCTAATTGCACATGTGCATTTTCCTTCTATGGCAGGCGCTTTCGGTTCGGGAGGAGAGGGGGGGGATTCGTAGAACATTTCTGGTCTCTATCGTGCATTTTACAATGCTAATTCGCATGGCGCGACACTGTCCCGTTCCCACGATCAACAACGCATCTTGCTGGCAATTTGTCGCGTGTACAATGTACGCGTAATGGCACGACGCTGCTGCGCGAGCAGAAGTGAACGGGAGGTGCGCGGTTCTGCGGCGGAAATAAAATAAATATAAGAGAGAAACAGCTCGCGCGGAACGCGTGGTACGATAATCGCGCGCGGCCCGTAACTTGTAAATGGCAAATAACTGGAACGGGCGGACCGTTGAAATCTTATGCGACCAGATATTAATAGTTGCTATAAAGATCGAGATAATTTAGATGTTTCCTGAATTCCGCCGGAATGAGATTTATACTATTGATTTCTCGCTTTGTTGTTGTGAATGTAATTAATTTAGTTTCGAAATTTCGGAAAAGCAAAAACGATTAAGGCTTTCTGTGATCAATTAATTGAAAAAGAATAAAAATGACTGGTAAAAGTAAAGATGGGATTTTCTTGAGAGTTTTACTAACAATCATCATAATTCATCGATTCTGATTGAGATAAAAAAGTTGCTATCAATTTTAGATTGAAGATATGAAGGAAATATATTTTTCTCCTTTTAATTGCTGAAAACTTTTGAAATCTTCTTAAAATATATCAAGAAACTCTACAATTCTTGAGAGAGAAAGAGAGAATAAATCGAAAACTTTTATCGATCATATCGAAATCAGGAAAATCAGATGGAAATTTCACAAAGTGTTCGTTAAATCTCGCAGAATTAAGTCTGTAAATAAGAGAGAGATAATTGGATGGGGGATTAAATCCGGATGATCGGTTTTCATGCGGGATATAATGGCGACATGCGCGTCCATCCACGTTTACCGAAACTTGTTGACGGAGTTAATATTTATTTTTCGGAGAAACGCGACGCAAAGCGAAAAATCGTTATCGTTCGCCGTAGTACTGATGTTTCCGCTATTAAACACGGTGATAAAGGATCTGCTAGATTTTCTGCAATATAACCGGGAAAATGTATTCGGTTGCCACTATAACTGTGCAAACAAAAAGAAAGCTCGAATAAAATAAAAACAAAGCATAATTTTTACTGGTTTCTGTTCTCATGATGCGAAATAAAAAATACAAACCGGAATTAACGGGATTGTAACGAATAAACTCTCGATAAATCTTTACACAAGGAATAAAATACAATACATAGAGATTTACAATTTATCACAATTATATTGTACAAATTTTGATCGAATGAACGCAAAAATCCTTCCCTTAATCGATTAATCTTTATTTCGTAATTCATGAATGTATTTTATATTGAAAATTTCATCGGCTAATAGATATTTGATTAGATCATGTTAATTATAAGAATACCATTTCTTAAATTGTAAACTTAATTTAAAAATAATGAATACTGATTTAACGATCGTTAAACAATAATTAAAAGGTTACAAATTTTAATACTATCGTGATACAATCATTTTTTATCAAGAATAAAAAAATCGCTAAACAATAAAGAAAACATCTGTGAAACTTTTGATACAAATAATCTATAGAAATTCTGTAAAAGAAAATGAAAAAACTGTAATAATTCAATATTTAAATTTAACAACGTATTTAGTGTATTATTTCGTTCAACAATTTATTATCATTATTTTTCCCAATTGTTAGGAATTATCCCGTGATAATAAAATATTTTTTAACAATTATGATCGATAATTATATAAGATTAAAATGTAAGAGCATTTTAATATTATTACTTTCTGCCTTCCTCTATTTTTGTGTATATGTGTTAATAAATCTCCAGTACTTAAAAACTTCTTAAGAGATAAATTACCAATAAGTTTCAAGTTTTTTTTTCTCCTTCGTGAACCCTTATCGTAAAAATTAGCAATGCTGATTATCGCGCGCAGAGTAGTTCCCGATCGCGATGGTAAACGCTTCGGCAGGATTCGAAGTGTGCGACGCGGACACCGGCACGTAGCGGCATCTGCCGCGGCGCGGCGAAACGAGGTGGCGCGGTGGACGACGGGCGCTCGTCCGATGCATCGCCGGATGACGTATCGCCGCGCCGTCGTGACGCGCGACGCGCCGCTTGCGTTCAGTTGTCGATGTCGACGACACGATCCACCGGCGATCCAGCCGGAAGGGAAGCATCGAGCGCATCCGGAGCGAAAAGGGAAGAACAGGGCGCGGAGCAAGGGGGAGGGGAGGGGGGGAGGACTTGCGCGTCGCCATAGTTTCCTGTCTGCATTATGCTCGCGACGTGTAGAGCGGATAGAGCGATTTCTGACGTAAGGGAAATGGAAGAGATAGGGGGAAAAAAAAATAAAAGAAAGAAAAAGAGAGAGAGAGACGATGCGTGCGGCGCGCCGGCCAAGCGTGCGCCGCGGGAATTAGAGCGGCCAGCTCTAGCCGATTCGGAGAAACGGTTTAGCGTAGGCAACAAACGTTCGACGTGAAAACCGCGGCGGAAGATCCGTCGAGTCTCGCGCAGGATATCCTGCGCGAGGATCGTCGCGCTGGCGTTTGTATCTCACCGCCGATCCGAAACTTCCGTCGGCGACGAGACATTATCGGGTTTTGAGTTACGATTCACTTGTCGCGCATCAAACAAAAGACGAGCAGGCGGATAGATAATTGTATTATCTGTCGTATATGTTCTCTTACGAGTATTACCTTGAGTAAACTCAATTTGAATAAGATTTTGCTTTAATTGCTCTAGAGAATGAAAAATTAAAATCGAAACAGTTAGGCAACAGAGCGGCAAATTATTTCCTTGATTCTTGGTAATATTTTAATCTCATTTTCATTTTACTTTTAAATGTACTTTTAATATTTATAGGAACATACATATATTGTCAGCTATCTTTTCAATATTTGTTTTCTGCAACGTTTAAACCTTTCCATGTAGTGTCTGTGAAGTTAGCACGATGTTTTATAAATCCATAAGTAGCACTTTTCATAGTTCTACAGTTCTTTATCAATTTTAAAAAAGTTCCGCATTTTTAATTAAAAAATAAATAAATAAATAAATGTGCTAACTTTACGTTCCAGCACGACACTTTCTCCTCGAAAGACTTAGAAATGATTAAAAACTTCAACATTTGTGAAGAGTTCCATGTATCCATCAATAATCTACTGCGCGAGCAAATATCAAATGTATGTGTGATATTAAAATAAAAAATAATAACAAAGCACAAAAGGCCAAATGATAATATCCATTCCATGAGAATCGTGGAAAGGCTACTCTCAACAATAACTTTTCTCTCGTTGGAGATACGTTCTATTACGAGATTGAATCTTTGTATGGAGCGGTGTTTCAATAGACGCGCACAATAGACGACGTTAACGGTGCGTGCTTTCGTCGTGGTCTTACGACACGGTTACCGCAGCATGGCACTTTATAATGAAACGAAATTGCCTCAGATTCCCATAGAGGGTTATCGAGATTCAAGAAGCGGGAAACGGCGACGGCCCGGCCTTGACATCCTCGCAAGGCCTGCTGGATTTAGCCGCATGCTACATTTATTATGTTGATACGGCGGAGCAAGGTTACCGCGAGTACCCTCGTGCTTAATTACGCGTACGGGCTACTTTCCGCCGAGCGCGCGCGCCACTAATCAGCGCGATTTCAATTTCGCGTAGACCGCGGCTGCTGCGGCTCGGTTCCGCCCCTTCACCTCCTCCCCCCCCCCTGTCCTTGCCCTTCCTGCGTTCCGCATCGTCCAACGATGATGAAGTCGTTGCGGGTTCTCGGAAAATGCGTGGCACTTTATTTACGCGATTACCGGGCAGGAGCGATTAACGCGCGCGCGGTCCAAGCGCGGAGAAACGATTCGCAGACACGCGATATCGAGACCCTTCGTTCCCTCGAACGAAGCAGAAATCTGGACAAGGCTGGAAACGGTCGATCGTCGTTTCTCAGGAATCAATCACCCTTTCGTTGCCATCGGCCAAAAACCACGTACCATTTATACTTTCGAGATACTAACGGAATCTCCAAATGGATTCTTCGAATCTTTACGATATTAGGGTCTGCACACTCTAATAAACATAATATGGTCCCGTCTACAGTTTTGGTTTGATCGATCTCTTCTTAAAAGTATAATTAAGTATAAAAAAATAAATCTCTTCTTAAAAGTATAAACAATCTTTTTTTTTCAGTGTTGATAAGATCGAATTACGATATTCCATGTAAATATGAAAAGATAATCACTGCATTTATTCTAATTGCACAGAAAAAAGATTGATCATAATCGATTATAATAATCCAGTCTTGATAAAAGTTACCAAGAACCTTGATGAAATAGTTTCAACTACACACATATAGGTGATTATGACAAAATAATATCATAAAAACTGAAGTGATTATTATTAAACGTTTTGTTGTTATTATTATTATATTTGGTAATAATAACTAAGTATTTCAAAAATTGTCTTACTAAATGCATCTTTTAAGTTTACCCAGATTTTTTTTTCAGTGTGTATCTTAAAAGATATTGAAATAAAGTTCGGACAAGGAACAAGGTTTTATTATTCGCGTTCTATGGGTTTAGATCGTTTAGAAATTTTACTAACTGAAATTGAATGAAAGTGGCACGGTCAAAACGAGCGGTTAAATCATTCCCATAATAAACCCAGCGAAAATTGGCCGGCGGATTTTAACGCGAGCATTATAACGCAATAGCTCGCCGCGTGCATTAGGCGAAGCTCCGCGGTGCTCTCGCGAAATCAATAACATCTGGCATTAATACGTCGACGGGGCTAAATTAGTGCTACGCATGCCGAGGCACTGTGCATTAATCGGGCGTTGATTATCACCGTCCGATAATTACTCCAGCAAATCCAGTTAAACGCATGTAAATATTTCCATTACACGTCGCGCGCAACCCGTCAAAGATTGTCACCGGCGTAATTCGTTGGCTGTAGCGCTGATGGAAGATGCTTCTCCGCGCTTCAAAGAAGCGTACTCTTTTTTTTTTCTTCCCTCGGCGGATATTACACTCTGCTTCGGTCGCGTTGACTGCGGTTGCCAGCGAGTTTTTCGCGCCACTCAATGTGAACGAGACGCTAATTAGAAACAACTTTTATTGCGCGGCTCTGGATGCAATTCGCGCAGTTCATTTTCAATTGAAAGAGAAAAAAATGAAATTTAATGATAATATTACTGGATGAAAAAATACATATATAAAAAGCCAGAAGATGTATGTATCTTTTGCAAATTTCGTCGCAATTGCACAACGAATAATAGAATTATCGTTAGAAATATTATAAAATTGTAGCCAAAAAGTAACTACATTTTTCTCTCAGTGTAATCACCAACATTGCGATGTAAAAGAAATATTAAAAATGATTAATAGTTTTTTTTTGTAGCTGAATGCCGAAATGAATGGAGAAAAAAATATAAACTTAGTAACTCGATAAAAGTATCAAATTCATTCAGTTAACAAACTTTTCAATCAGCGCAGATACACGTGTGTCAGAATTTCCAGCGTAGGCACCGAGTTCTGTGATTTAAATCCACTCAAACTCTTTCTCTCTGTCATCGTCAAATTGAATTAGAATCGATGCGCGGATAGAATACGAAAATCCCGCGATTTTACATCACATTTTTAACTCCTCTGAGTTTCACGAACGACCCCCGATCGATTTTCGGGTCGGGTCGGACATGTCGCTTACGTAATCGCTCGCATTTTTGTCCCGTCGAAAGTGCATCCGACTCTCGCGTAATTTCGCTCTTATCGATCCGAAGGGACACGAACGCGCTAGTCTTGCAGTCGCGACCGCGATATGGCGGAGAAATAAATGGGAAACGAGGTAGAGCCTCGCGTTCCAATTCGGCTGGGGAGTGTACGGAATAGGAGCCGCTATATTGAACGCCATCGATGTGTGTCGGCGATATAAAGGCAGAAATCCGACGAGGAAAGGAAACGCATTTTTCAAATGTGCAGATATTTCGCATCCCTCTATGCTACACTGTGACCTTAAATACATAGGCGTGAGCCAGACGGCGAGACGGGGAATAATCGAGTGAACTCTCTCTCTCTCCGTGTATCGGGAATATCGAGTGAATTCTCAATCCGTTAATTTCCATATCACCAGTCTCGTCTCTACTCTTCTTCATAGCGTGGAGCTATTCTTTCTTATGCAAATCGCGACCCCATTTTCGCAAAAAAAGACGTACGAAATCACCACATGAGATCAAATATTGCCATAGACGTACGCGATGATGTGTTAATCAAACGAATAAATTTCCACTTCTTCTGAATGTGACATTTCAATTAGCTCTTTAAAATTTCTTCTCGATTCAGTCACAATGGAACAAAGTGTCTTTCATTTGTTCAATTAACAGGCCTCATGATTAAATTGAGTACTTACTTAGTACGTATAAATATCAAACGTAATATCACATTTTAAAGAACAATTCCTCGCGAACATTCCTTAATAGTTGGTTTCTTATTAGAAATTGTTGCCAGTAATTATATCAGTTTCAACTTTTTTCCTCTTAAATTTAATATTAATTTTCTATTTATAATTTCCAATTTCTATATTCTATAAAAAAAACTATTAATATATCTAATCTTATATCGTTAAAAAGAAAAAATATATTTTTATATCAAATATAAATAGCAAACAAAAGACTTAGAACTGAATTAGTTAGATTTATTATATTATTTTCTTTTCAAATACCATTATATTATTATCACATTATTATTTAATGCACTTTCAATGAAAACAAATTATAAATGTAAAATTATTGTTTTAAAATTAAAGTGATCATCTTTCGACTGGAAAATAATATAGACAATATCTCGGAACTAGACAGAAGAGAAAATTCATTTCTTAGTCGGTTGTGGAAGTTACAGTAATTCTCTTCTTTCTCTTAAGTCGATTTCTGTAATTTTCGCGAATTAATTCTCAACAGTTTTAACTTTTATCCATTGCGTAATTATATCCAATCACGTTTCAAATTATTACTTCTCGTTCTCTCACTAATCCATTTACCAAACTTCAGATCTCGGTAATATTACCGAAGTTTGCGAGACTCGCAACCAAGAAAGAACCTAATCAAAACCGATGAAAACTTATTTCGTCTCGCGCTTTAAATTTCTTAACAATGCATAATATAATTCGTAGCGCTGAAACGGTATAAAAGGTACGTATCAAGCTAGGTACATAAAGCACAATGCTATGCAGAAGTTTGGAATTCCCAGATTGCAATCAATTCGTACATACGAGCATTTTGAGTTTTCATCTAACTCGACGAACTCGATGCCGGACTTGGCACCGGATGTCGACACTCGACGTTCTGAAACGTTAACGAGGTAAACTTGATTGAAACGATCTATCAGTCGCCCCAACGACGCGATCACATATCCTAATTGACGATTGCTCAACAACATACGAGACGAATGGATAGTTTTACAATAAAATCAAATTTATATTTTAAACAAAAGGTATAGAAATAATAAGATTTTATTGTATATTATTATTATTCCGTAAATTTTTAATAAAATAATTTACTAAAGAATTGGCAGATACTTTCAGAAAGTTAAACTTTTATTTCTAATATGCGAAGACAGACTCTTTTAATAATTTTTTTTCTAGCATGACATTATGTGAAGAGAAATTAATCTTTTCGTGATTCGAAAATTTAATAAAAATAAAAAATTTTTTAATTAAAACAGTTTTGCAATGTATAGAAGACTATAAGAACCAAGCAAACAGCAGAATATTATTTACAAATGTGTCTTCCAAATATAATGAATAATTAAAAATATTATTTTTTATTTTGGCTTATTCTCACGTATATTCATCTTAAAACAAAAAAATTGAATAAAACGCACAATTGAGCAGATGTCTTACCGTTACAAGAAAATGTAACGGTAAGACATCTGCCTCCTGTCTGTTTTCTCCGTTATGTACGCGCTATACATATCCATTTTATAAAATTCATGTTCAATCATTTATAAAATATTACGATTGTGTCAGGAAAAACGAAATAAATTGCTCGGAGAAGAGATAAAGTTAGATACATCCGAACGGTTCCAGATACTTTCGGTGTAACAGATGTATATTCCCAACCAAGATTTTCCCTCTCAACCGAGTCGCCGAACAGCCGAACGAATTATTTTCATTCTATTATGCAAGAGATTATTAGGATACGCGGATAATTAAATAATGAGGGTCTATCTAGGGATGTACGTTATGCTGCAACAATAAAACAGGACAGCATTCTTTTTGCATCATATACATACATACTAGATAAATATTTTAACACCGTATTTTTCGTTTCATACATGAACACTTGGATTATATTATATAATAGATGAATATCCTAGAACCATCGGTTATAATTTT
Organism: Tetramorium bicarinatum; assembly: GCA_928718305.1. NCBI lineage: Eukaryota > Metazoa > Arthropoda > Insecta > Hymenoptera > Formicidae > Tetramorium > Tetramorium bicarinatum. The sequence goes on from OV788324.1 coordinate 19,112,611, forward strand.
AATAATTAAATCTTTAACTTATTTAATGCAAACATTTTTTCTCTGAAAAAATATATATAGAGACGCCACTGGCTGCTACAACTTTTCGAACAAAGTTTTATAAGTAATCTAAAGTTTCTGTTGATTTATATTTGAGATCAAAAGATTTCCTTATTTCTTCTTACAAGAACAAAAGTATAATTTATAAAATGTCCTGCAATTTTTATAACAAAATTTTTATATTCATGTCGCGCAAAAAAGTATCAAATTGCATAGCGTTAAACGTAAATTCATACTTATGATGCGTCTATAAATCACGAAATAGCAAAGATTTCAGATAAAATCAAATCTCAAAGAAAACTTTGTACTTTTGAAATACAATATATTCTACGAACAGAAGGAAATAAAAATATATTGAACATACACGGAATGATTATTTTCATTATCACAAAATTTTGGATATTGTTGATCCTCTCTCCCTCTTTTCCCTACCCTCTCTCTCGCTTTCTCGCTCTTGCTTTTTCTACTCGTGCATATGGAGAAACAAACGCGTACATACGCTTCGAGAGAACGGATGCGAGCAAAAGAGTTCTTATAGCCAGCGGCTAGGTCGTTTCTCGACCTTGCCGAGCGGGATTCCTTAGATGCGAAGAAGTTCGCCATTTTTATCGGTCGCTTACCTCGTTCTATCTCCTTTTATTGTCCCTACCTCTCTGTATCGGATTACGTATAGAGCAAAGCTATTGGATAAAGCAAACGATTGGATATCTTAAATAAACAGGAACTAGAAGCGCGTAGTCGAAAGAGAAATCGATTCTCTTTTGAAAACGCGTTATTACAATTTATTCAATAAAGCTTCATTTCAACAAACATCAAATTTAATTAAATTAATTAAACAAATGTGTTGTAATATATACAAGGATATGATATATTCAGATAATAAAAGGATCCGTACAAACGAACTGAAAAAAAATAGTATATCATAAAAATATTAACTTCATAAGTTTCCTGCTTTCAAAATCGTTCGTTTTTTTCCTTGTATGTACATTACAATATCTCGTTTAATTATTGATTTAAATATATGTAAAGATTATATCACTGTATATCACTGTAAGCTCATTTATATGTATCGATAGTCTCTATTACGTATATTTTATTTTGTTTGAAGGATCATGATCCCGGAATAGGTATTCATTCCTGACATTAGTGAGGTCTATCTGGTTCGAGCATTACCTTGCAACTCGCAAATGCGTCAGCTGAAACCGTGCTCGCACTCTCGTCACGAAACGCGAAACGTTTTCTTAAAAAGAACCGCGACCAAGATGCGGCATTTAAATGCCAGTTCGAGCGGTGAAGGCCCGTTATACGGTCGTGTTACATGGTAGAAATAAAATAAATGTAAAGAAAAGAACGATCGGGGTAACCGGGTTCAAGTGGATTGAAGCAGAATTATCGAGTTCAATTTCAGTTCATCCGACGAAAGCGTTTGCCTTGCAGGAAAATGGCTCACGATCATGCGAACGCACGTAATATAACGTACTTGAAGTACACGTAAGACTCGAAAAAAAAAGCACGAAAGCATGAATCCCTTTAAAAAAAAACCCGTTCCTGAGTCTTCTTTCATGAAGCCAGAAAATTAGTAATATTAAGTAATTATATTCAAAAATATATCGAGTAATAATAGACAGGTAACAATATTACAAGTTTTTTTAAACATTGTAAAAGAAAGAAAGAGAGAGAATGAGTTATCAGTCGATTAATGAATTAAAATTACTATTAAAGGCCAGCTGATAAAGAACCCGCTTTTTCTTGCTAGTAGTGTAGCAACTTTTTCCCTTCTTTCATCTCCTCTCCTTTTTATTTATTCGTCAAACCGCGCGCCACTCATTTCCTTTCACGGGCAAATCAAACGAGAGTATTCGATTTCGCGGCTAGCCAATATCGCTTTTTCTCATAGCCGTGTATCTCCAACGCCGGTAACGTAACGTTAGCCGATTTTTATGGAGAAGTGAAACGAGAAACGCGGGAAATATCGCCTGACTCGCATAAATCTGTTTGAAATTTGTTCGTGAGAACCGCTAACTCGAATTAATTTGCATTGACACGCAAAACAGTTGTTTATTTCAGAGAAAATCCTTATATAGGCTAAGAAGCAATCTAGCAATGAAATTTCACTGTATTTTATATCAATAAAAATATCCTTATGACACAAATAGAATCAAGAAGACAGGTTAATAAATTTTTCTTATGTTATACGTTATACAGAGGAATTAAATTACTTTGTAAATAAAGTAAAAGAGAACGGTCGGTTGAATCGCTCCGAGATCGCGGTACAATAGTACAGAGTTAGTAAAGTAGTTTTCTTCGTTCGAGTTAACTCCGAGTAGCTGAATCAACGACGCGCGCGAAACAACAATATTAGATGACGGAACAGGAGAAGACGAGCACAGAGAATTTAGGTTCACAAAGTAGATTAGTGACGGCTGGTGAAAAGGAAGGGTGACTCGGACGTTTTCAAACCAAAAAACTCACTCGCCAACTCGTTTCGACTCGCTTCGACTTATTCTCCTAACTGCGGTCGCCAGGAAGCGATTAGCGCTTTCGTGTCTAATCATTATACTTTCTCCAGAACGCTAGTTTTTATCTGGAGCCTATCATTCCGCTTGTAAATTTAATTACGTTTAATTGTCGTGTATTCAATTTCAGAATTTATTATTCTTTGTCAATTTTCTTTATCTTCTAATTTCCCATTGACATTTTCGCTTATTTTTATTTCTGTGATAAAAACACATTATATTAAGTATCAATTAAATATTAAACTATCAATAAGTACTTGTTTTACTTTTATCTATCTATTTAAAACCAGTATTATATTTAAAGAGTCAGTTATTCAGTTATTTATTATGCGTAAACAGGTATACTCTCGTCATCGCAATATCCTGTCCTAAGTATGTTATTTATCGATAAATAAAAAGTATAATTAAAAATTTAATTTTATACATCTCGATAAACGAGATTAAACCTGTACTTGCTCTAAAATACGGATCACAGCGGCCTTAAGTGGAATATCCCGTTCGATCGATGTCAATGCGCGTATAAATCGGCGGCAGAAGAGCGCAAATCGCGGCCGATTTTACGATTCTAATCGGTGCATCGGAGATATACGATCGCCTATCTGAAAGGGAAATCGAGCATACGACACGCTTCAAACAGATTATCCGGACAATCGGCCAGCCGGCGGTTTCGCCTCGTCGTGATCTGCAACCGTGAGCGGCATGCCGCTCTTACCCGGCAAATTTCTATTTTTATTTATGACGGCAAATTGCGCTTAACATCTCGCATGCTACTTGAAGAAGAAGCACAAATACCTGTCTCGCCGCCTGAATAATATGATATATAATACAATGATCGATGATTGGAGATCGATCATAGAATGCTGCTTGATTATATGATCAACATAAATATTCGATATGTCATTTAATTAAAATTAAATAATTTCAATAAATTCGAAGGAAAATCTTTGAGATTGCAATAAAATGTTTGTATAATAAACTTGAAAGTAAATATATTATTTTATGTATTTACCATTAAAAACGCTGACTATCCAGCCTTCTAGATTGCATGTCATCTTACCTGAAACATGAACAAAAAAGGAAATTAGTTGATTTCATTTTTAAGTTACTATTTATGTTCGATAATTTTAATTTTTTTTATTAATTATTTTAAATGTGTATACATTTTATATTAACCGTCTCTCAAGGAAGTCCCGATCTACCGTTTCTTGAGAGAAGTCGGTCAATGTTTACTATCGTCATTATAGCAGTAATCCAATTAGCTTAATGCGGTCGATATAATGAGCTCACTAGGCTAGAAGGTCTCTTCAAAGAGTTGTGAAAAATATTTTTTCCCGTATATGTAAAATAATTTTTACATAATTAGAAATTAACAAAAAATAGAAATAAAATAATTGCTATAAATGACAACAATTTAATATCAATTATATATATGTACAACTACATACACACCATAAATTCTGTCTTTTATACTGACAGAATTAGATGATATTAGATATGATAGATGATATTAAATATGATATTAAATATATAAAATTATTATCATTATAGCAATTCTTTTATTATAGAATAGATTGAAAGTAAATAAAATAAAATAAAGAAGCACATATTTTAATTTACCTTTTTGTTATATATACTATCTTTTATTTTTCCTCGCTTAATTTTTAATATTTTATTTACTTTCAATTCTAACGTATCTTGAAATCAAATTATCATGCATATTTAAATCACTTATTCTTGCTTACTTATAACGAATGACACCGAAGTAGTCGCGTGACATTAAAATACATCCGCGAAGAATCGCAAAGGATCGCTGGTGCGATTGGCGCGGTACACGTATGTACTCGTGGCGACAAAGAATGATTACGCACGCATGTTGGTCTCTTTACGCGGTGGAACGAGAGCACGACGACGCGACGCGAAGAAGGATCACCGGCGATCAAGGGGACGGCGCGCCGTAAAAATTGGAAACGGCGGAAGGGATGCGGCCGTTTTCGCCAGTGGCGGCGGCGTTTACTTTATATCATTCGGTAGAAACGCAGCCGCGCGCGGCTCGCGACCGCCGGCGCGCACAGTGCAGCTATTTATATAAAACCAGATCCCAGCACAATAGCAACTTTCTACTCCTACACGGGAAGCGGTGGGGCCGGCGAGTGTGTGGCCGCGCGCGCTTACACGCCGCGGACGCGCGCTCTGCACGCGCGCTCTCACGCTGCGCCGCATGCGGAAAAACGCATCGAAATTCCCCCAACGCACGCGGATATACAATTCTCCTTTCTTCTCTCGCTTAACAATCATGAAATTAGAGCTGACTCGTTACTTTAATTGTCGACAATCTTGTTCTCTGGACTAGCTCTATTGCAACTGACATAATTTAAGACTTATTACATTCACGCGCAGCATCCAGGCGGATAAAGGTAAGAGAAAATGTATTAATAATTCATATCTCTGGAGTCGTGCGTGCAGCGAGAAAACCACATTTATCATGGGAATTTATTTCTAAAAATATCTTAAAAGAACTGACAATACTAATTGTCGAAATTCATTAACCTTCCAACATAAACAAAGCCGTTTCTCAAAAAGTTATATCTTCCGCGTATCTACATTGCTTTATATAATTATATAATTCATATAATTTGTTTCTCTCTCTCTCTCTTTCATATTTTCTCTTTCATATTTTATAAATACAAACTATTTTAAAATATAGAATTATAAAATAATTATATAAAAACCTTTAAATAAAATCTTTATATAAAAATTTCTATATAGAATTATATAAAAATCTTGAATATATATCACATTATAAAACAATTTTGTTATAAAATTGACACCTGTTTAAGGCCGAGATATAAATTTTTGAAATAAATTGTTAAAAAAATATTCTCTCTCTCTCTCTCTCTCTCTCTCTCTCTCTCTCTCTCCGCGTTAATGATATATAATAGCAGTAACAGTATGCAACATAGGAATATATATATATGTACATACATTTTCTCTCTCAATTTGCACGATCATTATTGAAAATACTTCCGAGAAGACCGGGGTATTGATTTAAGAAACCTTTCGCCGTATAACCCGCTTTCCGTGCGTCCCTACCCACAGACTAAAACTGTGTGCAAAAGTAAAAATGCCACCCATAGTGCATGCGTGACATGCGTGCGCGTTCGTGGAACGCCTCAACACTCCGTGGAGGCGAAGCTCATTATTATAGGAACGTCGGGAAGCTTTATTTCGAAGAGGAAACCGGCACGCCCCGATGTTTCCTCCTGGCGGGCCGCCGCTAATCGCTATTTTATTTAGCGGACAAACTGGCAATTACATCGCTTCACGAACAAGACACGCACCCACGCAGACCCGCTCGGGCGACGCCGCGCCGTACCGTTCGTCTGGGTGCGTGTTCGTCGGCACACAGAGTACGAAAGGGCTGAAAAGGATCCTCGATCAACGAAACGTAAATATTATCTGCGAGAAAGGAAAGAACGCGTGATTATGCTACAGAGAATGCATAAGTATTACATTAAACCGGTAATTGTCGAAATATTTTAGTAGAAATTTTATGTAAATTGCTTTCATATTTTAATTCACATGAGAATTTCTTAAGATTTATAATCAGATACGTGCTTCTGAAAATTGGTTCTTCGAAAAGATAGCGCGCGGATGATCGTCTATTCGTTGTTTTCTCTTTTATTCTTCTGCAGATAAAAATACTATTTCTTAATGTAAAAGCATAAAATAATAATAATAGAAGTCTTTATTTTTCTATAATTTTGTAAAACTTTGTAAAATTAATATAATTTTATAAAATTTTATAAATATTTAATAAAATTCTGATTTAAATCTCAGCTGTTTTCAATTTTCGCGAGGGAATATCAAATTATGTTTTATAGGAAATTCTTTTCAATATTGTTTTACCATTTCATAGATATTCAGACAAGTTAAAGTAACAATTTACTGCATCTGTACAAAAACAAGGATTGTTTCGTTTTCATCTGCGCAATGTAATATGTAGAAAAAAAAAATGCGTAGAGCAAAAACTTCACCGCAAACACATTTTCGTTTGTTACACGAGTAACGGACACAGAGTGGCGAGGGAAACAAATGTAAAATCGAGCTGGCTAATAGCCGCAGGCGTCACAATGTAATCCGCGCGTGGTCGAAGACAAGCGATTTCGAGCCCGGAGTGATAAGCGCACATACATTCTTTTGTGATCGTGAGAATATCTAAAGGCCACCCGAGAACTCGATGACGGTGCCCGACGACGCGCGGCAGGCATGTTGCACAATACATTTCAGTCCATTAAGCACAAATCCCCGTTATATGAAAAGAGCTTTATGCAGTCTTGCGATATCAGGAATATTACATCACGCAATACATAAGATTTACCTCTCGAGTTTCTTCCAACTTCCGTCAAATGTTAAGATTCTTAGCTGACTTGAGGTAGAATTTCTTATTGAAAAAAGAAATTCTCTTGTCGCACTTGAAATTTTCCAATTACATGTAATTTAGAAATCTAAACATACACGCGACTTAAATCTTCAATTAATCAATTATACATTTAAATAAAATTTTATTCTTTATTTAATTTTAAGTCAATACGATTAAAAAATATTAAAAATAAATTATTGTATTGAAAATATTAAATTAAGAAAATATTAATTCAAAGTTTTAGTCACGATGTCTGATGTTAGATGTTAAATGGTGCAAAGTATCGGCTCATATTTAATTAAATGGGGAAATCTTTAAAGTCGATGAAAAGATCCTTCAGTAATAGCAAGAAAAACCAAGGACACACATGCATAATATACTATGAAATAACGTTGGTCATAAATCGCACCGATGAACGGTGTGCATTTGAAAAGCAATCATATAAATTGGACAAAGTCATATAAATCTGATACCCGCGACATCTCTTCCGCGACGATATCTTCAGAATACGATTGCATGAAAATATCTTCCACGGAGATATACCGAATTGTTAAAGCCGCGCTTTTTCCCCGACGTATTTTATTACCTTCTGTATACAAATTGCAAATATAATTGCTTAGTAGAATTTATTTTCAGTTAAAAATAACAACATCGTACCGCAGACAAATCTCCAAGCATATATTATTTCATAAAGGGATGTATGTTTCTTAAAAGATCAGATTATTAACATGACATATAGCAATTTTTTCTTAGCTGGAGATTATTATAATAATTAATATTATTATATAATTATTATGATAATAAAATCTATATTTGAAAAAAAAATATTTCTCAATGTGTATTTTCTTAAATACATAAGAATATCAAATAAAATTATACTCAATTAAAAATAATCTGTGAAGTTAAAAAACGCACTTGGGAATTTTCAAGATGAAATTTGCTCAACTTTTGTTTATTTTTAACTTTTTTTACAAAATTAATAAAAAATAATTATTTATGAATAAATGTGGATAAATGGACAATTAAATGCCATGTCAATTTTCGTAAAAATTCGCATTTTGTTAACTTCACAGATCTCTCGTCTTAAGATTAATAACAAAATAAATCTATCAGAATAAATTGATTTAAAGAGGACCACACGATTGTCGATTACACTATTGACATTTTTAGGGAAAAAAATGTATTGTATGGCCTGCAATTCTTGATGCTCTTAGAACTTGCTCGCCGTTACATTAAAATAGAACATAAGCAAGCTTGCCGAACCGCGCGGAACTTATTAACGCAACAATGTTAACTAGGTGCTCGTAGGAAGTGTAGAAAAGCCGCCCCGAAGGAGAGGCACGATGACCACGTATCATTCATTGCATGGGGGCGTATTAATAACCGCTGTCGGGATCCGATGCGTAACATCTACACACGTCCGATTACGAACAATACTTGTAATACGCGGTTGTGGCCGCGCTCCCTCAGGACAGGGAGCATCATGTCAAAATGATCTGAAATGCAATTGTCACACGAATATCGCTGTCAAGACTGATTGTGCCTATGCGGTATTATTGCCGTTGCGTCAGCGTAAATTATACGCTAAAGCATCCTTGAGCGCGTTTACCTTGACCTTTCGCGGGTAATTTTAATCCCTCTCGAAATCGATGTAATTCGAGCGAAGTCAAACTTCGAAATACAGTCTGATTTCTTTTCTGAATTACGTCAATGAAGACAAAACTATCAGATGAAGAGAAACAAAAATACTTATATTTGTACAATATCTTCTTAGAGTTATTATATCGATCCATGCCCCATCTTCCCGACGAAGAAATTTATTATTAAATTCCTTGACGGAAGTTATGCGAACGGTTAGCCTGAGCGCGGTCGATGGGAAAACTTATCGTCTGTACAGTTTAGTCATGAAACTTAGTTACGAGACTTCGTGCCAAAGGTGGATTAAAGTTTTCCGCAAAGTAGCAAAGTAACCCTGTCCGATTGTACGATTGTAAAATGATCATTGTATTGCCATTTCTGGAATGTTCGGTGCAGTAAGCGTATTCTTTATGGTACAAGGAACAACGTTTGCGAGAGGCGATAATAACTTAACGGATAATTTCTGAAAAAGAAAATATACAGATATAAATTTCTCTCAAATTATACACGTTTATATCGTCCGATAATCATCTGACAATTCACATCTCATCGTGAACGCGGATTTTACAGTTACGATAATTGTAACCACCAAAGGCGGCAAAGCAGAGGTAAAGCTAAGTGTGTATGTGTGTGTGTGTGTGTGTGTATGTTATGGTTTTGTTAAAATAATAAAATAATGTAACGTTCACCGCGCAATTAGATTTTGCTCTCACCATTCTGTTCGCGCGATGGAAATTGATTAGCCGATTTGCTACATCGCGATATATATGTACGTAACGAAGCGACAACGATTCCTCTTTCTCTCCCGAGGCGCTCTCTCAGCCCCCACGACGTAATAAATTCTCCACGAAACGCTGCGTGGATCGCCCTTAATTTATAATCCACGCGAAACAGCGCAGCGGAGTCAAAGCATCGCGGAAGCGCGGGGCGCGAATAATTCACGATACCACCGTGTTGGTGGTTGCGTTCACTTAAGGCTCTATCTAACTAGGAAGAGCCGTGGGCGCCATTATGTGCACACTCTTGTATTATCAGACGTGTCTCTAGGTTTCGTATTTACTATCCCTGTCGCCGGCCAGTATTTTTTCAATCTTTTTTTTTCTCCCTTCTTACCTGCCGTCATTCTGACGCAGAAGCTCGTAACATACTTTCTTGACGGTCGTCCTTTGTTGGCATCCGACGTGCCAGAATTTACCGTAATAGTCAACCTAGAATATCGACGAGAAAGAGAGAGAGAGAAAGAGAACAGCGATCGCCGAAGGCACGTTGATAATGAGGGTAATAATTTAAGATTCAGACGCGATCTCGTATATACACATATGAGTATGTATATGAGCGTGTAGTTTATTGATGTATTACCTAAATGCCTTGTATCTAAATGCATGTTTTGCCTAAACGCGCGATACGTCAGAGTTTAAGTTTAAAACGCTCCTTATCATTTCCCAAAGTAGAATTTCCTAAAACTTTGCAAGGTGATCTAAAATAATATTAGGGATTACTTTTTTTTTTATTTATCCTATTTTATTTAATTTTTTAATTGGTGAAAGAGAAAGAGAGTATTGATTCCGAAATACAACATGTAAAACAGATTAGATGTAAATCGATTTTATTTTAGCCTTTCGATACTTATTTTTTATACCTTAGAATAGAGCGTGACAAGTTTTAAAACCACATTTTTATAACAATAATAAAAAAAAAGCGTATGTTATTACGATAAGGCGAAATCTCGCAAAGCGACGTTCAAAGCAGTGATAGCGCGTGACGAAGTAGTTTAGAAAAACGCCACGCGAGCAAATTAACTCATTTATGTCCCGCTGCGACGTGCGAAATATCATGTTTTTGAGTGACGAATCCACGACGTGACAGGTGGTTGGCAAGGACATCGCTGTTACGCAAAACGATGACAAAACGGTACTGGCTGCGAGTCAATCGCGGTCCTTACTTAGGCCGTCTGCGACGCGATCGTAAAACCCGATTCTCCGCCGAACCGTACGTTGCTTGCTCACTCTCGATCCGCATTCTCTATTTTTGCGTTAGACCGACGGGCACTATCGCTCGTATGCAAATCAATGTGAAGGAGAAACGAATAAACTTCGAACCCCAATAAAACGTCATCGCGTGCATCATCAGCGCAATTACCGATGAATTTACAAGCCACTTTAGTAGGTACATATCAATTTTACGATGTTAAAACGCGTTCTAGCCTCGGCGAGAGATACCGCCGTTGAGCCGTGACTCCGAAACTGCCTTTTCCTATTAATTATTAATATTAATAATCTATGACTGCCTGTGTCAAACGAATGGTAGAATCAACTATTTTTTTAAAAATATGAGTAAAAAGCGATGTTCTTTTGTCAATAGCATCGTATTGCGCATATCATCCATTACACGTGTTTTTCTAAATCCGATAATTTCTTGGAAGGAATAATTATGAGTTTTGCGCATTGGATAATAAACGCGTTTAAAGCATTCAAATAAATCGAAATATATACGCTGAAAAAAAATTTTGGTTAAAAACGGACGAATCAGAAAAATCTTGTAGGATTGATCAAATCTTCTTATAAGTTATTATAAGTATTAAGTTATAAAGTATTGAGTTCTATTATAATAATCAGAATATTTGATCAATCCAACAAGATTTTCTGATTCGTCCGTTTTTAATCAGAATTTTTTTTCAGTGTATATATTTCATTAAGCATAACAATATCGGTATGCACGTATGCACACATTTTTATGTTCAATGATGCACATGTTAACCAAATAAAGTTAATCAGAATAACAAATTCTTTCGTTCAGATAAATATCAATTTGGCGATTATATTTAAATAATAAAAACTCAAAATGATATGCCAGTTAAAATATTTTTGTATCTACTGGAGGATATAATTTACAATTTTTTATTCAATTTTATAAGTAAAGATTTTTATTCGAGTCACTAGATCGTTAATTGTAAATTATTGTACTCCAATTACACCGGTAATTCCTTTACTTCCTTGCAGTACAATGCTGCAAAAACCCAAGACATCTTCGTTGACATGGTACCGATGTCATAGTTACCCTTACACAATTGTTACATAATTGTACTATTAATATCCGTATTTCAAAATAGCAGTTATTCACGAGGCGTTCAAATCTCGACGAACATTCACAGTGTCGGAGAGAAGTACGGCATAAATATCGGTAATGGAAGCCATGAAAGACGGATTTAAACGGAACTTCAGTTCACGAGTACAGTGAAAGTGCGCGGGTGAGATCGGAATTATTGGAGCATCGGAAAGCTGTTAACATTAACATCCATTTTACGATTCTACGGAAATTTCCGAATGTTCGTAGAAAATCCGGGCTGAACTTTATTTCAACATAACTCTGCTGATTTTTTTTTACGCGCGAATAATATATAATCATACGTATTATGGCTGTCAGCATATTTTCATGCCGCATAATTATACACATATCCTTATTCACGTCTGCACATTTGATTTATTTTTACGACACCGAGTAACATTCCGCACAATGTCATTCAAGGCTGTGAATATTTTACTTTCACCCAAGTTTCTCAACAGCTATCAATACGAGAAAAGAGATCGTCCGTGTGAAAGGCGTTTCAGCCGTTTCCGAAAGTATTGCCGCTCGTATCGATCTAATAAATACCACATAATTGTCGCGCACGTAACGTACGCCACGTGTTACGTGTTCTCGTGAAAAATCTTTGTTTCCTGCCGGAGTAGCTCGGCGTAGAGACAAGCCTGAATAGGCAATTACGATTTTATGCCGTAAAAAGGAATTCGTATTTACGTACGTCTCGCGCGTGTACCTTGTGTACATACATTACGCGCGTATACGTGCACACGTATGCATATGCAAGTGCAAAAAAGGAAGCCGCGGAAAGGGGGAGGACGGAGAACAAAACGCCGTAATGTTGGGAGCTCGAGACGAAAGACCGGGACAAGCGCGACGCCGTAATAACATTCTTTATGCGCGTTTCACGGGATGGAAACGCCGGGATAATTCTAGAGCAGAAGAATGAACACCTGCTGCCGCACCTCGAGGAGAGCACCCATTCACGGTTCTTCGTTTTCATTCAGCATTTCTTCTTACTTCGCGCCCGTACCCGTAATTTCTCTCGCTCGCGCGACTCGCGAGCGTAGGGACGCGCGGTAACGAAGTAATTAATCCTTCGGCTACCTACATACGTGCCAGCCGACGAGTTCGCGGTAATAGCAAGAAACTTTTAATCCTGCATATCAAAGCGGCGATCTCATTACGATTTTTTTTGCATAGTGCAATTAGGACAAGGAAAGAATGTATCACTGCAAATACTCTGTGATTATTAATAACCCGCGATATGTCTCTACACTGTGAACTTCTATGGGTTGCCACTGCTCCTACTCAATATTCGGTTAATTTGACTAAGACAGTGTGATAAAATTAGCGACATATTGAGTAAGTCTTACTTAATAAAAATTAATATGTTAATCGAAATTTTACCTTCCTTTTAGTCAAAATTAATGAAATATTGAGTAGGAGCAGTGGCGACCCACTGAAAAAAAGGATTGGTTATAATAATCCAGTTTTGATAAAAGTTATCAAGAACCTTGGTGAAATAGTTTCAACTAAACATATAGGTCATTATAACAAAATAATGTTATAAAAATGAAATGTTCATAATTTTTATCAAATGTTTTGTTATTATATTATTATATTTAGTAATGAACTAATTAAATATTTCAAAATAGTTGCATTACTAAATACATCTTATAAGTTCACCTAGAATTTTTTTTTCCAGTTTAGAATTGTTAAAATGTTTTTTCAGTATAGAATAGTTAAAAATAACTCAAATTGAGTATAATTTGACACTACGAATTTAACAGTGTAATCCGCGGCGAATGACAAGATGGATTAGAGAGCTAATTTCTCGAACGCACCGCAATCGGGAACGTAATCGCGAATCGCGGAACTCACGGATGGCAAAATCCTCGTCTCGTCATGGCTGTGCAAATAACGACGGATCGAAAGTGGACGCGCACGGCGATGAGAAAAGTTCTGAGCGCAAAGTTCTTGATTGCGTTTAATCAGAAGGACCGAAATCGACGGTAGAAGAGCAAAAGAAGCGTCGCGTTGGATAACGCCGTTAATGCGGCACGACAATCCGATCATAACGGTAACGTAACGTAACGTAACGATAATAGTTGTAGAAAATTATACCGGTCCCGGTACGCAATTAAAGCGTTACTTTGTAATACGTAACACGCGAGTTCCTCCGCTCGCCCATGTAAGGAAACCCGTTCCTGGGGACTTAATTTTCATCCGGGGCTCTGTTTCCGGTTTGGTAACCTCCTGAAGAATTGCAATAATGCGTAACACACACGGCTGCGCGACTTCTGCTTTTATACATGCAACAAACTCTCACTCGGAGCGCAATTATCGATGCCTCTCGTCGAACTTTTAAACGAAACTTTGTTGCTCCCGTAGCTAGTGTTTGTCACACTAAATGATCCGTGTAATGACGCATGTTACACGCTTACGTCCACGTGAACTCAAAATACCTTTTAAACTCGCATCGACGAGATAAGGTAATAATTTTCTCTCTAAACGATGTAAATATAATAAAATCTAAAAATTTGTTACGCTGAGTAATAAACGATTAGTATTCATAGTAAATTCTAATAGATAATCACTGTAATGGATTTTCGGCGTAATTAGTGGTTTGATTCACGAGATGATTGCGCGCTGCAAAATCCAAATTTAGAGACCGATTGGAAATGGTTGACGTCAAAAGTCGAACAAGCGACGGTGCGATATTGCGTAGACTCAAATAGGTAGACGAACATGCATTATGCTGCGTGTAATTAAATTTCTACGCTTGCACCACATGAAACGCGGCGAATTTTGAGATCGGTCAGCCAATGCCCATCAGCAAGCGACGACTTTGATAACTTAATTACCTGCCCACTAATTGACCGTCCAACTTTTCATTTAAAACAAAAGCAACGTTGGCTAATGTGATGAGGCACCTCTTGTAATAATGAATGCAATGTAACTTAAGAAACATTAACGTTTTTTCAAGGGATATTATAGGCTAATATATAAACATAAATGTTGTTACATTTAATATATTCTGTGTTTCTAAAACTATAACTTCAGTAATCCTCTGAAATGATTTTTTTAAAAGATAATAATTAGATAATAATTACGATATTTTATAATAAGACAGAAATTACTAAATATCTAAAAACTAATTCTGTAATCTCTATAACCCTAAAACACATTGTGATGAATATGTGTTTAAAAAATTTAGTATTCTCGTTTTAAAAAAATTAATCTTAGTACTTTTTGTAATTTTAAAATTTGATTTTATGTCTAGCACTTTTATACACACACATATATATATATATATATATATATATATATATTTATGTATTTTTTATATCTTTCTTACATATAAAATATTGTGTGTACAATTTATTAACTATGTTGATATAAATGATCAAAATATACGATCGACTATAATCATATTTGTGTGTAATAAATGATTTGTTGATTGAGGGATATAATTTACTTCAATTATTTGGTAATTATGACGCAAATATATTTTATCTATGCTCGAAAATAATTAAAACTATATGCGCAGGCAGTTTTAAATTGATAGCGTTTTTAATTTAAATTACATTAATTTTTACAGGAAGAGAATTAATATTTCATTCGAAACGCATTTCAATCAAAATTGTATTACTGATTGAAAATTTAAAAGTAAAATGTAAAATTGCAAATCAAAGGAGCTTTGCAGCAATTTCGCGTTTTTAATTAACTATCCTTTTTTTCAAGAGAATTGAGAAGTTAATTATTCCTGAAGCGATCCAACATATCACGCTACCATTGAAAATGCTATTTATTGTGCAAAGCAACTAGTTCCCCATAAAAGAAGTCTCTCTTTTCACCATCAATTTCACAGGCAACTTTAGTACATTTGTTTAAATCCTTTATCACTCTACCGCGATAATTAAATGCGTCGTCTCTCCTGGCTTGAAATGAGAACGAGACTCCGAGAAAGAAACAAACATTCAAAGGTTGCCCTCATATTGTCATTTTCGAATGGGGTACCACAGAATCGCGCGTTTCATCGTGGTTCTTCCTCATGTCTCTCTTTTTCGACGGCAGGCAGGCAATTAAATCCACCGTTGTCAGCGAAATTACAACGGGAGTTCCGTTTCTGCTCTCACGTGACCGTCGCACAATGAGGCGAGGAGAGACACGAGACACCGCCCGTCCTGGTTTCCAGCATTTGACTTCCGCCTCGGAATCCTCGTCGAGGCATTCTTGCTGCTTTGTCGCAAATCGAGTGTACGAGTACGTAAAAGGGAACAAACGAAGTCGGCCTGTTCTCGGATCTACCTCGGTCAACTCTGTTGGCAACTGCTTCGTATCGTGACGGAAATTTACTCGCCTCTGCTCCAATTTCCGACTATCCTTTAGGAGCGGTTTTAAGAACCAAAATCATTGCTCGAAATCATTTAAGTATTTTCTGAAGCTACTATGACTCTAAAACTCTTGTTACATGAAAAGATTTTATAAATTTTATAAATACAGAAACAAACAACATTTTTGTATCAATTTAAACTGAACAAATTTTCTAATTTATATGGACATGTTAAATTTTCACATATAACATGGTATAACATTTTCACTAAAAACACAAAGCATCTCTAACGTATCCATGATACAAGCTAAGAATTTTTTTAACGAATTAATATCTTAATTCTCTTTCTTCGTAATCATATAAATTACATAAACATATTACATCGCAAAGAGTAAAAAGAAGCTAAATAAACATAAGATGTAAAAAAAATGCATTTTTTAATTTAACGTCGTAAAAATGAGTTTATACTTAATTCTTTTCTAAGGCGGCGAGGCGAGTAAATTTAATTAAACCATATATTGCTTTATATGAAATAACAGTATATTATTTAAGACACTGGAAAAATATTTGAGGCGTTTTGTTCACGAAGGTTCAAATCGAGAATTATTTTCTTTTATGTCACATGAAATATAATTATTTTAGAATTATAGTTATCTAGTTAATGCAGACCACGACAAAAAAAGGATCATAAAGATTCTCTCCAGCAGTTATTCGCTACTGGGTCCAATGAAATTATACAATTACTGTGAGAAATAGGACTTAATTTCAAACTAGAAATCAAAATCGCAATACTAAGGAAAACGTTTCTAGTAACACCTGGGTGATTGTTCTTCAAAAACTTTTCATGCCGATCAATCACCAAAATGAGAAGATCTTTGACAGGATCGACTTCTAATAGCTTCGCCTAGCAGTTATTAATATGTGTGTGTTTTCTCAATACTAAAACCAGGAGGGACGAAGCGAGAGAGAGAGAGAGAGAGAGAGAGAGAGAAAGAAATATGACGCATACGCGGATGTGACCTTAACCTACTTCCTCTTTATTTTTTTCTTTCTCCCTTGCTCTCTCCCTTGCCTCTTCTTTGCCCTCTCATCGGTAAACTCCTCTCGTTCCTTATTCTCTCTTTCTCCATTTCACATGTACTTATATGTGTAATGACGTATCCGTATGCAATCGACGATGTCGTATACTTCAGCTCGTGGGCATGTATTAATATCAAACCGCCATGCTGCTTAAATGAAATTGAATGTGTACGGAATACTAACTAATACGGAGTTTACAGCTCGGTTGATACGGCCGTCTTTGATCAGTTATGCGATTTGCTTTCGCGTACAATCATTTGCCTAATGGAATATGGAGGTTGCTTTACTCGATTAATACAAATTTTGGCGATTGATCTTATCGCCAGAGTGGAATTGAAAATGTTCGTTATCGAACTAATAATCACATAAACATAACGCTGAGAAATTGTCCGTATATCTATTGATCAACGTTTGACGCGGTTGGACGAATACTGTATGCTATTTTAAAATATGAGCGAGACTTTCTCCCTCTTTTTTGACACACTGAGGCATTTTTCGCGAGACGAGAAAAGTATTCTTTAACTAATGATATGAGATTTCTCTGGACGAGTTTGTAACGGCACGTTATAATGTGAGACAGCTAGGAAGCCACATATCTTATTAGTAGAAAATGTTGTTTGTGGGACGTGTATCTGAGCGTTACTAAACGTTTTTATCAGAATACGTTATGCTCTAATGGAACATTGAGTTAAGGAGAAAGTGCGAATGTTTTGCGTGCGATTTCTGGCCAGTCATTCGCGCGACACTTACAGTTCCGCGTTGACACTTATTTCATTGCTCTAATGCGCTATAAATCACTTGATTAATATATGCCGGATCATTTCAACGTTCTATAATTAATATAATAATGTTATTCACGTCAATAATTGTTCAGTTTAATAATTTAATATCATTATGATGGATCAATCAAAAGTTAAATTAGATGTCAAATTAATAATGTTTGTCAAGTTAATATTGATTATTGACTATAATCAGTCAGCGTTTTCACAAAAGCAAGTGAATAATTGAGTTGAATATAAATTCAATGACTTAGAAATTTCGACTTCGCTGACGCTTGATAATTCCGTTAGTGCGGAACGACTAGCTCGAAATTCGATTTAATAATGCCCATCAATGTGCATCCTATCAGGACGCTGCACATGCTTCAGTTGGTTCGCAACGGGGCTGGTGCATAATCGTAAAATCGATTATCACGAGTGAGTTTCTCGAATACGTAGGTACAATCACGAGACGAGAGTCCCTCGAGAAACGCAATTCCGCCGCAGGACGCAAAGGCGGAATCGCGATAGAGGAACCGGTCGATCGAATGTCGAAAAACTGCCGTAATGTTTCAACAATCGCGCGAGCGCCTCGCATTCCGCCGTGATACGTGCGATTTTTTTGTCGCCGTATCGCCGCGGTGTTCCCGCATAGGCGACGTTCGGTGACATTTCGAAGGGAATTTAAAGTGAGCGGGAATACATGCGGCAACGGAAAAAACGGGGCCCCGAGATATTTCAACGTCGCCGTCCTCTTCCTCGTTGGCGCGCGGGCCCGCGTTTGTGAGGGAAATCACGACGCGCGGCGTTGATATTGTCTTCCGCAGAGACGTCGTCGATGCGCCGCCATCACTTTACAAGCCGTGTGGGAATGTCCCTCTCCCGACGCATAACAAACGCACGGGACAGAGCAAGAAACCCGATCGACTGGTGTATTTTTTCAAACGTTGTCACGCTACGTTCGCGAAAAGGCATTCTGTTGGCTCGAGTCGCGATTGGGTTACCTCGCTCTTTCATCCTTTCCTGCTGGATATCACGATGGTGGGTCTACAGAAAAATTCCAATTTGGGTCTTAAACCGAGAGGTAATCGCATTCCCAGCACTCTACATTGCATACTTATGCATTTCACGTCCCTGTTCATTCACACATCCACAAATACATACGGATGTTAGTACGACCGTGCAATCTGTTCATGGTACACTTTGCTTATTGCTAATATCAACGGCACTATCCCAACTGAAACGAGTTAAAAAGGTATTGTGTTTCACAGATTCCAATAAAGTTTGAAAACAAAGAAACGTAGCTCGAAAGAGGATTTACAGAGAATCCTAAAAAAAAGACTTTGAAAGATCTCTACTCAAAGCGAAATAGATTTTTTTCTCGATTCCGTGCACAACCTCACAATTGAAATTTCTTTTTCAATTTTTCATGATCGACGTGAAAATAACATCACTTAAACAGAAACATTACTAACGAATAAATTTATGGTATGGAAACAGAAACTAGAGATCTTAAAATATTTTCTTGAAAATCATACTTCACGACCCTATTTTTTATAATTGTATAAATTTATATCGTTATTTTCATCATCCAGTTATTTAAAACGGCTAGTTCAGGCTCATTAATTTAAGCAGAATAAATACGTAAAAAAAATCTAAATAAGTTCGGTCTAAAGTGGTTAAAAATATGAGAATATTTCCGAATCTATTTTGTTTTTTGTGTGGCTGCACAAATAAAATAATTACCAAAGTTTGTTATTATATCGTAAAACTTTCTGCCACATTAAACGCATCGAAAAGTTGGACTTAAGTAGATGATAACGATGTATCATTTTTACATATACATATATATATACATATACACACACATATATATATATATATACATACATACATACATATATCGCGAAAATTTAAATATATAATTTTATCCAATAACTGCTACCTGTATTACATAATTTCAAATTAATGTTATGCATGAACGAGCTATGAATGCTAATGTATAGATGCGTTAACTGTCGGCAAACGTAACAAATTACGCAAACGAAGAAAAACCATTAAAAGCCATAACATAGACAACTGTATTTTTATTAATTTATTATTGATTATTTGTTATATCCGTACTGCAAAACATTATTCATTAATTTCCTCCTCTAAATACACGCATTTATAAATATTAATAATAATAAAATGATTATAAATTATAATCCAAAAATTTACCATGTAAATATCAGTAAATTAATAATAACAAAAATAATAAAAGAAAAATTCCGCATCGGAATAAAAAATTATATAATTCGAAATTAAAAAGAAATGCGCGCAGAACGAAAGGAAGAAGTAACTACGTATATGTAAATATATTATCAGTATCACTACGCATATACAATGTAGAGCATAAAGCGCGTGCATGCTCATAAACGCAAGTGCATTCCTCCAGAAAATCGCATAGATGAGTAGACGCGCCATCGTGGTTTTCCAGCTGTGCACAAGGAGGACAACCACGAAGTAAATTCCGCTGATGTTTCAACGACGATGGAACAAGAACTTTGTTGCTGAGAGAGAGAAGATAGCGAGGGAAAATTTGCATCTCGTAGCTGCGATATATTATACTGCGAAAAGTACCTAAATCAACGGGAAAAACTTTTATATCGAGGGATACATTTTCATACATGCATGTGCGCGCGTGCAAACACAACTTCTGGTTTAATGAAGACAAAACATTAATGCTGGAAGAATAACAAACACTATAATAGTAAAAATATACTTTACGAAAGTGCAATAACTATAAAAAATGAAACTTCTTAAATCCTTACGATTAAAAATAATACGTATAAAATGTAAAATGAAGATTTTTTATTCTTCCCTTCCTATATTAAAAAAGAATTATGCAGAACTACTCATTGTGCCCTTATTTTTATTTAAAAAGTGTATAAAACCTTATGAAAAAATTTTATAATGTATACTTCTAATAAGATAATGAAATTAACTTTTGACAACTTTGCGCATGATACGCAAGAAACGAAAATATTTAAATAGATACACGAAGCCAAATAGTAATATTATTTGAGAAAACGAACAATTAATGTCTTGTTATAAAGCAATCGTAATGTTTGTTTGGAGGAGAGTTTAAAAACCAACAAAGATGATCAGTACTGACAATAGAGATTGCGATCATTCCTTTTTGTTTTTAATAATTGATTTGATATACGCCGAGAGATTTAATGCTAAAATTTCTTTCAAATCCTTGAACTTCGATTTAAAAATGATTTTTCAAAAACCGGTTTTCGAAAATGACTTTAATCCTTCGAACAATGAGATATTAATAATATCATCAAGAAAAATGACTAGATGTATACATTTTGCAATTGTAATTAAGATTTTTTCAAAGTCGATAATACCGCCACAATGCGTCGCGTCTCGCATAAGCATATCGACATTGTGCAACCGATATTCGCGGCCAAAAACACTTTTGAATAATACGATTTTTTGCTCCATTATTCACTGCTTGGAAATTAATTTCCTGTCGGTCGCATTTACAATTCTATATGTGCGTACACGCATTGCATTAGCATAGGTTCTATCAGCGTACGAAAGTACGCTGTATCAAAGTGGTTTCCAATTAAACTGTCACGATTAACGATGTCGATAACATTAAAAATATCATTCATTCCTCTTTCCCTTGCCATTGATATTCCAGCGAGAAGAGAAAAAAAGATTGACGATTTCGCATATAGAAAATTCGAACAAACGCGTCTGACTCGGTGACTCGGAGAAATAAACATATTTTTTCATTTGTGACGTATAAAACGTTGACATTTAAGACAATGGTTTAATGCGATGACGTTTAAGATAAAGATTTAATGTAATATTTCTGAAATGAAAAGGTTAAAGAGTGAAAAGTATTCTTATAGAACGAAACTTGAATACTGTTTCACTGTATGTTTTTTATAAATATATGGAGTTAATTATACACACGCATAATTTCGTTAAAAAAGCTATGTAAAAGTTTTAATCTTGCATGAAAAAGGGCAATGGGATGGAGATACTCGTGCCAAGTGCTATCTTGCAAGATCTTAAAATGAAATTTATCGCATTGCGCGTGCTTAACCACGATTAATAACTGGCTAGGCATGCATAATCCTAAGCTCATTGTAGATTCTCTTTAAATTTCATTTAAATTTCATTAAATTACAAGTTTCGCGCAACTATGCAGATATAATTCACAAGTTACAGAGATTAATGAGATTTTTTTTTCTTCGTTTAATTTAAATCGAGATTTTCAGAATTACGGACTTTAAACGTATCGTGATGAAACATACGTGTCATGTTTCTCGTTTCTAAAGAAGAAATAGACCGTTCTCTAGGTTTTTCCGAAAGTTTCCTCGTGACAGAGAGGGTTTCACGAAGGAAAGATGGAGAAGACACCCGGATGACTTATGGTATTATACTTATATTCATCACTGTTTGGTGTAACAAAAGCAGACGGCAATTACGTGCCACGCGGCAAACCTGTTCCCGGATCTGTGAGGACGGGTTTCCGTTTCCCGGCTCGTTAAGGCGACATGGTCGACTTGGCTCATCCTGCAGCCAGAAAACTGTGCGAGTTCGCTGTCGTGGGACTCGGTGATGTTTTGTCGCATTTATTTAGCCCCGTCAGCAACGAGTTGGTTTATTTTATCCCTTCGCCCTCGATTACTCGAAATCTTGAAACGAGTTACCGCTCGAGATAAAACTTCCGTTATTTCTCTCTCGGTGAGCGTGAAAATTTTGTTTGAGACACTGAATAAATAAGACAATTTTCGTCTTATCTACTCATTCCATGTTTCACGCACGTATCGGTCGTTATTTATTTCTTAAGGTTTATTCAAAAGCGAATTGAGCGAAATAAGCAGAGTCATTTCTTAGCCCAAGGAAGATAGCCCAAGTTAAAAGGCTCAGTGTACATTTGCTACGATAAAGCAAAATCTCTAATATAAACATCCATTTATCGTGACATCACTTATTCTTCAAGTTCTTCGGACTTTAGATAAAGATTAAAACGTTTTATCGACAGCATATTTAGATGCCGATCGTAAGATTTATATCACTTTCAGCAAGTCTCTTTTGAAAGGTTCGATCTATTACGTCTCTTGAGCAAGTGAAAAAAAATTCCTTCTTGCGATGAAGCATGAAGTAAAGCGATTGTATCGAGTTTTATAACTCTGCTCTTAGATACATAAAGCACGTTATTACTCGGTCTGATTGCATTTATTGAATCATCATGCATTTTTGTAACGCGCTGAGGGAATCAAGATATCTAAATGCGTCGAACACCGCGGACGTCACGTAAAATGAAGAAGAGGAGCCTTTATCGTCTTGGCTTTCACCCCCTCGGAGGGCCCCGAACGATCCAGTTACTCCGAGCCTATGTGCCTGATTACGCTGACACGCTAATGCTGACGGGATCTCGTGATAGTTAAATCAGCGGATGTAATCCGGTGAATTAATTAACTGCTCCATAGCCTGCCTCGGCCAAATTAGCAGCTTACACCGCCGCCGTTTTCGATGGGTGGTCTTAGAGCGCGCATTACGTAGATACAATTCAGCGCTAATGCGAATTACATCAGGATCTCGCAGATCTCCCGCGCGCTCTCGCGCGCACACACACATATGCGCGCACATATTTGTGAATCACTTGCAAATCACTCTCTCGTATACATAATGCAAACTCGTGCAATTAAGGGACATATCTAACTCAAATGCACGGATATATCAACAAATGATAATTCACGGTAAAAGAGATAAGCAGCCGAGATAAATCAAATTAAGGTGATTAATCACGATAACGCAATAGAGTGTTTTGCAAGAATTACAGCCTGGTTTGAGATCCGAGCTCATTCCGCGTGAGTTTCAGAAAAGATCCGCTGGAGATTTCACCCGACGATTATTCTCTTACAATAGACTGTCTTCTGATTGGACATTTCGTATCTTGATAATTTGGAATTGAAGAGATGAGAATCGATTAAGATGAAATCTGCTTGAAATCGCATTACGGCCCCCACAGTTTATCTTCCTACTTAACAAAGAGCGAACAGCTCCTGTGCACGTGTAGCAAAGTACTTTCTAATGACGTCTCCGTTTAAATATTTAGAAGGGGGGAAAGCACTGAAAACAATACTGAATTTGTTAGACACGCGTCTAAAATGTCACACAAATATAAAAATATATCACACAATGTTAGATAATTGTCATTGTAATGTAATAAGTTACATATTAATTAGAATATTATTAATAAATAAGATATTCGCCTCTCACGTGTAATTATTGCATTGATCAACAATAGAGCATTATAGAGGAAAGTGGGTCCCGTCGTTAGAACTCTCGCGTCGTCCGCACCACTACGAAAGTTCGAAACATTGATCTCCTCTAACATGATAAATTACCACGTGCGTGGTGTTGGTGCGTAGGTTCGCCGCAAGCCGATCGTAAATAATAAGAGCGTTGATGTTAGACCACTAGTCTACCGTGATTTATCAAGAACGCACTCTCCCGCCGTCCGTTATCCCTAGCGATGCGCCGGTACGAACACAACACCTAAACGGTAAATCTACCTCCCGAACCGCTGCCGCCGCGCCGCTCGCAATGGACGCCGTAAAACCGCTGAACCTGCGCGCGTCTCGTGCGGTAGAATGAGATCAAGTTGTGGAATTAATTAGGGAGAAACTTTAAGACGCGTTTAAGCGTTAATTATATAACCATCCCGTCAGAGGCTGGTTTCGCGAATTTATATCGATCTCGCGAAATTACATGAGATTCCGTCGACAGAGTTTCACTGCGAAGCCCTCTTTCTCCCGCCGGATGCGTTACTCCATGAGGGATTAATCCTGATGCACGATCCCCGCATAAATCCGCACGACGGCGTCCGGGAAGTTATGATTTCCACGAAAAAGAGATTACGCCGGAATAATAGAGCGACGGCAATAAAACTGCAAAGTATCATGTTGTAGCAGCGTTTACGACCGGATAATATTGTTGATTTAAAAATGCAAAAGTGCAGCTTAAAGACGATACGAGCTAATAAAGCGAGTGAAATAAAAATTTGATAATTATGAAATATTCCGAATGTAAAGAAATTAATTTTGCATGCGTTCCTTTTTCTTTTGTAGTCGACTTGAAATCGCTGCGATTTGTTTTATTCCTACACGTTACTTGTTTTTATAGAACTTGCACTCAATGCCTCGTAACACAATGCTGCTATGATATTGTTCCATTTTATTCAATTTTCTCAATATATCGGACTATTCATATAATCATACACAGACATACAACATATATACACAACTTCATTTAATTTTTTATTGGATTTATAATCTCTGTGGAAAGTATTATTGTTGCTGGTGTAAATGTCACCTATTGTTTCCGATAAAAATTAAACGTATGCGTTTAACGTATTATTTTATAAAAACCGTTCAGAGATCGAAAATATGTAATCTGTATTTTACAGTAGCAATTACAAAATTTCTGGAATAAATATGTTTTAACATTAAAAATATTATATAAATAAATTATATAAAAGAACTGTGATATTTTATTAAACTGCACACCTCTGTAAAGAAAACGTTTGAGAAAGAAGAAAAAATTGATTTTCAGATATTTTAAGTTCAGGAAAGACAATGAACGCGACACACCTGAAATATCATCATAACAAAGATAAGATAATCGGAGGAAAATAATCATGATTAGCATGAAGGCAATAGCCAAGTAGCGAATCGTCGCGGTGGCGTTGCGGCTGCGGCTGCAGCTGCGCGACAGCCTTCCGATTCTCACCCACATCGCGGTGGAATGGGTATTCGAGAGGCAGAAAAGTGAAAGCCTCGACGCGTAACGATCTAAACTATATCTAGATAGAGAGACGACGGGGGTACACGGAGACAGAGGGGGAGGGGGGGAGATCGGAGTTATATAGTACGGGAACGAAGGAAGAAACGAAGAAAGACCGACAAGAAGGACCGTGCGGGGATCGGAGAGAGAAGGAGAGGGATTCTGCACTCTTGAACTATCCGAGCGAATGTAGACCACGAGACCGTGTCGCAACCGTCTGTGTTTGCTACACCACCTCCCACATCTCTTTCTTTGGTATTGGTCCAAACCCTTGCCACTCGTCGGAAACCTCTGTCTCTTTGTGTTAATAGCTCGAGAATTGCAAAAGTCTCATTTTGGCCGAATTTCTATTTATGTATGTTAAAAGCTATAATATTTATAATTGGCGGTATCCAACTTATTAAAGCTATTTTATAAATTCTTCCAAAAATTCGAAAAATTTATCCACTTTTTTAATATAAAAGTACCAATGTCGTTAATCGTCACATTTTTATAATATTTAATCATATTATATTTCTTGGTAAAGTACCAAGAAAATTCTGTTAAGATAATTTTAACAGCGAGAATTTACTAGAAAAGAAAGCTTTATTATATACATTTATAATGCTAAAAGTGAAGAAAATTCTTCCTTTTTTCATTGTATAATATCTTCCTAAAATCCGTTATAAGATGCTAAATTATGAATGGTAAATTGTAAATGAGAATTGGATAAATGAAAATAATATTTAATTTAGGAAAAATTTTAAAAAATATTTATATTAATCTGTTCTGTTTGCCGAATTTTCTGTGCATCTCGCTAAAAAAAGATAAAATTAGAATGCGAGAGATACAGTTAAATAATATCGCTCATTGTATCTAGGTCATAACATAAGATACCGCTACGTAGATATCAAGACCAACGTGGACCGCGAGGATGTCGCAACGGAATATCTCCCTCACCATCTCCTACACCTCCTTTTTTCGACATTCACCAAGCCCTGTCTTTTGTTCGAGCCTTTCCTTCGTGTCCTTATTAAGCGACATAACGCGGATACTCGCAGACAAAAATATAGGGTGGAATTTTTAAAAAAGACGGAAAAACTCATCACAAATGGCGTTTCATTTTTTAGATAGCTTTTACAGTTATTAATTCTTCTTTTATTTTTTAAAACAATATTGTAATTGTATGAAAACTTTGAATCGATTTATTAAAAGGAAATGGGCATTTACTAACTTGGTCATTTAAAAGTGAGCACTTTAATTTTTTACTCTCACTATGCGAGTTACAATAGACCTGCCGCTAATGTATCTCATTTAAAATAATCTGTTAATACGGTTGGATAATAGTAGGAAGACGGATAATTCATAAAATATATCATGTCTTTATCTCGAGCTCATTATAAAAATGCATTAGGTAAACCTTAATAATATACAAACTCCGCATTGAGATAAAGAGCATAATAAGATGCAATAATTCTTTCAGGAAAATTATACAGGATGTTTCCGAGCTACTTTCCTCTAGTTATGGATTCTTCCAGCAATTTCACTGATAAAAAAATATTACGTAACTCTAACGAAGACTTGTAAGTCTCCAGCGTATGATACCATTAATGATATTTTCTTGTTGTTGCAAATCCGACTTTACGATAGTCGAGAAGTCAAGGCTACAGAGCAGTTTCACAGCGAGGCATGCACGTGTTCCTAACAAAGGGGATTTGCCTTCCGATTATAGCGGATCCTTTGGACAATAAGAGACTAGAATGGTTATCATCATCTCTGGCGCCTCCGAAAATTACGCCAGACTTAATGTTCTTACGGTTCTCTCATAACACTATGCAGTGTATTATTCCGTTACGAGGACTCCTTCACAATTCACAAACGCGGCAACTTTAGAACTTCCGCTGCACGCGATCACGTTACGTGTCTCCCTACATAAACGAAAGCATGATATGAATGAGACTATAAATGCCGCAAACAGGCGTCTCGTTATTATTACTGTTACTACTATATATAATATCTCCTTTTCTCAATAAATAATATTTATTTAGGAAGAAACAGAGAAAATGCACGTTTGCGTTACATGCCTCTCTACGTAAATGAAAGTAATAATATGAAAGAGACTGTAAAATGCTTCAAATAGATGTTTCGTTGTTACAACCACTGCTACTACATCTGCTTTTCTCTCTAAATGATACTTTATTTATATGAAAAAAAGCAAGGAAAATACACCCTCATGTTACATGGTTTTCTACATAAATGAAAGTATAATACAAAAAAAAGCTAAATATAAATGTCGCAAAAAAATATATATATAATGTCTCTTATTGCTGTTATTACTCCGTATAATATCTACTTTCGTTCTAAACGATATTTTATTTGAAAAAAGCGGGCAGAGATGTTTTCTCCATCCATTTTTTTAGAAATAATACATTGAAATCCTAATTTCGACGAATACCGTATTTCGAAAAAGAAAATAATTGAAAACAAGTTAGTGATTAACAGTTTTTATCAAATACTTTAAACATAACAATATTATAATTTTAATACATAAAAAAAAAATCATCCGTATTTTAACTTTACTTTACTGTTCTACATAGATCTGTATGTACGTGAAAATTCTGTCTTGTACGTCTGCTAAAGAACTTTCTTTGTCAGAATAACGTAATATAAACTTGTTAAGATCACACAACTCTCCGTGTCGTTCACGTTCTCACGTTAAAACAAACTTACTTTCCGAGTAAAAGTATCTGCCTCACTTTTAGTCATATGAGCTTGACGCGCCAAGTGCTAATGGAAAGCCGTCTGAACTATCTGACGCAACTTCGAAGATTTTCGCAGTCGTTGCCGCTTTTGTTTCGCGCCTCCGTTGCATCCGCGAAAGTCGCGCTCTTACGAAACCCGACGTCTGCGATCGCATGGCGGAGCGGAGCCAATAGACGTAGAAACAAGAAAGTATCACTTATCGACTGCATTTACTCTCGGAGGAACGGAGGATGGGATTCTCGAGTGAAAGTTAACCGACAGCGGAGGGGAACGCGAAGCAACGTGAAGGAGGAAGCAGAAGAGGAACAAAACAGATGCTGGGAGAGTGATGGAAAAAGAGAAGAAAAACAAGAAGACAGATCCGATCCGACAGATCGTACATACGTTTTCCAGCTAGTCTCACACAGTCCGTATACAAACGTATCGCGATTCTAATTAAAGCACGTATTATTTTACCGTGCGAAGTGATAGCGACGATTTCTCTCAATGCGTTTAGCGCTTCAATAATTAACGCTTCGTTTCTCGCGAAGACGAAACGAATGGACGATTTGAATCTGCGAAAGAGTGTCTCGGGAGAGAAACCTCGGCAGAAATAAATAGAGATTCAATTAACGGAGCAACCTGAGAAGTTCCTCGTTTTCGTAATAAAAGCATGCAAGAAGATTGTCTTTTGCCTCTTTGTTCCATGCAAAAATTTTTAATACCTTAAACGCACCGTATAATCAAAACAATCAGCATATTATAAAATGCTAAAGTTGCGTAACATTCGCGTCATCGTAATTGAAGCTTGATTAATGGGGTAAACAAGGATCCTCCATATTCCTTAATGGAACTTTTAAATCTATGTTTCTTATGATATTTAATACCTTGAATATACAGCAACATTAATTTACTGTGTACGTTAATTAATTAGCAATTTAATTAGCATGTTATGCACGAATAAAACATAACATTTTCTTTATAAGCTGTGTCGTAAGTAAATACGGCATTTTGTAATTAATTAAAATTCATCAAATAAAAACTGTAAAAAATAATTGTTTATTAACCTGAGAATTAAATAAACACTTAGAAAATTAGTTTGTATTTAATACTAAATTTTATAAACATGCAAATACATAAAAATCTTATTGTATAAACACTAAATTAAATTAAATTTTTAAAGAAAGTTTTATATTATTTAGTCATTATATTAATATTAAAAACTAAAAATAAAAAATAATGATAATGAAATTATCGCGTTATGAAAAGATTAATTCAAATTTGATTAGACATACGTTCTTATCAAGGTGACTATAGCTATTTTGATACACTAACTTGCTTCTACTTAAATACAGCGTATATTTTCACAAAAGTCACGCGTAAAGATGATAAAGGAACGACACGAAAGCAAAGATGCACACTGTTATCATGTTAATCGTTCCTATTGCCATTAAACCTACCGGAGATAGAACGTGCCAGCAAACATGCTAGCACGTGCTGCGGATTACAGATAAGGTATCAAGGGAAAGAGAAGACCTTTCTTAGTGCTTTATCCGAGTTACGTTAAGATACCACAACTATCCTCATCAGATAAATTAAATTAGCAAGTTACTAAAACAAGTAAACCAGAAAATCAAGTTGTGATAATATTACTAACAAAAGGAAGGAATAAAGTTATCAAAAACCAACAAAAGATTAATCATATTATACACATTCAATTACGTCATTAATTATCAAACACTTTGTCTACACACAAATATTCCAAAAAATTTTAATAATGGCAAAATATTCTTAATCAACTTTATAAATCTATATAGTTTATGATTGAAAGAGAAATTCATGTGAATTTTATGCTAATACTGAATCGGATTCACGGTAGAAAACAAATTAACATAAGTAATGAATGCAAAACGTAATTAATAAATGAGATAATGATTGAGGATAATTGTGTATAAACTTGATTGTGATTAAAAGTTTAATACGCATAAAATATTTCTGAAATTCACTCGTTAATAAAATTATTTTCAAGTGTCAAATATTACACGAAAATTGTTTTAAGCGCACGAAAGAAATTATAGATAAAAAAGATCTTTAATCACCTATAATATAAAAACTTTCTTCGCTAATAATTTCAAGTCTTAAATCTTGATCTCCCATATATTCTCGGAACACATTCCGAAACTTTTCTAGAAACTTTTAAAAGATTCATTATCTCCTTTATATTTCTGCATGCAATTAAACGTGAAGCTTCGCACAGCCGAGTGCTCTCGGCACGAAGCTTCTTTCTCTCTAATACATCGTTTTCTTTAAGAGATTGCGAATGCTTCTTTCCGTTAATTGAAAATTAAAAATTAAATTTTTATGCAGTGAGTCGGGTATTGCACGGATTTGTCGTATTATACTGCATAATATCGACAAAATTCTTGGTCTAATTGTACGTTCTATGCTTAAATTTATGTGCCAAATATAAAATATATAATCGACAAACTTGTTATATAGCGTAAAATTATGTAGTAAAAAGAATAACTTATCAGTTGATTTTCACATTTTTTTTAAATAATAAATGAAAGATACGGAAAAAAAAGAATTCAGATGACACACGTCTGTCTATTTTTAAGTTAAATTCAAGATAATAAATCACTCTCTTAATTTTTATACCTATTATACCTATTTTTTATACCTATTATATTTTTATACCTATTATATAATTTTATACTTAATTTTTATATTTTATACATCACAGACTATTTTTCATCGTACAATAATAAATTAATTAAAAAGTCGATGTCGCTCAGAGAAGACGGTAAGAAAAACCCTTGCATGATTCGTGTCGGCAAATATAATTTCTCAGCTTGACTTTTCAAGACAGCCGCTTATTTTCCAAGCACGACGAGAAAAAATTCTCTTAGAATGCTCGTAAGCTCGTTCACGAATAACGTTGTATAATATGTTAGCGCAAATTGCGAAGTGGACTCTCTGTAAACGCACGAATTAAACGCGTTAGATTTTCCTCTTGGCCGCCGCTTATTTTTCACGTCGCTCGGAGGCACCGTTTGATATCTCTCAATTTAAATATCGTAACAACATTTCCCATTTCCATCTCGCTCGCGGTCACGCGAGCTCGACGGAGAGAAAATACGGGATAATCCTCCATGTGTTTGGTGAACGACGGTAGAATGGAAGGAAAGACGACCGAGTGTGCAACACGAAGAAAAAAGAATCCCGGGCTAAATTACGACGGTGTCCGTATTTCCCTCGCGTTTCCCTCGCCCGCGTGTGTTTCCCTGCGGCCCCACGTCACTACCACCGTCGCAAACACTCTTCACTCCCTCTCCCTGTGCGAACTCTCGTTGTTACACAGCCGCAAATACTCGATCTCTCAAGCCGCTCGCTCAACCCGATCCCACGAGACAAGTGGCAACCTTTGAAAGATGCAAATAACCGGGATATTTCCGGCCTACAAGTGAATTACGAGTTTATTATTATTTTCCATTTTAACTCTTTCATCATAATATACATATATGTTCTATATTTTATTTTTATGCTAAAGCAAAAATTTTATTTTCTCTTTCATATAATGAGGTTTTTAAGATAAAATTTTATTTTATTCTGCTTTTAATAATTATATTTCATACTTATACAAACACTTGTCTAACGTCTAAAGATGCATATCCTAAGATATCTTATAGCCAGCAGCCATTAAATCATTAAGAATATTAAGATTACAAAAAACATAAAAAAATAATTATTTCTTATGTATCAAAAGTTTTGCAGAATATATAAAAATTTGTCAAATTTTCGAACATGAAAAATAATGTATCAAACATAAGCAAGTTGGAATTTGAAAAATACAATAAACAAAAAAATGCAATGGAAATTACACCTTTTAAAAAAAGAATAAGGTTTTAAAAAGCTCTTTTTTTCTCATGGTGGCGATGTGATAGAGAGAAAGATCAATATTGAAATTCTCTATTAAATCCAGAGGTGTTGCGCGGTTCGAAACTTTTGTCGGTGTGCATGGGACGCGATAAAATCCTACTGTGCCGTGGATATTGAGAAGACCCCCGGTCGACGCTTTACCCCTCTTAATTGCGTCGCGATTTGCATACGCCCTTTTTCACTCGCGCGGCAACGAGATACGGTCGGGTAGAGCGAAAGAGGAAGGTAAGCAGGCGAGAGGACGAAGCCAGGCACATAGATCACGTACGAGGCAGATTGCGGGGTACGGACCAATCGCGGAATCAGGTACACGTGCAGTACGAGACGGTACACGATAGGGATACGTCTTATTATAGAACCCACGGGGTTCCACCTAGCGCTTCCACCGCGAGCGGGAACGGAGATACCGATGGAGGATGGAACGAGAAGTGAAAAAAAAAGGAAGGACGCGTCGCGGTGGAAAGAAAAGGTGCGGTGGGAGACAGAGCGGCGAAGGGAGGAGAAGGATAGAGAAATGGGAACAGAAAGAAAGGGAACGGAAGGACAGAACGAGAGATCGGAGAACGGAGACAGGGAGAAGTTAACGATTACGTTGCAAGAGTCCGCTGACCCGCGAGGTCAACATTGTTACCTTCATTATTGGTACCTAGAGAACCGACCCTCTTCCCTCTCCATCTCTCTCGCTCATTTCGCCCCTTTAGTCCCCTCCGCCATCGCGACGATCAGAGACACAGTCTTTTCCAAGTGATACTTCCATAGCTGCGCCCGAGCCAACCGAGCAGTAAATTTTCACGCGCAGCACGCACACGAAAGAGAGAGAGAGAGAGAGCTGTCCCTATATTTTCTCCATCCGTCCCGCGAAACCGATACCACCGTACGCGCCACACGATACAATGTGTCTAGAAAAAAAGCGCGAAATGATATACTCGCGCTGCCGTGCGATTTGTTACTCCCCTCTTGCGCTATATGCGCTCGCGGGAATTAATACCGGATATTATAGCGTTATCGCCTAATCGGCAAGCACGACAAAGGTATTCGTAATAATGAATGTGACTGTTAATAACACCGAAATGAGATATATTCTTGAATTTAATTGAAAACAACGGAAAAGCAAAGCAGACTAGCTATTCTTAAAAGATAATTTACTGCTCTCTTAATAGATAATTATAAAATAATGCAAATTTGTTTTAATATGTTATTTAAAATCGTTAAATATGTTTGTGTAATTATGGCACTGACTAGAACAATAATTTTAAATAACTTGTAGGTAAAAGCAGAAAAATAGAGTGTACAGTTTTATTATACTTATACCTATTTGTAAAAAAACTACGTTTATTGATATAAATTATAACGAGAAAAAACTTTGAAAAAACAACTTGTAGTTTGTATTTTGAAAAATACTAATAATCCAAAAACAATTAGAGCAATATAATAGTTAGATATGTGTATATATATAAAAAAGGCAGAATTAATTTTGTAAAATAATTAATTAATTATTTTACAAGTGATTTAGAAGTTATTTATCCTTTTAGGATAAATACTTTGTGTTGCGACCACAAAAGTAGACTATCCATTTATCTATTTCAGCGAAATCAAGCTAAATGTTTATCTGAGTCACTAAAAGTTTTAGAAGAGCTTTTCGTACAAAAGCGAGGGAAGTGAACTCGTTTAACGATTCTTGTACGTACACTGATCCAGCGATAGACTCTGATTACAACGCGTTGATGGATTACGCGTCTCGCTGAAAATCGTGTAAAGAGCGATTTCGCGTAATTGCACGTGAGGCGATATGCTCCCTTAATTATGCAGGGACATGCATACGTGTCGCATATAATAAACGTAGAATTATGAACGCTGATAGCGAGTTTCCAGAACATCGATTTCGGTCACCCGCGCCCGCCTGCCCGCACCACCGATCGATCGATCAGCAATCACTCGTTCGCTAGTTTCCTACTGATGGCCTTCCGCGGAAAGTTATCACGAATCGATTGGCAATTACTTTGCTCCGCCGAGTAGAATAATCGAGCTGTGTGATTGATAACGAGATATTACTTTTCCACGATGATCATTAACGGGAACGATTTATTTTCTGCGTACTTCGCCGCATTTTATTAATACAGTTCGTGTACGATTGAAACATAAATAGTGCAAAAAAGAAACAGAAGATTTTCTTAACTTACAATCGTGCCTAATATTTATAGAAACATTTTAATATACGTATAAGGTGATATATAACATACATATACTCTTTATATAATAAATTTTATTATACATTATATACTATAGTATAAATAAATAAAATTCAATATTGTGTTATTTCTTGTGAATTCTATTTCAGTTCTTAGATTCTCATTGTGTAAAAAAATTCAAAGCTTACGCAAGAGACCAGCTTTTAAAATTGCATTCATACTGTTAAAAATGTTTCTACCGTTGAAACAAAATAAAACCAAAAAATACCTGGAAAAATAAAAAGTTTCTCTTGAGATTTACGGAGTTTTATGGATTCACTCGTATTATAATATTTTTGCGATTTGCGTGACCCGGGAAAATGTATTTTTTATGTTTATGTTCACATTCGTTTCGGAATGGCGCATATATTTTTATTTTTGACGTTACACGTGTAACTGCGCGTTTCCTATTCTCATATATAAAAAAAAAATACATGGAATATGCAACAAATCAAGAGAGACAAGTACGATTGATAAAAATACGATCCTCTTCTAATAGTCTTCGGTAGATCCCCCGGCAGTAAAGTACGCGAGTGCATTTCGAGAAATATCGATCGGCGCACAGCCGAGTCACGAGATCATCGATCTGACAAAAGCAAACATGAATCACGGCGGTTTGCAGCCGCGTAAGGCGTTCCGTTCTTCGTTTACCCTGGAACGCTATATCACGCGGTTCCTCGCCGCGTTTTATTACCCGCCGTTATTGTTAGTTGTATGTTTCTCGCCGGGGGCGTAATACCCAAGTGGAATCGAGCGAGGCTCTTAGGGCGGATGATGTAAGAAGGTCGTTAATTATTTTCGGCCCACAGGTACCAGAGCGTAGAAGAAGTGCATGGCCGGCGCTCGCGATTTATCCGCGGCGCAACGAATATGTGATCTATCATGGTGGGTAAGCTTGGATTTTTTAGTTCCCTTAAGCCTTATCCGCGTCGTATCTCCGCGGCGTCCGGTCGCAAGCGTCTTT
Organism: Tetramorium bicarinatum; assembly: GCA_928718305.1. NCBI lineage: Eukaryota > Metazoa > Arthropoda > Insecta > Hymenoptera > Formicidae > Tetramorium > Tetramorium bicarinatum. The sequence continues at coordinate 19,148,191 of OV788324.1, forward strand.
CCACTCTATCACATGGCACTATCTCTGCTTTTTTACAGTAATACGCTTTAAATGCAACATCGTAGTAAATAAAACTCAGATCAAACTTTAGTAACTATTGATCTATACTTGCCATATTATATTACAAAAAAAAGAAAGAGAATCTACTGTACTCATTATTCTCATTACGTACTTCACTCTAAAAAAACCTAATTATAATATATTATTATAATTGAATAGCAACGCTATTTGTTTCAACAAGTATAGTTATAGTAAACATAGTTATAGTAAACATAGTATAGTTATAGTAAACATTGTTGAATTATTTTTTTAAATGTTTTACATCCTTTAAGGAAGAAAAATGCAAGTGAAAAATCAATTAATATTCAAGAGTTCTATTTTTAAAAAGATTCCTACATAATTTTATAATTATACGTTCTGACAAAAATTAAAAAATAAAACTTCTTAGAATTAAAAAAAAGATAGTAGAAAAGAATTGTAGAACAAATAGCTAGGAGAAACTAATTTGATTTAATGATCGGAATTATTTGCTTCACGTGTTAAGAGTTATATAAGTTTTGTTCTGCGTCACAGTATTGACTCTTCATGAAAAAAAGTGCCGTTTTACGCACGTAAAAAGCGCACTTGATTACACAAAATATAAACAGAATATTACGCCAGTTTTTCAGATAGAACAATCAGCACATCTGTTTATACAAAGTACGTGATAAGTAATGTGCAAACAGTGACGTATAATTTGTAATCCAATTTCGTTAAGTACGTATATAGACATCGCATCTGAAATATCGTCAGTGCTATCTTGAAGTGTTGTAACGAACGTACGAAATATTATATTTTAAAACACTTGAAAATAAACGAAATGAGGACTCTAGTGTTGGCTACATGTTTACTGGCTGCCGTCGTAAGAACTAACATTAATTGTTACGTCGTAACAATTAATAAATAACTAACAATCTCCTTTCTAAGCCATACATAACAGATTCAATTAATTCTTATCTTTCCGAACTCCGTTTAAGCATCCCCAATTTAAATTATACATCTCGAAAATTATTTAAATTCTATATTAAACTTCATTAAAATATTATTTTCTAAACTTTAACAAACCTCCATTTTCTACTTCTTATAATGCAATAAGTGTTATTATACGAAGATCAATAAAAGAAACAAATGTAGAACAAAGATATGCTATTATGCTGGAATTTCTTTGCTTTATAAATACCAAAACTACGCGCGAAGTAATCTGTAATGTATCAATGTTAAAGAGTTTCGAAGTTATACGGAATGAATGCATTCAATTGTGTGTTTTCTAAGTAAAATAATTTAAAATTATAATATAATATAGTAAAATAATATTTTTAAAAAAGAGTAATCAATTCTTCAATCATTCTGATTTCAGACGGTGGGCGATGCGCAATTTATCAATAATATCTTTAAAAGTTTAACATCAAAGATATTCGACATTAAAGAATGGGTTGATTTTCATGTGATGTTTGCAGAGTGCACTATGAAATTGGGTTTATCGAGTAAGTATTTTAATTAAATAACAAATAATTATTAAATATTTGTTAACAAGTTTAAGTAGACACAATAATAAAATCAATCTACGTGTATACATATACATATGTAAAAGTAATTTATGCCATCTATCATTTAAAAAATTTGTCATCAAAGCTTCATATCTCGAAATAAGATAAAATCTTTTAATAAATAATACTCTTAATAATAAAATAATAGTGTATTAATATTTCAATTTCTTTCTTATTTAAAATATTATTCTTATAATATTTAGAGTACTTTTAGCACATAATTTTAAAGTCGTTATTATTTTTCACGATATTAATTTCACGAAATTTATTTTAGTATATTAAAAATAATATTATAGCATATAAGAATAAAAATGTATGTGTACAATATATTTTTATAGTATATTTTAAATTATTTTATATATTATATATTATATTATTATGTTATATTATGTTACATTTCATTGTTATATTTATATTCAATTATCATAATCGGATTTATCTCTTTGAAAGAATCTTTTGAAAGATTCATATTCCGCGATATCACTTTCGGAAAGCAATTTCCCGAAAATGATATACATACTATTTTCTGTATTTGAAACTGTGTTATCAGAAATTTATAATTCGTATCTTTCAGAAATTGTTACACCCGAGCTAAACTACTGTATAGCGGAAAAGAAAAATTTGGTAAGTAACTATATGTTTACAAAAAATATGCATATATATATATATATTTTAAAAAAGGGGAGAAAATTCATAAACTAAATTTATTTAAATCCCAATACGATTCACATTTTTAAATTAATGTTTTTTTCCAAATACAAAGAAATACGTATTAAATGGATAATTATCGAATACATAGTTTACACTATCAAATTAATATGTGTGAAATATAAAAAACAAGAGATTAATTATAAATATGTTATCTCATTTTTAATACTTCTAAATAAAAAGGTAAAAGATATATTTTAACAAACTTAATCACATATATTTAAATATAAATTTAACTTTTTGTTTTTTAATTATGTACTTTTCAATTCCAGCTTGATGAAAAGGGTGAAATAATGTGGGATCAATTTGTGTTTTACATTAAGAAACTCATTCCTGACGCGAACAAGGTAGTTGAAATAGAAGAGTTAAATAAAAAGTGCAAAGAAGAAGGTGATTTTTATAATCATATGTATATATATCACATTTATACGTATTATATACATATACACACACACATATACATATATGTATATACAATGTAACACATTATTTAATTTATAGTACTATAAAACAAAATTTTAACGTTCTCTTTTTTGTAGGTGATAAATTCGAAGGAAACCGGAACGAAAAAATGTTTAAAATTGTAGAATGCAGAGTATCAATAGTGAGATTCATTATACAACAATTAATATTTATGAAATAAAATTATAAAATAAAAATTTTTCTTGAAAATATGAAATACACATATATAACGTGATATATAAAAATATTCATGTTTTTATCTTTGATTTTCCTATATTATTTTTACATATAACCAGCGTGACTATCTTTACATTGAATCTCCTTGAACACGAATACGGATTTCTGAAATACAGATACAAAAATTTAAATATTCCGAAATAAAAGAGTTAAATAAAAAGTGCAAAAAAGAAAGTAATTTTAATAATCATATGTATGTATATATATATATATATATATATATATATATATATATAATTTATACATATGTCTACAGTATGTTTAAATATGATATACATACATACACATATGAGTATTAAAAAACCTTCTTTTTTACACTTTTTATTTAACTCTTCCATTTCATCCACATTGCTAACGTTACGAATGAGTTTCTTAATGTAATATATACAACACCTTTTTCTATTGTTGGTTTATTGAGTAATATTTAAAAATTTACCAAATAAATACGTAAGTGATTCTCAATTATAGATATTATAAACTGAAGATATGAAAATTTTTTTATTATTATTAAATATACTTATATTTTAAATGTCCATAGATTAAAATTTTTTAAAACGCGTTAAAAATTTTCAAATTATTTAAAAAAGAGTGAGAACTCCATCTGTTTTCGAAACAGATTCTTTAAAGAGGTCAATAATACTCGCTTGCAACACTGATAAAGAAGAGTTCAACAGAATAAAAAATTTATTAGCGACGTATCATCTCGCCCTGATTTATTCCAACAAATGCAACGGTTATAAAATGAAAGGCTCAGAGCAGTATTTATATAAATTCTGTATCAAAAAGCGCATTAGACAAGTTGTTCCGATAAAGTTTCTTGAGAAAATTCAATATTTTTATCTTGATTAATTAGAAATATATCTAACTGATTGTGGAAAAGGAACGCTAACTTTCATGAAATCTAACGTTATTAAAAAATACGATATAATTTTCATGGAGACTTATACATAAAATTAAAAAAAATTCATTCATCTCATCCCGATTGCTTTGTCGTCAATCTATGCCTTCCGGGTCTTCTCCTCTATCCTTCGTTACAGTCGCACATAATTCGCACAACATAACTTGCGAAAGCACGGTTAATTACAATCGCGCGTACTGCTCACCACAACAGACTAACTTCACGTCACTCACTTCACACGACACTTCCGACATTAATCGCACGCGACACGAACTTTACTATTGTATATTACTACTATTGTATACGGAATTCTATTGAAATACAATTGTGAAAGTAACATAAAAGAAGATACGAAACTAGGCGATGAGTCTTGCAGATTAGCGTAACAAACGAAATCTCAAACACATCACGGCAGATTTTAATTAACAACTTAAACAAACGATGCGTAAAATTCAAATGTACGCTATGCAATTAGCATGATTTAAAATACGGAAAATTATACTAATAATTTTAATTAAGATTATACACATTAAATACACAACGCTGGTCAATTCGATTCATTTCTCACTTGTATGATTCCGTTTATAACGAAAAATTTGAGAATAACATCAATATTTTAATATTACACGTTAATAAAATTATATAAAATATTATGCATTAATAAAAAGTTAAATTAATAATTAATAAAAATGCAATCGAAATAAACTATAAGTCTAACGTGTTACTTACATTATTAACGATCAAGAAATGCTTATTACGTTTTATCATTACTTTGATTCAGTTACATCACTCCGCTCTCTCAATCTGAAATGCGACGTTCAAAAGTTTGAAATGCTAATCCACAATTCTCTTATCGCTTCAATTTCTAAGTGGCACGAATAAATCGCGCGAAATATACTTGTTTTAATAAGTAGCCAATGTATTTACAATTGCAGATATTAAAATCACGCGGACTAACAATTAATTGTAGAGGATAATCCCGTTTAGTGTCTCCCGGTAGTCGAGACGATCGCGTTTCGATGGATAACGAGACGAAATACGGAGTGGCACGTGCCACTACCTGCTGACAAGTCTCGCTGCGCGAATGACAACACGACTGCGCGCGACGGCCTTGCGTATTATATCGGCAGCGCGCTTTAACGAAATAAACATCAAGGCCACATGCTCCAGTGTCGCTACTACGAAATATTTGACATCCTTCAAAATGTATTCCGTATAATGTAATAAAATGTATATTTTGTTTCTTACTTTCAACTTAATTTTGATAAATAGTCTGTTCACATTTTATTTCGTTCTACAAACTCATTAGCTCTTAAAGTGCCAATTAATTCTGTTTTACTAGAGAGAGATTTGGAATGGAAATACTATTACTTAAATTCTAAGAAAGAATAATGATAAAATATTATATTTATTTCAATCGGATTAATATGCATTTAAATTATATTACCATTTTTCCCCTTGTACGATATGAAATCTTTTCTTATTAAATATTGAACGTGAAATATTAATCGTATTATTAAAAGGGCCAAAACAATCTAAGAAAATATGATGGAACGTGCATTTACTTATCGATTTCTTACTTCATTTAAATTCTTGAAAATTGATAAAACAGAATTATAACATGCATGTACCTGGAAATATACATATATCGAAATAGAAAAAGGATCGCAGAATTTTCTCAACCTAGATAAACGTTAATAATATACCACTATTATTTAATTAATTTAATATTAATTTTCCCCGTTTATTATTGCCACGTGCTGTCTCTTTATTACGTCGTTCAACTTCACTGATTTCTAACATTAGGAGGCCAATTAATTTAAGTGCCTTCTGAATCATTAAAGGATGAAGCCTTGAGAGCTTGAACAAGCCACATTCACACCGATCGTAAATCGCATCTAAAGCAATTAGAAGATATATTGTTCGCAATAATTTATAAAATGGAGTCATAAGTTAAACGATCGCATAATCACGTCGTTTCAAGCTAAAATGCCGTTGCAAAAATTCAAGTCTTGTAATATCGTAAAAAACAATAAAATAATATTTTATTTGCTGTATAATTTATAAATACCAATAATAATATTAACTATAGTAACAATGTGTAAATTGTTGTATGTAATATGTTGTAAATTTTAAAAAAGATAAACCAAATCAGAAACAATTAAGTAGATTTCATCAATTAGATGAGTAAATTTCAACAATATTTTCTTCAAACTTGTATACCTATCTTTCATGTAACAAAATCGCGATATCAGAAATTAATATAAACTGCAAGTTGTTTTATATTAAATTTATAGGCTGTCAGGATTTGAGATGAGTTGTAGTTCGGTGATTGACGAGCAATTTACTCGGAAATACGTGTGCGGTAAAGCCCTTGTGACGTCAGCTTTAATAATGCGGAACATTCTTCGCGAGAAATATTTCGTATTAAAATTACACACACACATTACACAACATGCATAAAACTCTTTGCAATTTAAAGCATGAAAGTATGAAGTACTTCCAAAGGATTTCCAACGAATAAATCACGATAATTTTTCTACTATTTTTATTCATATACATTAAAAAATTTTTTTATAAGAGGAGAATAAGCCACCAAAAAATACGTTCGTGTTATCGTGCAACGTGATATACTGGCATATTCCCCGCACGTCGACATTAAATAAATTGCTCAGAGAAGATCAAGTCGTGATAAATATCACCTCTCTCTATCTTTCACGCGTTAATCCGTAGATTAGCATATGTATGAAAGCTTCATTTATCTAGAAACTGCGCGTTTTACGACGGTCCCTTTAAAGATCGGCTTTCAGTCTCGGCGGCACGTTGTTTTCGGCGTGATACCTTTTATGAGGGTCGCCTCTTTATGGTTACACCTCATCACCCGGATATTGCGCTCCTGTTGCGCACCGCAGCACAGAATTTAATTTGAAATTTAAATGAAATGTGAGCAGGACTAAAACATTTCGCGCAAAAAACGTAACATTTAAAAAATTAAAATCAGCTCATTTCTAAAAAATTATATTACGACATTTATATACGACCGAAAAAAACAAGCAATTTACAAGACAATTTTGGATAAATTTATAAAAGATTTGGTTGAAAAATAATATTGTCCTACCGAATTCAATATTCGTTCCTCAATATATTCACTCAATCAACCTATATTATCGCATATGCGAGAACAATATGCAAAATATCTTTTGATAAAGAAGAAAATAAAGAATCTCCTTTCTTTTTCAGAAATATAAAACTGAATCGGTGAAAGAAGCTGCAGAAAGCCGCCAAGAGCCGCGGTGGCAGCGACAACGACTGGGTGGCGGTTGGTGCGGTGACTGACGCACCATGAACTTTAGTGGCTATATCGATTGTATGTGCACCGCGGAGCCAACCCCAGCAGACACCTTCTGGTCTGCTGCCGCCCTTGACATCTGTTCCCAGACGACGCGGCTCCTACGCTCGAGCGCAATGCCAACGAAAGAGAGAGGATTATGCGTCAGAGGGACGAGGATGGTGGAAGGATATGCGTCAACATGCGGCGAGACGCCCGCGTTCTCCAAGAGTACTGCAGTCGAATGCGGATCTCCTCAAGAAAGCGAGAAAGAGAGAGAGAGAGAGAGAGAGAGAGAGAGAGAAAGAGAAAGAAAGAAAGAAACAAATAGGGAGAAAGGAATTTTGTCTACTTTGGATATTTTCTTTCCCAAGTTCGTTGATTCTAAGGGAAACTTTACTCCCACGGTTTCTTCAACGGAAGAGAAGAAAATTCAAAGGAAAACAAAGTTTTAAATAAAAATGTCTTTTTTTAAAGATGCAACTGTTATGCGAGCATTTTGAGTCACTAACAAATTTCGTTATTTCAATAATTTATCTTTCTCATACGCTAATTAAATTTAATTTATCGCATACGAATGACATTTATATTAACTGTGGAAATATTTTGCAAGTAAGTCTTTTTCTTTCTCTTAAACTTCGGATATACCTATATTTCTGTAACATCAAAAATATTTTTATAAGAAAAATTGCTAAATGTGCGATTTTAAGATTTATGTAATTTTATATGTATGGTTTATAATTTCAATTTTGTTCTCTTCATTATAATCGCTACAAGAGAATGACATATTTATGAAGACATACGTTTCGTCAATACAACACGGCGAAGAGATAAAGAGAGATAGAAAGAGAATCTAGTATAATTTCATGTAAAATTATATGTTTTCGCGTTTTCTGCAGCGAAGATACGATACGACAATTGTCTAAACGTGAGTACGCAAACACGCGTGGAAATAATAAGACCCCGTGCCACTTAACAAAATAAAATCTCGGAAACTTGTTCAGCGAGTCTAGCAAACGTCGTCCACAGTGCGTGCGGCGTGAAATTTACGCGGGCGGGCGACACGTTTTTCACGATTGTATAGCTCGCGCGTGACAGTGCACGGCATGTATATACTTGGATTTTAATACATTGTGAGATTGCGCACACAAATATTGCCGCGCGCAATCACCGCGCAACAGTGGGGTAAACGTGCGTTTAAGTCGTACTCGCACTGGATCTACGTGTCGCAAACTGCTGCGAGACATAAATATTAATTTACGCTGTCCTTTTTTTACTCTTCGCGTTTAATAAGTTGTAACAATGTGATTCTGCATGAGGAACAAGTTTTAAATAACTCATGCGTGAATAAATTTCAAATTGATGCGAAAGTCGACGGGAAATGTGACAACACATCATATATCTCCCTTGAGAGAAATAAATCGACGAGCGTTCTATAAAATTTTCACGAACATGTTCGTGGAAAAATATAATATCTGAAAACAATGCAGGTTTATTAAAAAGATTCGATAAAGTTAATTTTCAGATACAACGAATATCCGTGCATCTCGTATAAATGCAACTTTCTTATTTATTCACGTTAACTCCGTTGTTTTCGATGCGCGCTAATTAGCTCGGCTTGTTAGATAATGATGCATTATCTCTGAAGCTTTTGGATTACTACCGCGATAAAAAAGCGATAATTAAAAGAAATAAAATCGCGTTGAGAGTGCACGGTAAAAAAAAAAAAACACCAATGCACGGATATTTCTCGACACGCACTGTTTCTCCTAAAGCGCAGAGCAATAAAGGCAGCTCATTTGCAAACACTTTCGTCCTGCCTATATCTTTTCTTTACGGAGGACATGCATATCGTGATTTCACTCATCTCACGTATTTGCATATAAACTGAAAAATAAATCAATCGCAAAACAATAAAATTACAACGCGCGCGCGCGCGAAAGTCCGCAGGATTTATTGCGATTTCTTGTAATTCTAGAGCAAATAAATATTTATAACATTTTGTACACTACACGCGCATTTCTATTTTCCATTCATCCTATTTCTCTCGAACAATTTAATTACCATAATTATATGTATTGTATTATACGACAAAAATGTTCCATTTATAAGGGTATATCGTAACAAAAATATTTATAAAGAGATATGCAATTTCAGTTTAGCATATGTCACCGACAATAAGAATGCATAGTGCATTCTCACGAGCGAGACGAAGTAAAATCGTTTTTATAAAATAGGGTAGTCTCTCAGTAGAAAGAGGATTCTCTCTCGATACGATCAGTATAAAATCGGAATAAATGGAAACGTTTTCACGGCACGTGAGATAAAACATGAAATTTTATTGTTTGAAGCAGATCTCGCGCACGATACTTCGTGCTTGCGATGCAGTCAGAATCGATTGCGAGAAAGTGACCTCGCAACAGCACAATATGCCACATACGCTACGAATATGTTTTACAACGGTAATAAAAGTTTGTCGACTGAGTGTGCTTTAATACGTTTTTTCGTCGAAGGTCTCTGCGCTCAGAATTGTTACGCTAAATCATGCATTTATTCTGTACCTTTAATTTACGTATTGTATTTCGAAAATGCAAACAATGCTTTTACATTTGCGAGTTTTTAAATAGCAAGTTATCTATGTATTCGAAATTCAAGATATATGTAACGATTTACATATTTATTCAACGATAAACATTAAAACATATTATACATCTTACAGACAAATGTATAGTCACATTTTAACGAAAAAATCTATTGTAATTTAATAATTTAATCTATTGTACTTTAATAATTAAGTGAATAATCAACATGTAAAATATATTGTGATAAAAAAAGATAAAAGAATTGAAAGAATATTAAAAGTATTTTACCACAATTAATTCTTATCTAAACACTTTTATTACCTGTGAGAACCTGTTGAATACAGTAACTCAATTTCATTTGAATAGTTGAAACGTATAGAATTTTTACGTATAAAATCGGATGTAATGAAGCTTATTTATAAATCCATGTAATTTCGTGATTTATTTTCAATTCGCAAAAAGATTCATAAGATCTGAATAATTTTCGTCTACACTAATCTAATCCGACGTAACATTCTCGATCTGAAATGTGATTTTTTCTACGTTTATGTGACTCTCGCTACACGTATTCGCGTATAAAGCCGAAAAATAAAGTAGATTATCTACTCGTAATTCAAATCTCGTAATGCAACGCGCGGCGATGAGTATAATCAAGTCATCGTTGAAAAGCTGACTGAGGAATAAGAAAATTAATGAAATATATGTCCATCTTGATAAATGCGAGGGAATAACTGCGAAATTTCGCATGAAATAATTCTAATATTAATTCCCTTCACATTTGCTTACAAATTTGTCATCTACAGAAAACGGTTTACTGTGATTGTTGCAAGACTGATAATAGATGTTAAAGTTTAATTTTGAATAGAGATGACTTCACGTTTGCCATCCTCTTCATAAATAAAAGTTTTAACTGCGTTCTACTTAACTCTTTTTTTTTTCACGTTTTAAACGGCTTTTGTATAACTGCCATTTTCAATTTTTTTTTTCGTTTTAAGTGGTAACTTGAATGCTCTTCTATTCAGCGAAATAGAATTTTTGCCCAAAACGCATTACAAAACGAATGATTGAAATCTATTCCATCTATTCTAATAAGAGAGAAATCCAAATCAACAGCTCTATAAAGCTCAAATCAACGCGTAATATAATTTAAAAAAGTAATATATTTTTTATATTGATTTCCAATCTCTTTATTTAAACTGTTTGATAAGAATATCGAAAAGATTTATGATATGTATTATCAAATTATATAAACAAGAGATAATTAAAATATCTATAAGAAGCCAGAATAAAAATAACAAAGATTATCTTGATTATAGATATAATAAAATTAGCCTTTTTATAATTACACAAGTGTTTTTCTCTTCCGATAATATTTCTCTATAAAGCTTCCTAGAGTATATATTATTTCGAAACCTTTAAATGCAACATTGCCTATAAAATTCATTTGCTCTATCTCCGGGGTGCAAAATATATAACGTTTCATGTTGGGATCGACGAAGATTATAGCGGATCGAATTCGCCCGATTCAGTGTCTCGCCGTTCCCGAATTCCTCGCCGAACTTTTGGCCCATATATAACCTCCCTCGTATATTAAAGCAAGCACGTCTCGCATTCCACATTCCGCTGCCGTCGCTTCACTTTTTTCAAAGCCACTTGCTGAGATTAGGTATCCGCTATCGTATATCAGCTCGGAGGCTTCGTACACGGGAGCGCCTGCGGATAAGTAACGTACGCTTTGCTCCATACACGGCGAGAATCATAAAGGTAGGACATCTCCGAGTGAGAAAGAGAGAGAGAAAGAATGAGAGAGAAAAAATACTGGCCGAGGGCGAAGCGTGAAAGGAAAGGAGAGGGAGAGAAGCGAGAGACAGGATCAAAAAGGATGCGCGACAGGACTAGCAGTTGAGAGCTTCGAACTGTGGCCAGTCGGATCGAGCTATATAAGTCCTGAACGACCTTGCTGCTTTTTCAATGCAAGGACGACGTCCACTCACGATACAACTGTGGGAGAAGGACGTGACGATACTTGGCTTGGCGCGAGAAGAATAGAAACAGAGAAAACGCGGAATAATGCGCCTTAGGAGGCCTCCGGATTTGGTGGAAAATCCGCGCGCCGGTATGGGCGTGTGTTCCAAAGATGACCGGGTGTGTTTAACGATCTGATGGCTGCCCTTTCAGCCACAATAATAACATCGGGATACGGGGTGACCGTAGCCGGGTCCAACATTACGACCGCTCGGTGTGTCGCGAAGCGCGTAATTGGGAGAAAAAGGGTCGGTCGTTGGAAGGCTATGTAGCCGAGCAACTCGTGCCCTTTGCCGTGGCCCTGCCGAGGATTTATAAAAATTGGATACCCCATCGTGGCTAGAACGGAGCCTTCCTCGACATCTACGCGTCTTGCCGAGGGATAGAACGCCGATGAAGGATGACTTGCTCAACGTGTTAACGTAAACATGGGAAGAGTGTACGTCGGGTATTACATATATCCTGACCTACGGCGATATCCTGTAATGCGTCATGGATATTTATCAATATCTTAAATCTTAAATTGAAAAATATCGCTCGCGATATAACTCGAAATATGACTCGCCGACAAGTCGACGTGGCAAAGCATATTTTAAATAAAATAAAGTATCATATCTCGTTTTCTTATTGTTGCTATTCGGCGCCACGTTTCTGAATAATTAAGATACTGGCTATAAAAGATACTCCTAATATTTCTAAACCCTACTAGTCTACTACGTGCAAGACTTCCCTCTGCAAGATCTATTTTCAAATTTATCTTAAACAATAAACAGATTTTCAATAAACTTAAATTAACTTGTAATAATTTATAAATATCCAATATTTTTTATAAATTTGGAAGTCGTAATTATTGATAATTCATATTTTAATAAAAAGCAGTTGATTATTTTAATTTTTTAATCGTCGATATAATCTATTTATGTATAACATTGATCCGAAAGCATATTTTTCCAAAATATGTAGTGAAACTAAATTCAAGAGTATTAAGCCTGAACCCCGTGTTAAGTTTGAACCTGCGTCGCGAAGTCGCACAGAGTCTGATAAAGATTATCCAGACTCCAGATCTTGTCACGTAACAATGTGGCCGCAGCTGAAAATAATGTTTTAAAATGAGCACCAGAGTCACCATTACCCTTTTCCCATCTTTGTGCGTGCTTTTGTGCACGGTCGTGTTCCTTGTAACGAAGGAGAGGGACAGAGGTTAATGGACGCGGCGTGCAGATAAGAGGTTCACGAAGCAGGTTGAAAGGGTGACTTCAATGCGGCCGAGAGCTCGCCCGAAGGCTAGAGCGTGGCACGGAGATCGATCGGCAGAAACGATGAGGCTTCTTCAGGGACAACGAGAAGCCCTTGATTGTAGGAACACTGCGTGAGACGCTTCCTATAAAAACCGCCTCTTAGGGGCACGTGCGGATATAATAGAGCTCTCAGCGTAATGCAACACATCAATCACTATGTATTGTGTATAATAGTTTTCGAAATTGTTGTGTACAATAGTTAACTAGGAGATTGAACAGGCGTGATTACTACTAAGACAGATAAAGGCGCCATTTTTTAAAAGAAATTTACGTAAAAATAGTTTAATCCCTAATCAAGTTAGTTTTAGATTAAAATATGTCGTTGAAAGATTTCGTGCTTCTAATTATATATTAAGGCCCGCATTCAGAACGCGTTTCTAAAGATGTTAGCGCATTTACCCTTGTCTTTTTACCCTTGTTTTACGTTTACTGAATGATAAAGATAGAATGACATGAAAACGCGTTAACATCTTTAGAAACGCGTTCCGAATACGGGCCTAAGTTTATTTCTCTTCTCTTTAATTTATTTACTCATACACATTAATTTAAAAAATTTCACTGTTTTATTTATCAAGATATATTTTCATATTGACTTTTTAAATACTGACTTAAATAAAGGAATGTCAATTTAATATTTCTATAATCTTATTTACCATAAACCATAATAAATTATAATCAAAGTAAATATTTAAAAAGTCGCAAGTGTATATATAAAACGTTTTATATAAAAATTGAAAATATTTCTAATTAACATCGCGCATATTAACAATACAAAAGAATAAAAGAAAATTAAAAAGAAGATACAAATAAAGATCGTAGAGCAGAAGTGCTTTGAAAAGATTCCAATGCCACGTTCGAAACTTACGGAGCAATCTCCGATACCAGAATTCTATATTGTACAAGATGATTGCGTTCCAGATCGTCGGCAGCTGATTCGAAAGGGCGCATTGTATAGTTACAAGACCTGATCTTATTGATACAGATATTTCAGAACGTTCAAAGAGCTTGAAAGCGAATATTCCGAGTTCAATCTCGTGAACGGCCTTATTCCCACGAGTGAAACAAATCAGCGCGTGCACGTCCATTAAAGTAAATAAAGGAAATCGTAGGATGGTGGGATAGCTTGCGAGAAGAGCTGCTAGAAACGAAGAGAAGATTGAATCGGGCTTCTTGCATAATTAGCTAGAGGGTATTTGCAGCTCGAACGCTAAGCAATAGAATATCTTACAAATAATTCTATCGTTCCTCCCCTCCCTATAATGCTCTCTCAAATATAATAGATTTTCAGAAGAAGAAAGAGTTGTACTACTTTTAATGTACATATATGTAATGTTTATGTATTACATTTTTGTCATTATAAAACGAAACGATTTTACCATATGTTATGCCTTGTTATGTAATTATTTCAATGTTTTATCAATTATATTCATATACATATACATACTTTACTGTTAAATAGTTATAGATGTGTATACGGATGATAATCTCAAACTGTTCTGTATAGCGATTCAAGCACGGTACCGCTTTCGTGACCGGTAATTGTTAACTTGACACGTCGCGATCACGGGAAAGAGCAGCGCGGGGACTGGTAGACTGTTAAATCCCGAACTACGATACGAACAGCGACGTGGATACGGGCCATTGTCTCCAGTCTCGAGAGGGTTAATCGCGACGTGAGTCGAGAAAGCCGGACGGCGCGTCTTCGATCCCTTCTCCTCCTTCTCCTTCACCTCTTCGTTCCTCCTCGTCGACCTTCCTTTCCTGCGCTCGTCCGTGCTACATCGACATTAGACCTAGAACACGTTCTCCACACAACGCGGCATTTGCCGTGGAAGAGTCGAATGTGCTACGGCGTGCATGTGCACGTGCATACGCGTACGGCCTGCTCGCCTGCTTGCTTTCTTTCTTGCTTACCGGCGCGCTTACCGGCCCATCGAGATGTATCTTCGTGTGTACGGGCGAGAGAAGGGAACAAAGGTGGAGGCGATTAATCCTCCCGCGCGCAGAATTATTTCGTAAGGCGAAGGACGATAAAGGTCGATGCGAGAGTTGC
Source organism: Tetramorium bicarinatum (assembly GCA_928718305.1). Lineage (NCBI taxonomy): Eukaryota > Metazoa > Arthropoda > Insecta > Hymenoptera > Formicidae > Tetramorium > Tetramorium bicarinatum. The sequence continues at coordinate 19,163,368 of OV788324.1, forward strand.
TGGTTGAGAGTCAGTGAACGGGAGAAGCAAGATCGTACGTTTATTCCTCGCCAGTGTTCGCTGGAACGATTATGTTTAAAAATAACGACCGAGAACTGGCATAATCACGCTGATGCGCCGTTTTAAAATTACATTTTAGATTCGTTCTCTGCGAGATAACATGCTTAATGATCTCGCAGTTGCGGAGAAGATTTGCCACGGCTATATTCAAGAGCAATGATGGAAGAGATGTGTTCGAGGTATATGTTAGTTATTATGGTTAACCATAATTTTTCATTTCTCGTTTTTAAGCACGATATATTTTCGTAAGATTATATTTCGTATGCAAATAGATTATGCACGTATGATAAATTGGAGTATCATATCGATCTGTAAACATCGTTAAATTAAGATAAATTATTCTAAAGCAAATTCGCGTGCAGAATATAGACGCAAAGAGTTACGCTTGATCACGTCGTTTAGAAGCAGGACAGTTGTCACAAGTAGAAAAATACGACAACCCAATAAATGATCTTGGATACCTCTCTAAAATCTGAGAATTAAAAACATATTTCACTTGTGAAAGGGTCACGGAGCCACACACGCGCGTAAATAATTTGTAATTATAGTGATCTTCAAAACACGAGGCGATCGTAAAACGCGCTTCGCGTGGCGAAAGCCGTTAAAGGTCGACTTAGAACGCGAACTCTTCGCGGCGTGTAAGTATAAGAACGCTTTCCCGATTTATACTCCATTAAATGAAATATTAAACCGCCAAGAATAGACGTCTTTTCTCACAAGGAAACGTTCGTGGAGAAAAGAAAATTGCGGAAATGATTCGCGACCTTGCTAAATCTCGGATATATTGCACAGTGACATAAAATTAAAAAAAATATATACCATATATACTTTTGATAAAAATCTTTAATATTAGGAAATATAGGAATACTATTTGTAAATCATAAAGAAGATGTAAATTTAGATTTATTTTTTGGAAAAGTTTAATTGTTCCGAAGAGAAAAATTGTGTGCCTGGAGCACATTTATTGTAAATTTTTTCAACTTCTTTCATACGTTTTATTATTTTAGTAGTTTTTATTATAATTAAATGTATTAAGATAATTTTAACTTCAAATCCTCAAACAATGAAATATATGCAAAATAATATATATACGCGTCTCTTATACCCATCTCTAAACTATTCTATTAGATACCCAAAGTCTTCAAGTACTTCAAGATCGCAAATACGCATCAAGTGTTTTCTTGTCAATAACATCGAGCACGAAGGTTAATCGGTGTGGATAAAGCCTGAGGATATGAATGATTAATAATCTCTTGTCACGCATGGCGAATTGGAAAACGCGACCGTAAGAGGCCGCACATTAAACGTACGATGTGCCACTTTGACGACATTTCACATTGATCCGCGACGGTGTCGGTGAAACTTTTTTTTTCTATCTCTGCTTCATCGTGAACGATAACACGAGAAAGTACGACAATTAGCTTCCATTTTCAGATCAATGCTCCTTTTCCCGTAGTCTTTCACTATCGTGTCTGCGGGAGGCTACCTTCGCGACTCGCGCGGTGTAACTTTTACTTTCCAATTCCGATGTCCTTCGTATTCCGCATCGGTGCCACTGCGGTTAATCGCGGATACGCCGAGTATCGCATTACATGAAACGCTTCTTAAACAATTACCTCCCATGGCTTCTCATTTTCTTTACGGCGCTAACTCGCAATTAATAATTACTAATTCCCAAACACTTAAAAGTGAATAAATGTGTGTGTGTATTAATTTAAAGCAAATAACTATATCTGTATCTCACGCAATAAATGATACACGCTCTATTAATTATTTAATAATTGTTTTCATGAAGAATTTAAAAAGTATGTTACTAATACTATATCACATTTCTATAAGATAAAATATCATATTTATTGCTATACGTTTACGACGTCTAATAAAATTCGCATTAAGATTTCAACATATGTATATTTTCTAAATAAAATAAATCCTTCAAGATAATATTAAGATTATATTTAAGATTATAATCTCAATAATATATTTTAATAAATACGATTAAAAAATATATAGTTATGCAAAATGGAATAAAGAATTTATGTATATGTATAAATTATTATGTATAGGTGTTAAATGTGTAATTATTATACAACAATCAATTGTACATAAAGGACTTTACCATTATCGAAATTGATAAACATTTCAAATATAAAACTTCGCGATTGATTGCTTTAAATCTTGCGCCGGGTGACGTTTATTTTTTTCCGATAAATAAGAGTATAAATTTTTTTTCTACATGACAGCGACGTAATTGCCGTCCGCGTTATTTGTATTTTTATCGCTACCGAACGAATGAGCGCGGTCGCGTTTATTTTCGCCGGACAGAACGAACGGATCGCCGCTTCGTTCGGAAATCGTTGCGCAACCGTGCAGCAACCGTGCTCCAGGCGTTAACACAAAGGGCGTGTGTTAAAAACGCATCTTTCTTTTCTCGACCCCTGCCTCCACTCTCGACCTTTCCTTCTCGTTCTCTTTCACTCTTTCCTTACTGTTCTCCAACGCACAGGTAAGTGCTCGCGCACATGGCGCTTTTTATGCCGGAGACCCGCCGGCGGTTTTATGCAATTTCTTGTTTGACTTTAGCCGCAGGCTAGGGCAAGAAGGCAGCAATCGCTTTACGATTCTCACAAATGAGTTCCTCGAAGTCGCGAGAGGGAGAGGGGGAGGGAAGGGCCCTTTCCGCACTTCGCGCGACTTGTCGTTCGCGCGTTCGTTTCCTTCCTTAATTCCTTCTTTCTCTCTTTCTTCCTTTGTCCAGCAGAGCCTCTTTTCACGCTTCGTATAACCTGACCTCGCTGTCGACTCGCTCTATCGACCGCCATTATTTTAACGCGCCGATCGCGCGACGTTCCCTCGTGACCCTCTTCGGCTTCTTCCTACACGTCGGACATGTCGGGTTTCCATAGAATACTAAGGGTTCTACAATAAGTTGCAAATGCCTTGTCGTCAGTCCCGAACGCCGTGATTTGTCAATTATGTCGTTTGCGACAAGACATTTGCAACTTATTGTAGAACCTCCTTAATTCTCATACCTATTCGCTAACGACACGATAGTTTTTGATACGAGTAATTTTACATTAAAATCGAATACGATTTTAATCAAAAGCGAATATTCATGAGAGTTTATGAATGCCATGCAATGTGGAATATCCGTATAAGTGACATTTGAATTTCGCGACGCGATATACCCTTTGAGAATCACTGCCACACAGCATCGAAAACGCGGTTTGTTGACTTTGAAATGCGGGTAGCTTATTTCGGGACAGACAGAGGTACTAGAGTGACTCAAACAAGTATTATATGTAAATGCGCTTTAAACACATAACGTGTACATACACAGTTCGGAAGCTAAGACTAGAATACCATTGTGGCCCTTTCACCTCTTTAATATGTTTGTCTTGTGCGCTGAGAATTCTAAGAATTAAATGCGTCAGAGTTTATTTGGCAGAAAATTCTCAGGTTTGAACAATTTCATTGTCCAATAGAAGTATAAATAGCATCTGTTCTTGCCGTTGAAGAATATCAGGATGTCGTTTCGAGGAAGAGGAACAACTACAAAAAAAAAAGCTAGACGCGAAGACAGCACGTCAAAGATAAATCTCATTTAAGTGAGAGGACTTCCATTACTTCCGACAATGGCAAACACAAAGGATTCTGTCATGAAAGTTATTCTGAGTCGTAAACAGGTAGAATATAATGGTATATTTTTTTTAACTTTCCTGACTACTTATTTCTGTGATGAAATGTATTATTTACATATTTCGTTCACTTTTTTTAAACTTCCATTTACTTAACATTTTTATAGAAAAATATATTTATTACAAAGTGCACGTAATAGAAAATGGTAATTAACTTTTAGATAAAAAATGTTGATTAATTATTTTGCATGCCATTCCAACTCCATGTTTTCCATAAAGTGGAAGTTTCTTCATTTTCTCAACGACCAAAACAGTTGGACTTGCTGTATTCAAGGAATAATACGCACTCTCTGGCTTTCCTAATGATTCTAATTATATACCACGCGGGATTCAACGTTAGGATTTACTGTTTTAATACAAGTCTGGCATTACGTAATAAAAAGTATTATATTCCTGAATGATGTTTACTCTGTAAGAAAAGTCAAGATACTTTCTGAATAAAAAAGTATTTCTATTTTCATAGGCGAAGATATTTACAAATTTATGTATTCCAGAAAATATATTGTATAAAAAAAAGGACAATGGAACAAATATTCTTCTAATTAAAACGGGCCATATACATATATATTACACACTTTCTTACCAAATTTACTTTTTCGATATTTTTATCCAAAAATATTAGTTTTCTTAAAAATCTAATATTTTATCTGTCAAGAGAAGAAAACTCTTTAAATATTGTATATCTTAAAGGATTGAGTCACTACGTGCGAAAAAATAGCTCTTTATCTAACAATGAATACAGCATCCATGACGCAAATACTCGCGGGTGAATTAATAGAACGCTACGTGTTTTACGTTCGTGCCTGTCAATAAAGATATTCCGTGGGACGGTGTTACTCTCGTTTTGCCTTCCACGTCTATCGTCTCAGGATCGTTACGAGGATTCCACTCCCTTCGTGCTTCTCTCATATACATTCCGCCGACCCGCGTCCGCCGCACCACAGCATCACTTTGACCTGCCAATCGAGACTCCCCTACGTCATTTCCCGCCTCTTCTTCTCCAGCAGTCGGTACTGCCCCTTCTTCGTCGACCTCGTGTACTTGCGGGATCCGGTTTCTTCTTCGTCTACATCCATCCCCCGCGATCTTTTCCTCCTCCCCTCTGCCGCGCGCATACGTCCTATCTTTCTCCCTTCTTCTTGCGTCTCGTCATTTTGATATAACTCACCAATGATTACTGTAACGTACTAGCTGCGATTCTCGCTTCGCTGTCGTCCATCCCCTTCTCTTTCCCTTCGTCGTTCGACAAAGTTCTTTCGTTCTGTTCCGTACGTTTCCTCTCTCTTTCCCCATATTCTTCTTTCATCCACTTAAGCATCTTGTTTCTTCTACCGATACCTTCGTTAGTAGTTCGCCGCGCGCGATGTAAAAAAAAAAAGGAAGGAGATACGCTCGAGGTAGCCAGAGGAGAGTCGCGTGGAACGTCGCCGGTCATAAAAAAGTGTACTTAAAGCGCACTTAGCGTCAACGTGATCTTCTGTCCAAGATCGCAAATTATCTTCGTCGCAGTAATAATTGTTTATAAGAATGTCAACTATCTGCCGGCTGTCGGCTCCCGAGTTCCATCGATGCGATCGCTGTGAATACATGGCGACGGGGATGGCTTTAAGAACGACTTTTCCCTCGTGGACGTCGCGCGCCAACTTGCCCATTTTCTTCCCTTTCTCACAGGCGAAGAAATCTTTAATGCATAACGTCCTACCACTGCCACTCTAAACTTTCTTCATGCTCGTCTCTTGGGTATTGAACTCGTATCTTTCTTCCAGTTTCTTCTACTCCCACATTCGTCAGCGTTCTATCTCTCAAACCACGGACCACTCAAAAACCGAGGGCAAAATTGGGAGACTTCTTTAAGAGCTTCTTATTTTCTCTCTCTTTCATGCGCGCACGCACATGTGCACGATATATGTTCAAATAAATTGTATATTATACATATATACTATATATTATATTACTGTATACTTATTACATGTATATATTAAAGGAATTTTATAAAAATTCACATTTCGGAATGTCAACTCCACAGACTTCAATTAAACACACTCTCGTTTGCATTTTGACTTTAAAGATATGGCGTGGACTAAATGTCGAAGGTACTAGATATCTTGTCATTCCGCTCTGTATCGTCATTTTCTAGCAGACGCATTCTTCAGATCGTTGAAACTTTCCGCTCGCCCCCGTATTTCCAATACTAGCGAATCTCTCCCCCACATCCTTTTTGTCAACCTCTTCTCTCGCTTTTCCCTTTTGTCTGTCGCAGCTCATCGCTATGCTTCTCACAATAGGATCGTCATTATATGCTCGGAGTTTCCTATCCCCAGGGCAAATGGAAGTTTTCCAGAGCCGGGCGAGTCCTCTTTCTCTTTCGCACGAATTTCTACTTTCGCCATAAAATTGTGCCAAACGCAACGGAGATCGATACAGACGAAATAGTCCACTTAATTTTAATACAAATATAGTATATTCATTGACGGAGCTTCAACTATATCGCATATAATTTAATATATGTTTTTAATTAATTATAAAAAATATCAAAATTCAAAATTAATATTCACGAAATCGTAAATATTTTGAAAAATTCCGATTTTATTTGCCCCTAATTTTATGTAACTCTTTTGTTACGGAAGTCTAAAATGTAGCACACCGTTACGCAAATTCTTCACCGCTAATGTGAAATGAGGCGTGATATCATCTCACAATGCTCTAAAGTGGTATTGTTGAAAAATAAGAGCGTATAAATCACTGCGTAAAATAATAGCTCTCTATAACAGTTATTATTAAGGAGTCCACATCTAAACGATCATTTTTAACGATAGGAGTGATTCCGCTAGAAAGAAGCCTGACATATCCGTCGACAGGCAATTGAACGCAATAATATAAAAATATTGCCTCAGGGTGCAACAGTGCCGCTTGTTGCGAACTTCTTACTCGGCCGATGCATCCTGCGTAGCTTTGATCAATCACGACACTTGCATAGTCACCGTTGCGAGTACGATAATCGATTGACACGCTCGTGTCCCGTCGATTCAAACCGGGGAAAAAAGCAAGAAGAGCATAAGAAACTGCGAAAAAATTTGCGACTCATGCAGCGACTTTGTTGTAACTAGAAGGAAACGGAAGATCGTATAGTGAATGCATCTCTATTGCGTTGTCGAACGATGCAAAATATATTTTGTAACACGGTGTTTGTTAAAGAAGCGAGATAATTTCAAGAGATAAGTATGAAATTTATGTATTTTGAATTTATCTTAATAAATGAGCAAACAAATATGTAAATATCATATTGATAAATTAAATATTTTCTGACTAAATTTAAATATAAATGCAGAATATAAAAGGTAACCTTAATAAAAAGAAAGAGAAGACAAATGAATTCCAGTGTTTAATAATAAATGGCTATTGCAACGTCGATGGAAAAAGTATACTACTGTTACCGTTGAAATATTCACAAGGAAAATCGAGGTATATGATAATAAGATATTCGATTGCGGGAATGAATTAAGATACAACGTTCATCAGTGTGCTTAATTCTAATTAGGTGATGCGCACGATTTATTAATATTAGTCATCATCACAAATAAACGAATATATGTACATAATGAAATTATTTTTTTGCAATTAATTTTGAATCAAGTTTATCTTATTAAATCGTTATTATCAGGCCTTATGGTAAAAATATGTAATGTTAAAAGAAATTAAACATTTCTACAACACGAACGACAACTTATTCCTTACTATTATTATTAATAAAAATCTACGCTAAAGAAAAATCGATTTTATCGTGAGATATACAGTCGCAAGAACATCCTGCATAGAAATACGGAAAACAATCTTTTTTTCTATGGAGATGAATTTCGATGAGGATTTAATTGGCGCGAAGCGAACAGAGAGGAGGGAAGGAAAATAAAGTCCGAAGAAGTAAAAGAAGAAGACGGCGCGGCAACCGCCGCCGAAGAGCAATTAAAAGCAATTCCTTCTGGCTGTATATCACTTTTACGTGCACTACGGCCACGGGTCCTCATTAAGATCGACCTTCGACTCCGGCGACCGGCAACAACAGGATCCTGTTGCTCTTGTTGTTTTCTCGAAATACGATCCGTCGGAGAGACTATACGGAAGACAAATTTCGTACGCGAGTAATGAGAAAAGTATTTCGCGACGTGGCGTCTTTAATGCGTAGCGAATTTTAATGTGCAGACTACGGGTCGTGAGATCTCTTCGGAGATAACAGAAATGCTGTGCAAATGCGATAGCGGTCATAAACATATAGCGTAAAATCGCAAAAAATACAAATTTGCTTTTAAATACTCTATTTGAAAGCGTTTGTATCAATAATGAAATTTATTTACATTGAAAAAATTAACGGAGATATCCGATAATGTTACGTGTCGAATGCCTCCCCGTGTATCGCGGATTGCGTAACATTGCAGAATAATTAATCACACATAAATTATTTATTTTATATTTTTCTCTCGTGCATAGATGGAATAATTTATAAATGTTTACTTAGAATTTTACATATTTATTTTTGCTGCCATGTAATGTTGTTTCTACAAATTGAAAGCTTATCTAATCGTAAAATTTATTTTAATATAGCAAATTATGAATTATCAGATTGTAAATAATTTATTCGAGTGTAATACACGATCGACTTATCATTTCTACTGGCCAGTGTTGTTTCTATCTTAGAAACAGGTCGATCGATTGAACATAAACCAAGAAAGCCATTACAATATATATAAGCAAGTATGCTATTTTTTTTCTCACATCGTGTTTGACAAGCAGTATCAGTGGCACTTTGATATTTTATATTCCATTTCAATTTCATTCATCTTCTTAACAGATAACTTCACATAAAAAATAAAGTAAATCTAGTCTACTATCCATAAAAAATGAATGCGAAATATGGTTCGCAATAATTATCTAAAAGAAATTAATGTCTCTGATATTATTTTAATAATATTTTATTATCTTCATTTTTTAGTAGCGGTATATCTAGCTACTCGACTTACCGATAAGCATTAACTTATCGCGAGTATAAGCGATTTATATCGACCTAACAAAGCTGCGGAATCAAGACTTTCTAATAATATCAGAAAAGATATTTCTGCGCGCTCTGGTAGAAACTACACGAGGGAATCTTGCACCAGTCTAATAGACGACGCATGAATAAATTTGCATGGAATTTTACGTGCGCATAAACGAGGCACGAGGCAGCAGAAGAGGAAGAGGAAGAGAAGATATGAAGAAGTTCGCGCGGGTACGTGAATGCGCGTGTGGGGCATCTATGTATTTAAATTGTAGATGATCTCTGCAAAACTCTTCCCTCTGAAACGACGGGGTGGCGAATGGAAATAGGGAAGACGAAGAAGGGAGAAAGAGGCGGGGGAATCCGGAGGAGCAACACGTGCCTTCAGGGGGGTCGGTTTCTACTCTTTCGTTTTCTTCCTCCCATACTTTCTGCCCGGTCGATGGGACGTCGATCACGCGCGTTGTTTTCGTTATTGCTCGCGGGAGAGACACGGAAGGCAGAGACACGGAAAGAAGAAACGGCAATGGGAGCCCAGGAGCGTGTGAAAGACGAGAAGAAAATTTCGAAGGCGAGAGACGCCTCGGCCGCCGCGGATTCGCGTGCGAAACGCCTTCAGTATTCCCCGCGCGATTTTGTGTTAACGTTCGCGCGAGATTGCGTGTCTTTGACGCCGCATCGGGCTTTTCGAATTCCAATTAACTCTCGGCGCAGGCGGCGTCGTTAACTTTTGTGGGAGAAATTCATGGCTACGATTAACACTTCGTTGCAAGACCACCGATCTTCGCCACGTTTAACGATAATGCTAACTCATCGATACTCAATCTCCTTCCATCGCGGAGACTTTCGTATGAAATATTACGATGTCTAACATGGTGATTGTATTTTTTTTTTTCATTAAATTTGGCCGTGTGTATATACCTACATCTAATTTTTGCTATATTATGTAATAATGCCATAATAAAATGTTTTCTATATGTATGAAATCTCAGAAATTACAGGAGTTTAAAAACTGCTACTATAAGTTTGAAGAAAAACAAAACTGTCAAAAGTAATAAGTTAATAATCTCTTTTAATGATTGAGGTAATGTACATCTATTGTAAAAGTATATTAAGTGACATTTGATTTGAATTTAAAAAAATTCAATAGATATAATTTCTATTAATTGAAAACCGCTGATACGCAAGAACAATTTTCTGTGAATTTGTATCAAACTCGTTATATAAGATTGATTGAAATTCTGTGATAGATGAGAGATCGCTTTTTGTGATTCAGTTTTATACAATAGAAATAATATATATTTTTTCAACAAAAAATTTCTGTGTTATTATATCAAACAGTCGGGGTTTCATTAAAATAAAAAAATATATATTTGATATGGCATTATTTCAAAAGTTAGTGGCAGACCAAAAATTTCTTTTGGCCGGCCTGGAGCAAACTATTCTCACGAGTTCGATTAGGTGAGTTTAAGAATCGGCATATTATTCTTATTTCGCCGCAATTTTGTGGGCGGTTTTGTGAGCGTGAAGGGTTCATTAATTTTTCGAGGTGAATATAATAGATTGTATGTGAAAAGAGGGAGATTATTCATTTTCTTGCATCTTCCTCGATTCTGACATCGTATCTCGAGATATTTGACATAGGAATCGAGGACCCTTAATTGACTCGTCGTTGCGGTTTGCTGTTGGCGCACAAAGCAAGATCAAGATGAAACGAGCCACAACAAGTCGGTTTGTCGGCTAACGCGCGTGGCTTTAACGCGGTCTGCGGATTCGCGCACATATAAAGTTCCAGGTAGATCGAAACGAGGCAGAGAAGAGACGAGCAAAACTTACGAAAAAAAAGGAAAGAAAAGAATCGCGAAGAGCGAAAAACCTTTCGCGGCGATTGATCTCGCCGAAAGCCCGTTGGTTGGCTTGCTCCAAGCCCCCTAATCTCCTTGCCTGCCGACACATCAGGGATACCTTAATCGTACGGATGAAATAGGCTGTGATTTGAATGGATCGCTGTTCCTTCTTATAGATATATTATTAAATAATTTTTCACATTTCTCTGGTTTTTTCTTCTGATTATTCTCCTCAAACGCAAGATTTGAATATAAAATTAAATTAAATTGGATTATAGTGGATTATAAACTTGTTCAGATAAAAATTTAATTCAAAATTTTTGTAAATAGAATTAAACTTAATATCTTAATCCGCTTGCGTTTCCTGCCGTTTTTTCGTTTGCGGGATATTCGAACATCTCAAGCTAGTTTCCTTCGCACGGCCCTGAGCAGTATCGAACGAGAGTTCGATGTGGACTCAAAGAAGAAGCCTCTCGCCCGGTTTCGCGATCCCGTCAGTAATTACTACTGCGCTGGAAACTCTAAACAAGGCATCGGGACGAGCGGTGGATCGATCAGCGGTTTCGGGTTTCTACCTTGCAACGTGCACACACGCGTCGGAATCATTCCGATGAGAAACCCAGCGAAGTTTTGTTTTGTTCCAGCCCTGACTGTCTCCCACGGGGAATAAGAATACGTTTCGACGGGATCAGTGAGAGACGATAGCACACCGATTGGCACTGCAGTGCAAAATGCACCGCAATATCTCGTTTACGCGGAAATAAAATCGACACGCGAAACGACACGCGATCGCGTTGCATTGTATGCGTTTGTTGCGTGTGACGAACTGCATGAAAGAAATGCGTGATGCGCTCAGCTTACGGTATACTAAAAAAAAAAAAATCTCTCATGTAAGAACTAAGCCCATTTCTGACAATTTTATTTAATTAATAGAAACGGCCTGTATAAATATTCACTTAGATTTTAAGTTCCGAAAAACCAGCCATTCATCCCTGTCTGATAAATTTAAAATTAATCGTGGTATATACGCTAGCAGTTGGACATTTTGATTGCTGGGAAAGGTAAAGCGGGCGGTTAATTATGAAATGTTGGCTTTACATATCTCTCTTCACGTTTATCATTAATGCATTGAATGTAGACTCTGTGTGATAGCTAATACGCTTCAAAACCAACCACTAACATACTCGAGCAGTAGTATAATTAATAATAAAATGTAGGACATAGGCATTTCTTTGACGTAAACTTAACATTGAAATCATCTAAAGATTTATGATAAAACTGCTATCTGTAAATATATATATTTACAATAACAAATCTCTCATGATAAAATATTTATCAAATCTTTAATCTTTTTTAATCTTGTGTGATTAATGTTTGATTTAATACTTTGATATTATCTCTTTTCCACAAATTGTGTTATAGATTACGCATAAATAGATTGAAACGCGACTTTACTTTTTTTTAACGCTTATTTCATAAATCCAAAATAATAGTAAAATTTAATAAATGAATTAATATCAAATTTCTTATAATATAAATAAATACGAATAAATAAACGTTATAAAATTGCATTAACTGAAAAATAATAATTTGAAATTAAGTTACACACGCACTTCTTTTACTAACGCATAAAATAATTTATTGTAGAACTTCAAATATGTAAAAGTACAAATATCGAGTTGACTCGAGGAGAGTATGTCAAATGAAAATTATTTCAGATATAAAGTTCTATTACAAAATGTGATTCCCCCATACTTTCAATGCACATCCTGTGTGTATAATGTTACGGGCGTTCGTATCGATTCGTGGATCGCCGCCGGAGTCGTGACTACGGATATACGTAGTTTCCGGCACGTACGCGATTCTCGTTCGGAATAAAGTGAGAGTGTGCGCGAAGAGTAGCGAGCATGCGCGCCCCATCGTCTGAACTTTTTCGCACGTGCCGGATAGACACCCGATATGCAGATTATGGGAAGCCCCGGTGTCTCCTCGCCAGCGGAAGGCGTAAAACTTGCGGTCTCGCATTCCGCACCGCGGGTAGAGCCTTGCGAAAAGCTCGTACAGGTCGGAACGATTAAAAATTCGCTCGATATGACGCAAGCGAGCACATCCTCGAGTCGCGGTGAGCATAAGGCGTCGCAATTTCTATGCAACCTGCATCCTGCCTCTCCTTGTAAGATAAAGCGACGCGATATGAAGCTATTTTTAGCGTTCATTTTATTCAAGAGAGAGAGAGAGAGAGAGAGAGAGAGAGACCGGTTTTACATATTGTAAATATGTAAAGTCTATTTCCTAAATTCATGGAGGTATCAAGAGAGAGAGAGAGAGAGAGAATGAAGATATTAGATTTCTTTCTTCAAAGAACGGGAACATCATGACTGCAACGTCGATCGATGCTCCCCCGTCAAGGGATTATGAAATTTGAAACATCGGTTATTTTCGGATCGCTCGTCGTTATATACATAATTCCGAGCACCTTACTTGCGCTTGTGCGCGCTGCACACGAGGATGACCGCGGCTTGTTTCTTTAGCTCGGCAATTCGGCGTAAAGTTACTCTGCACTTGCATACACGGTGCATCCCGTCTATGCAAGCCCGAAGTGATAATGTACCGCGATATAAGGTGTTGCCCGGATCGCAACGTCACGCGTTCGAACGATCAAAGTCAGGTACGTCGTTACGGTTCGCTGAATTGGATTCCGAGCGACGGGAGTACCAGCGTAATGGAAGTGTATACATCCTATTTTTGAAACCCCTCCGTGAAAAAGGAAGAATTGCGGATCTTTGAAGGGATGCATAATATTTCATTGCTCTCGATGGATTTGAATTTGAAATTTTCATGTTGGATAAAGTAAATGGAACATGTAACCCCGGAAATGTCAAACATACACTGAAAGAGAAATAGTTACTTTTGGACCCAATTACAATTTTACAGTATTTCTAATGATAATTATGGTTAACATAATCATGCATGTAGTTAAGTTAATCATATTTCGCGTTAGAAATATTATAAAATTATGATTGGGTCCAAAAGTAACTATTTTTCTCAGTGTAAATTCAATTCATTCTATCATTATTCCATATACGATATAATAAATCAGAAATATATCGTCCTTTTTCTAAGATCGTCGTATAGCGTTAAATCTTATCGAAGTTTATTAATATTCAAAATATTTTATTTGTAAAAGAATCTTGCATCTTAATGTATAAGTTAAGCAAATTTTTTAATTTTTTAAAAATTAATTTTATTATGGTATATACGACATTTATAAATGTTTATAATCTCGGATATTTCAAATTTCGTCAGAATTTTATCGAAAGATTGAGCTGATCAAGACTCAATTTTAGAAGAGCGCTTATAACGGCAAAATTGAAATTTTTGAATTCGTGAAAATTAAATCGCGGCACCATCCGCGAACGATCACGACACCGGTCAACCACGTAACGTTTTGTTGTCACGCGGCTGTACGAGTGTGTCAAGGCTGATCCGGCAATCGAATCGCCGATAGGCCCGCGCATGCATATCGCCGTCGCCATATTCTCACTTGTATGTACAGTATCTTTCGAATCCCTTTAAACGCTTAACAAGATCCGTTCGTCTGCGCCATTGTAAATCACTGGTCACGTTTCGCTCAGAGATGCGATATATACGTGGGATTGTAAGAATCATAGACTTTCCTTGACCTATAAAAGCGGATATTTTATGATAACATCTCTGTTATCGAAATGCCATTCTGCGAAGCCCTTTTTCCAACACATTTTCCCAACGAATCTCGAGTTGTCTCAACGTTGTTACATTGCACACATATATTTAACTATGTCCAATAACGAAATATAACTTCAATTGAAAAAAATTTTTAATATTAAAAATTAAATTATATAATTTCGCCATATAATAATTCTGTTTAGTTTTATTTCAAATCATGAGGACAAATGTATCATCATTCATTCATATATACATATATCATTATATGCGCAGAATTATGGAACATACAAGGCAATCCGGAACTAGCGGATGATCGATTGTTATATGGCATTGTAGCGTGGAACGATCGACAAGATCGAGTTATGCATACCCGGATGTATTATAATACGTGAGTTCGCTCTTCAGGAAATTGCTTATATGTTATCCAATATTTAATTAAATATCATATGAAAGATGAATAAATTAATATTTTACATTATTAACAAATTTCATTTTCAAATTATTCAAATGCAGAATTCTCTAATCTTATTATATATATAATTATTCAATATATTTGAAATCATGACTGAAGTATACAAACTACTTCAGGTAAACAGATATAATTAAAATATATAAATTTATTTAATAAAAAATTGAAATTTGATAAGATAGCCGATTAAGCATGATAATAAACTTTTCGATTAATATTATTTTATTGATTTTTTATGTTTTATTTTAAGTCTATTGTCTAATTATTTTATTAAAAGTTAGATATTAAAATTATAGGACAGTATCTATATATAAATGTGTTTATGTAGATTTTTAAAGTTTTCGTTCTTACTCAAAATAATGTGAATAAAAAATATTTCATGAACCAAGTTCTTTAAATTTTTCAAAGCCATTTTCAACTCTTTACTGTCCTTTTATCTTAGCGTGCAACCGCTCCTTTCGAGTTTTCTACTCGACGAAACATCGAATCTCATCGTATCGTTCGTTATTCATCAGTGCTCTTGGGAAAAATAAAGAAATGTTTTTATCTTCATGGACCTACGATGAATTTTTAGGAAATAAAATCTTAATAGTTTACAGTCTATTCAATATTAAATTGTATAAATATCTTTGTCGAGAATCTATTCAAAATGCAATTAATAAAATATATTGCATGTTTTTTTTTTTAATTAATATCTCAAATTTAAATTTATTTTAAATTTAAATACATAACAGAATAATATGTAATTTACACATTTATCGAACTGGCATTATTTCTCTCTTATTTTAAGAGAATAAAAATGTTTGATATTAAAAAAGTTACAGACATTTTAATAAAATATAGTTTTTCTATAATTTTATAAAGAGAAAAATTATAACATCCACGGGCAGAATATAATATAATATAAAAATCTTTTACTAATTTATATCTGTTATATTTTATTTTTTAATATAAAAAAGAGAATGTGCAATGAAAGTAATTCAGAAAATCGATTGTGACCGTCAACAAATTGTCTTCTTTCTTTTCTTTTTAAATCCAAGAAAAAGAGCAACATTTGTCGTTGACTGTGTCGTTGACCGAGCAAAAGTACGCGCGCGAGACAGGGAAGAAAAATGATCACAACAACTAAACTTCAAATAACAAGCTCTTTTTGCTTCCCGACTCCGTTGGGCTATCCTAGAAATTCGTCATGTAGCAATGAAATTCCCATCACCATTGGCGCGACGTGCCCGAGGAAGATAAACGAAGACGAAGGAGCTTGTATAGCGATCGTGTTAAACGCTCGCAGTATCGCCATAGATTTCGTGCAAACACGAAACTCACCGTACGTGATTCTTTTGCCAACAGGTACCTAGTTGGAAGGTACATGAATCATTCGTGACTCAGGTACTAATTCGTCTGTGGACGAAACGTTAAAACCGTACGCTTTTAAATGCGGTGTGAAAACAATGTTATCGCGAGTACGAGCACGCGCGCGCGCGCACACACACTCATGTTTTAGCGTACCTATCCTGCATCCTGCTGATATCGTCGAACTCGATACAAAGTCCGGCTCGATAAACAATGGCACTTCTTTTTTTATACAAGCTTCGTACATATAGTCGATACCATTCCCTGTTCCGCAAGATAACGTCTCTTTACGAGTGTAATAAAAAGATTACGAAAGTATAAGAGTAAGATAAAGGCGTTCCAATAAATTATTTGTTACATTTTCTATGTGTTAGTGTAATTGCTACTATTATCAGCTGTTGCAATTTGATAATCTTGAAAAAGTATTATCGCACGTAAGTTTGTATAAATACTGTTCTATGTGATTTTGAAGTTCGTTTTTTTTTTAACTATAATTGATTTTCTATCTCTCTAATTAAAAAAATTAATTCCTTATCGTAAACATTTTTTAAATAATAAATAATTACAAGTGCAGAACTTTTTGCAAATGCAATTAAATAATAGAAATATTTAATTTTAATTAAATTTTTTAAAATATAAATTCAGATTTAATTATTACTATTAAAAAATATTTTTGAAAAATACGCGATTATAAAATCAAAAATGAAAGAATATTCTATAATTTAACATATATATCTGTAAATTGGTTCTGTTGCGTGGCACTGTGTAGTTATGCAACTATACAAACAGTTATTAATCTGACATGAGTATACATGAGAACGCGTAATCTGCGATCATTTACAGAAACTCAAACAGATAGATCTTCAATTTATGCCATTTACCATCCACTAATTTAATAAAGTTTCGCTTCATGGATTTCTGCATTGTACACGCTACTAATTGACCTGACCTAATGGTAATATTACCATTACATACGTAATTTTCACGACTAATAGTTGCAGTTTCGAAATAATTCAGTTACTAACGGCCGTTAAAATAATCGTGAATAAAGCCTTTACTACAATTTTATTTCGTTATTCTGATTTTAAAAACTATACATGTAGCCTTAGCATTAATATAATAGAAATATATTTATAAATTTCTGTACTAAAGTTACTTCAATAAATTACATTTCGTAATTAAAATTAATTAAAGTATATCTAAAGATTATATAAAAGAAGAGAGAGAGAGATATATACAAATAAACACCAAAACATTAATATTCAAAAATAATTAACTTCAAGAATAATTTTTAATTTATTATTAAAAATAAAATTTTACAAATGGAAATGTATTTGGTTAATTAATCCAAAATTAATATTTAACTTATTTATACAAATAAGTAAGTTGCTCGTAACAATAATAACTATTGCAAAATTTCAAAGTTAATTTTCATTAGTATAGTTACATTTACTTGCTATTTGCGCGCGCGGGTTTCTTTTTAAAATAAATAGATAATGGTAAAAGCTCAAAAGTTAAACGTGGCAAAGAGAAAATAGAATGGAAGATTACACGATCTCTCATGTAAACTCGATAGTGAATGTATCAGTGATTAGTATCAGTTTTTTGTGATTAATTACAGAACGTTTTCTCAGGTCCTGAAACTCGACGGAAAATCTTTCTCGATCTCTATGGAACCACAATGGCCGACTGATCTTAATTGAAACGCCTTAATTACATCTTTCGTCGGTGTGTATGCGAGCGCGAAAGACAGAAGTGAAGAAGCTGTCGTCGCGCGACTTCTAGGAGGCTTCATTTTCTCGAAACGAGAAAAGAAAGTTGCCGCCGTATCATTATATCTCGCAATCGATCCCACAATAGCCTGCCGATTCCCGCGTTAATTAGGGACGAACGCTTAATTGGGTGTTATCGTCTCCTCTTCGTTAGAAGCACCGCATTTCAGGAGAAAACTAACATAATTTTATGAAAAACACGAGAAATAAACACTATATCGAGAAATGATACACTTGATTGTAAATTAATTCTTATCGAATTACATAACGCGCGCTTTTAGATTAACGTTTCAATTTAAATTTTCATGCAAATCGAAATTACCTTGAATAAAAAATTTAGATTACAATATAAATTTGATTTAATTTTTTATTTGCATTATGCATATCAAACCTTTGTCTTTAACTTGGAAGCCTAATACAACTTGTTGAATTCTATGACATTTTAAACTAACCAAAATTTTTAATCTTAGAAGAAACTATGTATTATTGCACAAAAACAAAAATATATAAATGATATTTTTATGTATAATTCTATTTAGAAAAGAATAATGCAACATATTATGTTTAGAGCAAGTAAGTTGATTGTGGATAAATAGCAATTCTAGTATTAATTAACATCATCATGCATTTGCATTCTGTTTTCGTACGTCTGTTTTCCGATAATTTCAATAAACAAATCAATATTGATTTAACAGCAATCATTGCTATGTTTTACTTACTTCTGCTTATTAATGTAATCTCTATTTTACATAAAATCATATTATTGTTAATGGATAAATTGATAAATTAATTTGATTAATTGTTATAACATACATATTAGCATTAATATATTCAGATAACTTGCACATACGTTAGTAAATATGTCATTATTACTTTTTATATATTTTTTTTTTTAGAGTGGCATCAAATATGATATGCATGCGATGTTTCATATCAAGTGTATAATAAATATTTTTGAACAAGTGCTTTCTCACGAATGCCCGAGAAAATGTTCGTGAAAAGCATATTACAGCGTAGAACTTTCCTCTATTATAAAATAAAATATAAACGCATTAATCTGTGCATGATAATGTCAAAGAGTGCTGTATGAAAAACAACAATCAATATAATTAGCAGTAAGCCAACGTAACTTTAAACTTTTTGTTTTTTAAAAGAGGGTTGCCGGGCATATTTGGAGCAGGGATATCTCAGAGAGATCGTTCAAAATTTCTACAAATAATTTATACTACGTTAATAATAATCTAATAAATGTAATGGAGCAGGAGTGCAGAATTCAACATTAACAATGTCAATAACATATGCTTCATCGAAATATGATGAGCATACATTTTTCGCAAACGCTGAGCACGGAAGCGATGACACGTTTTCCGATGTTAACTTTATTGCCTCGGGGAATGAACTGCAGTACAATTGCAATGGAAAGTTCCGTGAAAAGAGATTCCGCCGTGCACGAGCAGAAATAGAAACCGTCGGGGCTTTTTCGCAACGCGATTAAGAAGATTCGTCGTTTTTTTTTGTTTCGAGAACGTTTTTTCAGCTCCGTTGATTGATCGTTACACCGTCTGTCATTCTTACTCAATATTTTTCTTACTTTCTAATTCTTGCTGATGAATCGATCTTTTCTTTAAGTCGACTGTTAAAATATTGCTTTCCAATTTAAGACAAGAGCTCACGATCATTGTTTGTTAATCGCAATTTCTTTAGTTCTATTTTATGACATATTTATACCAAATTGGAAATCTCGTAAAGAAAATTTATTATTTCTTGGAAAGAGAGATTTAAAATAGAATACAGTTGTTGTTTAAATAATATAATTGAAATAATAATTTGAAAACGTATAAAATTTTTAAAGCAATATGTATAAAGTTGCATATTCCAGATTGGACATCAAATTTGAAAAAAATTACAGATAACGCGTATATTATATTATAATTAATTATACATATAAACTCTAATACTGTATGTCCAATGAAATAATGCCGTCCAAATTAGTTGACAGTATGATGACAGTCTAATATTGTATTAGTAAAAAAATAAATTAATCTCTTTCTGTATTTATTTTTCTGCTCACTATATTCCTAAAATTTACGACAATTCTATCTCTATCAAAAACAACACGTTAAAAAAATAAAACAAAAATCTTTATAAAAATACAACCAAACCAGATGAGATTTTTCAAATAACCAGTTCATTTATGTAAAAACATCGCTCAGCTGTCAGGAAACGGAGCGTTACATGAACGTTTGCAAAGAAAACAATAATGGACGAATTCGTTTCATACATACACAGATTTTCGGTCTGGTTCGGATACGAACCACACGACTATTACGATATTGACCGTATAACATCGGTGGTCTATGTAGGCGAGCCTTGGGAAAGCCCATCTCTCGTTTCTCACGCCGGCGGATATTTACAACAAATACAGACGGAATTTGCTCAACGAGGGAGGAAGCCGAGGGTGCGTCTTTCGAATTAGCATTTCAATTTGCCGCGCAGGTGTCCCGCATGCTGCAGCCGCGTGTCAAACGAGGACAATCGAGCCCGAGTCGAGTCGAGTCGAGTCGTCATCCACCACCTGACATTTTCGATGCAAAGCCGCCGACAGCGGAGCGGGGAAGCGTGACATTTACATACATACGTGTATGTATATATACCTATACCCCCAGCCCGCAGCAGCGTTTGTCGTGTCGTATTCGCGCTTCACGCTTCGACAATCTTCGATCGCTACTTTTCGACCGAATCGTATCTCGCGAATCTCATCGAGAGCCGCAATCAAATCGGTGACGGATAGAGATCTGAGAATTTGCGCCGAGAGGTAGAGAGCACTAGTTAAAACTTGTTTCCCCGAATATTAAACGATTCCAATCCCTCATAACGATGCGTTTTTATTAAATTTCATTGTTTTTAAAATTTTCATCTAAATATTAATATAAATATTATTTTATATTATATTATATTAATATAAATATTATTTTATATTACATTATTGTTATTACAAGTAATTCAAAATTTAAGTGCCATTTATAGCAAACTAGACGAATGGATATTGTTTAAACAAGCATCTGGTCATTGCTATTTCTATTTGACAAGTATTATAATAATTTATTTAATAATTTTTCGTTAATTTTTATTAATATTTTAATATTGTACATACAGCAAAATTCCTTACCGGTGGATCAATTTTCGGTGTTTGGAGACACGAAAAAATATTTTACACTAATCGTGCTTTTGTTTTCATGAGTAGATACATAGAAAGATGATTTGCAACATTGAAATCTGAACTCGCCATTTGCGCAAATTTGCGACTTGAATTCCTCTGATCCGCGTTGAATTTCGTCGACGTGGCATTCAATAATAGCCTTGATATTGTGACCATACTTAGTATGATATTGTTTATTATAAACAATCTCGCAAGAGTCACCGAACGGTGAATTTCTAGCTACAACGCGATACTTTGTTAAAAGAGTTCTTTCGTAACACGTTCGACCTGTTTCTGTTAATCAAGTAATAATGTTTATGAGTTCATCCACTGTTTTTGAGATATCGATATCGATAATTTGAATTCTAATTCCTAATAAAATCTAAATAAAAAATTTCCCAATTTTCATAGAGTAAAAATAATTTCTAGAAATTTTCTTTAGAATTCTAAATAACGCTTCAAAATCAAAATTATTCAAATTTAAATTGATGCTTATAGAATAGGAAAATTATTGCCAACTTTTATCTAATTTAAATGCTTCCAATGTAAAGCGTTAATTTTAGATTTATTAGATTTAATACCTATATTATGATTTTCTCATCATATTTTTCTTCACTTAATCGCTAAATTCTTTTTCAAGTGTACCGAGAGTTTTAAATCGTTCTCACGAAACTAAAAAATTTTGCATATTACATCAAAATTCTGAACGTAAAGTGTTAACTTCATAAAAGTCAAATGTTCATCTTTGTGTTGATTTAAACAGATTTATTCGCGAATAAGAATATTAAATTTTCTAAAAATAAAATGCTAATTCTCGAAAGATTCACATGCATCGAAGGACTTTAAACGTGATTGTCATATTCAGCAGTAATAATATTTAAATAATAGAAGTAAATATTAAACATTTAGAAATAGAAATATTTTGTTAAATAATTACTTAGAAATGTGTGATATCTCTATACCTCGATAAGTACACGTATGTATATCCGATTTATGAGTTTGGAAATCTGTATAAACTCAGCGATCATAAAATGTACAATAGTCTATTAATATTAAAACTTTCATTTTAACCGTGTCTTTATCCTTAATTTTTCGCGATAAAATTGCACGATTCTCGTAAGCAAGGATACAAGATTATTATCGTTGGCACATCTAAGGTATTAAACTACCCTTTATCGTCACCGGCGATTGCCTTATGAACGATCGACGTTTATATCTCTCTACGATAGTATCGTCGCCATGTAAGAGAGAAATGAGCGAAATGATCGACGGTGAGATATACGACGAAGTAAATGTTCAGGATATAAAAGTAAGAAGTTAGTAGCGAAGCGACGGACCGGTCGTTTTAAATGTGTTTAAATTAGCTTGCGCAATGAGAGAGAAAAAAGAGAAAGAGAGAGAGAGAGAGAGAGAAGCGTCCCGAGTCCTACATATTGTTAACAAAAAGTAACGCACAAGCCCCATAGGCGTCGAGTCGTTTCGCGAACGTTATAGCAGCGCGTAATTATTTTGATTGGCGGCCAATTACTACGACGTGGCTAGTTTATTTTAACGAAAATAAATAATTATCAAAATGAACCTCTTGACGCACCGTACGTTATTATCCCTATCCGCATGCACGTGAGAGATTGGCAGGCATACAACACTGGTAAATCATCTCGGATTTGTTAATTATTAAGCGCTGTCTTCTCCATTTAGACTTGGAATCATGTGATAAGTATCGAAAGCGAATTCCATAATTGATAGAGCGTAACACGAGAGAGGCGTCGCTGGCCTTACGATCAATTATTCGCGACTGTTAATCGCCAAGAAAATACAGATATTCTTCGAATGAATCAAACGTATGTGTAACAGCAAGATGGATATTATTCAATTTATATACAACGCAATATATATAAAACGTTAAATTGCAAACGTTAATTTTCGTTCACATCTTACACGAGAATTACTCGGCTTGAAGGCTCCGCGTGGCAGTTTAGAAATCTGATCACCTTAATCGCGATTTGAACGAGACTTTCAAGAGATTTCGAGGCAATGAGGAAAACGTATCGCTCGAAAAAACGACGGCTGTAAATGAAAGATCGGCGCGCGCGTTCACTCGCGAGAGGCCGGAATCCAGCCGCGTGTCGGCTCTCCCGAGTGTTTTACAACGGCACGTGCGGCTCATTATGGCGGGCAGAACAACGGGCCTTCGTTACGAACTGCCGCCGGTATACGTACTGTTATCGTTAAGCATGCAGCGCGAATACGATCTATTCTTAGTACTTGAACGGATAGACTCACCTTAGAGCCCGCTGTGTGGTCTTCATCTTCGATGGGCGCCCTCCGATCTGCCGCTCCAAATGGCGTCCTCTCTCTCCGTCCGTCTCTCTCCTCCTCGCTCCGCTCCCGGAGGCTGCCGCTATCTCGTCGAGACGCTCACGGCTCGGTGATCGGCCGCGAAATCAAAACACTAGCGAGAAGTTTGTCGGGGTATTCACTGCGCCCGCACGATCGTACGATTATTTCAGAGGTCACACACGGGGTCACTGGCGAAACGAATCGAAGGAAGAAAACGTCCTCACGCACACTCGAATCACGTTGGCATCTCGCGAGAATCGCCGGTGTTCACTTGACCGCTCGCGCGAAAACAAAGCACCACGGGAAGTGGTCGCACCACCTTCACGCCTTTGCAGTTCACTTTTCCAAGTTTCCAAGGTATGCAGCACTTAAAATAGTTACTCTCGTATCTGTTCCCACCTCCTGCCGGAGATTCAGTCGAGCGATTTTTCTCGATCGCTCAGGAGGATCGACGATATGCATGTATCATCCTTCTCCTTTCGCACGCAGGACGGTTGGCCGACGATCGACGCCTTCACCGGAGCATCGCGAGGTGTAAAAGAGCGCCGTGAATTAGATCAGTGGGACTCGCGGGCGACCGAGAAACTTAGGTCGCGAGCGGCGAAAGGCCTCGCAACCCGTCGTCGTCCTCTATATCTGCCGTTTTCCTCTCTCTCTCTCTCTCACGCCGGTTAACCTCTCGCACCCTTTGTCGCCGCATGCGAGCTTTCCAAATCCGCGTCAGCGAAACGTCCGCGCATTCGCGGAAACCCTGAACTTTGACTGACACGTGTCGTTTCTCACAATTCTGATCTTCTCGGGGACTCGGATCTCAATTTGCGTTACCTTGTTAATCTTTTTCTTGTGATTGCACCTCAAACGCCGGGTGATCCTCTTCACGAATCCCGATTCCTCTCCGGAGCGGACGCTGATCTCCTCGCGTCGACCTCCTCGCTCGCTCTATCGGCCGCGAATCGGCACGATGACCACGGAATCGCACACGCGCCCTCGCGCATCACTCGCGGCCGCGTTCACTCGGTTCGGGCAACGCGGCGGCGCGGGCGTCGCGCGCCGACGCGAGCATCGCGCTCGCTCGCAAACGAGATGGGATCGCTGCTAACCCACCTTCCGATGCTCTCCTCGATCTACGACTCCCAAGTCTGTGTAACCGACAAGTCGGTCGCTCGCGGGATCTCCGCGGGACTCACCCGCCTGAACTTGTCCGCTGCTCCGCGCGGTCGATCGGCACCGCGTTTCACACGGGTGCCACGGAGCGATGCAACTGACACCTTCAAAAGTGGCGCAGTTGGCACCGGCCAAGAGCAAACACCTGTCGCCCTCCCTCGAATTTCCGCGGGCGTTTCGAAAATCACCAAATATGGCGGCCGGCCGCGATCTTCCTTCCTTCCTCCTACCTCGGATTTGTCAATCCGGAGTCTCGTCGCGCGATCGGCTCGCAAAATTGCCGTTCGACGACCGTCCGAGTCCCTTTTTTCTTCTTCTTCTTCTTCTTCCTGCTCTCGCCGGTCACCCGAAAGCCCCTCGGTGCGTCGCGCGCGGAGCAGGTGGCAGAAGGCAAAGCGCGCGCGCGCGCGCGGACCCTCTCTGCGCCGTATGTGTGGAGTCCGGCGCGTACGCGAAGACTGGTTTCACGAGAGAGGCTCCCTCGTGCCCGACCGGCCAGACTGCTTCGCGGACGCGCGAGCGAGCGAGCGAGAGGAGAGCGGTGCCGGCAGCCGAGCGCACGGCGGAGAGCGCGGTGGGTCCCGTTCCACGGAAAGAGGCTTTATTCCATTGAGCGCGCGCGAGGAAGTACTGTTACTTAGACGGGGGCCGCAGAGCGCAACGCGCCGCGACGCGGCCCGGGACGCGCGCTCAGCGCTGCATGCGCGCGACTTCACGGCGTTACGGAGCGCGCGTTCTTCCCCTCGATTGGCTGGATTTAGGCGGTTTCGGAACGCGCAAACGAGAAGGCGTACACCTTCGTACAATGCGACACAGGTGGCGTGGGCCGCTTGATTACCAAATCGCTGTTTTTCTCGCACGAGAGATGCAGAATCCCCGCAAGAGTCCCGTTCACCGTCGATGGCGCGACGTCGTAACCGCGCGACGCATCGTACCCTCGAGTCTCCGACTCGACTTCCCGCCCGAGTGGAGAAAGCAAAGAGCGAGGTAAGGAGGGAGGGGGGGAGAGAAGTGACGCGGCGCCACTGCGCCTCGTAAACAAACAACGCTCGTCGCGCGGCGAATGTTTTGGAATAACCCGCGTACGGACCGCCGTTCTCACGTGTTCTTCGCGTCGCGTGCTGCTCTCGACGCGTCAGGCGCGCCCGCCGCTGAATTATCACCGAAAAAGAACACGTGCGGGTGGCGAACGCGATCTCTCGGCCGGCTCGCTCGCGTGTTGCTCCTTTTCGTGACACGTTTCCGTTTCTCAGCGGCCGCGAGGAAATGCTCACGTGTGCGAGGCCGCGCGCGTGTGTGTCCGGTCGAATCTCTCTTTTCCCCTCTCTTTCGGCGACCGACGACACGTCGATTATCACGGGGGCGCGCGCGCGCGCGATACCACACGAAACGTATATACCGCTTGGCTGTCGCGGCTCGACTGGACGGCCGACCACCTCCGCACCGTTGCTCGTCGCGCTCACGCTCGTAGCGCGCGCGCGCCGGCGCCCCGTCACGTGCGCTCGGAGCCGAGTCAAATGAAACGGACAACGAGAGAATGCAAATTGAGTGTCGCGTTCGTAGACTCACCTTGAAAAGCCGATAAATTCAACTTTTGTAACGGTCTGGAGTAGATTACCGAAAAAAATTTTTAAGTTCTTACTCGTCACGTATCTTTACGTGCAAAATTCATATTCTTTCAGTTTAAATCATCTAGCATGAAACACGCTAATAAAATATAGTTAAAAATATAATTTCCCTTACTAAAAGTGATATATTTATTTTTGTAAAAATCACATTTGAAGAAATTTTTTGTGTATAAAATTTTCTGTGTCACTGCATTTCTCGATTAACGTATTTCCGTAAATGAAAAATGGGTGATACATATTATCTTTGCTAAATCACAGACAATCAAAACGATATTACAGATTTATTTCAATTCAGTCGTATAAATCAGAGAAACATCTTGAAATTTAGAATCATTTCGTCAACACTTAAAATAAAAACATTAAAGTTATTTTAAAATGTCGGTCACTTAAGATTCTTTGGACAATCTAAAATTTCAGCCTGCAAGATAAAATTTTATTCGTGATTTTGTGTGTCACGTAAAACACGAAGAACAGAATCAGAAATACACATAGATATAAAACATACTTAAAAATGCACATAATATTAAAACTACAAAATATAAAATTATAACAGGACTCGTAAAAAAAAAAAAAAAACGATTTCTCCGCGTAGTTTTAGCCTCTTAGATATCAAAAGATCCGTTGTTCGTTATCGGGTGGAACAACGGAAGACGCGCGCTTATGTACGCACCTGCGCGTGTTCTCGCGTAAACAGTAAAGTAGGCTGTGTACGCGTGTGCGCGAGAGCGTGAGGTGAGCGGGTGTAACCGGTTCCACCGATTTTTTCACGAAAAGCACTCGCGACGCTTTATAAAATTGCGCGTACCCTTTGTCGTTGTCGTCTTCGTCGTGTCGTCGTCGCTGGACGTCACGTACATATGCGCGGTGCACACGGGATGCTTAATCCGAATGATCGCGATGTTCGACGCTCTCGTGAAGATCTGAGCCGAGTACTCGCGGCTATATTGAAGCTTGCTTCAAAGCGGTAACGGCGTTCGGTGATCTTCTCGGAAGAGCGCGGCGTTTTCGTTTTAAGAAGAGATTTCAAACAACAAAGAACAATATAGATTGCCTTAATATCTAAATATATTTTTCAACATATACAATGTTTTGAAGATAAACAGCTAATTGGAACAAACATATGATTTTTTTATCAAGAGAAATTGATTTTATATGAAATTATGGAATTCTCGCAGCGTCATAACATGCAGAAAATTTGTTGATGCCGCAAAGAGCTCGCATTTAAATAAAATATGCAAATTTTAAATTTTAAATATTTTTTTTATCCAAAGTTACAGATACAAATTTAAATAAACTGAATTGTAGTAATATCATTGTTAATTGAAGAAACGGATTATATTCGTTAACTGTATTGTGCGACGCGTTTATTAGAAATTATATTCGTAATATGTGAAAAGATAGTGCGATATTTAGTCAGCAATAATCGTGTATTATTTTATATACATATAAATATTTTAGAGTAATTATTTATAATTTAATATTCATAATTAATTAAAAAATTATTCATAAATAATTAATTAAAAAAAAAAAATAATTAAAAAAAAATTCATGATAAATAATAATTTTAATTGTAGATCATCATTTATAATTCTTTATAATCATTATACAAAATAATAGATTTTTTTAATAGTGAGAAATTATTATGCATTCTTTCATGAAAAATTAATATAGAACATTTATTGATAATCAGAATCATAAATTTATAACAAAAATAATTGTCCGACAATTAATAATCAAATGCGCCGTTATAATTTTCTCGGAAAATTAAGTAAACTGTCAATCTGCAGTTATTTAATACAGATATAAATCGACCATAAATCAGTCATTAAATCGTATTATACAGCAAGATCTTATTGTATAATTCGTGATTTTTGTTGTTGAATATTATTGGTGTTAGCATAGTACACCTACTATTCAGTTTGAATTTTTTGTGCTAGTTTGACAAAAGGCTTGCACGCTCCATAAAACTTTGAACCGACAATAGAAATTCAACGGATAATCGACAAAAAATTCAGTCTCGAATGCCACGTGCATAAAGCACTGAGAATTTCTATTAACGTTTTTGTAACAAAACGATTTTCATAGTTTTAAAATCGTAATTAAACTAAATTAATGGAATCTAATATATACATATAGTAACGCAATATAATTAACAAAACGAATATTTTTCCAATAAAATGTTTAGTATTACATCGTTAATTAATGATTTATAAGCATCTACGCCAGAAAGTAATTTTCTCTGTTCGAATATTCTGATTGTGTGATGACGAGAAATTAATTAGAATAAAATAATTTAATTACGTTAATATTTCACTTTTCAATATAGCAGGATTAATTAAGACAAAAAGATGAAATAATTATAACATGATATATATCAAGTGAAATGTAAAAACCGAAAAAATATTAAAAAATTTTTAATAAATTTTAGATTTTAAGGATTTCAGCGATTCAATTTCACTAAAGCAAGTCCCGATTTACTTTTGTTTATATCTCTTTTATAATAAACTATGTTTTTGCAATGTAATTTTACACAAAGAAACACAAGTTTTTCATTCTATATAGCTCGTTCTCATTTTTGTCGAAATCATTGACTGTTATCACACGAAGCATTCGCGAATACAAACGTATACAGACATAATGTGCGCAAAACAGGCACGCGATCCCTTTGATGCCGCGTTTAATAAATTGAATCGTTAAAGAGTTCGAGCGGAACGAATAACAAATAATCCATGATGATACTTGCAATTGGACACAGAGCGTTCACGTTTGCAACATTTGAAAGGTGAAACGGAGCGTTTGCTCACGTTCATTTTTCTCATGTTATTTTTGTATTAAATTTTTACACTAATTAAGTCGATAAATTGAGAATCGAAAAAATAGGTGTGAAAAGTGAGTGTTGTTATCATGTAGAACTCCTTATGAAGAAACTTATTCAGGACTATAATTGTTGTAACAAAAGACTGCGATAATTTTATAGACGACTTATAATTTTGGATAATATTTTGTCCTGCAAAATCTGCTAATTAATGCTTTGCTTATTGCAACTTTTTTTTTTAACAAATGAAATATATTCGATTCGTTCCAACCGGTAGCTGGTAATGCAGCATATCGTCGGAAAATGGAAACAGAATAAGCGTAAAAATTGTTTTATTATTGTTTAGTTATTTATCCATTCGAAATCGTTTGTAATTATTATGTCGCTACGCTGGTATAATATCGAGAATCGCTAATATATTTTTCGCAATTTTAATAATTTTCTGTGCTCTAACGCCCTCCTAGGAAATATCACGACTGGAGTAAGAAACAGCAAGCAAGTTTAGATGATAACGAGGGAAATGTTATTCCTATTCAAAAATGTTATAATTGAAACAAATTCAAATCTACTTCCATTCTTTTAAAAATCACGATCCAAATTGATTCAAAATTTCAAAGATATTTTGAAAATACTAACGTAAATTATTTTAAATCGTATTATTACCAACAATCGGCCATCGAAGGCTATATATATACTTACTGACAATCAGAAATTCTATTTAGGACTGTTGATCTTTAATAATATTTCATGGATAATCGCATACACTCAATCTTTTTTTTTTTATTAAATGTAAAAAGTGAAATCAAATTAGCTTACGCTATCCAGCACATTTTCCTGGAGGAGAATGACAGGATATTAAATACACGTCTAACGATACCTGTGCTGGTAAGTAGCCTTTTTAAATAATATTATGATTGCAATATTTAAAACATTATACGTAGCGCTTGAGCAAAAGGTTTTATACATTCCTCAAGTAGGATCATTCTCTGGTCTAAATAGAAGATTTTTATTACATTTATTTGCGACTTTCAGCGTGTACTGCCATCTGAAGATATAGTTTCAAAATACAGATAAGAATCTACAATATACCTATACTACTCTAAATGATACTGCGATAAGAAAAGTGCACTGTGTCATGTTAAAAATAAAAACGAGATATTTACAAAAGTTTCAACTTTAATGTTCTAGCTCACAATATTCTAACGATCATATAGTTAAAAAAATACAGATATGCAATTTACAACGTATAGATATATGAAACAGCCTTATATTATATTAAAATAAAATATATAAATTATATCCGTGTCCGCGGCACAAATTAGGTAACACGCGTCATTTCATATTCAAACCCAAGTTCTGTGCGGCAGCAATCATTTGGCATCTTTGCAACTCCATTTTCCGTTCCTTCAACTTGAGAAACTGCTTCTTCAGCTCCAATTCCTTGTGTCTCACGGCCATTTTCTCTTTGTGCCGCCTCTCCTTGTTTTTCTCGATCAGAGCAAAGTTCTTTCCTATTTCCTCTGTAAATTTCTCAAACAGCATCGTCAAGATTTGTTCGTGGTCCAACGTATCGCCGTCTTTCTCGTTGGTCATAGGCGCCAGAAGATCCTCGCGTTGCCGATCGCCAGGCGAGTCGCTGCCTTGATCGCAACCAGGTTTCGGCAGAATGAAGGGATACTTGGCCGATCCGCTTGGCGGCTGCGGTTCGTTTGCCTCTAGGTACACGTGTCTCTTCTTTTCGTTGAAGATCTCATCCAAGGCGCGCTTATGCTCCCACTGTCCGTAGTGCCGCATCCTGCCTGGTTTTTTCAGCCGCTCGCGGAACACGAGGTTCTTGTACTTGCGCTCGAGCACCCGCCACTTGTTCTCGCATTTCTGCGGGCTAAAGTAGTACCCGTAATTCTTCATCTCCAGCGATATCATCTCAAACATCTCCCGCAGACTTCTGATCTGCGTCGATTGCCCGACCAGCGATCGATACTTCTTGTACTGGCTGATCAGGCAGGTGGTGGCCTCGCTGGTCCACAGATTCAACGCGCCCACGTCGACGCTCGATGCTATCGCGCCGGTAGTCTCCAAGCTCGAAAAGCCGTTCTCGTGCTCCTCTTCGACGTAACACTGAACGGTCGGCTCCACCTTGACTTCCATGTGATCGTCAATTTTGTTCTCTAACGAAAATGACAATTTAAAAAATTACACATATGTATATATGTAACTATAAGTAAAATATAAAAGAACAATGAGCTACACAGGGAGATGCATGATGACGTGGAAGATAAGATCAAGATGAGATAACACATTCCGCAATCACGATAATTGAAGGACAGATTATTTGCACATTCTCAATGAATTAATTCGAAACTTATACAGTCGAACACGTGATTTGTTCGGTCATAATGTTCGATAGCATTTTCATTCCTCGTACTGAAAAGTCATCGTGCATCGCGCGTTCCATGCGATTTGAATTTTCCCGCGTTGCGACGCAGTTTACTGCCCGTGACACTTTCGAAAACGCGAATCGACGCGATGGCGATCGCACGCGAATTTCTCGAGAAGATCGAACAGAGCCGTGCACCGTGTCCGAAACGATTTTCTTACCTTTCGGCTCCTGATTATTGACCATGATCGTTCCAGACGGAAATCAGCGCGCCGACAACGTTGCGATCGCGCCGAGTAATCCGGTCGGAGTGCTATTCACGGATGCCGGCTGCGCGCGGCTCTCGCGGGGGGCCGAAAAACTGAAGGAAACTAGTTCCAAACCGGTTTCGAGCTGGAACTGGTTCCGTACGCGTCGCAAACCACCGGCGGTCATGTTTCGCTCGCCCGTCGGATCGCTCGTGAAACCAACAGCTGCGCGATCGTCTCGCACGAGTCTCGAACGCATTCCGAATCGGGACGAAACATACGCTCCATCTTCAACGTTCGATAGAAAACGTAGACCGTAGAGTATTGAGGAGGATCGAGAGGACGAACGCGCACCGGTTTGCGCAAACTGCGCCTCGAAACCGTTTCACTTGAAATGGAAACTTGTCGCCGGGTCAACTAGTTTTTATAGCGAATCTCTTGGCGGGCTCGAATACTCACTAATAGGAGATCAGACGCCTTGAGAAAAGACGCAAACATTGCAGTTCCTCGAATGCTTGAATTGCACTTATTTAATAGACCGGTTGCGTTGTTGATAAACGTGATTGCATTTATCTTTAAACGTCGGTTCATTAAACGTTGGACTCTGGGCTTTAGATATCATATACTTGTTAAGATCTAGATTATTTCTCGCCAAGTGCGGGAAACGAAATAACGCGGATATGCGATTACTGAATCAGAAATAATTTGTAATTTTTATTAACCGATTAATATCTTTCTCTATTTTTTATTTTTGTATCGTTAATTATTTCTCTCTCTCTCTCTCTTTCTTCTATTATACAAATTATTGAATCGTGTAATATATTAATTATTCAATTAGAATACATAAATACATAAATTTATGAATATTACTGTTAATGTAAAGTATCTGCAATTATAATTAGAAATCTTTTACCTTCCCATATTCTTAACTAATTTACATTCTGGACTTTACCGTAAGTAAATTTCTTACTTATGTATGTGGTTACATAACGTCTTCGTAACACCCATGCCTCAATCGTGACGCAATCAAATGAGAATCATTACTTACGCTAAGTAGAGGTACGATGAACGGAGATTCCTCGGCGTTCGTATACGGCTAATTCAAACAAGAATCGCATACTCCCCTGTATTTTTCGCCTCGTTGCAAAATCAGTATATATCGATATTTTCGTTCCAGCTGAGTCGGGGCGCTCGCCTGGAATGCGCGCTAATAAGTTCTTTATGGGCGCAAAACGATTTTGCCGCAAACGTGTTCGGGAAACGCATAGCTGCGGTATGAGCGATTTGCGAGAACGTGACGTACGAGGATGCGTAAGAACGCGGCGCGTACCGTTCGCGGTTTATGACAACTTTTATACCATGTCGCGGAACGGAGATAGCGGGATTCCGATGCGCCGATGCAGCCGCTGGACTGGCGAAGATAAACAGCCATGCATCTGCCGAACGATAACTCTATCGAATAATTTCGGTCGGACGTTTTTCCGATTTTCATGTACGTACGTACATCGTACATCGGTCTAGTTTTAGTTTTCCATTAGAAGATCTATAACTCGCGTCAGATTTCTCGATAGAGTTCGTAATTTTACACGCTGTGCATCTCGATATTTCTAATATTTTAGAAATACATTTTATATTTATTTTCATTTCATATATCTTGATAAATGTATACTTTTTACATGTGGAGTATTATTTGATGTGAGATTTTCGAGGTTCGGCATTTAATATGATAAGATGATAATATCATAAACAGAATTCAATTCTCTGATGCGAATTATAGATTATTTAAAGTGCAGTCTCTGCAGCCCGACGTGTCCAGGGAGATTTTCTAAATGATAGTGTTTGCGATGATCGCGCGTGACTCCTCAACGCCTGTGGCGCGACGTAATTTAACACCAGAATACGCGTAATCGTATTCTTATTCGTGTAATTGCGGTGCCCGTTACGTTTTCCTGCGCAATCGTAACGAGACTGAGGATCATGCAAAAGTCTTTCGTCAGTGTAACGCAGGCGATCGCATCACGCAAGGGGGGTAATTGTGCCCCGATGTAACGACCAGCCGTAGATAATCACGTTGCCATCGTCAAGACGAACCTTTCACCGTTCTTACCGATAATTATGCGCTCCTTTTAACATCCCTCGGACAATTGCCAAACTGAATACGGAACTGGAATAAGGAAAGGAGCGACGTGACGTTAACGTCGACAATAAAGCAGTTTATGGCTACTGAGAGGCACGAAGCGTATCGCCATATCGCTTAAGCCACAAAAGCCGAAAGTGCTTATTTAATAATAACCGATGCAGCTTTATACGAAACTGATTGTTAAGTAAAAAATCTCGTTGCTGAGATGTCTATTTAATAACGATAATTAATGAGATCCAAAGACCGATCTTTCTCTCTTGAAATTTCTGAAGAAAGGATAGCCTGCAAAATTGAAAAGTCCGTTTTGCGCAAAAGTTAAAATTGAAGTTTTCGAAACACCTCGAAAACAATAAATATATTTCAAAACAAGTTCAAAATCGCCGTAGCTTGTTCAGGATTTTCTATTTCACATTTTATTCTATATATGTACATTATACTTTATATTTTATTCCTAAAATGTATCTACATTATGCTTGACTACAATATAAACTACGATGTAACCATTATAACTTTTAAAAAAATTTATGACGTGACTTTAATTTGTTTAAATTAAAACCAATAATAATATGCAACACAATGGTTATTTACTAATATAATGGATATTGTAAAGTATAATATAACAATTTGGTCCGCTTGGCAGGTTTAGCGCTCCAGTCCACGACCGATTGCGTTGTTACGCGACCGTGGAAAGGCATCGATCCCAATACACAGAAGCTACACGCCGATTTACTTTCCCTTCGAGGATATTGAATACCTTTCGAGTTTCAAACATTCAAGCGTTGAACATTCCACGACAGTTTTAATTCTCGTATCACACGTCAGAATGTATACAGAAATCAAGGATAAGAATTTCACGGGGAAGAATATCTGTGTCGCGCCTTCAGTATTAAATTAATTAGAGTTGAACTTTATTGAATAAGTCATAAGTGTTTTAAAACACAAAACGGTTTGTTCCGTATTTAAATATTTGCGCAGGACTGTAGATTATTTCATAATAATTTTGATAATAATTAATTCTTATAACAATAATGCATAATATTATGTATAACGTAATAATATTGCGCACGCGAAAAATCCAGACCGATTGTTTACGGTGTATTTTCTTTCTAGTCTGTTATATTACATATCAGTTTAGTTGCATTTATTACCATAATAATATTACATATAGTATTATGTTTTATTTAGGACGTCAACCTAGGAATATATGTATACATAAACAAACTTGCACAAAGTAGCATTTAACTATTAATTTTTTAGCTTTGTCTGCATTGGCATCTATCTGAAAATTTATCGAGATTGGAGAAACAATATATCATGATAAGGTCGCGACATCTCATCAATATATTCTTGCAGAGTGCAACGCACAGTCCCAGCGTATGCATCGTCGCAGATAGACTTTGTCGTGATTGCGAGCGCCGACAGCGCAGGAAGCAGACCATTTCGCGAGTCGTCTAGAACAGAGCGCATATAAATTACGGAGAAGGGACGGCATAATAACACCCACGCGGGAGTAACGTCCAGTTCGCGATGGATGCAGAAAGCAAATCGAGGGAGGAAGTCGGAAAATATACGCATGTATCATTCATAACGAGACAAGTTCAAGGCATTCATAAGAAACGAGAAATGAAGCGACAAGTTTTTCGTAACAAGTCGAGATTTGTAAATATCATAAATATCATGCTGTGCATTTTAAGCGAAGCAGCAGGTTTCTGAAGTCGCGAAGATTATAAGATTGCTCGTTATAAGATTGCTCCGCTTATTTACATCGCGAATTTCCAAATCATTGCACGCGCGCGCGCGGTCATAAATACCTTGATACATGAATTTGCGCGCATATTGCGGACATATTTGGGACGCGTGTTTTGTATTTAAATATTCACACGTCACACGAGCGTTGATTACTCAGCGTATCTAACGAGTCGATAATTAATCAAGTTGCACCCGCGTGCGCTAATTCAAACATCAATCGACGACGATTGAGAGATATGTACGGAAATACTACTCTCATTTATGAAATAAGATAAATCATCCAAACGACCTCTCTCCATCGATCATTCACCAATACGGACATTTCATAACGCGGGATAACGTTCGGATTATCGAGATTCGTTTTGTGTGTATAACGCGCCGGCGCGGTATAACGGATCAACCCTTAAAATCGCGGTCCCCGCCGCGGCAGCCCTACGCTCTTCGATTTTTTCGCGTTGGCGCGGCGTCATGTGCTCGATATGAGCGCCTTCGCCGCTTGTCGGAGAGTGACATTACGGAGCGGAGTCAAGCGCGGCGGGAGAGCGTTAAAGAGGGAACGAACGAGCGAGAGAAGGACAGAGGAGAAGAAAGGAGGGGTGATTCGGCATGCGCGCGGGCGCGTTCACACGCCACCACACGCGTAGAACGCAAGCGTGGTGGAAGTGAAAAGAGAGAGGAGAGAGGAGAGAGGAGAAGGGCGGGCTGTGGGCCGCAGCGCGCGCGCGAGAGAGAGAGAGAGGCCGATCTCCGGGCGATCGACGGGAGCGCGAGACAGGCGCGTTTCGCCTTTCGACTTCGGCGAAGGGGGTTTCACGGTGTTGTACTACGGCGACGCACGCACGCAAACGCGCGGGCGCGCGAGCGCACACGCGAGAACGGCCAGGCCGCCGCCAGATACTTTCGATTTCGTCGAGTGGGCCGGCTCTCTCGCGGGTGCCGCCGTGGCCGCACTCCAGGAGGCGGACATGCCAGTCATCGCGCGTTAGAGCGACGGCGTGTATTTCGCGCTCGTACACCCGGCGGCGTGACGTTGCCAGCGGATTCGCGCGCTACGTGCCGATATCGCCGTGCCGTCGCGCAGTGCCGTGCGCGTGTGCGACGCGGGTGCGACGGGTGTCCGATAGCGCGCTGCGGCAAACGAACAGGTGCGGACCCTTTGGTCTTGCCGTCGATCGCTCGCGGCAATCGCGGTGACTCGCACGCGAGAGCGAGCGAGCGAGTGGCAGGTGGACGCTCTTCTTGCGGCGACACGGGCGCGACGGAGAGACGCGGTGCCGCTCTTACGGTGGGAGCGGGACGGCGACAGGGAGAAGGAGAGAATGGAGAGGCGATCGATTTTCGCGTAGAGCCAACGGGAGCCCTTTCTCGCGCCCCGATCGACCGGGAGGCACCGTAGTAAAACCCGAAAGCGATGTAAACATCGCCGCGCGCGGCGAGCGTACTCTCGTCGCAGCCTCCGTCCGTACCGTTTACCCTCCGAAACCGTGTGTGTTTGCGCGCGCGCTCGACCGTATGCTTCGCCGTATGTCATCGATTCCCCGGCGATCGTGTGCGGCCGGTACGACTCGTCGCCGGTAAGAATCGCCGAGTACGAGAGCATGAAGAGGTGGTGCTACCGCGCCGTCGGGAAAAACGCGTACGTTTAAGAACGACGTACATCGTTAACGTACGTGCGTACGCGCGCACGTCGCGGTGTCGTGCCGCGCGCGAGGAAGCCGCGAGAGAGGCGACAAGGAGAAAGAGAAAGAGAGAGAGAGAGAGAGAGAGAGAGAGTGTGAGAAAGAGACAGAGCAAGGACTGCTAAGAGCGCGCGTCCAACATGGCTACCGCCGGCAGCAACGCGACGGCGAACGCCGGCAACGAGGCGAGCGGCAACAGCAACGTGCCGCAGTGGAAGCGCGACCTGATACAACGTCGCCGTCAGCAGAGCAAGGTGCTCGCGAACAACGGCGCGAGCGTGAAGCTATGTAGCGCGGTGATAGGCACGTCGTCGGTAACATCGGCGGCCGACGGCGCCGTCGCCACCGTTGCCAGCGAGCAGAACGCAGCGATCACCGGCGCACTTCGCGCGACACGCGTAACCAGCGAGGAACCCGCGTCGACCGTCGAGGTTGGCGGTGGTAGCGGTAGCGCGTTGCTCATCTCCTCCCCGGCGGCCGCGTATCACGCGAGAAGGCCGCCGACCGGTGGCGCCACCACCACCGCCCCTGCCGGCGGAGCAACGGTGGCGGCAACGGCCGCCGATTTCGCGCCGCCAGTCGCGTGCAACATGCGTCTCGAGGCGGATTTGTCACTCTGCTCGGACGCGGAGGATGTTGTGAACGGCGCGATGACCAAGTTCGCGGACGTTTCGTCAGAGCGCAAGTTGTCGGAGTACATCGGCGAGGAGAGCGAGGAAGCGGCGGCGGCGGCCTCGAGGACGGCGGATGGTAAGCCGCTAAGAGCGACCGCGAGGATGAGCGAGAACAACGAGAGTAACGCGTCGTCAACGCCGCGCGACGAGATTCGCGCCGTCCTGGCCGGAAGACGCGGCAGGGAGATGCCCCATGGAAATCTGAGAGCCACGAAGGATCTGTCGCGCGTCGCGCCGCCGAGTCGCGCCTCCAGCGAGGACACGGAGAGCGACAGCTCCGAAGAGCTGCAGTACGGCCCGGGAATCGTCAATAAGCTCAAGTGCAAGTACCTTAACCTCACTCTACGCGAGACGAACAAGAGCCGCGCGTCGGTGCAGCGGTTCCGGCGCGCAGCCAGTCTCGAGGACCTGTTGGACCGAGACGATGACGAAGCATCCAGTCACGAAAAGGCTACTGCCGCCAGGAAGTACACGAAGCGGAGCGGCAGTGGCGGCGGTAGCGGCAGCGGCGGCATCGTCGACGCCGCGCCAAAGGCCGACAGGTACCGAACCGCCTCCAGGGGCAACGACTCGATGAAGCGGGCGCGCAGCGTCGAGACCTTGATGAGGTACAACAGCGTGACGGCAGACGAGACGACGGCTACGCGCCAGGTTCCGGTCGCTCGACCAGTGGCGAATGGCGTCCGCCAGGAACCGGTCAACGACCACATCATTCTCGTGGACCGCACGTCCGTGAAGATTGAGAGCCGTCTGAGCGAGCTCGATCGGCCCAAGCCGATCAACAAACCCAAGAGGATCAAACCGGTACTGGCGGAGACGGAACGGCCACCACCGGATCTAGTCAAGACCACGATGAGGATCTTTGAGAGCTCCGCGAGGAAGCTGAAGCCCAAAGGCGAGGTCGCCGCGAAGGTCGCCACCTTCAAGACCATCAATGACACGTTCAAGGCTCACAATCAGACGCAGAAGAAGCTGGTGCAGAAACCGCCGTTGCAGCCGAAGCCCTTCATCAACGGCGGTGCCCGCCCGGGTGGTATCGGTTCCCCGAAAAAAATCGTCCTGCCGCACAAACCGACCGCAGAGCTGATCGAGACGCAGGACGGCAAGGAGGAATATCATATAGACGGCGTCATTACGGAACCAATCGTGCAATCAGTATCCTCAGTAGTGAGCAAGTTCCAACAGATCGAAAAATCGCACTCGCCCTCTCCGTCGCCGGAGCCCTCGTGCTACAAGCTGAAATTTTCTCCGGCGAACAGCCCGGAACCGCCGCAGACGTACAAGTCGAAATCCACCGGCCTGGAGATCGCCGTCAAGTCACCGCCGGTCACGCCGGTGCTCTCGCCCAGGATCTTGTCACCTAGACTGCAGAGTCCATCTTCGCCGGTCAAGGATGTCAAACAAGGCTCGCAGAGTCCCTCCTCTCCCGTCAAGGATTTGATTCGCATTCAGATCCCGAGTCCGCTTCACAAATCGCCGCTATCGAGTCCCGTCAAGGTAGAATCCCCGAAGACGGAGCCGGAATCCAAAGTTCTTTGTTTGCAAATCGAGAAAGAGACCCCGAAGACGAACGACGAAAGTCCTCGACAGGCACGCGTCCCGGAATCCGCCAATGCGGAATGGAAGGAAGACGCGCAATCGAGCCGCGTCGCGTTCAACGACGGAGAGAAGAACGTCGACGAGGAAATCGTGGACGGACCGAGAACCATCTCCAAGACCGCGCTGGACAACATCGGCAAGGCAGGCACGACGATGCAATTCAGCTTCGGCGACAAGTCCACGAGTGAAAAGAGTTATTTACCAGGTACGAAGGAGAATGGGCAGAAATCGGCGGACGAGCCAGTGCCGGAGGAAGATCGTTGCATAAAGACGGAATGCAAGAGCAAGGTGAGTACGCCTGTCAGCGTCGTGACCTCCAAAGTATCGTCAAGATTGCAAGAGAAGCTCGAGTCTGAGAAAGAAAGCGACACCAGGGATATTGAGGAGAAGCTGATTGTACCGGAGAGTAAACCCATCGGCGCAATTTGCAGCTTGGGCTTGATCAAGACCGTGACGACGACGACAACCATAACGTCGTCATCGGCGACGTATTCGCAGAGCAACAACGAGGCGAAGACGATACGGTGCCAGCAGAAGAGCGAGTTCTCGCCGCCGCAGAAGCAGATCGGCATTATACGGCCGCTTGTCTCCACAAAAACGCAGCATCCGCAGCAGAGTCTGAGCAATCGCGAGCTCGAAAAGAACCTGATCAATCGGGTCAAGAGCATCGAACAGCCGACCAAGGTGGTAGTGAGTCTGAAGAGTGCTGACGAGATACAACCTGCGAAGAAAACAAGTGCTGGAAGCGGCGGCGGCGGCGGCGGCGGCGGTGGTGGTGGTGGCGGCGGAGGTCTCTGGGACACGAAACCATGGAATCAGCAGAACAACACGATGGTATTCAACTTCAGCAACCGAAAAGACGTGCCGGATTACATAGAGAACGACGGTCTCATCATCAGGAGAAAGCGGGAGAAGCAGAAGGTAAGTCTTTAACTGCACTCTTTTTAGAAATGCAAAATGTGTCAGGAAGTCGTTCAAACTATGACGTCGCAATTATGACAGTAATTGACATGCGTTTTATTGCTAAGATCTTCTTAGTCTTCTTTTCAGTAAAATGCACATTTGTTTATTAAAGTCTTACAAATTAGAGAAAAGTGTTTAAAATAATATTAATGTTACATGCGAGGATAATATTTATATAATCTATTTTCCTTAATTTATGTAAAGAAACATGAAATTAAATTGATAGCTAATTTTACTTTTTTTTAATAAATAAATTTATCTGATATTCTATAAACTTACGCATTAAATCAGATTAAAGTGAATATCTTTATAAAAAAATTAATTATGAAAAAAACAGCTAGAATATTTATAAGTAAGATTATTCTCACGATAGATATTTATTTCTTAGATATGAAAAATTATATACTACAGTAGAATGTTCTTTCACATATTCTTTCACATTATATCATTATTATATCATACATGCTAATCAACTAATAATGCAACATTTATTAACAAAGTTAGCTTATAATTAATTTATACATATAATGCAATATTAGATCACAATATTATAGTCAATATATTATCAATATCACATCATAAAATTGATATTGAAATGTGAAAATATTTGTGATATAAAATATTTTTATCTCTTCGTTATTCTCTTCGTAAACGGCAGTAACTTTGTTAGAAAAAACATCTCAAATGAAACAGATGTTCCATGAACCAAGGCAATTAGTGTAAGCTAACAAAACCCGGTAGCGCAAATGATTTACCGCAAAGAGGTACTTATAGATTTTTTGTTCTCGTTTAGCTTTTTGCCTCTACGTGAGAGTCGGTATTCATTAAACTAAATTTTCATTAAATAGCACGTTGCGCCGCTATGAGGGAAGATGCAACGATCGATATAGTTCGATAGTAAGTAACCTGGTACCGGCAACTTTCCTTTTGCGTGCATAAGATAGTTCGCTTTATTTCACTTTCTTTAATACGTCGGACAGAAGTGTCGTTCGATAAAGACAACATTTGCACCAATAACAACAGCTGTGGAATGTCAATTAACTTTAAATATTTCAAACACGTTTCACTTGGTGTATATACGGTGTCTCGCGCTTTCTTTTATCTATCATGAATTCTACGACGATTCTGAAAGATGGTTTCATTTAATGCGATTGTCAAAGCACCTATATAATTCTTAAATTAAAGGTGTGATAATTTATTTGGACGATAAACTTCTCACGAGTTACATTTCAAAGCCACAAGTGGGTTATACGCTATACTATTTGAATAAATTGATGAGGGATTATTTTAGTTAATAGTCAGTCACGAAGATATTCGCGATTGAATATTAAACATTATAAAGAGATCGTTTTCAAGTTAATCAAGAAATACGTGACTGAAAGGAAACGCTAGAAAATCGCGTGACATCCTGTATACTCCGTAACTTCGTCCTCGATTTTGTGTCTCTTTTCTATTCGCGCTACGTATATCGCTAACGAATTGCGAGAATCCTTGTTAAACCGTTGTACGACACGTGTAACGATGTTGTCCTAAACACCGAACATTGGCGGCGCTTAAACTGATACTGAATTAATTATTGCTGTTGCGAACACTTTGAAATACTTGTCAATCAAGTCTTTAATAATGAGTGATAGACGATGTCTCACATTTATCATAACAATTGTCTTTGAAGTGAGAAAAAGTATCTTTTTGTCTTCCGCTGCTTATTCATAAGTCCATGAAATGTCAGTAAGTGTTTACGGAATGGAATCTATCTATTTACATTTAGCTGTATCACCAGGCATTGCTCGAGAAAACATCAATATTACTGACATGTCACAATAGACAAAATTTAATATTTCATTATCACACAAAAATTATCAATATTAGATTTATTATTTATACAATTATAATAAAATAATTTTTTAATATAAAAGTTTGAGTTTAGATTGAAAAACAAAATCTTGGAAATAATCTCTCTCTTTCATATTATTTCGATTAAATTTCAAATAATTATATCTCAACGTATTTTTTAAATTTCCTATAATTTTACAGGATAACCAAGAGTTTATCTTAGATTACAGAATTATTGCAAAATTAATCTTGATTCTATACATGTACATGATGACACATCGACTTTTGACTTTTATATTGTCCATAATAAAGAATACTATTTTATAGTCGCAAATTCGAGTACGTCGTGTAAGATCAGATGATTTGATTAGATATGAATGAACACCGTATTCGGCTTCGACAATCGCGATACTAACTACAAAATTAACAGGCGTATTATTGCGCGGGCTGCGCAAAGTAAAACGTTCCGAAGCCACGCGGCGCTTTCTAAAGCGTTCGACGGTAGAGCCTGCCT
Source organism: Tetramorium bicarinatum (assembly GCA_928718305.1). Classification (NCBI taxonomy): domain Eukaryota; kingdom Metazoa; phylum Arthropoda; class Insecta; order Hymenoptera; family Formicidae; genus Tetramorium; species Tetramorium bicarinatum. The sequence continues at coordinate 19,206,220 of OV788324.1, forward strand.
CGCTCGAGCGCCACATACTCATTTCCAGGCTTCTCATAAAACGCATCATCGCATCCTCGCGGCGATGCGAAGTGAAACCGAAGGCGTCCGACATTCAGCGGAAAATGGGAGAAATTAGGCACACGATCCGCGCGATTCGTCCGAGGGATGATAGTTACTTTCTTATATTAGATAATCCGGAAGTGGGAATCGGCATCGAGTAGAGCAGCAATTATTTCTGGCAATAATCGAGAATCCTAATTTAATCTGCCGTTTTTAATACGCGAGTAGAAACAAGATTGTTACGTGCCTAACAATCGTGTCTCACGCGAGCCTGATACGTTGTGATGTATGTTGCTACCGATTGATAGGTTGGTACTCTGCTTTCTGCCAGGAAGTTACGGACTGTCACGCTCAATGACATCGTAACAGAGTTCAATCCTTCTTTTTTCAGACGAACACGTTATCGAATACATTTGCATTGCAAAACATCGCACGTCCATTTCGGATTTAAACCTTTGTCCCCGGCGAAATGGTTTCGCAGAATAATGACGAAAGCAGTTTCGCCACACAATAATTTTTCGATAAAGCCTTGTGATATCGCTCGTCACTTGTTGATTCTTCACTTTGTCTTCAATTAAAAATACACCTTTTATCGTCACTTCGTTAATCCGGAATATAATATAAATTGTATTCTGCTATTCTTATTTAGCCTAACAAATACATAAGTAAATTTCAAGTAATATGTAATTGCAATAAATAAAAATATAATAGAAGTAGTTTTTACCATTTCGATAATGGTAAATGGTGATGATTGCAGCAAGTTAGAACCGCAGCTAGTATCTTCCGGATACGATTCGCGTTATTTAATATTAATTCATGAAATGATAACTCTGCCTTATCTAATAGGCGTGCAATGATATCCTTCTGAACAATATTACGAACAATGGAATATATACACAAAGTGCGGTCGCCGCTTAACAGAAGCCGCGAGTGCTTCCTCGTGCTGTGAATTGCGTATAATTTTCATATTTTATTCACGAAATTGCTTCTGCTCCATCTAATCGCCGTAACGGTGCATTTGCAAATGTTGAAAAAGAATATCACCGCCCGCGAGTCAGACGTTGAATAAAAAAAACAATCGCTTAACGAACTAGAAACTGGAACGCACGTCAAGGTGGCGTAATCTTCTTCATCAGTTTTCATAAAGTTTCGAATGGGAGATCGCGAAGAATGCATCTTGTTTATGTAATGTTTGGTGTCAAGTGCGAAAAAAACAAGTTTTAAGCTTTTGTTGTTAATGACTGATAACACCGATGCATGAGATACAGTGAAATATGATTCGTTTTAAAATTGATAACATTATCGCTCATTATTAAGCGACATCTTTAAAGATTCGCCATTTCTGTGATGTAATAGATTATGCAGTGATAAGCTTGCCACGTAGAGAAAATTTCCATCTCCATCTAAAGTTTGAACGAACAGGAGAGAAATTGCATTGATGACTTAAAAAATTGCACGCATGAAAAGAGCTTCAAACTTTTACTGCAATTTAATAATACAGTTATGCAATATGGTTAAAAAGATAAAAGTTTATATTTAAATTATTCTTTATTATATGTAATTTTTAAAATCGATTTTATAATACTCCTCTGTAATAATGCAGAGGTAAGGCATTTCAACGCCGTTACTATTTTATTCACATAAATAGAGACATTCAGACATGTCATGAAAAGTGATTAGGTTTGACTGTCGATATCCGGAGGGACGTAATTATATGACTTCAGCGACTTCGTTCATCGCAACGAATCCGGTTTTACGGATCATAAGAATAAGTATTGATGTAGAAGCGCCGTTCGCAAGCAGCGCATAGCGATATTTTTGTGACAAGCTAACTCGATTTGCGGCTCGTTGACAACAGAGCGTATGGCAGCGGATATCGTAGAGTTTATTTCGTTACGTGCGGACAAGTTATGCGTTTACACGTCAGCATTTTCAGAACCTAAGCCTACTCGGTGATAATTAAATACGGATTAAACCGGAGTCGCGTAAGTTGCACGCTATAACGGCATTACGTCGAGAAATATGCACGAGGTCCGGCGTGATGCACGTCTAATAAATAATAATCAATTTAGAAAAAATTTGCCGCGATCTAAAGATCATCGAGGATCGTTGGGAATGTTATTATAAAGTGAGCAATAAGTACTTTGTATTTTCTTATTAACGTTTCGCTAGAAATATAAATTTCAATAATATATATTTAACACATTATTTAATACATTTTCATAATACTTCACGATGCTATATTGCTTATTTTATGATAATAATGGAATGTGTAAATAAAATATATAATATAATAATTATCCGAAAAGAGAATGGTTGTATATTAAAGTTAAGATGATATAGAAAATGAATGTTAAAACTTTTTACAACATTATTGTCATGCTTAAGCAGCCTACATAATTATTTTGATGGTAATTATTTTCAGATCTGTATCTGGCTTAATTTTTATATATTTTAGCAAAACCGTTCTTTCGGTATATAAATATGAAAAAATTCTGCAAAATAAATTAAGTAGAACAAGATATCTTTACGGAAGAATATAACCATAGAAATTATACCTAGATATATGTAGACTGAAATGGTACATCTCACATAAAGGATAAAAATATAAGAAAATTATTCATTATATTTATAGATTTGTGTATCGGTATAGATTATTCCTATACACATTGGATTTAATTGTGATTACTTAACGTTGGATTATGTCATTCAATCGTTCAGCATGCTAATTAGCCTTTACGTTCCTGTGATAAATTGCATAATTTCGATCATTATGTCCGCATTAATTGTAACGCATATGAATATAAAACGTATGTGATACGTAATACGTCTCTTACATGAGAAAATCGCGAGTTTTAAAATAGCAATGGACAATTAATTAATCATTTTATATTTTCCTGGGAGAAAGTTGTTGTATTCTCTAGTAAGTACGTTGAACTTCAACTTTGTTGTGTCTAACCGTGGGAAGTACAAACTTGGCAATCTATAATCGACATTCATCTGGGGAATTCTATTATTACATCTATTATTTTTTTATTCTAATAACATTGCCTGTGAAAATTGTTATTAATATAATGCCAAAAATTTCTTAATTTTTAACTTAAAATTTAGTGAACGTTTTTTCTCACCATACTTGTGCATTTAAACTCATTCCTGAGAACTGAAAAAAAAAACAACTGAAAGCACTTGTGTTTTATTTTTATTTCGTATTTCTCAGATTAACGTACTCGTAGGATAGCCTGGTAAGATATACACGAAGAGTAATTTAGCCAATGTAATTAAGTAATCGTGCGTCATTGCAAAACTGTTACGGCAAGCTCATATACAGTATGTATACGTATATACGTACATCATCCGCATGGTATGCATAATTATTAACTGGGACACCCAAAGGAATTTAAACAAAGGCGATCGGCGTGTATATACATACGTCAGCTGACTATCATCCGGTCAAATGTTAGTGCAACGTCCTGTTTAGTTTAAAACCGCCGTGATAACGCCATATCCTCCTTCCGTCCGCGTCCTTTCATTGGCTTTCCTCCTTTTTCATATAGCGATATAATTCCTCGTCGGCGTTCTTCTTTTGGAAGGAAACCGGGAAGCGATATGTGGTATCACTATGTTTTTATATCGCATCAAATAAGTAAAAATAAGAAATTGATATCATGTAATGAAACCGTTTACACACTCTTATTTACAAGCTTTTTGGTCTAAAACTTTATTAGGATTTTTCATAATATCCTTAAAATTCTCCAGAGGGAAAGTACATGCTTGTTGTTTTTTGTGTATTAATTAAGCTGAGTAAGGATGAAAGATATTCTTATACGTGATGCCCATAAAATTTAACAGTGAAAGTGCTTTTTATTCAAGCTACTCATATCTTTTGTATCGGTGAAAGAATCAAGAAAATATAAGAACATTGATAACTAGCCTTTACAAGCCTAAGAATTTTAATTAACCGAAATTTTCGTAAAGCGGTCATTGAAATTGTGAGATAATCAATAATCAGTCAAAGAAAAAAATAATAATTCAAAATCTAAAAAATAATTCAAAGTTTACTTTTACGCATCATAATTTGACATCAAGTAAGAAAGTCTAAATATGCTTAATGTTATTTAATTAATTGAGGCATCTTGTTATGTGCAAGAATGCTTGAAATAAAAAGGATTGAAGATTGCATTAAAAAATATTAAAGATTGATAAACGAATAGAAATTTTTATTTTAATGAAACAATTTGACGCTATGATAAAAATTTGCATATAAATATGAAACATGAAAAAGTGCAGGAGAGAAATTGAAACATATTGAAAATAACAAACATAAAGTTATTATCATCTTATTACCAAGAGAAATTTAATTTTTAGTTTCTATATTACAATCTACTTTTTTGTACACTATTCGTATTAATAGAACTTACAAGACGGAAGCAATCACTTTTCTTCTTTCGTAAGTCATTGATTTTAGCTACCGAGTCATTCTGATGTATTCATGGGAGCGTTTAATGACGCATAATTTGTACGAACCGTAGCGAATTCAGTCAGAAAACAAGCACTCTTGATTTAGCTTCTAGATTATCTAATTTACTTGTTTTAACCTATGCATTTTATGACAAAAAAATTGCAAACTAGCTTCACCTACAGTGACATACAGTGACTGTACAATGTTGTTGCACTTGCAGTGTGTGTCACAAGCTTATCCTTATATAAACATGGGTCACTCGCGATCGCACTTCTATGAGTCATGTGTTGTCGATTTATCGATCAGAAATTAAAAACCCACCGTGAAACGATACTGATATTGAATATCGGCAATTTTAGCGCTAGTCATATTCTCCTTCTTTCATCATACTTTGATCAAATTCTCCCTCAAATTTAATTTTTTTTATAATTCTAAATTATGTAGATATTAAGAATAATTTGATAACAATAAAGAAATTGTATTTAAATATTAAAATGAAAAGCAGTTTAAAATTTTACTAGATGGTCGTTTATTTTCTAACATACAATGTTCTAACGATGATATGTGTTACTAGTTACGGATTTTCATTGACTACTATCTTGCTTCGTACTGCATTACGGCGATTGAGTTCGGAGAGAGGATATCCTTGACATCCTCTTATTCGGTAATTATTACGGTATCTCATAATTCAACGTTTATTCTCTCGACATTTAAGTTCACTTAAAGTGCATGCTCGTGCGAAAGGAAGAAACTTTTTGTATGACATAAGTATGTTACGGTGTGTCTCTGATAATTTCAAAGAAGAAATCAATTTTTATCTTATCACTTATTGATAATTTGTCACGCCTATTGAATTCTGGTTATATTGCTATTTTTGCCCACGTATTTCCTCTGTACAATGTTTTCCAATTAAAGCAGCTGATTTGATTGTCAGTAGTGATTTATTGCTAAAATCGGTCTGCTTTATTCTATTCGTAGAAATTAGATCGATCGCTTGAGTTTTGTTTACTGTTATTCCAAAAGAAATAATCACGGATTTGTTGATTGACAAATCTCTGACTCCGAGATATCTAATGATCGTAAGAACGATAGAGATCGGATGAGAAAGAGGGGAGAAACTCGTAGATCGGTAACATTCCACGACATAATATGCGGATCTCTTCTCGTATATGGCCGTCCTAGAGTAGCAACCGGGACACCCAGTAGAAGAACACAAAGTCCGTTAGCATCCTTCAGGTTTGCTTCTTCACTTGGCCTTCTAAGGAATATCACGCTCGAGCGAATGTTTTGCAATTCAGCTTTTGCAGCTGCTATCATACTGGCACGCAACATACATGATAGCGAACGATTTTTTTAATATTCATTAAATATTTATATTATATTTATTTTTTAATTTCTCCGCACAGTTAAAAAGATCATGTCTATTTTGAAAAAAACTTTGTTGATATTTTGATCGAGTGTTACGAATTCAAAGATTAATAACGTAATATTTGAATAAAAAACTAATTCAAATTCGTTTTTTTAATTGCTTATAAAAATATTTTTTATAATATAATTTTATTAATATTTTTCTATAAAAAACTGTACTTTCTTATTTGCTGGATCACTGTATAATTTCGATATATATGAATCGATAATCGATTAAAGCTTATACATAGAATTACTATTTAATATATTTATTGAAGTACTTTATTCTTTTATTAACTTAAAAAATTGTCCTATATCCTTGTTATGATTTTGACGGATATTTCTTCTTGCTCGAAACCGGTTATTCCACTTGCGATGTAATCAACCTCCACGTACCATTCTTTGAGATATTAGCCGCATTATTTTCTTTATAAAAACAGTGATCTATAATAATTGAATTCGTGTATAACATTATTACGCGTTCGGACAATATTCATTGGATTAACAGAGCCGTTAACTCGTTAATTAACTGTACTTCGTAATTCTTTAGATTGTATCTGCAATTTACAATGTAGTTACTAAATATAGCATGCTTATCCACATAAATTGTATGAATGTTCGTAATTTTAATACCGGTAATTCGATAACCTTAGCATACATCCGTCTGATTCACCGTCTGCAAACTGGTAACGTAAATTTTCTGTTGAATACTTTAATAAATTTATGAAAATTTACCTTCAACTTCTTATTTTAAAAATAAAAAGACACGTTAGAATATAACCAAACATTTCGGCGGATGACATAATTTGGAAATATACGGAACCAGTCTTTATATCACAAAATCGGCTTTACATAACGGCTTTATGGCTGTCACTATCCGTCAACACGTTAGTCAAATTTGACATAATGATGAAAGCATCTTCGATCTTTGGTTAGCTCGTATTAATACAGAATATTTTTATACACTCGCTGGAGTGTGTAAAATTAGGATATTCTAAGTTCTGTTTTTACCAGCTCTGTGAAATTGGCATTCCGAAATATGAATTTTTACAAACTTGATGTGGCATTTGATTGTCCACATTTATTCATAAATAATTATTTTCAGTTAACTTTCAAAAAAAATAAAAATAAAAAAGTTTTCTTATTAGCACTTCTAAGTGCGTGTTTTAAAAATTAGATGGTTTCCGATTGTCCATCATTTGTCTATATCTGTCCACAAGCTGGATAAAGAAACGACCGTTTATGAACAAATTGTGGACAATCAGATGCCATATTAATTTCGTAAAAATTGCATTTCGGGGTGTCAATTTCACAGACTTGTTTTGTCTGGAGCCACGTATATTTTTATTTCACGTTCGGGTAAATGGCCCGCGTCTTTCGGCACCTGCCGCATTTTTCTCATCTCAAATTGGACTAATTAATTTCCGTGTGACTAATCCCCTCCTCCTTCCTCCCCGGGGCAAGACTTCACTCGACGACTTCGACCACGATGGTGAAATCTTGTCGTTCTCCATCGTGAGCGGGCGTGAAAGGGTTTCCCCCGGTGAAATTCAAGATGCTTGACCTCGTTTGACCTTGACCAAGCTCCACAGCAGCAGGACTATCCTGTTAGTATCCTGTATTATCTCGTATAATCGGTAATACTTTCGAATTCACGAATTTATGTTGTGGTTATGTGCGCGCGTCATTCGTTTTGAAAGTGGTTTGAATAAAGATTCGAAAATCTTACTGAAATCAATTTTACAGCTGCATCTTCTTAAAATTTACGATGTACGTTTAAGTTTCAAATTTATACCACCTATATAATATCACAAGAAAACTGCATAAAAGGCCTGAAACTGTCTAACGTAATTGTTCTATAGAATTTACATTTTTTTTAATAAAATGTACGTGATTTATAAATTTTAGAAACATTGACATAAAAAGAATAAAAGTTTAATCATAGCAGTGAAAAAATTTTTTACCTAAGTATGGTGTTAAGGATTTCTCTAAGTTAAAAAATTTACGAGTATTTCAGAATAAACATGAGATTGATTAAGAAACATCATAAGATATCGAAAAATTATAGTCCTTAATAGACAAATCTTTTGTTTTCACCAACGTATTTGATTTCGTAATGCTATAAAGTTTGAATCATAATTCAAGTCAGCGAAGAATACATTGTCATTACATTCTTAGGTGTAACGAATAATTATAGCTTAATTACAGTTTTATATCGCTTCATAATATATCTGCCTTACAAAGTTTGAATTGTTCATATCGAATATATAAACGCATAACGGTTTCTCAAGGAACTGGTAATGTAACAGATGGACTTATAACAGATGAAGATATGTAGCAAACAATGAGCGATAAAAGCGGCATCGGCTGCTACTTGATAATTACGATTATCTACCCAGTTAATGCGCGATGTCGCGACATCGAATGATTTATCGAGAGATGAATCGAGGATGGCACAACACCGCTGCGCCTCGAAACAAGGCCTCTGGCCGGTGAAAAGTATTTTTTTTTTTTTTTTGTATGCGGCAGTGATAAACTGAAAGATGAGAAAGTGTGACTCCGCAGCAAACTTTGATCGATTTGACTAAGCGCATTTAGGATGATTCATGTAAATTGATCCCTCGCTGACGAAACGCTACACGCATTAATAAAGTTCATGGGTAGGCGGGAAGTAGTTCCGGTCACTGCGACTAAATATAGAAAGCATGGTCATCGGATCACAAAATATACGATTTATTACGATTTTATTTCTTGAAATTAAACGGTACATTCTACGAAATTTTATTTTTCTTTTCTTGAAGAAATATTTTTATTGTTATTTTATTTAATGTGTTTTTACAACAATTATATATAATTATATGTAATTATCTAAATTGATGTCAATATAATTAAAAAATAATTTTTTGGAAAATGCAAAAGACAAACGTTCCTTCTCTATTATTTATAATAATTTTTGGTTTTAATTTAATGAGTGTGAAGCATTCAGTGTTTGTAAAATCATAGATTTTATTTCGAAGAAATATTTATCATTAAAATTCTTTATAAAATGATTAAATACATTCAGAAAAATGTATATGAAAATATTATTTTATGATAAAAAAACTTTCGAATATCGGACAGCGTTTATCTACGTTATTATGATGTTTTCTCGAGCAATCAAAATTATTTAAAAAATGAAGTATAATTACAATAGAATGGATGCTGATTTTTAAATAATTACTGAAGCCTAAGCGTTAAATGCTTTGAAAGACTTAGAATATGACCGACCATGAACCGGATCAGAGGTCGAGGGAGGAAATGAGCTCGTTGAGCGTTGGGGTGAGCAGTAAAACCGAAAGGAAGTACGCGCATGAAAACGATTACGCCGTGAAGTAAGTTTCTGATAATTTTCAATTAGACACACCCCGACATTGCCTGCGACTTTAAGTAATCAGATAATCTGAGAAAGTTCAGTTTGCAAACCTCACACTACCTTTGTTGAAAGTACTTTTTGCAATTAACATAATTGTAACGATTTAAGTTGATAACGCTTGATTGTAAGCAAGTAACATTTTTTGTTTTTATTAAAAGTATCATTATGTTGGAAGGGGATCAGAATAGCCTCTTGAGAACTGGATTCCAGCATATCGCAAGTACTTAAATGCAACTTACTTCCAAGTACTGTGTTATAAATAAAAAAATATTAATTGAAAATATGGACATTGTCTATAATACGATAACAGTCGGTCATATTTTATTTAAGGTTTTAATATCTTCAAAACCTTAAGTTAAAATTTTTTCTGCAATTTTATAACGTTTTTTTCTAAATTTATAAAATATGTATTAACCATTTATATTTCAAAAATTTAATTTATTTTATAAGAATCTGTTATTTACAATTTTAAACTATTGTCTCGATTACAATCAGCATTTTCTTTTTTAATCTTCCGGAATGTCTAGTTAAAAACAGTGATTATAATGGAAATCTTGGAATTCTTGGAAGTCTTGCAATACATCTTCACAACAAATTAAGATACATTTATGTTAGTTAACGCGTGTTATGATGCCGATGAATTCATACTTCCCGTGCTTTTTACGGTTATATTGCAAATATTATTTCGTGTCTCGGGAGGATGGTAGGATGTTTACGCGTCGATCCGCTCGCTGCACGTGCAAGCGTAACGCGTGCGTATATAAGGCGTGCTCCTGCGTAGAGTGCATTCACATGCGACTGTCAAGCGACAACCGATGGTCTCTCCTCGTAGGTTCAAGGTCCACCTGCGGGAGTGATACTTCACTGCGGCCGGAATAATGGAAAGAACCGTCCTGGGAATTTCTCATGGAGTCAGAGACCGCGTCCTCAGGTTCATTGCCGCAACTTCCCTCCTTTATTAATGCTTTCTTCCGATGTCTCTTTAAACCGACGTCTCTCGTTTTCGCCTGGTCATTTTACGTCCACGTTACCTTACAGAACTCCCGATCTTACCAGATGTTGGTTGACGTAGTTAACAAGTTTTATGACTAAACATTTTTAATGTTGAAAACAATATTTAAAGAAAAAATTGATTAAAGTTAAAATTGTTTGCTTAATGAACAATAAATATAATTCATCGAGTGATTTTAGACAACTTGAGGCAACGTGAAATTAAGAAAAAAGAAAAGGATTAGTATACTAAAAAATAAAGTTATAGTTAATTACCAAATAATTACGTTATATGATGTCCGATCGCTTTTAGCAGATTGACGGATGAAAATCGTGTTGTAGCTCAACATAATATGAACTTGCAATGTGTCAAAATACAGGATGTGTGTATCTGTACCTTTAGTTTATATTTCCGGAGCTACTTCCGGACCAACGTATCCATACTTTTAGAGTAACCTTTATTAGTTTATTGACCTTATCCTAAGTCAAGTATTTTATTCTCGAATTGAGCGTTATTTTTCTATAAAACTCGTACATGTCAGTTTCCTCCCGCGATACGGTGTCACGCACATGTGAGCATAATTGCGGTAAATATATGAGTAACGTAACATCACTGTTCGCGATTTTGATCGTAAGTGGATAATATACATGTATCAATCTGTACCGAGACGAAGAGCATTGTTGCCGCCGGGACTAATTATTACCACGCGACAGCAATCGACAGCTTATTCAAATCGTTCCGCATTAACGTTAATGCCAACTTGTCAGATTTAATCCGCCCATTTGCCTGGGCGTAATGCGAGATTATACGCTAGATGCCGAGTACACAGTTTTTCTCACGATACTTTATCCACAGGAATTACCTGCGTAATGAATCCGACACATTAATCTACGGCAGTTAGTATTCTGGCGGGAATGTAGCGCGTTGCATTTTTCTCGTGTTGCAATCAATCACGAACAATTACTAATCTGAAATCTACTGATCTTCGTGCAGATAGAAAGCTTACGCTTAAGTTAATAAATCTTTTTCCTTGTGTCCAACTCACAAACGGCTAAGTGGACACAACAGAATATATGAATCTAATTATTAATATTTTTATTTATTATGCGCTATTTATTAACAGAATTTTTTAATAGCAGCTCAACAAAATAAACTATAAGTCAAACAGAATTTTACAAGGTATAGGATATCTTCTATAGGAAAAGTGTTGTGCACTTTCTCTCGACCGACATATTAATGAAGCTTTTTATTTCTCAGCGACTTTAAAATTAAATATTTGGATAACTAAAATGAATTAGAATTACCTTAAAACAAAGTCTAATTGATAATTCTGCGCAAATAAAATTACGTTATCTATTCACATGACTTTAGTGGCCAAATTTACTTAATTATTTACTTAATTGTCAATTTCTTACGTTTTAAGAATTCCAATGTCTTATTGTTGAAACTCTGTCGTTCGATCGAAAGTCGACTCCAGTTTCTGTATTCCGGAGAAAGTGACTTCTGAGAGTTCATTTTTACTTACAATACGTGAATATTATCTAGAACTTCCTCAAATTATAGATTTTGTCAAAGTACGTATCAGGCAAGGAAATAATAGATTTTCAACACGGAATCGCTATATATTTGTTCGCTCATCTCATTTCACCGGCACATGGTATCGGCACGCCATGTTTTATATTCAAATACAGATATTATGTTGCTCGGCCTCGATCGTTGCTCGTCCGTAATGCGGCTGCGTCTTATGATCCGTGACCGCATTTTTCTCTGGATTAACGAACGTTCAACCCAAATCGTCGCGCGACACGAAGAAGGGAGCAGCGAGGCAGATTATTACAAAAAAAAAATCACTTTCGAAAATCGTCGATCACCGAGCGATCCTCCTGCGGTGATCGCCGGAAGTAGACCGGAAATCGATCCCTCCAACGTAAGACTCAATTTCACACGCAGATCTCACCGCGTGAACGTGGAATTTATCGAAAGTTTCACACAAGAATATTATTTATTATATGTATATCGTCACAAAAACACGTAAAATACTAAAAATGGTTAGTATTTATATGCTAGCGTAATAAATAAAATTACATTATAATATAATGTGCAGACATGACGTCTGATATATTCCAAAAATGATTATCGTTATCGATTTTTTTTTATATCACATCGCGCGCAATTTTTATTTAAAAATCTAATATCTACATTTAAAAACTACATTTTCTGAAAGATTAATGGTCCTCTAACAATATTTTTTATTAATTACACTTGTATTTATTAATCTCAATACACTGTAAACTTCCGAGTTGCCACTGCTCCTACTCAATATTCGATGAATTTGATTAAAACAATGAGATAAAATTAGCGACATATTGAGTAAGCCTTATTTAATATGTTGTTAATTTATCTAATTTAACTTTTACGTTGGTCAAAATTTTATCTTCCTTTTAGTCAAAATTAATAAATTATTGAGTAGGAGCAGTGGCGATCTATGGAATAGTTAAAAATGACTCAAATTGAATATAATTTGACACTACGAGTTTAACAGTGGCTTAACATTCTTGTCACAATTTTAATATTTCGAAAATGCCACGTAAATGAGAATAAATGTGACGTAGCTTGAAGAAACGAAACACATGTCCATGCGGACAACAGATGTCAGATAATTCTAAAGTCCGCGACAAAGTTATAGCATTTCTTTCGCATATCCTGTTTCGCGAGAGAGCCCGCTCGACCGAAGAGAGAAAGACAGCCCGGGAACAGGCCCTCCCTCGAAGGACGGCTCGATGTTGTTTATCCATATTACCTTGTATCACTCACGTTTCGCATTTCCCTCTTTTCTTCGACTCGGCAGGATGTCCCATTCACGAGAGTCATGAAAGGCGGTAACCGTAATGACCGACTAACGTCTCGCGTGAATGTATAACCGTCGTCACGGCACGTTCGAAAGCACGATCGAATCGGTCCGCAGTTAACGTCTACATTGTTAACAAAAGGAGAAAAATAAACTCCGCAGGACAGGTCCTCTCTTCCCTCCCTGCCCTCCGAAGATCGCTTTGGGGGTAATTTGCAATTGTACGCGGAGAAAACATCGCGAGACTTGTAGACTATAATTTACTCCGCTCGATTGTACATGCAACGAAAATATTTTTTCGAAGTTTTTTTTTTTCCCGGACTGCGATGACACATTTTATATTCGGTTGGAAAACGAGTTCTTCATTCTTCTTTTCAGTAGAAAAATAAATGAAGGATGCAGGAAATGCGGATCGTGTGCTTGGATATCTTCGCTTCACAGCTCTTATTTCCAAGAAGCGAAGAAAAATATTCTCAGTATCTATTATCTATACTTTTATTTTGCAATTTTCATAATTTGCAATTTTGCATAATTACGCTTTTTAAATAATTTGATGTTATCTTCATTGAAAATGCAACATTAATAATAATTAATGAAAAACTAATAAAAGACTTGTTTATTGTGTAACTTTTGAAATTTTAAACAATAATCTTCAAAAAGTGAAATAAAATTCAGCGATGGATATCACCGTTCAATATCCATGAGCGAAAGCTTGAGGAAGCTGCTGCTTACGTCAAACAGATACGAACTGTAAATTAGTCGCTGTCAGTCTCGCGTACGTTAACTTTAAATGTGGGTTAGGAAAAGGTGTGTTTTTTCGAGCAGACCTTCATGTTTTCACGCGGAAACAACTTTCCCGAATCGCCGCAGGAGTTTCTCGGATCGTAGAGGATTGCGTATTTGCACGTGTGCTTATTTGTGTTCAAGTCCAACGTCAACGCACGTCCTAGTCTACAAGAATGTTACGATACATTCCCAAACAGTAAAGGTTTACGTGTGTGACCCGCGAAAAAGTCGACTTTACTCAGACAACATTAAAAACTCTGTTCACAATAGTACTGAAAATCAAGATAATGAGGCGTTTACTGCATGTTTCCATTAAATTCTCGTTAAATTGAACAAACAAGAAAATAAAATTATCGATAGCAGTATCTTGTGCATATTTATTTTCTTTTATCAAAGTAATAGTCTAAAATTGTACTGATTGAAAAATCGGTAGTCTTAATTGCAGAAAATTATTGTAAATAAATATATATTTAGACAGATTTTATTTAAAAACAGATCATAAAGCTATATAGTGACGTTAAAAGAATTTTTTAAAGCAAAGTTTAATATTCCATATTTAATTATTACAGAAATGATATTGTTAGTAACTTTAAAATTATTCATATATTTATGAAAAGACGGTACATAATCTTACATCTATCTCGTTTATCTTTTTTAAATTATTGCGATGTTTCTGTACAATAGCATGTTTTCGAAATTCATGTTTTTACTAATATTATCGGTTTTTTTTTTGTTACAGGTTGGTGATGGTGGCATTATAGTGCTCGATGCTACTTTGGATGCATCTACGACCGACGATGCCGAGTGGGAAATCTCCGGGGGTCCACCGTCGCCCTGCGATGTGTCGTTTTTCAACGACAATGTTCTCATTAACGGACGCAGCAACCTCTCGAGGACGCCACGAAATCATAAGGTGAGTGAACCTTTGTCATGATTATACAATTTTTCCAAGCGATGCTTTATTCAAACGGGTTTCACAGAGAAAATAGTTGCATCACAATTTAAGTAAGTATTTAGACATAATTGCTCACATGTTTTTGTTTCTTTATTTTTGCGATCTCACAATTTTTACAAAAATTCTAATAATTAACGCGTCTCTAGCGAGGATGGAATTTTTTAAAACCATATCAATTTAATAAAAATATTATAGACATAAATAATATTCAATAAGTTAGTTTCCATTTTAAAGATTTAAAAGTGATTAAAACAATTCAAGTCACGCGAAATTTAAAAATATAAAATGTACAAATATTTTTAATAAACAAAATTATGTCGAATAAATTATGACAATATTAAATCGTGACATTTTTATCATGTGCTAGTAGCAATGGTAATCTAATTTGAAAATTCATTAATTTCAAATTGCAAAAATTAAAAACAAGATAAATTTATCAGCAGAATAGCAAATAAGAAATTATAACATGTCATAACTATAAATAACTTTGAAGGCATTGAAAAATCAGATTATCTATTCCAATCGCCGTATTGATGCCGATACGAAGAGTCTTATTAGCCTATCTTACTTTGATTATCGATAAAGCGCGGCGTTATGTCTCTATCTAATTTCATCAGCATAGCACCGCCATTATCCGCGGATCGTGACCTGGCTACCTTACTAAATCAAAAAGTGCACAGCGTAATATTACTTTCAAGATCGCTCGCGCGGCGTGAGAAAATCTGCCTCGTGAACCATACGTGAGATCGGACGCACAATGCGCTCGTCCAACTCCCACGTGGCCCGAGGAAACTTTTTTCCCTCAGTGGGGGGAAAGAGAGAGGCTCTAATCCATGCCATCACGTAATATATTTTTGGCTCGTGATGACAAACGTCGGTTTCACGCCTCTCGGCGCCAGAAACATCGAGTTCATTCCGCTTACATACGCCTTATCGACAAACGTTCGTCGCGTATGGGCGACTATAAAAGAGAAAAGATCTCTATGTATCTCTAGAAAAATTTATAGATGTTATTCTATGAATATGTATCTTAATATAATCGCATATATATATTAAAATTATTCCTATGCGTAAAAATGAAAGTTAGTCACGTGCTTTGTACGGTCCTATTAACATGAAAAACTCTCAGCATTCCTGCAGACCTGGAATTCCCAGGATTGTCTTGTTTTCGAAATCATCCAATCTTGGTATACCTACATACATTTAATTAGACATTACATTCTTTGCGCAATTTAATATCTTTTTGATCCCGATTATCATGCAGCGGAATGTATATTTCATTTGAAATTGTAATAAGACAATATAAATTTTTTGCTTTGTATTATTTTATTGGGCACTTTAAACGTCTCTGGATATCCATATCTTAAGATTATATACGTATAATAATTTATCAGTGCTAAAATATCGAGTATCGCGCGCATCGTGTCGAACTACGCAGTAATAGGAAATTAAGATCTTTTCGCGCAGCGAACTTCGATTTAATCTATTACCGATCGACGGCAGGCAGATAAGCGAACAAAGCGTCGTTTATAAAAGATGCAAGATATGTACGCAACGCACGGGAAATGGTTGAACCACAATAATGCACGTGCATACATGTTGTAATGTAGACGCTCGCCGCATCGATAACGTATCGCGGGATTTAACATCGTGTTCCGAACGCAAATGTATAAATATTGATATTGATACCTGGAGCGCAACGATATTTCGCGTAGCTACCGTATATCACCCTCCGGACAAGGTAATACACACGAATCGATTTTAAGCGGAAATATTGGCATGAACATGTCGAATTTGCAAAACAACTCACGGTGATAAAACAGATTTGAATGTCTGTATCAATTAGCTGGCTAAAATGTTTTCTCAGCGGAAAAATAAGCTGTGTTGGCGTATACATAATTAAATTACGATAAATTATTTATCGGCAATTTCTAAAATTATATTGTATTATATTCAAATGCTTACGATAATTAATATCGCATATCGTGTCGCAGTACTTCATCAATTTTTATGATACCGTTTCTCTTGCCGATATAAATCCGCGATTGTATACTTTTTCCAATTCAAGAGATTTCTCATTTCTTTGTTTTTACGTCTTTTCTATTTTAATTTAAAAAATAATATAAATTCTCAAAATATTGCAACAATTTGCAACTATTGTATCTTGATTGATTGTAATATATTTCTGTTATTTTAGCATTAATTCAAATGTAACTTTCGTACCATAATATAGCTTTCGTAACATATATTAATAAGAAACGTAATCACATTCTCGATGAATACACGTCGCGAGCATCTAATCTAAATCTCTGTAATAATCATGCTTAATTAGGTCTAAGCGATCCTTGCGGAATTTTCAATAATTTCCATTAAATCATGAAAGATGCAATCATTTTCA
The DNA here is from genome assembly GCA_928718305.1 of Tetramorium bicarinatum. Taxonomy (NCBI): domain Eukaryota; kingdom Metazoa; phylum Arthropoda; class Insecta; order Hymenoptera; family Formicidae; genus Tetramorium; species Tetramorium bicarinatum. The sequence goes on from OV788324.1 coordinate 19,223,518, forward strand.
TCCAATCATCAGACGTTTTACCTCATTCGCGACTTTCTCACGCGATCGCGCGTCGACGTGACGTCGCGATGGGAGGCATTCTATTACCAACACCGATAAAATACCAATTTGTAAGTAAAAGTATCGTGTCCGCGGGCCGGCAATGATTTTCGAGCGCCTCGTCGACCAAGTTAATCTACCGTGCACCATGGGAAAAACGTTGGTGAACAATTCCGCCGGACGCTTGCTCCCTGATACAGCAAACGCAAAAAAAAAAACAAGTCATGAAGTACCCATCGCAGGAATATCTAAAAAAAAATCTACAGAAATCATCAACACTTGACTGATGTAATCTGCACTTTCTATAATCAAACTAAGCTTTGCATTTAGCCTTTTTGGTCGCGTTGTCTAATGAATTTATAATTGAGATTTCCTTAATAATCATTTGATTGCGCGGTTTTGTCATGAATCTTAATTTTTTATATTAAATACTGAAAGGCAAAACCTAAATTGAGACTTTGTTTTGCAAAACTTGAGATAATTCATAAAATGGGATCTCGCTATTGTTGTTTCTGAAATTGGAGTCGCTTCAATTTCCGTGTTTTTAATCTATTGTAAGTGCTGATGCGTGTCATAACACTCCTATTAAGGAGAAATCTACGACATTGGCCGAGGAATTCATACATAAAGGCAACGCCGACAGGTCTGGAGCACGCTGTTTTATATTGCCCATTGTGTTCTTACACGATCTCGCTATTCGTCTCGGGAGAGTTGATATTTCCTGGATCGCACGACGGACGCAGCGTCATGTTCTCTCTGGATTTATTTCAGTGTTCGTACACCGTGTCGGATTGATGGAAACGCTGGAATAACCGATCGCGCGTTATGCGCGACGCGGAATTCCTTTCCGCGAGTTATCGGCGAAATGAGTCCCGGTTAGAAAAGCACGGGCATTGCTCCTGGATCGATGCAGACAGGAATTTAGTCGCGCATTCGTGATGCGTCGAGGAACGCGAAAAATTCGAGTCACGCGCGAGAGAGTTTCGTTTAATTTTAAACGCATAATTTTAATGCTACTTTTTAAAATCTTTACATTTGCACCTAATTAATTGGACCTTGTCGAAGGAATTTTAAAGAATGCCGTAGAATTTATTGTTTCTTAATTCTTGAATATTATTGAAAATCGTACCGTTTATAAAAGATTTGTCAATTTTTCTCATAAATATAAATGGTATGATATTAATGATATATTGCTATTGGCATGTTTTTGACTATCATCATGTTATCGATTTAAGAATCTGAAAAATAATGTGTCGATAATTTCAGGAAGAAAATGAAATAATTGTTAAATATTAAAATAAAATACAAATTTTAGTCAAAGATATGCGTTTAAGATACGGTCGAAATGTGTTATTTCAACACATTTCTCTTGTAGGCATATCTAAGAAATTCTTCGCACATATGTGCTATCGTCTCCGCATATCTTGCTCTCGCAGCAGGAAACTCGTTTCTCTTACTCCTGTACTATGTCTTAATTTTATTCTATTTTAGTTGCAAAACGATTTAGTGATGCCGATGCTTTCGAGATTAGCGCTTTTGCATCTCCACGTAGAAACTCGTACAGCATCTAAGAATATATAGCCAACAATATAAGAATATAAATCCGACAAATTACCAACATTCTATATTCATATATATAGATATCGTCACAGCCTCGAATTCACACAAATGATAAGATCATCTTATCGATACTTATCGATACTTATATCTATATACTTTCGTCTTATCTGTATAAATTTTGTTGTAACTCCCGATGAATGGAAAATTTAATTACTGTTTTATTTCATCAAAGTAGGGAAGAGACAACATTTTAATAGAAATACAAAGGTAAATTCAAACTTTTGCACGCATATATCAACTGATTTGTTTCTTGCGAACAACGGTCTTAAGAACACAAAAAGAAACGTCAGAATAGAACTTCGAGGTTTTCTTCTCTCCTTCCCGTCGAGGTATGTCGAGATTAATGCGTGCTTTACGATTCACTCTGTATTGCGGTTTACTCCGTGCGTCGCGCAGTTTCACTTCGCCGACAAACACGATTTAACGGCTGATACTTGTCCCGCGCGCGTCGAGTAGTAAACCTTTCGTCCGCATAAGGCCGCGTTGGAAAATCGGGGCGAAGAGAGCGGCCCTACGAGACCGATTGGCTTATCGAAGGAGACGTACGTTTCTCGTGAGAAACTTTTTCCGCGCGGGAACAAGGAACCGTAATGAAACACGCGAGCGAAGAGTCCTGAATTTTATGTTAAAGTTCGTTACGCAAGACGCGAGGGTAATACGACCGGGTGCAGCTTTTCTCTCACGCTATCGCGACTCGTAAAAAAAAAAGCGTTCGTTTATTATCCTCGTACTTAAGTGCTTTCTGAAGCACCTCTCGAGAGAGGCGTTAGGCATATTTCTGTCTTCTGCAGAATTACGATAATAACAGATTGCTCGTGAAAAGGTGACGGCGTACTATTTGCATAATGAATTTGTAGATTACCGTACCAACCTAACCAGGGTGTGAGTCAACATCGTTTTACGAGTTTTGCATTTCGCGAAAATGCAAATAGACAAATGCAACGAAATACTTTGTTGTTGCATTATGCATTCGCGGAATTGACAGCTGTTGGTTTCTGCCGTTAAGAGCAGGTGGTGAAGATTACGAAAAATGACGCTATACAAGAAAGTGAAACTTCTTTGCTCGTATTAATTCTCACAATCGAGAAATAGGAAGGAGATTACGCTGAAAATTCCTGTAATGATTTATTTCGGTATTGTGTTATTCTTTTACTGAAAAAAAAAAATTCTGGTTAAAAACGGACGAATCAGCAAATCTTGTATACAATTCTATAGGATTAATCAAGTATTTTGGTTATTATAATAGAAATTCTGGTTATTATAATAGAAATTCTGGTTATTATAATAGAACTCAATACTTTATAACTTATAATAACCAGAATTTGATCAATCCTACAAAATATTTTTGATTTGTCCGTTTTTAACCAGAATTTTTTCAGTGTGTAGTTAAAATACACGCGAGTTTCGCGTATCTATGCTCGTTGCACGCACGTTTCACGTATTTACGTTCGCCGGTTGTCTTAGCGCCTGCAAACGCGTGTCGTTACATCCGGCGTGAGTAAACGGTAAATAAATTGGAAATTACTTAACTCGACACAGTGTCAACAAAGTATCTCTCGTTCGAGAAACACGGGCAACGATTATTCTCTTCCGCCTCGTACACGACGTGAACGACCGCGCGCCGTTTTCTTTTCTCTTCTTCGCGTAAACGTGGCCACCGGGCGTACCTACATACCCACATTCGAGGTTGTTAGACAGGCGCTAGACAATAGCGGCCGGGATCGCGGTAATAAAAGGATCGCGACGCGTAATTTACGCGCGACTTGACGCCCGCGCGCGCGACAACCGCGTGACGCGACGCACGCAACGAGCACGCTCGTGTCCGCTAATTGCGAGAGGTAGAGCAGCAACATGTGGGTATGCGGGTATTATGCAACGTACGTATTACGCGCGCATTCAATAAATGCGATTGCGCCGCGTCTCTCGTTTGCCTCTCGTTTATTATTCGCATGTTAGATAATATTGAACGATAAAGAATTCAAACGTTTAAATTTACTGCATTTGTTTATTGCATGCACTGTAAACTCCTGTGGGTTGCCACTGCTCCTATTTGATTAATTTGACTAAAACAATAAGATAATTAGCGACATATTGAGTAAGCCTTATTCAGTATGTTGTTAATTTATCTAATTTAACATCCATGTTAGTCAAAATTTTACCTTTCTTTTAGTCAAAATTAATGAAATATTGAGTAGGAGCAGTGGCGAATCTGTGAATGAAATATGGTAACTGAGAAAGCTTCTCTTTTAATAATCTTCCTGTTTTATTTAAAATATTAATTTCTTTTATTAAAATCCAAACTCTCTACCTCTATCGAGGAAACTACAAGATAAATGTTTGGAAAATAATACGGATGGAGGGGAAATACAGGGAACATAAAAACATTTTACTTGCTTCCGTAAATTTATTTATTTTTAATCTTTTGGTTTCAAAGATATCAACTTTTCTTTTTCTCTATAGTAAATTAGGTCGAATAAATTGAGTCCAGGCACTTCGCATCGCTATTTACGATGAATTCTCACATTCTCTTATCCTCCTTTAATATTAGAATTATCGAAAACTTTCACATCTACGTTAATTTGTAACGATACATTCTAATACCTGCCTCAAGTGCAATTCCTACCTGATGTCTCGTGAAACAAATTATAATCTTGCGTGCTGTGTATTTATTAAAGTACAATGAATACCGTCATTATCCACTTGTTGACTAAACGCATATCTAATGCATGACAATTAATAATAACTAGATGCGATTCGTAATGCTCAATAAGGTGTATATTGCTGGCGAGTTGCGTGCTGTTCGACCCGACTTTTATACCGAGTGACACCGAATATCCGACCGAATGACATCCTTCGCCAGCCATGTACCATTTTCGTTCAGTTCAAGACGTTACAACTCGCCGTAACTAAATGATGGGAAACTCCCGACGGTGCACAAAGTATATTCCGCGAAAATCGTTATCACAGTAATTAATCAGATTCATTTTTGCAGACCTAAAAGAACATTGCTGGAGATGTGGAGTCGCGAGAAATAAAAAGATTACGCTAGGTATATAATCTTGCACATAAAGACGATACATTAAATCAGTAGCAAAAAAAACGAGATAGAAAGAAAATGGTAATTATTAAGATCAGTGGATTAAGAAGTTGGCATTCCGATTTACGTGATTTTTGCAATATTAATAAGGCATTTGATTATTGATATTTGTTCAAGGCGGACAAAATAATCATTTTTTTGTCCACCTTGCAAAAAAATTAAAAATGAATAAAAAATTTCATTACAGTCTGTGCATTTTTTAAAATTATGTATATGTGGATTTTAATTGTTCATCATTTGTACACATTTTTTGCATATTTACATTTATCCATAAATAATTGTTTTATGCAGTTAATATAATAATAAGAAAATTGTATTTTTCTGTTTTCCGAAACATGTTTATATAAAATAATAAATATATGTCTCATCATTTTTATTATTTTATTTCCATGAGAAAATTTATTTTAAAATTTGCTATAAAGATAGACGGCGAAAAAAAAAATCCGTCCGAAAATAACTTTATATTGAAAATCCACACTATTCAGCAATAAAATTTATGCGATTAAACTTCGCATAGACGTCAACTTGATCGTACTTTATTTTATTTCGATAATCAACTAATCACATTCATGATCGTAATGCGGGATTTTTAATTGAGTCATCGAAATTCGAACTCGTATTTACACATTGATACAATTGATTGTAAATTGTTTTGAAACACCGGCGGTCTAGTTCTGTATCCTTGAAGAGAACTTAAGCTTACGTGTTTAAACAATTTTTATCATTGCTGACTGCATAAAGAGCAAAGCATATCTTGTTGCGTTACGCGACTTAACGATTTGCGGAATTAACACGTTCTCGCAACTGTTGCATAAAAACAGTTAAAAAAGAACCGTCTAAAGGTAGCGGATCTAATTTTTTCTACTTATCTGCGTGCATGCGGCTTTTGAATTTCGATAGAAAGTTGCAATCTGCCTTTGTGCCAGGTGACTCGCGTGTTGCAATAAATGATCATAAACGAACATAAAATTAGGCTTATACGTATGTAGGCGAAATAAATTCATAAATACATGTTTGCTTTTCCTGAATCCGCGTGAAAGCATTTGCGCGGATCGGAGGGGGGCTTACATTCAGCCTTTCCTTCTTTTCTGACGCGTTTATGCGTTGCTATCGGCTAGGTCGTTTCGCGCACATGTAAATTGAGTGGCGCGTAAACGTGCGTAGGATGTGCGTAATCTCCCCAGCAGTCGCTGTCAGTCAATAACGGGATCTATAGTAATTCACCTTGTCCGCGGCAGACATTCTAATCGCTCTTCGGTCAAGCATTTAAATTGGCGGCGATTAACATAGCGATCCGCGTGCGCTCCCGGTACGATCGAATCGAATTCGTGTCGCGCAAAAACAACCGATAAAACGGCAGCTCTACGGCTGCGTTATGTAAATCACGATTTAATGACTCGCACAAAGTGCTTCTAAAATTTTTCATCGCCACAGCATGTCCATAAATCGTGACGAGGAATTCGTCATTTAATTATTTAAACAGGCCTTAATCTTGCCAGACGGTCTCTGCATTTCACGATTAACGCGAATTTGATTTTAAAAAAAAGATACCCTATGTGCCTTCGTACTTGCTTGCAAGATTGGTTCACAAAATTATTTAAGCATTTGTTAATCGTTGTCCGTAGACAAGATTATAAACTTTAATAGCCTCGTTCGCTAGTAATTATGCTAAAAGGAAACTGCAACCTGTAGGAATCGTTATCTTGTAATATCAAATATCAATATGCGATATGTGCGGCGGGAGGTATCACATTTACATAAAACGTAATCAAAACATTATTGTCTGTAATAGATATAAAATAGATAAAAATTCTTTAGTAAAAAGTTGCTTGATTTATTACTGACAGCGTAATGAATAATGCCATAAACTAGACGTACTAGATTAGAAAAAGATCTAATTCTAAGAAAATATAAACGGGATATTTTATGATTTACCTTTTTAAGTATCGACTGAAATCTTTTTTTCTCACCGCGAATAAGTAACGGCATTAATTTACAATCGCTAGTTTATAACGGTACAATAATTTATGACTGTATAACGATCGAAAAGTGAAGGTATCGTATCCTCATATTTAGGAAAATATGCATTGAAAAAAAAAATTTTTTTTGTTAAAAACGGACAAATCAGAAAATCTTGTAGAATTTATCAAATATTCTGATTATTATAAATAAAACTCAATACTTTATAACTTATAAAGTATTGAGTTTTATTATAATAATCAAGATTTTATTTATAATAACCAGAATATTTGATCAATCCTACAAGATTTTCTGATTCGTCCGTTTTTAACCAGAATTTTTTTTCAGTGTAATTATCGTTCTTGTGGATACAGAGACGCGTCTATTCAATGATCGGTTCACTGATCGCGTCTATCCTGTCAAGTCGATTTCACGTTTCGACAGCAATCTCCCGAGGCTTGCTCGATCGAGCGATCAGCACGCAGTGCCGCTAAATTGCGTCAGAAGCGTGCGCGAGGGAACCTCGCGTGTGCACGCGTTTTACCTGCGTTTTATTAGGACATAACGGATGCATCTGCGTCCAGTTTTTGCACCTTTATGCACGCGTTTATTTAGCACTGCCCGTGGAAAATCCCGAGATACATGGATCCGCAGGATACCAGGATTAGAGACCATAAATTCTCCGGTGGCTTCGTTATCTGCTACACGGCCTTCGTATTTCAGGAAGAGCGATATCGTAGCGTGCCCGCTGCAAGAGCCTGTATATCCTTCTGTTTCAAAGGTCACGCTGATATTCTCCTTGCACAGTGTTACGCGTAGATTCCGCACAGTTATCCACTTACTTACAAACATTCACTTTCCAAAACCTACGTAAAAGATACGAAGATATTGTGAAACAGGATAAATATCCAACATAAAATTTTATCTCACACTGTATATTTCAATCGTTATATTATTAGATAATTCGATCGCAGAGGAATGTTTGTAATTTTTTAAATCATTAGTAGATTATCGATGGCAATGTTCTACGAACTGACGTCTTAACATTTGTTACCGCGTGGCAATTTCAAAAGGAAATAAAATTTCCTTCTATATATTTTTTTTTTTAACTAGAAGAATTCTTCCTAATTATCTCCATTAACAATGAAATATAAAATAACGCGGTAAGAAACGGAAATTTATGTTAATGAAATGTAATTGCAATAACAAGAAGATGAATTGCTAATGCAATTTTGCGTGCGAGTAAAATGTGGTAAAATATGCCAATGAAGCGAAAGTACGTTATTACGTACATACAAGACGCAATAATATTTTTAAGTGTAGAGAAAGTAGAAAAACTGTCCTCTTGACCAAATTTTATTCAGACGACACACAGATAAGCAAAATCACATCAATACATTCGAATTGCTAGTAATTTATTTCGAATATTTGCTTAATAAGAAAAGAATAAAAATCTTTGTTAAAGTACTCATAACAAATACCTAGCGCAATGCGTTCAAATATAAGAAATAATGATCTGTTCGATTTTTTGAAAGAGAAATTTAGAATTATCAGAAAAGATAAGAGTCAGTATCTGCAAGGGATGGAATTTGTTAAAGTAAGTAAGTCATGACTGTATCGATTTCGGCAAACAGGTTTAAATTCCTTTTTTATCTTTACAAGAAAAGAACAAAGTAGTATTTGTAGGCATTTGTTAAGAAATTTTTTTGTTAAAGATATTTGTTAGAGAATCATTTAAGAGAAGTAAGAAAGATTCTTAAAGAAGAATATTAGAAAGATTTTCGTGCATCTTTCGGAACGATTTGGCACAATTTTTTATACGCATGCATTCCTATCAATATACATCGTTCAGAGACTTTCCATTTTGATATTCGCTTCTTGTCAATCGTCACGCTACGTTTATTGACAATATTTCCTTGTCGAGAAGAAAGTCTTCCTGCCGTCTTCGTTTCCGTTTTTCCGATTGAAAAGACATTGCGATCTTTGATCGCAAATTGGCGGAGAAAACGGTCAACAACGTAGAACGCCCTAGGGTTCTTTTTTTTTTTACAGCGCCGTTAGAAAAGCATAACACTTGATTTGTTGCCAATGAAGAAAAATTCTTGATACATAAAGTTACGTTATCCTAACACAGCGATTTTCATTCTATCCATTAAGTTGCCCAATGATTGCAATTAGCAAACATCCATTCACTGGTTACTATCAGTAAACTATTAAATTCATTCTTACTTCTACGTCTTAAGGCATATAATTATAATAATTATATTAATTTTGTCAGAAACGTAAACATGCTATACTTTCACGTAGTTATCTCACGAGGTTAGTAGTTATTTTTATTAATATATGCTAAGCTTTGTAAAAATCAACTCATTTATTATATTTTAATATTATATTTTAAGTCTAAAGATATTTTTTTTACTAAAAAATTGAATTACTGAATAATATTAAAGAGCTATATTGCCATATTTATCTTATTGTTAGGGTCTCTTTAATATTCTTTTTTGTTATTTTAATCATTTTCAGATAATCTAACAAAAGCCACATATATCTCTGCCGATATTTGTAATCAACGTGTCATGCAAAAGTGATATAAAAATTTACTTCTACATTCAATTAAAATTATCTAGATAATTAGCAAGAATTTTACTTCCGCTAGCTCAGAACCATGGAAATTCGAGACAATAAGCCACGTAATTACGAATCACATAACAATGAATCGGGTGTAATCGCGAAATACGCAACAGTGAGCCACTTAATTGCCGTGTATTGAAATCAACATTTGATTTCATCTTAAGGTCGAGAGCGACAATTAATCAAAACATCTTATCGGTTAGATTAGACAGTGGCATACATAAAAGCGAGTCATCATGTTTCCCCGGTGCGCAATTTGATTATCATCGCCGGTATTTATCGAACTTTTCTCTTTCATTATCAATTTTATCTCGTGTGCCCGAGAAGATCGATCATTATTTTTAATAATTCCGAAAACAATTTCTTCAATCGATAAAAAAATCTGAGTCTGACGAGATGGATCTAATCAAAGCGTTGAAGCGTAATATTTAAATCGCGGGGCAGGAGGGATCTCCGAAGATGATTATGGAAAGTCTCGCGTTCGTTCCTCAAGTTTTGCTGTTAATGCCACTTAACCAGCTAGCCGGAACGATCCATGATTGTCGCATTCACTCGCTTGGTGAGAAAATGCTAATTGCGATTCGCGACGAGGAGTACTCCCGGAAAAGTGGAGCGTCGCTTTAGAAAGCACGCGGGTAACGTGACTTTAAGCGGCTTTTCACGTCACTTTGGGTGCTCGTTTATTTTGGGAGCTTTCGTGTCGGAATTAAAAGAAGGATAGGGAGAAGAAATCGCGCGTGAATGACAATTTAATCGGGTCAGAAAGCGCACGCGATTCAGGATCGCGTATCCCGAAGAAACGTACTGCTAGACTTCCGAGACTTCGATTTGTCGATTTGGGTTTTTTGTCTTAGATTACACGACACCGAGAAGAGAGAGAGAACGGTGCATACGTATAATATATTATACGAAGCGAGCAGTCAACCCCTAGTTGAAATAATCGCCGGTACTGTTATCGCCGGACTGACGTAGTCAGTCGCGGATTGATGCAAATCTCTTCGCTGTACGTCAAATCGCTTCCGAAATACATTCGCAGAATATTTATGTCGCACGTACACGCGGATAAAAAAATGATACATCTTTTTATCTTTATATCTTAGAAAATTCAAGGATTATTTCTGGAAATGTTTTCAACGTGTAATTCTCTGAATAATATAATATTCCAAAAAAAATTATAAGAGCTGTATAATTTATTATATAAATAGTAACAAAAAATTTTATTACATTCTCAGAATGACAGAAACAGAGATGCATAAAAAATTTTGATAAATTTCTCCGTAAAATCCGATTCCAAAGACATGATTGATCGTAAAAGAGAGAATTTTTAGATGAGGAAAAGAGATACTTAGCCAAACCGAAAACAAATATCTTTTAGGCTCTCGTCGCATATTAATGCAACAGCTGACGCTTAATCATCTGGGATAAATTTCTCTGATTCGCACATACGAAGACGAAGACGAAGACAACGATGGTCAGGTAGACGGACGATCATCCCCTCTCCACCGCTCACAGGTCGAAAAAGCATCGAGTGTGACCGGTTACTGTTATTCGAGGCTACATTACATGCGGTTGCCGTTGTTTGTTCTCCCCGTATCTCATTTGTACTGCGCGCGGCAACGCTTATTACACGAAGCACGCCTCACAAAATTTTTCCGCGTATAACTGTTCCGCTGAAGGCGCAAAAGGCGAACATAAATCGCCGCGCTCGCTGCGTAACACGTGTTTACATATGCGAATACCCTCGGCGAGTCTTCATGCCCCGCGTGTAGATAAATTAATTTATCGCCGCGTACGCACGATACTTACATGCAAATCGTCTCGCTCGTCTGCAACGGCTCGGATTAATTAAACCGTTGTGATTTCAGCATCGAATACAGTTCGACGACACCGCCACTCGCACCTTCGAATACCCCAGCGAAGCGTCGATCCTCGAAGGCGAGACCAGCAGCGTGGACGGTGAGACTTCCAGTTCCGCGATTGAGAAACAGTCTGCGCCGAGCAACAACAAAATCTCCTCGACAACCAGTTCGACGACGAACATGCCGTCCCTTCTCGGTAAGATCAAACTTAAGAACTCCCATTCGCACCTTGGTAGGACATTTTTGCAATTATTTTATGATTGCAATTACAATATAATGTCATGAATAATTAAAATAAGTTTAAACTAATCTGCAAATATCCTAGAGATCATTATTGGCAAAATCACAGAAAACTTTTTATTTATAGCGAATTCGATTGGTCGCACTCAGTGCACATTAAAGCCGTTGTACATAAATTGACGTAAAGATGAATGCTTAACATAAATATAAAAATCGAAATCTTTAATTCATTTTATCCTACAATTGTGTAAATTTTTTAAAATATTTATTGGGCATTTTATTATTCAAGATATTTCAATTTCACATTCAGTGTACAACGGCTTTAACGTGCACTGAGTGCGCACTAGTGTGACCAATCGAATTCGCTATTAGATACTCGGAAGATTAACTTCAATAATCCTGTTATTTAATCGATTAAGAGAAACTGAATTAAATAGACGAAAAATAAATACATCCGTGCATCTACTTATTTGTTTGTTATTTGCAGGTGGAGGTGGACTAGCTAGTTACACACCTAGCAAAGTGGACCTGACGTCGGAAGGCTTCGAGCTGGGCATTACCAGGGCCATACTGATGGTTCCCACTCCGACTGCAGCAACAACGACAACGACAACCACCGGGCAAACCGAGAATGCGAGCGAAGTGGAATACCTGAGACCGGCTCAAGACGCAGGCGCTTGGGGCTCGGAAACGACCGGCGATCTTCTTTATTGAAAAGAAATGCAGAATGATGCTTTATCATCAGCAGCTCAACGTCTCTCCGCGGCAATAGAACGAACGAACGAACGAAACGAGAATGAAACTTATAAGGCTAATAATAAGTATTCCTTCTTTTTCTAGCGGCGAGAAGATTGCGAGAAACCACACGAATGCAAAAGAATCAATATATTATAATGAATTTTAATAAAAGAAAGATTTATGACAAATGCTCACATAACCATACAAAGCGAATTTTTCATAGAAAACAGGTTTAGATTTTCGCGTTCGTGACCGGATGATACGTCGGACCACAGATGTTATTGTCAGATGCACATTAAATTAAGTGGACTTTTTTTTTAATATGAAAATGAATCAAAATTGCAATCTCTGTTCATGAACGTGTCGAGTATTGAAAGTGAAGTTTATTTAGATGATTAAGAACTAACAGTATCATTCCAAGTATATGCATTTACTTTGTATCGTTACGCTATGTCAAATCAACGGACTTTTCCTACACGATGAATCATCGAAACTGCCAAGGTACGCTATATAGTGCTGCTTTTTTTTATAATAGCACTCGAAAGGAAGAGCCCGGCGACTGATACTCCGTTGCTTAGAGGAAAAAAAGATAAAAACAGAGCATATCATCTTTCTGGCATATTTTATAAGATAGAGGATAAATCGACGGAAGAATCAACAGTTTTGTAACCTTTTTGAGATTACTTTAATGCTAAGCTGAGTGTTCAAGCTGCCAGTAAAAGGCCAGAGTTTTATGCGAGGTTTTTTTGTAGAAAAAAAGGCGAACGATTGAATGTCTTTGAGATTCAATTGGAGGGGATAAAAGTTCAGGATAAAAAACAGCTCGAGTTTAGATTTGTAAACGTTTTTTGCCAAAGTAGAACGTAAGTCTACTTAGTATATTTAATAATGTATATGTACAATAAGTGTTCCAGTTCGACAAAACTGTAAGAATTGTAAATTTCAAAACACATCGTCATTTGTACCGAATGTATGGCAAATCATACTATGCCTTGCAAATGCGAAGATGAGCCATTACAGTGTATGCGTCTTTTCATATTGAGTTTGCATTTATTTTCCAAGGATCATAAATACATGAAACTAATAGCTTTCCAGCATAGGAGTTGCATAGAGGAAAACGGCGGTTTAATGTTAATTATTAATTTTAAGAGAATTGAATTTTGTATATACTAAATTATTGTGGATCTTGCAGAGCCATCCAAGATAAGTTAATCGAGTCACGAAAGTTCGAGAAAAGAAATTACATTGTTTTAAGACGAAAAAAAAATCAGCTTTCTTGTACTTCTTGTATTACTTTTGTTCTTTTCTCTTTTTTTGTGTTTTCTTTCAATTTCTTATATCGTATTTATGTAGCATTCTAAATGCGTTACCTCGGATAATCGAAAACATTGTTTTGAATCGTGTAGGTGTAGGTATTTAATAATGTATGATTGTAACGATATGTAGTTAATATGATTTTATCACTTGGACAGTGGACTGATTCAAGCGAAAGAACGCGAAAAAGATAATTTATTACAAAGGTGCATTAAGAGTAAATCGCTGCCGCGTTTTGTTAGAATTTCAAATATATTTACTTTATTTAGATGCTGTACCAGTTCACCGAATAGATTGTGATGTATCGCATTGTTTGAAAGACTTGTTCTTGTGTCACAGCGTTGTGTCTTACACTGTGATATTTTTTTTGTTAATCTTTTCTAGTGTAAAACAATTTCTAATTATTCGTCAGACTCAGCAAGTCATCGATACTCTTTCTAGTATCTCGTGCTACAATACACGAATATTACAAGAAGCAAGTCAGATTGCGTTTGTGCAACATTCCAAATTGAAATTGTATACGTATAGATCTTTTTTCTTTTAATTTGTCAATTAATCAATCAATTATAATCTCCTTGCTCGATACAGGAGGTCACACTGTATAACAGTTTTGTAAATTACCGTTGTACAGAAACACGAAATACCACGTTTCGAGTAAACAATAAGTGAAAATGATTATGAGGTGACTACTGATAACTGAAGCTTGGATCTATATTATTACCTTCTTAAATATGTAAAAGTATCGTGTGATGTATTGTCTATGTGTTACAAAATATCAAAGTAATAAAAGAGACAATTACTCCTTATTTCTTATTTAGGATTCTGGTTTAGAAATCTCCACAAGAATAAATAACGCGATAAAACGTTATGAAAAATTAATCTTATTTATTAAAATAAATGGACAATGTACAAGTTGAATGAATGAGTCATATTTTCTGATAAGGATTTTAAAAAAAACAGTCTCACATATATTACACGACTAGCGTTAAATTAAGATTGATCTTAAACTAACGTTAAACTAATGCTAAACTTAAACTAGTGTTATTTGTATATCGAGGTATAATATTCTTCTTCCAAATCGTATAAATCCGCAGCCATGTCGTCCCTCAAAGAAGCCAGTTTTTGATCACATTCTACTTGCTTAGTTCTAAATAATTTGCCGTTTTGTATTATAGCCTCGTTTACAGAGGGAAAATCATTCAGGATTAAATACTGCTTTATGTCAGAGACTAGTTTCATTAATGACTCGCCGGCACGAACAATATTAGCTGCTCTGACATGCATTTCGTATGTATCTTGCTCACATTGCGTCATTCGTGATAGTTGAGAGTCATTTTCTCCTTTTGCAAGTTTAATTATCTCTGGAAACAGCAGAAACACATAAGAATTATTAAGGTACTAAAAATTAGAAAGACGAAGGGAAATGCAAATCGTTGGATTCAATATTATCTGATATAAATTTTCCTTCTCACATACCACATAACTTCTATATATAGATATAAAAATTATACTTATTAAATTATTGCTATTGTACTAATATTCTAATATTATGATATACATATTTAATTTTTTTAAACTTTTTTATAGAGTAATATAGTTTACAGAAAAATTTAAAAATAATTATTGCATATAACTTGTTTTTACATTGATTTTTGTGCATATGTATCTTTGATACGGTCTAATAATGTTATCTCATATTACTTTTAGCATTTTAATATTTCTTATTTACTGTATTATATCTGTTAGCTAGACATGACATAAAAATGAATAAACTTTATATGTAAATTTCTAAATATGTTATGGACTTATATTTTTTGAGAAGTTACAATTGAAATTATAGAGCTAACAACTTTAGCGGCTGCCTGTCAAGCAAAAATTTTTATCTCCATTATTTTTAGTCTTACCATTCCACATAAAATGTAAGAAATTTTATGTGAATTGGGAAGTATTCTACTGTAAAGAAACAAATGCAAATCCCGAGGTAATGGATTAAATAAATTGTAGCACTGTATGGATGGAACTCCAAATAATTGAAAAAGGATCAAAATTATCGCAATACTAGATACGTTCCTCGTAATTACGTTATGTTACATATGTCTGCAGTTAAAATATACAAGGAAAAAAGATAAAAAGCCCACAATTGCTAGATTCAATTACAAATTGGTTCAAATATAAAATAACTGGTTCAATTACAAAAAAACAAGCCCAACTACTGAAGGCAAAGACATCTTTTTTTTCTCCATTTCCACCGGGAATTTGAGATGCTTTCAAACCCATTCATAGGATTATATAAGGTTTTCCCTCACTCAGGGATATTTGCTTAAAGTCTTAATTTTAAGAAAACTTGAAAATAACTTGAAGAAACATAGTTTAAAGCGAAAACGCCCACCAATCTCGATAGGTTAGGATATCCAGGTACAGGGTTAGGGAGGTTACCTTCAAAATTCTCCAGCATGGACTTCACATCGTCTTTTAATCTCGTCGTGTACGATTTCAATAACGCCTCCTTACTCTGTGGAAGCGCACGCTGCGTGGCCATTGTGCCGCACTGAAACCGAGATACACGTGCAACACTGTCAACGACGTTTTCGCAGAAAACGCAAAAATACAGCTGCGAATTCCAAACTGAACGAGAAAGGAGTACGCATCTTACGCATGCGCAATAGCGCAAAACAAACACCGTTATGCTCAGGAGTGTATATATTTTGCTATAATAAACGATTGAAGCCTTTCGAAGAGAAGGACGAAAAAGTTAAGTGTAATGATTGGAAGTATATATTATTTTTAAGAAATATTACATTAAAGAAATTAAAATGTATCTAAATCTGTTATCTAATAAAAAATAATTTACAAGGGTTCCAGGAAACATCTACATTGCATCTTGGCACGAGTATGCTGAAGTTGATCACGTGACCAATGACGTATTCATGCGCGCGAAGAGATTCAGCCCTCCATTTGCAATGCCGAAACCGAAACGTCCGAAACAGAATGCGAAAGGTTACGTGTTAAACTTCAATTGTTGATTGTTATAGGTAAAGCGGCGACCACCGTAAAATCACCTACATCATCTGATATATGGAGTTATTATAACTAAAATGTTTTCAAAAAACAACACAACATAGAAAAATTACACAAATAATACTAATATTGAATCATAACCTAGATAGCACATGATGGTTACACGTTTTATATACATTTCCTAAATGTATTTAAAATATTAGAAACGTTTAGGAAACGTATAAAAAACCAACATGTGCTATTATCTTTTTAAAGAATCACCTGTAATTTATCAGTTGTATCGTCTGCAGCGACAGAATACGAAGGTAATAATGAATCTGTATGAGTTACATTTGTATCCGTCACCAGAATTTCATGTCTAGTAGCAAAACTTGATAAACTTGCCTGAGAAATGAAATTCAAATGCAATGAAATTAAATTAAAGGTTTTAATGTGCTCTTTAAGAATAAATTGGTCTGCCTAAGGTCTGCTTGGAAAAATTTTTCGACGAGATTTTATTGTAGAATGAGGCAATGCGTGACAGTGAATTGTGAATTGTATCTCTTCATTTAATTATCATTTAAATCTTTATTTAGGTATGCAATTCAATAGTACAGCAAATATATAAAAGCCTGCTAAAAGTTGTAAAGAATAAAACCTTATTTTTATTGTCAAATCTTATTCAAAAATCGCAATAATGTTTAAAAATTTAAATGGCTTAAGTTATGAAAAATTATTGGTAAAAGAAATTTTTTATTATACATTGCTCAAATAAGTAATTGTTATTAAATTATATATTACGTGAATTGAAAAAAGTACCTTAAATTAAAATTTAAAAAACTTTAAAATGTTTTAAAAAAACAATATAGAAAAATTACGCAAATGATACTAATATTGAATCATAATCTTTTTAAAGAATCACCTGTAACTTATCAGTTATATCGTCTGCAACGACAGAATACGAAGGTAATGATGAATCTATATAAGTTACATTTGTATCCGTGTCCAGAATTTCATGTCCAGTAGCAAAACTTGATAAACTTGCCTGAGAAATGAAAAACTGTTTTATATAAACAGTTTATATAAAATAGTTTTTCATACGAAAGTAATTGATGGTTTTTATAATATTATTTTCAACAGATATTAATAAATTTATTATTAAGAAGAAGAAAGAAAATAATTAATTGAAGAGAATTGCTACTTACATTTTTATTTACACACAAGATTTCAAATTCTTCTTTGTCCTCCTTATTACTCAGCCACATGAATTTTCTGTAGCACACATCGTGAAATCCATCTTCCATAGATTTCGGTGGTTTAACATCAAAATATTTAAGCCGTTTCTTTTTTCGAAACATTAACATATCACAGCATTTTTCAAATCTTCCATTAGTTTTTCCAAATTTATAGACATTATCGGAAGAAGGACCGGAAAAAGAATCACAAATAAAACAACGCATTTTTTTAAATGAATACTTTTTACTCTCGAGGAACGAAAACCTGTACTGAAGAAGCGTTCGCTCCAAAGTAAGCGTCTTCTTTAAAAGTGTCAGTTTAGGACTCGCAATAAATAAAGGTTTCTTCTCTAAACTATGTATTTTGTTTACTAACAAACACTAAACAGAGTTATCATTTGCTGAAGAGATAAACATTATTTTGAAACATATACATATAAAACTTAACAGAACTTATTGCTAGTATAAGAAATAAAGGTAGGAGTAGAAACAAGAGAATTGACAAGAAATAAATAAAATACAAAACTTCCATCCTTGACTCAATAAATGCAGATAAAATCAATTACTGATAAGGTTTTATTTAAAACTTTTAGCAGGCTTTTATATATTTGCTGTTTTACTGAATTGCATATCTAAATAAAGATTTAAATGCTAATTAAATAAAGAGATACAATTCACAATTCACTGTCACGCATTGCCTCATTCTACAATAAAATCTCGTTTACCGAAAAAATTTTTCCAGACAGACCTTAGACAGACCAATTTATCCTTAAAGGGCACATTAAAACCTTTAATTTAAGTTATTATAAAGTCCATGTACCTGATGACACGTAGGTAAGTCGATTTTTTTCAACACTTTAAAATGGTCTGCCGAAGGGTTCGCGCAGGGAGTGGACAGGCATCCCAACACTTCTAAGTTCTTCAACACTACTAATCAACCCATATAAAATAAAAGTTTCAAAATTCGTGTATCTTGTGATGTATGAAAGCCGATGAAAAACTACACCAGAAGTTGCCTGTTTATTTATGCTGTACTAGTTAGGGATCCGGCAGACTGGGCGCATTGCGTTCACCATTCGATAAATTTTCATTTAAAACAAAAATATTTCATGTATCAGATGACATAGGTGATTTTATGGTCGCTGCTTGGACTATACTATGGTCATTATGGTCTACATGGATCTTAGGTATTGTTTATATTATGTTTGTACGAATCACTTACCTGTAAACAATATAACCGATGTAAAATTATTATTGTATTAATAATTGAATGATTGATTGATTAATTGATTAATTTCTTTAAATTATATATTATAAAAGATAGTTTTAGATTAGATTAGACTAGATTAAATTAGAATATAATGGCAAGTCTATTGCACACACAGAAACCGAAGACGACTTGGACCAAACTTTAATTAATTTAAACGACGATTAATTTAACCGATACAAATTTAGTTTCAGCAAGCTTCTGGAATTATCTAAATTATTGTACATTAATTTGTTTCTTTCTTTGAATTAAAAAATTACCCATGTTAACAAATATTACTTGATAAAATAATCATTAATTAAGTTAATCGGAGTTTGGTCGAAGATCTTCTATACTATCACCTCATGCGTTTTTACAAATCGCGCAAAAGGAGATCCGCGAGGGATCTTTCACTTTTATTTCATTCAACTGCGTCTCCCTAGAGAAACTCAAATTTTATTAAATTAATTATCTCATTCATCGAGACGATCCTTCGGGAGAATCGAAGAAAAGAATCTCCCTTATCAATTCAATTGTCACTTGAATCGCCCGCGCCATATTGATTTTCACTCAAAGCGACGAGTGGCGTTTTCACGGAGCCGTTTCCTCTCCTTCACCCCCTCATCCGCTGTCCTACCCCACTCGGGTTCCCGGTGACCCTCCAAGGGGTTGGGAATCGATATGAATACGCCCGCGAAGCGCGCTCGCTGCTGAATCTATCTCCGCCGCAGCCACGCGAAGTTCCCGGCCACGCGAACGTCGCGCAGAGCGTGCCCTTGCGCGGAGACCGGAAGTACGAGCGCCGTCCCCTCCGTTTCTCCAGCCGCAGGGTGACCGCGAATCGTCGCGTCCCTCGTCGCGCGCCTGTTCGACGGGGACGGGGATCGAATCGGCCTCGGTCTCGATATATCCGCCCGGAGCAGGCGGAGAAGGAGGGGTGGACCCACCCCCGTCGCCAGCCGCTCGCACGCGAGACTCGCGCGCGCGCGACGAGCAATCAGTAACCGAGTAACCCGGAGCGAAGCGCAGGGTCAGCCAGTACTCCAGTTCCGACAACTCCTTGCCTGCAGCCGCGACTCCGGAAGTGGAGACGAGGAAGACGTGGAACTCGCGTGGAATTGAAACCGGGAAACCGGAAGCCTCGGCAACGGGGGGGAGAGAATTGTGCGTTGGAATTAATTTCGCTCGATCGCGCGAGGCGACGGCCGGAAGGGACGAAGAACGAAGAGGAGACAGTGACGTTCGCGCGAGGAGACCCGAGCGCTCGTGAGGAGAGGGTGAAAAAGAGAGAGAGAGAGAAAGAGAGGGAGAAAGAGAGAGAAAGATAGAGAAGGTGTTCGATTAGTTGGGCGACGAGGTCGATCGGACGAGGACGATGTCAGTGAGCACTTTCTCGACGACGTTGCACACCACCGATTTTGCCACTACGTGTCCTACTACACCCGGTATGTCGTAGGAGAGAATTAAGGAGCGAACGAGCGAGAGAGAGAGCGAGAGAGAGAGAGAGAGCGAAAGAGAGAGAGAGAGAGAGAGAGAGAGCGAGAGAGGGTGGAACGTACGATTTTAGCGAGAGAACGCGGGAGAGCACGACGGCGGAATGGCGAGCGGCCTTCCTCGGCGATACGCGATGTTGCTGGGCTTAATTGTGATTTTAACGGCAGCGTTCTGGAGTGAGACGTCGCTACCACCCGAAGACGAGGAGGAGAACGTCCTGCACATCGGCGGTATCTTCCCCGTCGGCGGAGAGGGCGGCTGGCAGGGCGGCCAGGTAAGAGGGGGAGAAAAGGAAGCTCGACGTGTTTCTTTGTCCTTCGCGAAAAACGCGAGCCGCGAAATCTAGAGAGAGAAAGGGCAAATATTTATTCAACGTCGTCGTTTAACGTTTTTTCTTTTTTATTCCTTGCGCGTTAATCGGGAAAATAAATACGTTACGACGAGCTGCGTATTTTTTGTTCCTTTTCTCTCTGTGAGCTGGTAAACAGGAACATATTCTCCCTATTTACAATGAATTATTTATCACAAATTAATTGGGTTACCAATTAATGTACGTGACGTCATCGATAAAAATTGCCGATCGAACTGATATTTTCTTCGCCCGAAAACTTTATGCTTACGAGAGCTTTAGTCGAATCCCTCGGAAGCCAGAAGATAAAAATTAATGAAGTTGTAAATTAATTATGTACTCTGGTACTAAAGTCAAGAAATTTACAAATAATAGATGATCAATTTGAGAGGCTCGGTTATCCTTCGTTTGTATTTTCTTCTCGCGGTGATACTCTTTTAAATTCAATAAAAAGAGATATCTCAAGCAGAGAGTGAGCAGGGAGATACGACGTACAATCCCAAGTGGAACAGGAAGTCCTGATAACGTCAAAGTGACCTCAAATAATATCAAAAAAGATGATTAAATTATGATTGAAAAGTGAATTTTGTAATCATATTCTCGTCATTTTGACTTGTTATTTTGACGTTATCACGACTTCCTGTTCTACTTGAGATTGTACGTCGTATCTGCCTGCTCCCTCTTGCAGGGAGTGTTTACGAAGGAGGACGAATTGTTACGCGATATCGGGATTGCTCGCAGCCTCCCTCGTTTCCGCCCCTCCTCAAGTCCTTCGCTTCTTCGCTCTCGCGGAGGGATTGTTCGATAAACGACCTTGTGACATCGATAGCGCGAGTAAAATTTCCAAGACAAACTTCGCAAGCCATTCTGAAACTTCGGAGATCAGATTCCAGAAGTTCCCTCATAACGGCGAGGCAAGTTTACCATGGTGCAGGAATGTTTTTCTTTCATCCCCCTCGTTCGAGAACGACGACGCGCGTTCTCAAAGCCGGGGCTCTTTCAAATCAAATTCTTATAGCCAATTTCGTGAAGCATTTCTCACGAGAGCACCGAGAAGCGCTCTTGGATTTACAACGAGACAACGGCAGCGATGATGATAATAATAATAAGAGAAAACGAGAGAAGTCGCGGTTCAGTGACTCGCCTCTCTATTTTCTCGTCATAATTATCCCTCCGAAGCGCATTTTCTTCCGACAACTTGCCGGGAAAGTTCCAGAGGCATTCATCACTTTTCGCCAGCGAGGGTTTAAATTGTACACGCCCACTTTGCGACATTGTGCTTACTCTACGACGCAGTATTTAATTCCGTGCCTCATTCAAGGATTAAACGCGAATACGATTTACTTCCGGTTCTCGTTGCTCTCAATAAATGACAACAGCGTTCGATTGTTCCACTATAAATATGGAACGCGATGGCAGTCTATTTATTTAAGGCGCAAAGTTGTCACAAGCACGTAAAGTAATCTGCATACACAATGATTTGTTTCGAAAAGTTCTCCGCAAGTTTATCGGCGAACTATCCAGTTTCTGACATTACGATTTTATAATTTCTATAGTATACTCTTTCCTACGCGAGCACGAGGAAGTTTAATAAACTGTTTGCGTAAATGAGATCGTTTATTCAGTTAAAACGTGACAGGGAAAAATTTGTTTCCAATTTTTCACGGATATCGTATTTCTCCGAATTTCTCTTAAAATTCTTTTGCTGTTTGTGTGCGAAAGTTATTGTCTTTCATCGCAAATATTTGTGTCGCGATCACGATTCTGAGGGGAGAATACCTTGGAGCTTTCCGCCACGAACAACCCTCGCACGAACGGTACCGCTGTTGACCCCGCGTGCAGAGCCGGCTCATCAAATTAGGGGATTAATCAAGCTGAATTGCATTATCATTTATTCAACAGGCTTGCATGCCAGCTGCGCGCCTGGCCTTAGAGGACGTTAATCGCGAAAAGAACTTGTTACGCGGATATAGATTGCACCTCCATTCCAACGATAGCGAGGTAAACTCACGAAAATGGTTTTTAATGGCATTATAATGGCGGACGGTGGCCGCCGTTGCTGCCGCCGCCGTCGTCGCGATAAAATTACCTCCGTAATTTATTACATTTCAGTGCGAGCCCGGCCTCGGCGCATCCGTCATGTATAACCTGCTATACTTTCCACCCTATAAATTAATGCTGCTGGCCGGGTGCAGTACGGTATGCACCACGGTCGCCGAGGCGGCGAAGATGTGGAACCTGGTAGTGGTGAGTATCTACCCGTTTCTTTTTCCCCCCTGCCGTCCCGCTCCAACGATTTACGTGAATCTCGTATTTCATCGCGCGACCATATGTGTGTGTGTGTGTGTCCCGCAGTGTAATAAAAGAAATATGAGAACGTCTGCGATATTTATCCTCAGCTCTGCTACGGTGCATCGTCGCCGGCGCTATCCGACCGAACTCGATTTCCGACCCTGTTCAGGACGCATCCTTCCGCTACCGTGCACAACCCCACAAGAATCAAATTGTTGCAGAAATTCGGTTGGTCTCGAGTGGCGATATTACAACAGGCCGAAGAAGTTTTCATATCGGTAAGAATGCCGAAAACATTTCTCTGTCTCTACGAAATTGAGAAATTAAAGTGGGAAATTAAAATTTCTAAGACAGATTTCTCGACTTTTATATGACAAATAAATCTGAAAAAATATTTTTATATATGCGACGGTCATTCGAAAAGTATATAAAGAAAATATAGGAATATTTCAGTTTGAGATCAACTTATAATACATTTATGACATCTTTATTTATTTCTCAACATAGTCACCATAGATGCATAATAGAGCAGAAAAGAAATAAGATCTTCTTTTATGTTATACTGAAGTCTAGAAACTAGTTTCCAGCCTCGCCAAATACATTCAGGTCCACGGCGACTGTGTTGAAAAATAAATAAAGATATATTCTAAAGGTGTAATAAATCAATTTCAAAATAATATGCTTTACAAACATATTTTGGACCTCATAACTTTATATTCCG
This sequence comes from Tetramorium bicarinatum, assembly GCA_928718305.1. Classification (NCBI taxonomy): domain Eukaryota; kingdom Metazoa; phylum Arthropoda; class Insecta; order Hymenoptera; family Formicidae; genus Tetramorium; species Tetramorium bicarinatum. The sequence goes on from OV788324.1 coordinate 19,247,349, forward strand.
AATATTCCTCGTATATTACCTGTCTTCGAGAGCAAGCTGATCGAATTAAAGATTTATATTCGTGATAAATCGCCATTCGTAGTATAAATATGTAAATTCAATCTTTAAATTGCCGTAGACGGTCGAAGATCTAGAAGCGCGATGTAAGGAAGCTGGGATAGAGATAGTCACTCGTCAAAGCTTCCTATCGGATCCCACGGACGCGGTGAAGAATCTACGCCGTCAGGATGCGCGTATAATCGTCGGCCTGTTCTACGTCGTGGCCGCGAGACGAGTGCTCTGCGAGCTCTATCACCAGAAACTGTATGGCCAGTCGTACGTCTGGTTCTTCATAGGCTGGTACGAGGACGACTGGTTCGAGATCAACTTGGAGAAGGAGGGTATCACCTGCACGAAGGAGCAGATGCGAATGGCTGCGGAGGGGCATCTAACTACCGAGGCGCTCATGTGGAATCAGAATAACGACACGACAATCAGCGGCATGACCGCCGAGGACTTCCGAAAGAGATTGAACAAGCTGCTGAAGGACGACGGCTACGACATAGATAACAATCGATATCCGGAGGGTTACCAGGAGGCGCCCCTCGCCTACGACGCCGTTTGGTCCGTCGCTCTGGGTAAGTTTCTCGAATATATACGCGCGCGCGCGAGTTTGCCGGCAAGTCGACGACCAATAACTGTATCGATTCTTTCTTCTTTGTCTATGCCAACAGCGTTCAACAGAACCATGGAAAGGCTAAGCAAGTTGGGGAACAATTTGAAGAACTTCACTTACGAAAACAAAGAGATCGCCGACGAGATATACGCGGCGGTAAATTCGACCCAGTTTCTCGGAGTTTCCGTACGTAGAGCCGTAGAGTCTGGAAAATCGCTTGTTTTTGTTCTCTCGTCAATTTCCGTTAAAAATCTCTTTCCCCGCAGGGCTACGTCGCGTTCAGCTCGCAGGGCGACAGGATTGCTTTGACGCAGATCGAGCAAGTGATCGAGGGCAAGTACGTTAAATTGGGGTACTACGATACGCAGAGCGACAATCTGACCTGGCGAAACGTGGAGCGGTGGATCGGTGGCAAGGTGCCGCAGGACAGAACGATAATAAGAAACGTTTTGAGAACAGTGTCACTGCCCTTATTCATAAGTATGGCGACCTTGTCGGCGCTCGGTATCATGATAGCCATCGGATTGATCGTATTTAACGTCTATAATAGGCACCGAAGGTATATCATACTATATGTATACTACATCGTGCTGCATTCGTTAATACGTTATCTAACGTATACCGCAATCTACAATCGATAGACTACACACAATCAATGTCTACTTTTCAGAGTTATATATTCGTCTCATCCCACCGCCAACACGATAATGCTGATGGGAATAATAGGCTGCTTCTTGGCCGTGTTGTGTATAGGAATTGACGGTAGGTTCGTGACGCCGTGGCAGTTTTTGATAGTCTGCCAAGCCAGAGCCTGGACGATGTCGGTCGGTTTCACCCTGGCGTTCGGTGCCATGTTTAGTAAAGTGTGGAGGGTCCATCGACTCTCAACGAAGGCGAAAGCTGATCAAGGAAAAGTAAGTTATAAACTGACTACGGATAATCGAGTCTCCGCTGGTAAAGCGGTACGAATGATCTTTATAATGCTTTCGAGCTGTATGTACAAAACAGCTCTGCGTATTCTTCATCATTCCCTCTCCAGGCGAGACTCTTCTGCGAAGATAATCGTACCGCTTTTCCCCTTGAGTTCCTCATTAGTAACGAGACTGATTTTTAGTTTCTCATGAAGATGGAACCATCCTGCATGGTTTGCTGTTCCCGCTCGTATGTCCCGCATCTTTAACCTATTCTCGATTCCTTTTAGTCATTGACGGCTAAACAAAAAGTTTCGTCTATACAGAAGAAGATTGAGCCCTGGAAGCTGTACATTATGCTGGGCGGATTGCTGTCGGTGGATATCATCCTCCTCGTCACTTGGCAGGTGATTGATCCGTTGCGTCGGAGAATCGAGACCTTCGCCCTGGAACCGCCTCCTTACGGAGACGAGGACGCAATGATCAGGCCCGAATTGGAGCATTGCGAGAGCGAACACAATAGCTTGTGGCTCGGTGAGTGCAACTTTTGACTCAAGGAGGCACGCATGTCAGAAAATAAATACCGTGTGTGCGAAAAAATTCTATCACGATGTAAAATTGCGTACGGAAATTGTGAATAGATATTTTTTTTCCAGGCTTGATCTACGGCTATAAAGGCATTGTTCTCGCTTTCGGCCTCTTTCTCTCTTACGAGACGAGAAGCATTAAAATCAAACTGATCAATGATTCCAGATACGTAGGAATGTCGATATATAATATCGTAGTTCTGTGTCTCATTACGGTACCTGTGGTAATGGTCATCTCTAGCCAGCAGGACGGGAGCTACGCCTTCTCAGCGCTGGCCACTATTTTTTGTTGCTTCCTCAGCATGGCCCTCATCTTCGTGCCGAAGGTCATTGAAGTGATCAGACATCCCAGAGACAAGTCCGAGTCGAGATACAATCCGGACGGCGCGGTATCCAAGGAAGAGGAAGAAAAGTACCAGAAACTGCTCATCGAAAACGACGAGCTGCAGAAACTCATTGCGGCGGTAAGAATTCAATATCGATGTTGTTACGAAACTTATTTTTAATAATAAAGTAGATTCGACACTAGGAGTGTGAATGTTTAAATAAATGCATCAAGATATGTGTTGAAAAATTTAATTTTTTTTTTCTATATAAGTACTAGCGGAATCGTCACTCCGTATTTTTACTGTTCTCTTCCGTTACACTTTTTTGTTTGAATAAGCTTGCCGATATAACGATTACACATGATGAAACCATTCTCATTTCTTTTAAAAATGTTTCGTTAATAGCCATCAAACTCGTTTTAAAACATTGATTAATTAACATATCTGCTGTCATAATGTACTCTTTGGTTATTCTCGCATATTCTATCCTATGTATTTCAGAAAGAGGAGAAGATTCAAACCCTCAAGCAGAAGCTGGCTGAACGCGACGCCCTGAAAGGAACCGGCAGTCGTAGGCAAGGTCAGCCCAAACAGTCCTTCATCATCGCTGACTATCCGACTGGCGAGGGGACATCGGACAGTGCTATCGGTGGGGGTATTTCTATTTGTACAAAATCCTCCCGCGCTTCCGCTTCTGATGTTGAGTTTTCAGAGACGTACTTATAATCTCTCCACACACACGAGTAAAGTCAGGCTGCTACGGACGTCCTCATGCATTCGCGCGATACATTTGGGACCTAAAGTTCTTTTCAATCGATCTCGGTGATTATCATTACGCTTCGCTTTTAAATCGAACGTATTTCCGGTATTATTTGTCGTAAGTATCGATGGGTACGTACTTCTGGGTGTTTCTTCACGATGCACTCTTGCAATGTCTCGTTGAAGTGACCGGAGTACACGATTATCCACGCTAACTACACCTCCACGCGACGGTGACACAGATGATGGAGTGTCGAGTGACTGTATCTGCACAATTTAACAGAATAATGAAACGCCAGAAACTGGATCGCAATTTTATTAAGTTATTAAAAAGAATGGCACATGCATTTTCCCTCACGCAATTTGCGCACGACAAATTATGTTACATTATCTTCATTGATTGTAGACTCGGTGAATATAAAGAAATAATCTATTAATAACGATAATAAAATTAATAAATAAGATGTTAATGTCATGTTAACGTGAATGTTAGTTTTTCATCAAATCGTTTAGAGAAATTTTTTAAATTGATAATATAATTTATATAGTTTATCGCTTTAGTAAGGAGGTATATCAATTAGCTTTAGTATGTCGGTAAATATTTAAATATGCAAATAGTATTATACATATATATTAATTAATACGTATACGTGAAGTAGTAATTTTTATCTTACAGTTAGTGAGCTAGTGAGTAACTCTCTTTCTGCGAATTCAGACAAAAGAGAATCACACGATCTAACGGAATCTGGCCTATGTTTCGTGAAAGTTTTATGAAAGTTGGCCCTACCTTTCTGACGGCAATGTGTTCTTCTTTCTATAATTACCTATTATTATTGATTAATTACTTATTGATAGGACAACATGTGCATTTTTATATGTAGCCCGATTCTCGTTAGCTGTTGTGTAGATGCCCGAGATTGGATGTTTGTGAAACTGTCAGGTGTATTTTTCAGCACCTGTGAGAAAGTACTCAATCGGATTTCCTTAGCGTAATACAATCTTATCCTATGGACCAAGTTACCCCGCCGTGGAATAACGTTTTCAGGGATGGAGCTTTTGAGTGTTTTATATCTTGACTTTTAACTCTTTTATGGAGGAACTATACAACTCAAAAGAAAATATAACAAAGTCTTTTAAACCGTTAACACTGTCATCGTTTTCAGTCAGATATATTTTATATCTTGATATTTTTCTTAAAAATATAATGAATTTTAAGAGAAAAACAAAAAATTATAACAAAAAAATAATAATGGAAACGAAACGTATTCGCTCAACGATAAATCTAAACAGCAAAATACGTTATTGTTCCTTCATTGTTTCTAACAAGAACGAGCTGAAATTACATTCGTATATCAGACATGTAATTTTCTCGCGGACTATTTATCTCATGAAAAATATTTATCTTTCCAAGCAAGAAAATAAGAAAGAATATAAATATATTTTGCAACGCACAATATATATAAATATAATAGACCCGTTGTATTTAAAAGAAAAATGAATTATTCCACCGGTACAAACTACTACCGCGGCTATAATTGCAAATTGGATTTGACTGGCTCAGGATGATGTTTATAACTATGCTTATCATTTGTTACAGAGCACGTGCTTATACACGAAGCAAATTTCTAATGTTTACGTTAGGCCTAAAGATAATCTGTACGATCATATGTGACTCAGTTGTTGCAGTTAAATCTCGTTAGAAAAGTGTCGCGTTAATTGTGTACAGCAAACTGTTGTTGTAAACCTCATGAAGCGTACTCCCAAATTTGAAGAGAGACGAGAAGCCACATTGCAATTTGGTCCAATCCGGATATACATGTCGAGTTGTCACAAACGCGAGAGGTGCGCTAACGAGATTTAAATGCTTACGAATTCCATTGCCGTTCGTTTATAATTTGGGAGTCTTGATGAGGTGAAGTGCTGCATTTTACTGTTTTAGCATTTAACACCCGGGACGCATGATTGTTGAACTTTTGACGAACGTCTTTTGACCGAGCACCGAGACGCGGGTAAAATCTTTCTTTTTTTCTTTTTTTTTATACTTACGCACAGGCGGCTGCACATTACCGACTTCCAAATCATTCACGGACGGATCTCTCAGCATCAGCATCAATTCAGTCGATCCGCGAGAATTCGCGGAACTTATGCTGTTTGACCTTTTGTTTTTTTTAGGCACGCAGCACATCGCCGAAATGTACGAACTGCACCGACTATGATGCCAAAGCAATACACACACAAACGAGCGCTACGCTTGCGACAAAACTCTCTTCTAAAACTAGTATTAAATCTACGTGCACGGTCAATATGCGAATCGTATTAATACGCGGAGTCTTGGGACACGCCAAAAACGTGCGAGTGACTCTCTGTCTAATGTCTGAGACATTAATTTCGCGGCGACGGGGAAGCCCCGTCGTCGCGCGTACTTAAAGTAAAGTAAGTTAGTTTATAGCGTGTGGAATTGTTTTATATATATATATATATATATATATATATATGTTTCGATACGATTCGACTGCGCCTTAGAAAGGGAAGGAAGAATGGAAAAACAGACAAAAAAAGGAGTAAAGAGTATTGAGACATATATACGCTACGCGGATATTACGGCTGTCTCTCTCAGGCAATACAAAAGAATATGTGAAATCTGTTCGTCGTAAATCCCATGTCTAGGCAGTACTTAAAACGGAAATGTAATTTCTCATTTACGATACCTAAAAACCACGCGCGCTCACTGACGCAGTATTTTTTACTGTAACTCGTTTCGATCGACTGCCGCGCAAACACGGCGCTTGTAAGTCTAGCATTATACATTACGATAGTCCTATCGAACTGTTGACGAAAGTATCACATATATGTACGTTAGATTATGGAGATATTTATTTTTAAGTTTTTGAATTATAAAATCCGTTAAAAGAAGTCGAAGGCTCTACCTATTATTAAACCCTCAGGATTGTTTACTCGATCCGAAGCTCGCGTGGCTCGCGCCAGGCGCGACGATCAGCGTGATCGCGAGTGTTCATATCTCTACGTTGTTTCTAGAGTTGAGATTTTAATAAAGAAAATTTTAACGCAGACAGTCGCCGGAATTTACGTCAATGCACCCTCTCCTCGTGTGATTTTTTTCCATCATAAATGGACAACGTAAACGAATGGTGTTTGACACATAGAGAAGAAGAGATTAGAGTAAGAACAATACATTGTACATAATTAACATTTTGTTCCAAATAAATTCGCTAGAGTGCGTTAGGTACCTTTGATCAAACTCTGATTAAGTTAACCGTTGATTAATTCAAGTAATATTTGTACTGTTTTGTTAACATGGAATTATTAATAGATAAAAAGATTAAATTAGAAACAATGAGAATTATGTAATTAGAAATTCTATTTTAAGTATTTCTATCACTTGAATTAATCTTAATTGATTTATTAGATAATATTTATATTATTTTATTATTAACATGCATAGAATTATTACTTTCTTAACATACGGAAAGAAAGATTAGATGAGAAATAACGAATTATACACTGAAAACAAATTCTGGCTAAAAACGGACGAATCAAAAAAATCTTGTAGAATGATCAAATATTTTGGTTATTATAATAGAAATTTAGGTTATTATAAGTTATAAAGTATGGAATTCTATTATAATAACCAGAATATTTGATCAATCCTACAAGCTTTTCGTCCGTTTTTAATCAGAATTTTTTTTCAGTGTAGTTGGAAATTTACTTTTCCCAGTAAACACAAAGTAACAATAATGTAACGTCAATGTTATAATTTCCCCCTCAATAATATAACTACAATGTAACATTTTATATATAACAGTTATATTGTTGAGTAGGAAATTTTAACATTGACGTTATATTATTGTTACTTTGTGTTTACTGGGTTATCTAATCTGCATATTAAATTAATCGCCGAGTTAATCCGAATTTGATCAATAAATGTACTCTAATGAACAATGTATGTACTCTCATTCAACAGTACAACGACGAGCGAGACGTTTAACGTGCACGTACACTTCTGCGTGTTCAAAAAAGGAAAGCTCTCGAGCGCAGTCGCGTTGCGCAGATTTTCTGCGCACCATTAAATCTCCCGCCCGCGCGCAGATCTGCTACTCACAAGTTACAAAGTGCAGCACTTTTGCACTTTCAGCTCTTGAAACGAGACAAGCGCATGCGATTGACCGTTAGAAAGAATAAGGTAGAAGATAAAGAGTGCGCGCGGGAACAGCGAGGAACCAATCTCCGCTTGCACCTCGCACGTGCGAGCGGCCATGATGCTGCTCGTTCCTGTCGTAGCTCGCGACGCGGGTACGTCGCCACGCTTGAGGCAGTGCTCGGCCGAGTCACCGGTACAGGAAAACCTTGACGATGTCGTTCGGGAGCGGTTTCGGGGCGTCTACGTCGACGCCCGCGCCCACGTTCGCTTTCGGCACCACGCCGGCGTCCACGGCGACGCCGGTTAAGCCTGGTAAGTCACTTTCTTCTGGTAAGTTAGTCTCGTTCCGCTTTTCCTCGTCCTTCCGGTTTTCCTATTTTCCTTGCTCATAAGAATTTCACTTTTCTGTTGATCGTTAACGATATTATGCGTCCCGCGTTTTCGTTCGTAGATATTTCGCGATAGTTTGCAGGTGACAATTTTGAGGTTAGGAGCAGCTTTCAGTGTGCTACCTACTTAAAATTGGGGCCTCTTAGGATTTTATGGAACTTCTGCAAGAATATAGGAAAAATAATTTCAGAGGAAACTTAAAATCAAGACAAGTGAAACAGTACAAACAAATAACGGAGTCCAAATAAATAGTGATAAGTATTTGATAGCCGCAGAAGCTCTGGCTAGATGAATGGCACGTTAAATACACAACAAAAAAACTGTGCTACCTCGTCAATCCGAATGATATTGAGGTGCAATCGTGTTCGAGGCGCGACGTAAAAATACAGGCTCAGTTCCTCGTCGAGCTGGTTCTGCTGGTCGTGTCGGAAGCCTTGTTCAGTAGGGGCTGATTCACACCCCTGCAATCCGGCCTGCACTCGACGTCGCTTTTCGCGAGGAGGGCATGCCTGCTCCTGGAACGTGCAATGATGCACGCTGTCACGCAGCACATGAATAATATAACCAGGAGTGTAGTCAGCAAGATGATCAGCAGCGTCGTGCGATCCGAATATTCATCAGATTTCACGGTCTCGATCGAAGTCAGGGTAGTACAGTCGAGCATCGTGCGAGACTCGGTGCCGTAGGCTGCCATTTTTCTGCCGACAGTTGTATCTTCCAAGTAATACATTTCGTTTGGGATTTTTCCGAGTGTCGTTATCATAATTTCCGCGGTCGCGTCCTGTCGCAAAGATAATCGAGTCATAGATTGTCACAGAAATCCAAGGAGGTTTAAATAAAGTATCTCAATTTCTACCATGGCAGATTAACTTTAATTTTGATTTAACTTACTTTCTATCTTTTTTTAGTCCTTAGAATTAGAAAAAGAAGAAAAGTAAATTAAACCGAGATTAAAGTTAATCTACCATGGTAGAAATGGACATTAGAGGAAATAAATTGTTATAACAATTGTTACCCCGATTGCTATATCAGTAGTACCAAGTTCGCTTACAATCTGAGTGGAAGGATCGTGTACTGACTTGATATGACGGAGAATGATATTAGACGTAGGTGTCTGCAATGAATCGTGTGCCAATTGTGTGTAGAAATTGGTCTGTTAAACATTTAAAGTGCACTTTTTTAACTTTATATTAAGTTCCATTAAACTGTAAAAACGTCAGAAAGATGAACTTATCGAAGTATCAAAAATAGTTTACTTTCTTATTACCTGTAGATTATTCTGCTGACTTAGAAATGCCATCTTATATTATTTTGTATTGTATTATATGACTGTATATTATTAAAAATTTATATATCTATGTATAAATTTATTTTGTAATTGACTTTTGAATTTTGTTAATATGGAAATTTCAAGTTAGTTTGAATAGCGTAATCTATAAACAGTTAAATGTATCCATACAGTATCTTCCAATATGTATAATTACATTCGAAAATATAAGCGTCACATTAAAAATTATTTTCGTAAAATAAGCAACGAAGAATGTCATAATAGCAAACACCTTTTAATTGACATGACTTACCTAACTTCATATTAAACAAAAAAAGATCAAATAACTTGAGTTTAATAAAAATGCTTGTTTTGCAGATTTTACTGAAAGCGTTAATTTTTTAATTAAGTATTAATTTTAAAGTAGCAGGATTTGGAACGCCCTCGTTCGGGTTTAGTACGCCAACTACTTCGACGCCGAGCCTCTTCGGCACGCCATCGACGCAGACCGCTGGATTCGGTACTGGCACCGCATTTGGTACTCCAACGGCCACTGGCTTCGGCAGTGCACCGAGCACAGGTTTTGGATCTGCACCTACGTTCGGTACCGCGTCAACCAGTGCCTTTGGTTCGGCACCAGCTTTCGGTACTACTCCCGTGTCTTCCACGACCACTGGATTCGGTACAACCTCAACATTCGGCAACACTCCTGCTTCCACGACTGGCTTCGGTGGTTTCGGGACGGCGTCGACGACATCGACATTGAGTTTCGGAGGTTTCGGTGGATTTGGGACAACCACTACTACGTCTACTCCTAGCCTGTTTGGCGGATTTGGCACTGCAAACACTGCTTCAACGGGTTTCGGCACATCCACAGGTTTTGGTGCATTTGGAAGCAAACCGGCTACCACTACTACTGGATTCGGTGGATTTGGAACAGGTAATGCGAAATCTTTATAAAGATTTATATTGTAATATTTTTTTCTTATTCTTTATCAACTTGTATATTTGTGCACAGGGACAGGATTCACTGGATTTGGTACTGGACTGACACAACCTCAACAGCAACAACAACAACAACAGCAGCAGCAGCAACAACAGCAATCTACAAATACTGCATCGGAAGCTCTCTATAATGCAGTATTCAATTGCCAGCTGTATAATGACGAGAGAGATAATACCATTGCTAGGTGGAATCTTATTCAAGCATTGTGGGGTACAGGAAAGGCTTATTATTCCGTAAATGCTCCACCTATAGATCTCACTCAGGAAAATTCGTTATGCAGATTCAAAGCCATTGGATACAGTCGCATACCAGATGCTGACAACAATGACGGTTTAGTAGTATTGTGTTTTACCAAGAAAGAAAAGGACATGCAGGATGGAAAACAACAATTGATAGTATTTCTCAGTAGTTTGCTGGGGAATAAGCCCAATCTGACAGTAACCGTCGATAATGTCAAATCAACGGGAGAAAATAAAAGTCAAGTGACAATATATGTGTCGGAGAAAGGCATCACCGGTTCTTATAGAAAAATTCCTGCCAATGAATTAGTCGCATACCTGTCGCAGGTTATGCAAAAGCAACAATTAGTGCTAAATGGAGTCGAAGATGTATTTCCGCTGGTAAAGCTTGATCCATCCCAATTAAAAGAGTATCTGGATAATCCACCTTGCGCCATTGACGCCAGATTATGGAAGCAAGCGCAGTTAGACAATCCCAATCCAGAGCTGTATATTCCAGTCCCTATGGTCGGTTTTCAGCAAGTTAAGCACAGATTGAAATGTCAAGAAGAGGAAACTGCTAGACATAGAGCGTTTTTAGACATGGCAGCTGAAAAAATACAAGGTTTGCAAAGGCAACATACAGCTACACAAGCCCGACTTAAAGAACATAGGCGTACATTGTTGGAACTTCAGCACAGAGTACTGCAGGTATTGTAGCGATCGATTATTCATTAATTTTACTCTTAATGTTTTTGCCTAACTAACAACGTAAATTCCATTTAAAGATACTAGTACGGCAAGAGATTACGCGAAAAGTTGGATTATCCTTACAACCAGAAGAAGAAGTTCTAACACGCAGGTTTGAAGCAATGCATTCGCAAATCAGTGCTCCAACTCAATATAAAGGTAGAATTAGCGAAATGCTCTCTCAGCTCAGAATGAGGCGGCACATCGATATTCAAAACCAAGAGAGGTATACAATGGATCCTATAGCACAGGATGATATTAAAGCGGTAAGAAAATATTTATATACTTTAGCTTAAAATTATTATCAAGTAATAATTGGTTTTTTTCTATTTTAGTATTTAAGTATGGAGCAGCAGGGAATGGCGCAGCTTATTTCGACAATAAACGCCGATTTAGAAAGTTTAAAAGTCATTAAGGATGGAATGTCAGAGCTTTTAATGAGCCAAAGTATATCCTGAGGAATGTAATATGTAATAAAATTTTTTCATACGTCTTCTATACCACTAAAAGGTTACGTGTTTATTAATGTTTATATAAATGATCGTGGTTGTGTAAATTACTTTTATTTTTCATAAAACTGTGCCATATTTATTTCATTTATGCAAATTCTACAACTTCTTTTCTTTTGTAATCGAATGTTAACGTGCCAATGACTGATTACAATCAATAATGTTGAAGATAAGTATTACTTTAAATTTTATATCAAAAATTTGTAATACAGTTTAATAATTCTTGCTTATTGTGGAGATCATATCTTTTAATCATATTTTTCTCTCGCTTATTCGAGACGTTATATTTTAATATCTTGAAAAATATGTTATAAGTAAAACAAACCATGCTATATAAAATAAAACAAAATGCATATTGTGTAGATAAATAAAGGAATGATTTAATGGACATACAAAATAACAAAAAAGTATTCCACAGCGTACATTATAAATAGAAAATCTACAAATTGTGATATATTTCTATTGAATGAGTGAGTTAAAAACGTGATCTTTTACAAAATATGTTTCCCTCGTGTGTTTATGACGACTTGACATGATCAGTACAGATTAAATTGGAATATATAAAAATTCACGATTATTACAAATATCCTTATTTACAAAGTTTCATCATTTCCTATTGTGTCAGTTCCTTTATTAGCGTTTTTCATCGTTGATTTATTGTGAATATCCTGGCCTATTGTCATTTTTAATAATTTTATAACAGACTTCTTATCCGTGCTTTCATTCTCTGCAAGCAAAATGCATTTTGTTAATTTTTGCACATTACGAGAATTTTTTTTATATTACATTTTGTATCTACCTTCATTTCCAGTAATTTGTTGCTCAAGATGCAATTTTTCTTGCGCTATCTCGTACATGCCTTCTTCTATTGTGCCTTCACTTAGTAATCTTATTATAGACACGGGTCTGCAAGAGAATTCAGCATCTTGGATATATTCATTTTAACGAACGATTAAAAAATGTATATTTTGTCTCTATTTAAAAATACGCTTAAATTTGTGACGCATACTTTTTTTGTCCCACACGGTGACATCGATCTTCTGCTTGTTTGTCATTGTAGGGATTGAAATCTATATCGTGTATTATGACAGTGTCGGCAGCAGTTAAATTGATCCCCAAACCTCCGGCTCTTGTTGATAATAAAAATATGAATATACTTGGATCTTCTGTATACTCATTTATAAGAGTCTGTCTCTCAGTCACGGGTGTACTTCCATCCAGTCTAATTTGAAAGTTAAATTTATTAGAATTAAAATCTAATATATAATAATAGCAGGAATGACGCGTAGCTCCGTGCTAACGCGAGTGATTAGTAATAGAAGGGTCTCGAGTTCAAATCCCGGCTCCCATCCCACGTACAATTTTCAGCGGGAAGTTACAGAGGATCTTTAGATCTAGATGACATTAAGGACTGAAATAGTCCTACTCGCTTATCTTACGTTACTAATTTTATAATCATAGCAATAATTAATTGTAACAAACCTTAAAAATGTATGCCCCCTAATAGCTAAGTATTCTTCAAGTATGTCCAATACCATCGTAAATTGACTAAAAATGAGCACCCTGTGACCATCTGTTTTCAATTGTGATAGCATCTTGTCCAGTTCCTTCAATTTACCAGCTTGAGGAATAAATTCCTGGGGCAAGCCAAATCCGGCTATACTCTTGTATACACGAGTTAATTGATTTATTTGATAATCAGATGCCCAAATCAGTTCTTCAAAAACATATTCTGGATTGTTTTGTTTGTAACCTGGTTCTTTCGCCAATCTACTCGCTATAGCCTAATAATACATATATTATTGATAATATATATTGATAAATCAGAAGGTGATTTAGATAAAGACATAAAAACAGTTTCACAAATTGCATACATACCTTTAGTTTTTTCTCGTCATAATAATCACGTATGAGAAGGGGATGATTGGCGAGTTTTCTCAACTGCATCATCATGCCAGTACCATTTACATCCGTAATTTCACTGGCTTCGGCTGAAAATTGTGCGACTAACTTGTTGTACATAGTTTGTTGCTTTTCAATTAATGCGCATCGTATTATCTCGTCTTTCTTAGAGGGCAAATCACGTAAAACTTCAACTTTCAGTCGTCGTAAAACAAACGGTCGCATAATTTCCTTTGCATTCTTAACTTGTTCTCTCTCAAACAACGGCTGTTCTCCGTTTCTCTTATCGTTTGGTGCTTTCTGAAAATTTATTCAGCATACGAATAAATGTACAATAACTTATATATCAAACGATTCGTATATTTTTAATAACAGTTTAATGACTTACTGAATTTTTAGAGAATAAACTTTTTAAATCGGCTTGTTTTCCAGCAAATAATGAAGGCATTACGAATATTAACAAAGATATTAATTCCAATAAATTATTTTGCAGAGGTGTACCAGTCAATAATATTCGATGTTTAGCCTTCAAAAAAATAGACAAAAAAATTACGAGATTTCGTTATAAGAAAACTTCTTTGCATTTTTGCACGTACAAACACGTATAGTTAATACATACACTAATCCTGACGAGATTTTCGTATCTAACACTGCTCATATTCTTGAGCATGTGAGCTTCGTCAAAGACTACATAATTCAACGGCATAACACGAAATAATCTACGCTCCTCTGGAGTGCTGCAGATTAAATTATACGTAGTTAATAAAATATCGACATCATCGAGATCACCGTTTCGCCAACCCATTCGCATCTCTTTTCGTTCCTCTTGAGAGCCGTAATACTGTACAACTTTCAAGCTAGGTGACCATCTTTCCAACTCGTCCATCCAATTTTCTGCACCAAAAGAAAGATTTCTGTATTATAAAAACTTTTGCGAAATAAAATGTCCAAAGACATAATATATTACCCATAGTTGAACTGGGAACAACAATTAAATGAGGCCCATCCTTTTCATCGAGAAGACCAGCTTCTTTCAGATATGTTAGAAACGCTATCACTTGTACCGTTTTCCCCAAACCCATTTCATCAGCTAGTATACCATTTACATTCTGCGCATGCATAACAGCAAGCCAGTTTAGGCCGACCATTTGATACGGAGCTAATGTCAAATTTGGGGATAATAATTTTGGCTGTTGCGTTATAGTCGATGCACCAGCAGCCACTGCTTTTTCCATGTTGGTAGATAAGCGAAGGCATTTTTTCATAAGCAGTTCTACCACATGACGTGTAGATAGCAATACCTTTTTATACAAATTATAAATAAAATTGTGATTTTATATATATATTTTTTTTTTCTTTTTGTTATGAGAATTATGAAAATATCCTTTTAAGTTTAATGAAAATTAATCCAATTCTAGTAGTTTAATAGAAATATCATTACGTTTTATCAAATGTTAATTTTGTTGAGTGTTTGTCGAATGTTAATTTACCTGAGCTGCATTCAATAATTCCGTGTCTAAGTATTTTATATTTTGAAATTTTGTCACTAAATCTCTCCAATCTTCAAATGGTCTCGCATTTATAATGGCGCAGGCTCTCTTTTGAGAACACTGGGACATCAGAAGCAGCTCCGAGGGTAGAGCAGTTTGCATAAAATCTAAAACTGCCTTTTTATCACCTGTGAGGTCGTTGGATATTTCTATATCTGAATCCTCGTCACTGTAAAACAATAATATATTTGTATCGAGATCATGTAAATATATTTAATTCCGAGTACAAATCGTTGCAAAATTATGTACCTATTAAATACTTTATCTTTATAATCTCTCTCATCTGAATCGACATCTACATCTTCGTCATCTACATTTAATTTTCTTCGTTTCTTTTTGCTAGTTTTCGCAGACTCCTTCAAACCTCTTTTTCTATTTTTTTTAAGCGCCTCTTCCGCCTCCTCAACATTCCAATTGGTACTTCTAAGTACTTCCTGTATATGCTAAATAATTATCCATATAATTATTCTTTCACTATGGTTTAATACATAATCACAATATATTTGCAAGAAATGTAATGAAAGAAATAAACATTTAGACGTAATTATGTTGAACAGTTAATGTGGCAGTATAATTATTTTTATTCAGCTGAAAAAAAAATTTATTTAAAAAATCTGACGATACTTACTATTACATCATTCTGTGGATACAAAGTTGTCAGGTACTTTAACTTGTTCTCTTTACCTTTGGAATTACAGTCTGAACTTGGCTTAGCTGGACTGCCAATGTCACTATCACTGTCCTCAATTCGGTTTACGGGTTTACGGCGTACCTGTACGTCAGGACTTACCAAGTTACTATCTTCATCAGCTGAAATTATTTTTAAAAACATTGGCTTTTTCGCTTGAGACAGCAGACAGAAGATTAGATAAGAGAGAAATCAAACTAAATGTCATCTACGACGTTTCGTACCCGACTCACAATTTACGTAAGGTGCAACGTGCAAAGGAAATCGTTTAAAATTAATTTCAAAAATGTAAAATCGCTAAACCGAAATAATTCGCGTAAATTCGCAGCCATAGTGCCGTAGGAAAAGCCGTGAAAAAGCGGCGGAGACCGTCAAGGATATGCACGCCAATTACATCGATTAACGAGGCGAATAATGGCAAGAAACAAAGATGCGCCAGCTCTTACACATGTTCATGGGCTTCGTTTGTTTTTTTTGAAAGCGGAATCGCCGCAGGAGGCTGGAACTACTCGTGTCCGTCTTGGGCGAGTTCGAGTCGGACATCGCGTCAACCGTGCGAGGGACGCTGGCAGGAGCGCATTTTTCTGACGGAACTTTCGGAATCGTCTGCCAGGTGCATTCGGTGCGGCTTGGTGCGGCTTGGTGCGGCTCGCCGAGCGCGTCGGGGGTCGGGGGCTCGCCTCGTACGGTAGAGAGATATGTAGAACGTAGATCAGACTGCGGCGCGTTCGGCGGGATAATATTTATGCCTGATTTCCATTTTCGCGCGAGACTTGCTGCTCTGGATCGCGGGGAGGTAACGGTATATCAGAGTTCCGATCGGAGGGGAGAATAGACGTGCGCTTGAAAGACGGGGAAATGGAGGAAATATGTAGAGGAAGAGAGTCCCGTGTTTAGAAAACGGGATTAGAAATTAGCCGTCGTTCGCGATTCTACGATGTTTGCGGGTAATCAATTTCTTCTGTAACTGGCGAATACGAAGAAAATTAACATTGATAGATAAATGTAAAATGCTTCAAGAGAAATGTTTATGTCCATCTCTCACAATGTGAATTAACTTTAATTCTTTTTATTTATTTTTTTTTACTTTTCATCTCTTTCTAAGAATTGTATTCTCTAAATCTTTCTCTAATCCCAGATAGCACAGAGAATTGAAAGAGAATTCTTTCTTATTTTAAAACCTTGTTTAAATACAAAAGGAATTCTTTTTATACTTTTATATTCATTTGGCATATATTATATTTTAATTTATAAACAAATTTAAAAAGATAAATTCTTTTTGATTTCATAACGATTATCTGTGCTTTAGGGCCTACATTGTTAGAAATGGACTTTAGGACGATTTCGACTAAACTCTGATTAACTTAATCGGCGATTAATTTATCAAGCAGTACTACTTTGTTAAATAAGATTTAATTTTTTGCTATAATATGCTAAAAAGAAGATTAGATTAGGGACAACAATTTACATAAATTACTTAAAAATCCTATTTTAAACAATTTTACCATTTAATATTAATCGTCGACTAATATCCATTTTATTAATATGAATTAACTTTAATTTTAGCATTAGAAAAAGATAAAAATTAAATTAAATCGAAATTAAAATTAATCTAATCATTGATAAAAACAGATATAAATTAGTCTGATTGTCATTCTTAACTCTTTGAGGACTATTGACTTTTATTGTCAAGAGAAAAAATTTTACTTCAATGAATTAGAACTAAATACTATCATGTTTCTTTAAATATAAAATTCAAAAGTTTAGTAAATGCCCCAAGCTCAAGGGGTCCGCGATCCTGCGATCACCGGGGGGGCCGATTGGCCGACGCGTGGCACGCGGGAACACGAAACGGCTCGCTCGCGGGGACGCGCACGGTACGCCGCTCTCGTGGGCGCGTGATTCAGGGCCGGCGGCGAGTCACCACACCAAGTCACACACTTGCGCCGTCGTCTGCTCCGCTCTCTCACCGTTTATTTGCGTCCGTCGTTTTGCCCCACACACACGCCGAGCGCACGGCCACCACCAGTTATGTACGACGGCGGATAAGCGTATCGCGCGCGCAGCCAACGAGGGCAGATAACGAGGACGCGAGAGGATGTTGCTCTACACGCTGATCGGCGGCTACATGCTGACCTCGATGATACTGTTCAAGTATCCCACTCTGCTGCACAAGAAGAAGAAGGTGAAGTTTTTGTGCCAGCACATCAGCCATCGGGGCGGTGAGTCGTCACCTTCTCCCGTCCCTCTCTTTGTTTACCATCCGCGGATCGTCCGCGGGCGCGACGTTGTCTCTCCTCTTTTAATCCATTCCTCGCGGAATCTCTATTTTTCTTTTCAGGTGCCGGCGAGAGCTACGAGAACACGATGTGCGCGTTCAAACGGTTAGTGAAAGTATTGTTTTTCCAAGCTGCGAAAGTGCATTGTCATCTGTGTGTTAATCATTGAAATTTACTCACCGTATAATTTACCGTAATGGCTTGAAGTATATGTATATAAAAATTATGGAGGAAGAATCATGTTCCTATGACTCATACACAATGTTCATATGTTCATTTAATTTTTACATTGACGTTTTACAAGTCATGTTTTTCGTCACATAAAACTTTGCATAACATATTACAACTTGTGTAAAATAACAAGAGCAGCTTATTTTAGTTTTTTATATTTTAGAATAATAGCGCAAAAATTGTAGACTATTCATTTCTTTTAGTATTATACTATTTATTTAGATAACAAAAGAGAATTATTCATGCACTTATGTCAAAACAAATAGCGAGAAAATTAAAACAATTACAGTAAATATGTCTAATAACATTAATGTATTATACATATTTAATTCCATTTTTTATACATTGTACATATCATTAATTCTTTTTAACTGAAATAAAATTTTCTTTCATTTTCTTGACTATCTTGCTAATTACTTGATCATGTCTGCTTGATTAATATTGTAATATAATATTATACAAATTTATTTTCATTATGAAATTATGCCAATATCAATTATATTATAATATATTTAAATTAATATTTTTTAATTACAATTGCAGAGCAGTGGCTATTGGAACACAAATGTTGGAATTAGACTGTCATCTTACAAGAGACGGCGAAGTAATAGTTTCACATGATCACAATCTTTTGCGCAGTACTGGCGTAGATAAAAATATCTCCGAATTGGATTATAAGGAATTACCACTTTTAAAGCAACGTTTACCGATTGATTTTGATCCAGGTATTGCTATCTATTATTTTACGAAAGAGTCGCACTTACGAACAAAATGATTTAAGAACTGTAGTTGAACAGATATCGAGTACATTGGATCGGCGAAAGAAGAGGATCGACGATTTGCATTGTTGCGAGAGGTCTTTGAGGCATTCCCTGATATGCCGATTAACATTGACATTAAAATTAATAACGATCGGCTTATATCAAAAGTTTCTGATCTTATAAAAGAATATAATAGAGAAGAATATACAGTTTGGGGGAATTTTAGTGATGAAGTCACACAGAAATGCTACAAAATGGTATGTTATAAGTACATACATACTTATGAAGCCTCTGTAAAAATCAAATTAATATTAATGTTTTGAAAAGATTTGTGGAATAATACTTTATAAAAAAAATTATTAGCGTAAGTTTTAAAAACTTGTCCTTGCTAAATTTGTTATACATTGTAAAAGCTGGTATTTATTATCTAAAATAGAAAGCCATGTATAAATTTGCAAATTATTAATTTTTCTACATTTTTAATAATCTTAATTTTGTTGTAGAATCCAAACGTAAACTTATTGTTTTCAATGCAACGTGTGACAATGTTGATACTTCTGATGTATACTGGCTTGTTACCGTTTGTACCATTAAAGGAAACGCATCTTGAAATTTTCTTGCCTTCAATCTATTTGCGGTAATATAAATAAAATACTTTTCCGCTTTATAATTGCAATGGAATTATATGACAAAAAGAACTTTCGTATTTTGATTCTAGACGAAAAGGTGGCCCGAGTCCAACATTTTTACCGCTGGAAAAGTTGGTAGTACGTACGATTAATGTATTATTAATGAGGCCGTGTTTATTTAATCATTTAAGAGCACGAGGCATACATGTAAGTATATACAATTGTAATCGATATGCATTTGATTATATCATTATTAATTTTTAATATCATTTGTTTGTGTGTCTGTATAGGTCTATTTTTGGGTTCTGAATAAAGATGAGGAATTCAAGAGAGCATTTGATCTGGGAGCAACTGGCGTAATGACAGATTATCCAACAAGATTAAAATTATTTTTAAAGAATCATACAATAGAATGAAATGCCGAATAGATTTTTAAAAAGTACACGTCAGATAACGTAAACTATTGAGAAAATTCGCGGAGTTATTTATGTCTGAGATATCTGCCACGATAAGCCAGAAGATATACAAGCTATACAGAATAAACAAAGTAGTATATTTTTTATAAGCAAAGCAAAACTATTTGCTTATGTTCCGTGTATAAATGCCAATTTGAACAAATTTTGCCACTAATTGCGTCAGCCCGTACAAATCAATTAGCGAAATTGCGTATACAGCGTGCACTTGCATACTGTATATCCTGCACACGATAGTTTATTGCATTATTGTTAAATTAATCACGCGGATATCTATTCGTGGAATAAGATTGCTCTGGCCTCGCAAAATCTTCCATTTATTCGTCTTTTCATTTTTTTACTTTATCGACAAACATATCTAACGAGATTTTTTCTTTCAACTAAATTGTCTTTAGTTTAAAAGCATATACTAATGTTCTACTTTAAGTATCAATATTGATGATTATGTCGAGTAGCAGGCTATCAAGTAGTATTCGTGCAATTAGCGATTTGTTCCTGAAATAGAACAGTATTTTATACGATATATAAATTGTAATGCGCATTTCTATTTAATTTGCCGTTAGACGCTATCCATAGTCTCAGACTACATATGTTATTTTTATTTATGGAATAGGCATACTTTACCTTCATATAATGAAAAAGAAAACAAATATATTTCCTAAACATTATTTTTTTATGATTTTATTTATAATGTTCCTATACTCAGATTTGTTGTAAGGAAACGATTCGCACATTGTAAAAAAGCCTGCATGCATATCCCGATTTTTGGTACAAAATATCTATTGATTACTATATCTCTCTGGGGCCAGTGTTAACTTAGCCCAGCATTCAAATGCTTCGAATAACATATAGTCTGATCTATGGTGCATTTGTTAAATAAGTTTTAAACTTCATAGATTCGTGAAGAGAGGACATTTTATGGGAAAAGAGAAAAATCGAGCTACGCAGATCGTGATATGTCCTTAGTATATATGGGTGTGATATAAAGAATTCCCTTTTCGTAAAAAATGAATGTGATAAAAGTCTGTGTCAGTCTCGTAATATTATAAAACTGAAATCGAGATAAAATCGTCTATCAGTCTAGTAATATTGAAAAGAAATAAATTTATGTATTTGTGCAAATTTATGTATTTGTGCAAATATTGTATTTGACGAGTATAGTATTTATATTATATTTATGAGACATAGTTACAGTATGATAACCAGTATTAACGTCTTATAACAATTTAATATGTGGGATATACTTCACAGGAGTTATCACTCTCCAGCGTTACATCCATTCCTGAAGCATATCTTACATATCAAGTTACATCATGTATTTGCATACAGGACATTTTACAATTAATATAACTCACAATTGTCTATGGATATCTATATGTTGAATATATGTACTTTTCTAATCTTTTAAATGTAGAAACAGTACACCAAACAAACTAAACAAATATTATATTAATGACATATTTAACTGCAGCTCACATTTATAAAAAGTGTAACGATAACATCTTTTCTAACTTATTATATGTATATTATATATATAATTTATATTTAGGCTGTTTTTATATATAAAAAGATATGTGTGTATATGTGCCATTATATATGTATACAGTATACATATTCAGATAAAAGAAAAACAATATATAAGATTACCAAAGAGACGTGGAAGATATCAATATTTATGGTTATGAAATATATGAGATTATACATTATATGGTGTCATATGAGACGGTCATAGAATTTATGTGATGTATGTTATCTTTATTTGTAATGTTTATAATCTCAATTTACCAAAATCGTTATTAGAATTTTTAATGATATATAATTACACTTACAAATCTAGACAAATTTAGATCTACAAATTTTGATGTATTCAGTAACATAAATATTCTTTTACTTATGCTATAGAAAAACGTGTATCGTTTATTGAATAAACTCTTTTATTCTGTTTAAATGTTACTGATGGAAAAAGAATATGAATTTATTTATATGAATAAATGTTTAAAAATGACTTTAAATATTACTAAAAATACTTTACAAATTATTAAATATATACAAATATAGTTTTAGAAATTATTTTCTGTATATTTCAGTAGATTATTTATCTGACTGTAAGTGTATTTCGTGCGAGCGAAAAGGATTACATAAATAACATACAAAGTTTTGTTAAAATTTTTTGTTTTTATTAAATAATTAAATTCTTATAATGTATAATTAATATATCGAAAATGTTTTACAATGAATGTTAAGTATAGAAAAATAAATGCAAACATGTACAAATTCATGTACCTTTGTACTTGAAATTAACTTTTGTGTATTTGTAAAACTCAAAGTTTATAATATAAGTTTTCATTCTATAATACATAGCTGTTTTTTTACCCATATAAAAATAACGCGCAAATCTCATAATGGGAATTCTTTAGATCTATTCATTAAAATTTTGGTCCATTTCTTTATTTTTTGAATTTCTAACATTTATTTCATTACAAAAGAAGAAAAATATCACAAACAAAATTAATTTACATCAGATCTATAAAGATCATATTTATAGATCATATTTGAGATTCATCTTTAGTATTTATATTACACCATTATCTGTTTGTACTTAAAACATTTTATATTTCTCCATTTTATTGCTTGCCAATAATGGTTATCTTAAATTATATTTTAAAATACGTATTTTCAAATGGTAAAAAATACATATATTGTAGTATATGTCCGAGAGAAAAATTATTAACATTTTAATTATTATGAGGATTAGTTTTTATATGTATAGTGTGATGTTTCAATGTGACGTATAAATATATAAAAAAATTATAAATATATTATGTTATATAAATAAAAAAGCAGATGATTTTGATTCTAATTCATATGAAAAACATCATTCAATACGTAGTATTAAATGCATTACACAATATCTATTATTTATAAATGGAAGTATATGATTATATATATATATATAAAATATTTGTTCATATTGTATATTACAATAAATATAATAATATTTATATATGTTGTTGCGCCAACAGTCTAATCGCGTGTCACTTTCACTCACATCTTTGCTCGCAAACTCCCGGCCGCGTAGAAGAGAAACACAGCAGATAGAACGCAAACTCGTTTATTAAGGTATTCATTTTTTTTCCGATTGCATGTTTGAATAGCTTAAAGACTTGTCTTTAAATCTATCACGTCTGCTCAATAGAGAGCGAGAACACTACATCTTCTTATCAATCCCCGCTCGATTCGGTTCGGTCGTAAGAGGCGCAACAATATATAATTACTTATCAATAACTACATTTTGGAGTATATATATATATATATATATATATATATATATATATGATATCATATATATATATGATAGACTTTTTTTGAGTTATTTAACGTGCCACTAGCCTAGACCAGGGCTTTTGCGGCTATTGGGCACAATTGTAGACAATGAATTAGATATTAACCATATATATATATATATATCTAATTCATTGTCTACAATTGTGCCCAATAGCCGCAAAAGCCCTGGTCTAGGCTAGTGGCACGTTAAATAACTCAAAAAAAGTCTACAATCTAATAGAGAGACATGTAATCGTTTAGGTACATAGTAAATTTATCTATCGATCCGGCAAGCATTTGTTGGATCCAAGCAAGTTTTTGTATTACATATTCGAATAAAATGTTTAATTTGTTTAGTCGACTCATACTCTTACTAAGAATTACATTATGCCGTTGACATGATTATTCATATACAACCATTTCTATTAAAGATATCAAGTTCAATGATATTTTTACTCAAAAATATCAAAAACATTTTATATTTGGAAGTTATAGAGATATTGGCAGTCATGTACGTTGATTCTCTGTATTCTTTGCGAATTGCTCATTATGTTTGCATTTGTGATACACGAAGTTCTCTGACAATTCTTCATCGTCCACTGTTGTAATTTTTCGATACATAAACACCTTGCCTTTGCAGTAGCAGCAGAGTCTATCCGACGGATGCGAATCGTCAAAATGCTTCTTTATAGCAGCCTGATTTCCCGGGATATCTCGATTGCAGTTGTCACAATGAATTTTGTACATTTGTCGAAATCTGTCGTGAATTGAGTCCGTGACGACGCGACCCTCGTTTTCTATCTGATCGTTGTTCACCGTATCCTGCGTGTCAGTCGACATATTGCGTATCTACAATAAAAATCATACAATTGATGGAACATGAGAAAAGTTAATCTGTACTAAAACTCACTACACTAATGCCTATTTCTACCAATGTAGATTAACTTTAATCTTGATTCAACTTACATTCTATCTTTTTTAGTCCTACGAATTAAAAAAAGATGAAAAGTAAGTTAAACCAAGATTGAATGGTAGGTAATCTGCCATGGTAAAAATAAACATAAGAAATTTAAAGCGATAAACATTCCTTGTGGAAAGAGAACTCCCACAAGGAATGTCTTGAATTTAAGCTGTTGATACATTCACAGTTGGACTTATTAACCTCTTTTTACCTCGATTAAATAATTTTACCTTGATGAAGTTGCCTTTTACTGAATTTAACTTTCATGAATTTGCAACTGTGAGCGTTCAGACTCTCCCTTTGTCCACATCCACGCACGGTACAATAAATTTTTTTCTTTATAAGAGTATTTAATCAGCTTCTATTTATCGTTTTTTTTTTTACACATTTAGTTTTTCATACTTTTTACTTGAGTACTGATAACCTCGTGTGCTCTCGTTAACTTCTTTTTTCAATTGTTTTTACGCATCTTATATTACTTTTTAACAATCTTATATTATTATGCTTACGTTCTCTTTCACGAAGGTCCAATTAACTACAGCAGCACGGCAAATTGTCGCGTTAAGGTTAGCAACTGTGCGCAAGACTGCACTCGAAGACAGCGAAATGCGTGAGATGTTATCGTATATTGCAATGTACCTGCAATCGTCATTTTTCTGTTTTAATTACATTCATCATTATTTTATACATATAATACATGCAAGATAAATACTTGTTGATCCGATAATCAGCGAGCACAACTGCTTCCTCCCAGATTAGGTTAGATCTGCGAATAGGGCGATAGTTACGTATTTTTAAAGTGAAAATGTGAAAAATAAACAGCATTGATTGGTGCATATCATTAATCCTAAAAGTATGCACCAATTAGTGGAGACAATGGCTGCTCACTTTCCATACTTTCACTTTCTTCAGAATATACAGTCCTAGACTGCCGTACTCTCTAAAAGTGACGCAATTTAATTTCACTTGCGAATTTATCCCCGAAAAGGGTTTCATGGATGAGTAAAAAGAAACACAGTGAAATACAAATAATTACGTATATTTTATTAAAATAAAGGAACAAAGGGGAAGGGAGAGAGAGTGGGGAGTACAGATGCTTCACATCGTCCTTGGTGCCGTCTATATGGGCTTGATCTTGAAGTGCAGCCCTATGAGGGAGAACACCAGGCATTTGAGGTCCTGCACGAGGTAGTAGAAACACCGCAGACCCTCCGGATCACGGGACTGATTGACGTCCAGGAGGGAGCCGGTCTTGGAGGTGGTGAACGATATGTGCTCGTCGCCGATGACGATCTCTAGCTCCTGGCGTCCAACGCGGTCCGGCTGCGGCCAGAGCGAGTCGTCCTCCTGCATGATCTCCGAGTCCTGGATAATGCGCTTGAGCTCCTCCATCACGCACTGGTGCACGTACGCCTCCTTCCGTATCATCGTGTCGTTCTTGTAGTTGGAATTGTTGGCGTAGCGAAGCTTGCCGTCCGGCCGGAACTCGAACTCCAGGAACTCGTGCCCGAACTTGCCCTTGTGGCCGACGTAGTAGCGTATGTAGAAGTCCGTCGACATCCTCGCTGCTAGTTATCAATTACAATAGCGATCAAACTATTTGAGTTTGGTTAGCACGAGATGTTTGTGATGGCTCTCAATGGCTCTCAGAAATCGGCGGCCGCCATCGACGCCATCAGCAAACATTAAGCCGCATTCTCATGCTGCGATACGTCTGCGGTGTATTTCGATATATCGAGTGAAATGCGATTGGTTATCGTAGGACTAATAATATCGTAGGGCTAATTTTATGTCAATATTTATCGATGCAGGTTAACTTTAATTTCAATTTAATTTACTTTTTGCTTTTCTTTCAATTCAATTTGCTTCTTAGCCTTTCTTAATTCTAAGAACTCGAAACCAATAGTAAAGTTAATTTACATTGATGGAAATGGAATTAGAGGGAACTTTCGATAAAACTCCAATTAATTAATTTAATCAGCAATTAAATTAAACTGATAGAGTAGCTCACATCAAAGATATATAATTATATATGTAATAAAGATGTATAATTCAAATAAAGATATATAATTT
This sequence comes from Tetramorium bicarinatum, assembly GCA_928718305.1. NCBI lineage: Eukaryota > Metazoa > Arthropoda > Insecta > Hymenoptera > Formicidae > Tetramorium > Tetramorium bicarinatum. The sequence goes on from OV788324.1 coordinate 19,273,757, forward strand.
ATTGTTTCTAATCTAATTTTTTTTAGGTATCAAATGATGAAAATTTATAATGCTGTTCCTGGAGGAATAAATTAAGAGGAAAGAATGAAATAATAAGGTGAAGGGTTTTGATAGTGGATGATAGAGAAGAGTTACTAATCGCCATATTGAGACCCAACAGTTAAATCCAAAAATATTTAAGCAAATAAGAATCATTAAAGAATATATTATTTTAACAAATATATTTACACATCTGTACAATCTTAATTTTTAATATTTATCTCTATTTATCTTAATGTATTTGACTTGCATTTCTTTCTATTAATGCAAAATTAATTTGGATTGACAGAAATGGATATCGGTAATTGCTGATTGTATATACATACATATACAGAGAGTCTGAAAATATATATATTGCGCTTATGTTATGGCACTGAACCCCGTAAAGTTAATTCCCGTCAAGTTTATATCAGACTATGAATTGAGATTGAAATTGAATTGGAATTCAATTGGAGCCAATTAGAACAAAGCTTACATGAAATAATTTTGTAAACTTTGTTCTGATTGGTCAAATTTTAATCTCAATCTCAATCCATACTCCGACGCAGGCTTAAAAATCTTTAATAATGTCCCGTCGGTAGCATGGGTATTAAAATGGCGTAGCCACTCAGGTTCACTACCCCGCCACTCACAATCAGTTTGCGACACCCCTTTCGCCCTGATACTCTTATTATTTTATTCCTCCATGGCTGGAGTATCGGGTGTCCGAGGACTGATGGCTGATGACGAGATTGATGTTCCCCTCGTCAGTTGATACAAGAGCGAGTTGTGTACATACAGTTTCGTCGCATGATAATAAACACAGTCATGTGGACGAGGGGTAACGAGCATTCGTGCGATCGACATTAAAGGGACTGTTGACCTCTTCGGATTCTCAATGTCGATGTATGTATCGAGCTAGCAGTCTGAATAACGACGGGCTCATGCTGCTCGACGAATTCACGTAATTCCCAAGCGACGTCCGTAGCTGGATGAGACTCGCCGTCCGGTCGACTCGACGTCGCGCGAGAACATGAATAAGAGCCACGCGAACAAGAGGCTGAATCAGCTGCCGAGCTGGTTGTGGACCAACTCGACCACGCTGCCGCCGGTGTACAAGATGGTGTGGGAGGCGGTGCGGGAGGATCGGGTCAGGTCGAATGGCGTGCAGGCCGAGCTGCTCGTCGACACCAACAAGGTGTTTCCGCTGCTGCTCACCAGCCAGCTGCCCACGGAGGTGCTCGGCCACATATGGAGCCTGGCCAACCAGAAGTACGCCGGCCAGCTGACCGAGCAGGAGCTGTACATCGTGCTGGCCCTCGTGGCGGCTGCCCAGACGTCCTATACCTTCAACAGTCTCGACATACTGCATTTGCTCCCCTTCCCGCCGACGCCCTACCTGAACATTGAATGCCTGATGAACCTGCAGCCTGCCGCGCAGGCGAACGCCCTGAAATCTCAGCACTACGAGGACCCCAGTAACATGAACGTGGAGGGAAAATACATTCCAGACGCAAAGGGAAAAATGAAAGTCAGAAACCAAGCAAACACAGTGCCTGATGCAACTATATCCTTCTCCGGTGGTGCGCCTGGAAAAACGTCTTCTTTCGACGGCAGGATTCAGGCGCCTGGTACAACCGGGATCAATAGTCTGTCGAAGGACGCGAGGCAAAATCCGCGCGTTCAATCCGACGGTCTGCCGTCTGCATCGTCCTTCGATGAGTTCTGTGATGAGTTTACAGAGTTTCAAAGCGCCCCGATCCCCAGCGTCTCCAGCATGCCGATCTGGGACAGTAAGCAGGGTTCCGCGATCGGTAGCAGGCTCGCTAATCACAATCTGGGAGTGAAGAAGACGGTTGACAAGGTCAAAAAGACCACCGTCGGAACGAAAAGCGTACATATTAATACGCAGATTCGTGCGCCCGCACCTGCGAGTATGCCGTATCAGAGTAAGGAACAGCCCATAATGGAATCCACGTCTGACCTGTTTCCTAAATGCGGAATAAAGAATCAGTCCAAGACAGTAATACTCAAGGACACTGTGATTAGGAATAATGACACGCCTAAAGATTATAGCGATAGCTTTAGCAGTCAGGCAGGTGTGGAGCCTGCCAGCAGCACGAAAGAGGTATTACCTAAAGTGGAATTAGCATTGAAGGTAAATAACAATTGCAAGCTTGTATGCAATACTGTAGCGAGTATGCCTTTATGTTCACAAGTTTAATGTCAATGTAATTTTTGCTGATGTGTATAAATTTGTCTGTAGGCCGTTACAGTAGAAATGTCTGATTCTGTTCAACAAGATTTAATGAGTTTACAACAAGTCGAGGATAAATACAGTGCGCTGCGTGAACTAGTTCAAGAAACGTCCGTTGCAAACGATACGAGCTTAGATGTAACTTTTAATAATCAATCGGCTGACGAATTCGGAGAATTTATGTCGGCGGAACAGCCATCTGCTGATCCCTCTGTATCAGATGCCTTGGATATTGAAAGCTTTAGTAACGTGTTTGCGGATTTTGAGTTTAAAACGCACGCTAATGCTGATAACAATAACTTAGCGGAACTGAACTTTGTATCTGAAGTGTCCGAGTCGTTCAATAATCTAAAACTTGATGATGGAATTGAAGCACAATTGGTAGAAACAGGTTAGTGCTCTCTCACTACGTGCCACCTACAGTTTTATTTTCGCTTGTGTCTCATTTCGCTTGAATTTAGTAGTATATATTATTCTTAGGAAAGAATGTTCAGAAAGAAGATGCCATTTCGATAAATAGTATAGAATTGATTAGTGGTCCATCCGAAGCACTGCCACGTTCTGGATCTGTGCCTAGCTTAGATCTTAAATCATTTTTGCCTTCTAATGTAGAAGAAGAGCAAGTTGTAGAAGTTCCACAGCAGGTACACGCATAATTAAATTATCAAGAAGTTGAGATACAAGGGGAATATTTGTCTGATATATATTATCAAGCGCTTCTCTATTGCAGACCGTGTATTGGGAATGGAAGCAATATATGGAAAGTTGTGTTTTACTATTACAAGTTGCAGCCAATATATTTACCAATATAACATCAGAATTAGTTCTTCAGGAAGTTTTAAATTCAGCCCAGGGATATAACTTTCTTTGCCGTAGGTGTTTTTTTTTTTTACTAATACATTTTATAAAACGCATGTTGCATCATTTATTCAAGACGTATAAGAGTTATAAAAATATAAAATATATTTTGTCATTAGAATTAGCTGAAGTTGCAGCTGTTTGTAGACGCGTTAATTTCTCATATAAAGAGCTGGATATAAACATTATTGGATTTGATGATCTTTTAATGGACATTGATCGGATCTGGGCTGAAATGGAGCCTTTTTACGCAAATATACCAGTAAGTATTGTCTATATGTGTTCTTAATATTTTTACATATAATTATTGATTCTATTAATATTTTTAAATATACATTATGTTTTGTATTCTAATATGCATATTCATATATTTGTAATTAATGTATTTCAGATTGTCACTGAACTACCAGCTTGGCCCTTACATCAGGGAGAATGTGTGTCTTGTTCCCTGTGTTTAACAGTTATCACGAGTGGCCGAATTGTGTATAACGATAATAATTATCATGTAACATGCGCAAATTTATGGCTCAATTGCGTAAGCAATCAATTGCCGGTGATGCGATATTCTTTACTTTGTCAATCGACTATATGTCCAGGAAGTCACATTTAAATGCTAATCTGCATATAACAAGGTTTTCAAATTCAAATTAAAAATATATTCAGATATTATTAATGTAACGCATAGAAATTCATACTGAAAGTGATCTTCGAAAGTGGAGTTCTGATACAATTTGCATTTAATCTAGTGAAATCACGCATACATATATAAAGAAAGCAAACTGCAGATTGAATGTTCATATAAATTATTAAACTTTTCAGAAATTCTGGATAGTAATAGATATACAATGTTATATAGTTAAATTGGCCATGCAAGAATATTTGTATATTAACAAAATAATGAACAATGATCGTATTTCAATTGATCTAATCATAATGCAGTATTAAGAAGAATTTAATATTTACATCTTACATAGAAATCTCTCATAGTAATTAACGTTGACTCGTGTCACGTGGCCTATATACTATTCCTCTGCTCTTCATTTCTCTGATGACACCAGCTGGTAATCGTCCTGATACTGATATGGCGTAGACACCCTTACAAAAACGATCTGAGGAAAATAGAATCTCGGAATTAATATTGGCCATTACTAAAGTGACTAGACTGAGAAAAAAATTTGTAATTCTGAAAAGGTTTACATAGCATTTTGCTTCAACAGATCTTTACGGTATAATATACGCACATAAGTATGTTCCTAGATACATACTGGCATTTGTAAGAATAATATATATGTATAAATGTATTATATGTTTAAAAATGAAAATCTCAGAAATAAATATATTTATTAAAATATTGAAACATGTATATTACAAGCAATTTGTAAACATCACAATTTACTTTGCACAATTATATTTATATGTATATTAATGACTTTTTTTTAATTACACAATTTTCAAACAAAAATAAAAGAAATTTTTGAGATAAAATAGAAAAAATACAAGTTGCAATTATATGTATCTTGATAATAATTTCTAAAAGAACTTTAATTTATATATTAAGATACTTACTTATTCTCTGCCATTTGCATACCCAACTATCTTCTGGACTCATTACAGCGATCATTCTAAAATGTAAAACAAGCAGAATAAGTATATGGCAAGGTCACTTTTAAAAATTTTATAATAAAATTACTTGTTGAAACAAAGCATTGGTAATATTCTGAATTGTTAGCTATTAAAATTGTAGATACAAGTATAAAATTAGATTTAACATCACTAGTTTTTTTGGAATATACAACATATTCTTAATAATTTTCATTTCCAGATACAGAAATTGATCAGCTAATGTTAATTATTTATGAAACTGCTAACGTGTCTTGTACAAATCACTTTTAAACAATCATATATCTGTTGCTGCGTACCCATCAAAGTTGGAACTTGTACAGTCAAAAACATTATCCTTATTATTCTTCATACGTAGAAAATCATCACAGTTGTCACAGCCATCAAATTCGAATTGGTCGAAAGTCTGCAGAGTAAAATCATTGCAATCATTCCAAGTTAATAAAAAAGGCAGGTATCGCAATTATTTAAGTCTACTTAAGAAAAATTATTATTATTATTATTGTATTGTAAGTATATTATTACTTACATTATAATTATCTACATTATAATTATCACAGTATTGTAACAGAAGAATTATAAAATACGAACCTTAACCAAAGAGCATACTAAACACGCTCTTAGTCCACGCAAATCTTTCGGAACAGTCTCCATTGACATTGCTATTATACACAATTTAATACGGTAAATAACCTTAGTATTAAGATGGATAGAGCTAATAAGGTATGCTCACTCGCTCAAAATAAGTCTCCTCCGCGATATGCAACGCGTGAATGAATGAGGATAAACAGCAAAGTTTTAGGTTAGGTATGCGGCCTTTACCGACAGGGCGCGTCTGCTAAAAAAGTTCGAGTCTTCGCTAAATGGTTTGAGTCTCCGCTAAAGTAGTTTGAATGGCTTTTGCTAAAATGGTTCGAGTGTCTGCTAATAAAGTTTAAGTTTCCGGTAAAATGATTTGAGTCTCTACTAAAGTAATTCGAGTTCCAACAAGCGAGTTCGAGTTTCCGCGGCCGTCAATCTTGGATAAATATTTTATCCAAGGGACCGCGAGGGTTTGAAAATATTATATATACATATAATTGAAGAATTAATAATATTGACAATTCCTATTATATGTTATATTAGCTATTTATATTTTTTAAGAATCGACAAGAAATCAAAATATAATCAATAATAATGATCAGATAATAATAATAATCAGATGGCATTAACTAAATTAAAAATTTTAAACTTTTGAAAAGTGCAATTTTGAAGATTTCAACAACTTTACATTCGAGGATACATTTGAAGATTTCAACAACTTTACATTCAAATCGTGAAAATGCCAGAAGAATAACTGAGAAATTCTTTTTATATCACATATTTATTTGAGAAATCTTTGGTACTTTTAAGACATTTTTATTAGTTTTATAATATATCGACGCTAACATCACTGGCAGCGATTCTGCAGTTTGCTTACGCCTGGATATTATCGTGCATGTTCATAGAAACCATGGCATTAGCCGCTGCATCAGCATCGGTAGAAAGTAGTTACACGTTAGTAAGGCTTGCGTGCCAGGAAAATATATGCAAGATATGAAAATATAAGACATGTACGAATGCACAGCTTCTCACGCGGTCGTGAGACTGATTTCAATGATTCATCATCATCATTGCCGTCATCATCGTCATCATCATCATCATCATCATCATCATCATCATCATCATCATCATCATCATCATCATCATTGTAAGACACCGTCTGAAGTTCTACGCTTACTATCAAATTTGATTCACATGTGGCCACCGGGACACCAACTGCGTATAAAAAAATGGCTAATGTTCTTCTAACCACATATAAGTTAGAGAAACTTTCTTTCTACGAGTAGCGGTCATGTTATGTCTTGGCGTGAAATGGAATTATGTTGCTGCTGCTGCGATTTTAAACTAGCCATTAGTCTTCATCCTTGAAACGACGATAGATGGATTGAACGTATGTGAAGACGCACTTCCAATCCGGCCGTTGCATCATCACCATGTCCTCAACGTCAAGTAACGGCGCAATTCCAGCGACTTCGCTGCAAGACAGAGAAATTCTTGGATTTGCGAATAATAAAAATAAAGGATTAATTAATATTATAGATGGTTCTGTTCTTGAAAACAAGAACGGTATCTTGATGCGAAATGTGAAATCTGTTCTTACTCAGCCTTCGTAAAAGCGAGTTCAAAATTTTTCCTGCGATTCTCCGGACGTAGAGAATTGTAGTCGAAAGCGTCCGGCCTAAAGTGGTGGATCAACGCGCAGAATGCTAAACCGTTGTTCCAGCTCGTCGAAAAGTTGTCAAGCTGTACATTCTGGAACGAAGGAGAAAGAACTTTGACAATAATTCGCGCTAACTGCACGGAAAAAACATTAATTTCAAATCAACAATAATATTCTCATATATAAGCAAAAATATAAAATTTTCTTTAAAGATTTTGATACTCTTAAACAGATAATAACTTGCTCACATAAAAAAATTTTGTTTCTGTTTAAGATTATAAAAATCTTAAAAGATTTTATATTTTTGCTTATATATGAGAATAATATTGTTGATTTAAAATTAATGTTTTTTCTGTGTGCAATAACCGGCGCTTTCCCTCGATAGACACCGGAGTGTCGTAAGAATATTATTTTACATAACGCACGATGCGCACTTACCTCATACTCTTTGGTTTTCGATCGACACCACGCCAGCAATCGCTCTTTAATTTGCGCAGCGTTATCTCGTACAGTTGGTTCGGTGAATTTGAATCGAAATTCCGTGGCCGGTGATTTTACGGGGCTAAATGAACAAATCAGAAGATGAACTATTCACCAAGATGTGAATTAATAATACATAAAATTAGTAAATCTTCTTTTTTATTCTATCAATCAGAGTCTTCTTCGATGATCTCTGCCGCGTCAAAGCACAGCCATGGAATCGTTAATTACACATCATGCAGTTTCAATTTCTGTTCTCACCTTGGCGACAAATTGGCGCTATTTTGCCTGTCGAGCTGACGAAACTTGGCGAACGGCGACAGCGGCTTTTTCGGAGCTGAAAAAACCAACAAGGCGCTGTAAAGCGTACGAATGCCCAAAAACGCACGATATGTCGTATCGAGATGCATACTAAGATCGTAAAAAAATCTGACTGAAATGTTAATGCCTCTCTAGATCTATTTTAATTGTCTATAAACTGAATCCTAGTAACAAAGGCGTCAGAGGTGCGAATTATTAGAAAATCTGGATCTAGCACAGAATCGTTCATCTCTCACTCTCGTCGCGTGCCCGCAGCGACATGCATTAGTTGTCTTACAAATTCAAACAAATTCAATAACGGTTTAGTAAGAAAAAAAAGAAAGAAACAGGATATATAGCGATCACGAAGAACATATGTGTCTCTGTACAGATATTAATTGTCTGAGTGTCTCTTAGCGATTCGCGGCCAATAACAAGGAGGCGACAGTTTTGAAGTGTGAAAAAAAGGGGCACTTTGAATTGAGTTCGTTTGTAAAGTGGATGGATGCTAAATTGGTCGATCGACACCATCTCCATGCACGAGCGTTGAAAAGGTATATTCGTGCGCGTGTACACACGCACGCACGACGCACTTGTACTTCCACGAGGACGTCACGAGGTGTGGCGGCAAGCATGGACAGACTGTCGATCAAACTAGACGCGTTTACGCTGAAAGAAAAATATAATTACTCTTGGACCCAACCACAATTTTATAGTATTTCTAATGGATAATTATGGTTAACATAATAATGCATGTAGTTAAGTTAATCATATTTCGTGTTAGAAATATTATAAAATTATGGTTGTGTCTAAAAGTAACTATATTTTTCTCTCAGTGTAGAAACCCAAAGGTATTTATAAGGATTAATGACAAGAAAAAGCATTTGAAAAGATAATCTATCTCAATCTCAGAAATCTTCATCTTAATTTGTTGGATGCACAGTTCAATGTAGATCTTTTGTCAATCAGGACGCGTTACTCTCTGTTACTCCGGTTTGCTTTTAAAAATCAATTACATTTTCAACGTAAATTTGCGGAATTGCATGACAATTTCGAATGAAATATCAAAGTGAAATTCGCGTAAAAATTGTTTCATTCGCGCATAATAAGATTGTCCCCATACAAATTCAATATCACAAGTTGTCCGTGCAAAAAGCTGCTTGATTTCTTCATTTCTCATTTTCTTCTTATCAAGAGTAACATTATTATGTTCAAATGTAACATTATTATTAAATTATATTATGTGCGTATGTAATTATAATTATTAAATGTGTGCACCACGAAAATTTCACGTGTATAAAACATCCCGTTAAATTTCTGGAAAAATTGAGTAAGTTAGATATAACACGTTCCCGCGAATGCTGCTGTAATTGCAAATATTGCGCGTCGTAGCTCCAGCTACATCTTAAGTGGCGAAAAATCGTCTTTGGTTCTCATCGAAGCGTCCAAATTTTCAGGGGAGAGTTTCCGAGAGATCTGAGCTGAGTTACTCGGGCCACCACAGCATCGCTATGCTCGACAATTGTACCAGCACGCGTACACTACGATTACACTCTTAGACACACTCGCAGCAGTGCAAACTGTATATACGCCACTGCGCAACAAAAGGATCAACAAAAATAAGGGCTGTGACTCACTGCTTTATTCGGGGATTGGCATGGTCCTCTTAGCGACTCCGTCCGCGAGAACGTGCGCGTCGCACTCGCGACTTGGGTTTAAATTTAAAAAAACAATGTTGAGAGAAAAAGATGGGGGAAAGGAGAAGAGCCACGAGAGTCACGCGCGTTTTACACGCGCGACTGTTTCATATGCGAATTTTGTGACTCGTAGCTAAGTAATGCGCATCTCTCGAGCGGAGCAACCGATGCGTTGCACGATGCGTTCTCTATTTCTTGCTGCGGCTACAGCGGATTTCGCGTAGCGACTCTCCGCATTGCTCGACTTGCTCCCGCGCACGTGCCAGGAACGAGGCGATCTTGAGCGAGGAGAACGAAGAGTGATGTGGGGTGCTGGACACCTGGCAGTGACGATGGTCGTTGAATCTATCTGCACTACCGTCGTAATGGACGAAGACCACGTATCCGGCGTCAATCTCGCCGTGGTTGCACGAAACGTGCTACTTTCGCAGAGAGCTATGTAGCTTCATGTCGGAAACGGCGTCGCAAAACGTTTTCTGTTTCTCAAATATGCGGCTTCTAATCAGATTTCTTATATCTAGTACTGCGAGTTACTATGAACAAGCTAGTATCAACGCGAATTTAGGACAATCTCCGCGATCACGAAAAGAGAATGAAGAGAATTGCATACAACAAATTAGACCGTAAGTCTCAAACGTATTAATGTATCGCTTTTAGTTTCTCTTTGATTATTTATGAAAAATGATTAAATTGTAAATTCTAATGAAACATATGGCATTTTGTATAAAATGCAGTTATTTAATATTAGATTCACTTTTAGAAGAAAGTACTGTAGACTGTTAGATAATATTGGATTGACTTTAACAAGACAGTTGTAAGCCGTTAAACATTAATCAAAATCAACTTGGAGGGAAATAGAGGATCAGTTAAATTCCAAAAAAACAGTTGCTCTCGAATCTCAATGTTTACAGAAACAGTCTTATGAAAACAAGTAACCAACAATAATCGTATGCAAACTCCTAACGTAAACAGTCTGATTAGAATTAACCGGCTGCGTGCGCGACGATGCGTCGTCTTGAATAATAGTTGTCGACGGCAGGCCATTAAAGTGGACAAGATCACAGTTTAACGATCCACGTTGTCGGCCGGTTCCGTAGCATGTCGAGACTAATGTAGAATCGTGTTCTTATCACGATGTTGAGCGCGGCATAATATCGCTGGTTCTCGCACAAAGAGAACACGTAAAAATCCCGAATAGACGTCGCTTTTACCGTTATCAAGTCCCCCGAGTGTATATCACGCCGACACTTTACAACACGATGAAGGTCAGCCGATCAGAAACGGTCCTGATCATCGGTCCTAGTAGCTTCCTCGAAGATGTCGTCAAACACCTTATCTACCTCCGCGCTGTTGAGGCTCGCTATGGAAATCTGCGGCACCGTCGGGATCGTCAGACGCAGGCTTTCGTCGCATATCCCCGGCATGGTGCGACTCCTAGACAGACCGACGAGGCCCTTCTTTGCCGTGTCGCGCGACGAGAAACGTCTACCCTTGGAGTCTCTCGTTTCCGGGGAGCCGTCGTTCGCCGGATTGTCGAAGTACCTGCGTATCTTGTCCTCCATCCTCTTCACGCTGTCCGAAGACGCCTCGTACTGCTTCTTCATCTTGAAGGACGACGGCGATCTCGGTTTGGGCGGTTTCGGAGGGTAGGATCCGGTGCCAGCGAGGGGTTGCGGCGGTAACTTACCCTGTACCGGGCGCGACGCAGCGTGATGGCCCTTCGAAATTGCCAGCTGATGCCATGATTCGGACTTTGACAGGACGATAGATCTGGACGGCCTGCTGGTGCAGGACACGAGATACTCGTCACTGGAGTCCATTGCGCCGTTTGGGATCGGCGAGCGTTCTTTTTGAATAGGTTTCGGTTGGCTGGCTGGTTGCTCGTACTGTTCTCTGAGAGCGGTGATTCTGTTCTTCATGCTGAATCCGGAAGACGGTGCTACAGATAGCAAACCGGTGACGACCGCCGGTGGCTCTAGTCTTCTTGGCGGTTCCGATCTTTTCGGCGGTTCCATCTTTCTCGACGGTTCTGATCTTCTCGGTGGTTCCGGACGTTTCGGTAGTTCTGGTCTTTTCGGCACTTCCGATCTCTTCGGTGATTCTAATCTTTTCGACGCCTCGGATGATTGGAACCTTAGAGGCTGATTAAAACTGTTAGATTGATGAAAACTGTTAGGCTGATTAAAATTGCCAGGCTGATTAAAATTGTCAGGCTGATTAAAATTGCCAGGCTGATTAAAATTGCCAGGCTGATTGACGACAGATGTATGATAATTGTTCAGCATCGTTCGCTCGTTCTGTAATTGACGAACCAGACTCTGCTGCAGCATATTGTGTCGACGTATTTCGTCCTCGGTCGTCGTAGTCTCGCTACTCATTGGTTTGGGCCAATGCTGCAGAGGCGACAAGGAGGAGGATGGCGACGTTCCAGGTTCCAGTCTGGTTTCATCGAGTTGCGTCGTCGGAATGTCCGCAGATGCAACAGTCGCGATCGCGCAAGTGTACCGCGTGACGACGCCAGTGTCCGCGCTGATATCCTGATTCTGGATATTCTGTTCCTCTGGCAAAGCGTCGTCGCTTATACATAAGGGATCTTCTTTGTCGATTTCATGCGACGCGCTTGACATCTGATCCTCGAACGGATCCTTGTTGGATTTAACGTACGGGATAAAAGTCGGATAGATTTGAGATCGATTATCAATCGTCGATTTAGACGAGAAATAACTTTCACATCGCGGACTCGTTCGGAAGACCGGTTCGCGCTGTTCCGGCAACTGATGGCCGGAAATTTCCTGGAAAGGAATCTTCTCCGAATATGGCATGCAAACGGTATCTTCCTTGACGAGATCGCACGCATTCTTGTTCGCTAAGGGCAGGACCTCATTTCTCGAGGCGATATCAGTCGTTACAGCATAATTCCGATTGTGGTCCAGAACGAAATGGCCCGGATCCCCGGTAGGATGATAAATCAAGTCTGATGTCGGAATAACGTCATTGTATTGAGGGGTCCAGTGTTCTTTGGCTTCCACTTCCGGTTCGTTATGGGTTTGAACAGACACGTTATTGTACGCAGACGGCGGCCCCTTTGCGACCCTAGGAACCACTCGAAACACACGTTCCTCTCCAAGATGACTATCGTCGTTGACACCCGTCTGTATGGCCACGGACGAGCTGCCTTTGAGCATCGCATCGATCGGTGCGTTTCCGGCAAATGTAATTCCTGATGAATCCTTGTTATTGCATACCGTGGCTAATGATTTAAAGATGTCCTTCTCGCTGCGGACATCAGATTTATCTCGAACTGGTTCCTCAACTGCGCAATGCGGCTCGCTCGGATGGTACTGAATCTGTGGTTTTTTATCAGGGAACATTCTGAAAGAGATCTTCCCGTCTACCACGCCGAGGTTCTCGTTCAACGGCGCCAAGTTCTTGCGATGCGCGTTCGAGTATTCGTTGCGCTTGTGAGATTTCTCGACGCTCTTGGCTTCCGGAGCGGTGTTCTTGCCGATGAAGGGCGCGAACTGCTTGCAAAACTGCCGATAATCGAGCCGTCCGTTCTCCGTGACCGTCTTGTTCGATCTGTTCTCGCTTCTGTCTTGCTCGATCCACGGTGGTCGAGGAAAAGCAGACTTATTCTCGCTCGTATTGAACGTCGACGGTTGGGATTGACTGTTGTCTCGGTCGAACATCTTGGCTTTCTCACGTAAAGAATTTCCAGATGACGGTATATTGTCTTTCTTCCAATGATGACCAGGCGGGGACTTTGGGGTTTGTGGCTTCTCGATCTTCCGAAACAGTGACGAAGGCGCGTGTCTGAAGCCCGCGTCCGATTGCGGTACGTTTGCGTTCGCGAACGGAAAACCGTTGTGTACCGCGCCGCCAGCGGTCGGCGTCTTCTTACTCGCCGAAACTTGAGGAAACGTTTGGGGTGGTTCCGGGAAGCGTTTCGTGGTGTTTTGCAACTTTGGTGACGACTTGTCGGTCGCATCGTTCACGGACGAGGGCTTATCGAAGACGGTCTTGATGTTGGAGAACCGACTGTTCCAATTTTCGTTCGTCTGCGACATATCCGTCGCCTTGATGTAACCGAAAGGCTTGGCGAAGGCGGGCACGGCGTTGTACGTCTGCGTCTCGTTGTTTCGGTTGATCAACGCCAGGAACTTCTTGTCATTCTCCGTTTTCGGCTGGAACGACGGTACGCCGAGATTCGCGCCCGCGGTGACCTTGTCGCCCACGTTGATGGGACGTCGCAGCAACACGCAGCCGGGATTGCCGTAACCAAGACTGTCGGCTTGTAGCTTCAGGTAGCTCGGTATGTCAATAGTGTTGGCGCGCTTAATCTTTGACTTTTTCGACGCGAACTTGTTGCCGCCGTTGTTGTACCTGCTGGCGCTGATCAGTTCCGCGCGTTGTCGAAGCGCCGCCGCGAGTTTCGTCACCTGACTCTGCTCCTCGCTTGCCCTCCTGATCGCAGTTTCCTCGTCGTCGCTCACCTTCTCTTGGTAATTGTCGACGCCGTCTCGATGTCGCGTCGGGCACGTATTCGGTTCATCCGCTGGTCTGAGTGCAATCGCCGGCCGATCCACGTAACTAATCTGCGGCGGGATCACCGGTCGATACACGCCGGTATCCTTATTCTTGTCGCGCAACGATTGTCGCTGATTAATCACGTCCTTCGTGTATTTGTCGTGAATTTCCTCCACAACATGCGGCCTCTCGGCGCTCGTCAAGTTTCGCGAGGCGGGCAGCAGTGGTTCGGGTCGCTCAGCCGGGAATACCTGGTCGTTGAATCTGACCAGGTCCGCGCTGCTCTCCTCTAGCTGCCTCCTCGCGCGCGCAATCTCCTCGGCGGAGACGCCGATGGTGTGCCTGACCGGGCGTCGTCTTCGTCCGGACGGCGCAACGCCGCTCCGCGCCGCGACGTCAGTCGTCCTATCGCCCTCGTTGTCAGCCGTCTCTCTCTCCTCCACCGGCACCTGCAGTCGCGACAACAGGCTCGACACCAGCCGCAGGAGGTGTAGTTTACTCGTGGGGTCCGACACTCCGCCGTGCTTGGCGAGCGTCGCGACGTCCGTGCGCTCGAGCGTCTCGCGCAAACGAGAGAGCGCGGTCTGGATGTCCGACAGCAGCAGATCCTCCAGGAACTTGAGCTCGTCCTTCCTCGATACGGGCACGTCGTGGTCGCAACCGTGATCGCTGCCGAGCAACGCCTGTTCCATAGAACGGCGCGCCCAGGATCGGTCGCCGATTCCGTCGGTGCCGACGCCGACGCCGAGTGACGACGTCGCCGTCGGCTCGTCGCCGCCTCGCCGATAACCCGTCGCCAGGGACAGCTCGAGCGCCTCGCGCAGACGTTCTACCAGTACCGGCAATGAATTCCACTCACCGACTGCGGCGTTGGAACCGCTGCTGATGCGACGCTGTTGCCCGTCTCCGTCGCCGACGGTGCCCGCCAACGGCACCCCTACACCCGGTTCCGCCTGCCTCGCGGCTATCCCCGACACTGGCACGCCGTCGTCCGACGACGCGCTCCTCGTGACGGTCGCCAGCTCTGCTAGGAAGAAACAAACCGGACGTTTATTTAAAATTATTCGCGTAATCACATCGAATCTATTAGATTATTTAATAAAGTAGATCATATATTGATTATTTAATAAAATAAGTATATCATATATTTATTGTACTAGACAGTTATTATGTGACTGTTTGATTTAAAAAATTTCCAATTAAAACAATTATTGCATTTGTAGTATTTTTTCTATTTTCTACATTTGTCAATTTTGTTCTATTGCTAGAGATATAATTAAATTTCTTCATACTATATTTTAAAAGTGGCCAATAAATTTTAATGATTTTTACTTATATTATATGTATATATGATGACTAGATTGTTATATAATAAATATTTTTAGCAGCTCCAATATATTTAAGTATAGTTTATAAATACTCCACGGTATTTTGTATTAGATTCCATTATAATAATAAGTATGAGTTGTTGGCGCGAATAATTATATAAAAATATTACATAAAATTAATAGAGAAACGCAAACTCCGTAACGTTGGAATAAAATTGCACTTTTACGCAAGTGTGAAAATACATACCTACTGTATTCTCAGACTACGTGGAGAAAATATACCAGCGGCAAAATACTGCTTCACTAGTCGAATAGCGGAAGAAAACTCACTGCTTTTCTGCCAGAGAACGATCGCTATTTTTAATCCGCGATTGAAGAGTCCGAGCATAAATCTCGACAAGTGGTGCTTCTCGAAGACTGAATTATGTACATTCGATTATTCGCGTCGATGATTTACACATTCTCGCGTTTTGCTTCCTGAAATTACTTTAGAACGATTTATTGTTTAACAGAGATGCGATCATCGTTAAGATCCTTCAAACTTCCGACATTCGTCTTTGAAAGCACCGTTGCATGTCACGCTCTAAGCTCGGATTACAATTGTCGCATAGATATAACGCGCAGCTGACAAGAAACGTGGATTACTCTAAAAGCGTGATTACTCTAAAAAGTAATGTCAATGACAAAACAACTGAAGAAAACACTATTTGACGTTCACATAAGTGAAGAAAACACCATTCTGATATTCGCGTAATTGAAGAGAACTGAAGAGAACACTATTTTCCTACCGAAATAATTCCTTGTTTAGTTTACGTGAGAGATCTGTAAATTTTGATAAACTTTATTCTTTCCGTTTAGACCGGACCGAAAGGAGAAGAAGAAAACGCGTAATCTTCAAACCGCGACACCGCGTTCTCCACTCGCGCTTCGTGCTCCGCGAGGAGACCCCGCGTTGTCGAGATCTCGCACGTCCAGCTGCCGCGGCACGTCTCTCTCCGGCAAGTCAACGCGTTGCGCGTTTTAAGAGCCGTGTCGCGGGAGCGGCTCGCGCGCGGGACGCGCGCGCGAGGCAGTTTGTTAGAAGCATTGTAAAACAACCGGTTTCGCGCGTGTGACAATCCGTCCCGCGCATCGCATTTGTCGTCGTCGCGAAATCCGTACTGCCACGATATCTCGGCCGCTATCACTTAATCGCACCGTTAATCTTCTTCCCCTGGGGATGTGCGGCCGCGGCGGTCGGACGATCGCACGAAGCGCGAAAACGCGAGGAGTGGGTACCCTGCACAGCAATGAGTTTTCACGCGCTATCGGAACACAGTATTTTTACCCGGTTGCGATCGACTGCCACTAACTGCTGCCGCGAGCGGACGCGCGCATTTCTTTGTAATTCGCGAAGGGAGAAGAGAGAGAGAGAGAGAGAGAGAGAGAGAGAGAGGAAGAGAGCGGCGGAGGAGATCGCGACCGAACACGCGCGTTGACCGGCTTCGGCTATCGCGTGCGCGCTCGCTTTATTTAAAACAACGCACGGGGATTCTCTCTTCGCGCGGGGATTTATTTTCGGGCGCTCGTTCGACGCCTGTGCAGCTGCTGTACGAAGCGAAGCGAAGCGGGGCGAGGCGAGGCGAGGCGAGGCGAAACCGCTCGCGCGCACACCGCGAAACTACCCGCGTGTACAAAGCGAGTCACAAAGCCGAAAACGCATCTTTCTTTATCGTGCGACTTTGCAATGGATATCGTCTAATAACAGCAGCTTGCGCCTCGTCCGCGCCATTAATCAGGTTGTTGCGTCATTATCGTATCGTAATGCAACCGCGTGACGTTCTCGTATTTTTATTTTTGGAAACGAAGACGTTGTAGGGACAACGGTTGCGAAACAATCATCAGAATCGAGACTATCTGTCGCTATGACTTGACAGAAACGACGCTCTATTCTCGGTTTTCTCTTTAATGATGGCTGAAACACCTCCCGTTTACTCCATCAAAGATTAATTATAAAAAAAAAGAATCTTAAAATTTGATAAAAAGAATCTAAATTCTGTTTAATCCGTTACTTTACTTAAGAATAGGATAAGGTGGCAGGCGAATGTGAGCACAGATACATAACATTGGTTGCACCCCAATTGCTGCGTTCTACTTTGCTCCGCCGTTCATACCATTTCTCTTTCCGGACGGAAAAGCTTTCATAGCGTAGCCTTCTTTTCGCAGGTTGTAATCATGTCCGTATCCCGAAACAATATTTTTTTTATTCGCCTAACGGAACCGAGATCTTTAAAATTATAGCGACAATACGGATTTCTCATTTTGTACATTTTTAACACATCAACGTCCAGCTTGTGGCATTTCTCCTCTACTGGATCTTCTTTGTGCTAATTTTTCTGCTCTCTTTCTTCCCACATTATTTTGTCTTGTTTTATCTCCGTTCATTGTCCCACTCTAAGCGAATTTTGTCCAAGCTATTTCTATATTCTTTTGTCTTTCTCCTCCTTCCACCATTTCTGTCTCTTTTTCTCGTTTTTATAATTCAATAATTCTATTTTTAAGAACGCTATTAGGCTCTGTTGGACGTAATGATATTTCATATTCCGGGAATTTATATCGGGCATTTCCATTGTAGTATCAGGTAACTGTGTAATTGTATATCGCCGCTCGAGAACGTAAGATTTGTAAATAACGCGGGAACCTGTAGCGCGACCGAAATAGTTCGCGCGTAAGAAAGTTTAGATTTCCTTGAAACACAGCGCGAAACGCAGATCCGCGCCGGACTATCCGCTGACGTCGCTAGTCAAATAAACGCGTGAACGTCTATGCGAATAATGGTAGCGCTAACGCAAACACATGTTGACGACTTGGTGAGCGACGCCGATTGGTTCCGACAAGCGCGATAAGATAAACACGCGTTGCGTCAGTTTGTGCGCAATTTCTTTAAAATTAATAAAATTTTCTATTTTAACCGGCGCGAGATGTCCTAGAAACGCCGAATTTAATTTGAGACAAATGGATTTTCAGCTTCGCATCGAGGCGAAAATTAATTTTCCTCAACTAAAGAGTCAATCGGAAATCAACGGAAACTAAGTTCTCAAGAGTTGCGGCCTCCCTCGCGATTTAGCCCTCGTAATACCAAGTATAATCAAATTGTATTGTTTATCTAGATTCGGCGCGCTTAAATCCCTCTCCCAAGTTTAATTATACCAAGGTGTCTAATGTTGGAAGGAGGTAACAGAAACAAGATGGCACAGGACCAAATTTTCCAATTCTTAGAAACCGGAGAGTGTGCCTACGAATTCTGGCGCACTATTTCAGCGGTATACTCTTCTACAATGTATCGTTGTCCTAATTGTGTTACAAACGTGTAACATTTTCGAAATTCCTTAGCCTTTGACGTTACTGAATTTCAGTCGATCGAAACTATACGATGCAAATTTGCAGCCTACAACTCTTCTCAGATCAAGGTTATAAATTCATTAATGTTTAGTGATAATGTTTGTATTGTTGTTTTAATTGCTTAAGTGCAGAATTTGTTGAATCTCAAAACATTTTAAATTTAACGATTTCCTCACAGAAATTTTTTTATACTTAAGGATTACTAAACTCTCGAAGTCTCTCTTCGCTTCTCGATACTTTACTCGATTGATCGAAGTGCGCATCACCAACCTGAGGCCGACGTTTCCTCTTCTTGCGTCTCTTCGCGGCTCGGCGTCTCTTTCGCTTCCACCTCCTTAATTTCCTCCCGTTCTTTCTCCTTTACTTCTTCTCGTTTTTTTTCCTCAACTTCTTCTAGTTCTTTCTCTGAGTCCTTCGTAGACGATTTTTCCGACAGCTCCGAGCTATCGGACTCCTCTAGCGTGCTCGCTACCTCATTGCTGACTTCCGCTGTTTCCGTGGTCTCATCTTGAGTGTCATCCTGCCCCGACGCGTTCTGCGAATCTGTAAAAGCGAGATTGAAGATAATAATCATTCGGCAATACAAGCGCACGTACGTTAATCGGCAAGAGATGAGAAGCGATCATCCGCAATGAGAGATGTTTCTTTTTGATGATGAATGAATGCGACGGGGCTTAAAAGATTAAAGTCCTCGATGCGTTAGTCGTAACATTTTATGCGTCATGGCAGAGAATGCATGATATCTGTACAATGTTTCCAAATTTTAGAATCGCATTCAATTTTTATGTGAGTAAGTTAAACTGGTAATTACACAAGATAAGATGCAACGATCTCTCATTATACTTTTTTAAGTATTTTAATAATTTAAGGTATCATATTCAAAGAAAATATCTATAAAATTACAGGATAAAAATGCGTTTCTGTTTTTTAATCTCAGTTCTGTCGACAAGAGAAGAACAAATGATTCTTATTATTTTTGGTCATTTCGCAGAGAGGCAGAGTTTTATAAAGATCGATGACGTAGCACGGCGAACGCTTCTTGTTAATAAACATCATCAGTGCAGTGGCGAACACAGCGGCATTATATGTATATCGCGGAAATGCGACAGAATGTAAACTGTTTGCACCCCAGAGGCAGTAGACAGAGGTACATTTTGATTGTGCGAGAATGCGGACGTCCAGAATCTTTTGGTTAATACGCTCTGCATTCTGTTACACATTACGTTGATCATATTGAACATTACATTTTTGCACGCATACGCTGAATTATGCTCGTGACTTCCCGTGACTTCCTCCACTGACACTCGTTTATCTATCTACGATGATACTCAAGCAACATGGTCGTGACAGAGCTCGTAAAGGGGCCCTCACCTTCTATTTCCGACATTTCGGCACGCCGCTTCGACTGGACGTCTGAAAAAGTAAACACAGCTATTAGGAAAAGATAATATTTGCAATTTTATCTTTTTCTTACCGACAATTTTTATAAAATTCATATAAAATTTATATTAAAAAATTGCCATTTTATTTAAAAATATTGGAGCCACAAGATTCTTTATTTTTCCAATTTTCAATTTAAATTAACTTGACAATACACTCCACTCCGAGTCGGTTTTTCCAAATCCTTGGTAAACTAACTAATAGTTAAATCATATATCTGTCTTTGTTTTATCTTCAAATTAGACAAGTTCAGATGTATGATTTAACTGTTAGTTAGCTTCCAAGAAGTTGAAAAAACCGATCCTAAAGCATTTTAATTCGTTTACAATGTAAAGCTATATTACCTTACAAGGTTGTAATTTTATTTGTATATATTTATACATATATTTTTTAATTATAAATCAAAATTTATTACACGTGTTGTTGGGTGTCATTGGTATATTTTGATGTTTGTATCTCGATTGATAAATTTATGAAAAAAAATCATCAAGCGATTTTAAGAATTAATTCAGAGATACAGTCGCTTATTGCAATGAATCTGATGTCATGCCAGACATGCAGGGATCGCAATCGGATTAGAGTTTAGCCGATCGCGTGGCGCGCAAATCAAATGCCTACCTTCTTCTTTGCGACGTTCTCAGATTGAGAGACCTGCTCTTTATCGAAGCGGGAGAGCGAAATTGAAGAGACGGTACGCAGTACACGCGATACGCGGCGTTCGTTCTAACGAGGTATCGTCGTCGGCACTTTCGAGGCTTTGAGGGCCGTTTCGCGCGAAAATAGCTTTGACCCGTTTTTCGTACGTTCGGAAATTAGGAAGAAGCGGGCTAGACAGCGCGCTGATTTGCACGCGGGACGACCATGATAGGTAGGCGGTAGTGGCGATCGCGGTGTGTGCCACGAGGTCGCACTTTATAAATAGGCCGGGCGAGTTGCAGCGTGTAGGTAGACGCCTCCGAATGCTACCGCGAGGAAGTGCTCGCGTTTCGCTCATCACAGAGATTCCTCCTTGAAATTACTACGCGTGATCTTTCGGACTTTAACGACGAATGAATGGAAACGTTGGAGAAATCAATCGAACCGAGGAATCAGGATTTCAAATGAAAAAATTTTGTTCCCTTCCTCTCCATCGCGATTTACTCTATTAGTTCTTTTGATTGCGCTAAAAAGTAATTAAAAGATCTCGTATATACAAGGATTTTGAAAACAGTGAATTTTTAATTCATTGTTTTCAAAATTTAAGAAATATAATTGTTTTTTTAATCAATTTAATCTGCTCGACACTTTCAAATTAATTTTCTTAAATTTTTGAAAAAAAAAGAACATATTGTGTTATTATTCCTAGAGAGTACATAATGATTTATACATGTTTTATATATGTTTCCTAAATGTATCTAAAACATTAGATATATTTAGAAAACGTGTAGAAAACCAACACGTGCTACTAAGGATTGCTACCGAATTGTCCTTTTATTTAGTTTGGCAAAAAGTTCTCACAAAGCTGATAGAAATACAGACAGGCGAATGTCCAAACACTATAAAGACACTTCAAATATATTTTGAAGCCTTATTATAGATATATGTATACACTTGTTTGTCTTATAATTTTTTTTTCTATCTCAAAAGACTCGTAGAAATTAAATAATAATTTGTTTTATTTTGCTTGATAATACCCTTTTCTCTTTTTTTTTTTAATAGACGAGTAACTTGCTATTTAATTTGATTTGACCACACTTTCTTTATTCAGGATTATTCGTCATATGTGGATCGCGTGTGTTTAAACTGACTTCAATCCAATTTCGTCCCTGTTTAATGTTTAATCTGACTTTAATCATCCTTCCGATCCTATTTGCCGTTACCATACGTTCCGATCGCGCAGCCGTGACTTTTAGTAAATGATTCTATGTGGCAGCACGCCAACGATCACTTTACTATCCTGTTACTTGAAGCTTGCCGACTCACGACATGACGGCCTCGTCGAATTTTCGCTTCGTCGACGGTCACGTATTTTCGGATACAGGAATGCAGTTTCCGTAGACCGCGCTCCCGTTTTCGGACTTGGCGAAATTGCCGAAAAGCGTTTCACGAAACCGCGGGATATCAAACCACATGAAGAGAAATATAAAGTTTTAGGTACGCATTTAAAATTATTTCGATGTAGTAGTGTAAATGTAGTTATAAATATATTAATTGCGTTTTTAGAACACAACAGAACTCAATTCAATCGTTTCCTTTTTCTTTTTATTGATGATTAAAAACGCAAAAATACTATCGTGAATTTTTTATATCAGATATTATTTTTTATTGAAAAAATATTTATAAAGAATTTTTAGATATTTTGTGTGTATGCCAAAAGTAACGACGCATTTAGAGTAAAAATAACGTTTATGAACGACAAACTATTTATGCACTTGCAATAAACAAGATTCCCAAATGATTTCTGAACATTTCTCCTGTAATTAATTTTTATTAAACTAGGCACAAAAAATCAATATTTTAATAATAATGAATTATCTTTCATCATAACCTAAATTGTTATTTTATAATTAATTTCTTCAAGATTATTGAATATATGTACCATTAAATTGTTCCCAAAAATTAATACTGAAGATTAATATAATTAAAAATAATTTACGTTGTAGGTACATATATTAAATCAAGAAAGCTTTCTATAAACTACTTTCTATATACTACCACCACATGGCAATATTATTCCTTTGTTCCTTTGTTCTTGAAAGGACTTGGTAATCATTCATTTTCGTTTTATCTTCACCTTTATTGCAACAAACGTAAACAATAATACTATTATAATTTCAAGTAAAATTACTTTAGGAAAGGCTAAAGAGATAATAAATTTTTCAGTTGTCTTTTTTAACGATATCAAATATCGCATTCCGAAAAACCTATCAATAATTACACAAGAATTCAGAATTAATCACCGATTTTACGAAAACGTTTTTAACAATTGCAAAATACAGTCCAAATATAAATACGTCACGCGCAACCAGTTGCCTGATCGCGTTCGAAACGGGCGAAAGACCAATTGCTGTTTCGCGGAAAATGCCGAGATCTCGGAGGAAGGGCGGATGCGAAAGGGCTGATTTTACCTTTAAGGACCGGAGGACCAGCGTCGGCTGGCAGTAGGAGGCCCAAAGCCCTCGGGAGACTGCAGCGAGCGGCCGGCTCGCCACCACCGAACTCTCGTCGTTCCGGTGGTTATTGCTGGTGGCGGTGGTGGTGGTGGCCGACGGCGCTGGATGATGCTCCGCTATCAACGCCGCCGTTAAAAGCATAGCGTCACCGGACCCAAATTAGACGGCCCGAAATAGCGGAATTATTGGCGGTAGTATAGCATAGCCGGCTTGGCCACGGCATACCGCGGTACCCGGCCTCGGTGTACGAGCGGAATACGGTTCGACACGCTTCCGCTACCGGTATATGCAACTCGATGCGACGGATTCGTTCATCTGGCATCGGCAGACCCAAAGACATTACGATGTGCAAAACGATTTTCCTGTGCACCGAAAAAAGTGCAAGTGTTATGACGTTGCTCAAGAGAAAGAGAAATTGTGTCAGATTAAAACGAATGTTACACAAGAACAATTCACCGTGTATTAAAATTGATTGAATATCAACGTAATTGACTCTTGACTGAATTAATTGTTAGAATTTGTGATTTCGAATAAATAAAAAATTACATTTAAACATACATAAAGATTTAAATATTTCAAAATCTTCAATTTTTAATTTTAATTTAATTTTTTATTTCACGTGAAATAACAAACTACAAGTTCTCCTGAATTACTTTTGAAATCATAAATATTGTTGTGACAGGCATTGTAACACATGTAATTATTTTCCAAACATATTATCATAATAATTATATATGTATAAATCATTTTCTTAAGTATTACACTTCACTTTCTACCTATTTAAACGTAAAGATAAGTGTCACTTAAGTAATTTTCTGATTACTCGTTTAAACTTTCTTACTTGCTCTAAATTGAATTATTTCTTTAGCACATATTTCCTCAAATTATATAACAAATTTTGTTATATAAAATATAAAGTAAAATAAAAATAAAATTTGCTTATCTATGTATTAAAATAAAGTTTGCAGCGCGACAATCTTTTTCCTCATAATTCAGCTCTTTTGCAAGTCAGTCAAGTTTTTCCAATAGGCTCGTAATTCTATTTTCATGACTGTAAATCGAGTCATCAGCTCACAGTACATTCAAGAGGCAGTCCAAATCGCCTCTGCAACTATTCGGAAATATTTCGGGAACTTCAGAGGCTCATCGCACGAAAGTTATCTCGTTTGCCGGCATCGATGTCACCCGCATGCCATCTCGCGTGCCATGCAATCCATGCGTTCGCACACTTCGTTATTGAACGCGTTATGTAGAATGGCCGATTCATCGAATAATAAAGAAAGAAAAAGAGCTTTACAACATACCATGAAGATATCTCGTAATTTTAAATCGACTATTAATTTTAATAGTCATGAATAAAGGAAAAAGATAATTTTTAAATTAAATCTCAAGAATGCGAACGTGTAACAATGCCATATTTTTCAACTAATTTTGAACAATTTATGCAGAATTTAATTTCAATCAATTTAATTTTAATCTGAAGCTTAATCGTGAAAGATATACAATGTTGAAAATGAAAAAGCAATAAAATGTAGAATTTCCTTAATGCTTTCCTCGTTAAGGAAATATCTGAATCGTCTAGAAAGTTTCTTTCCGTTAAATATCAACATGATGAGTATGATATTTATGTTTAACAGAGAATTTAATTATTCAATAAGTTCTTTAATCAGATACCGATAAGATGTATGTACATACATATAAGATATGTGTAACTTAAAAAGCGAGCAACAGAAGTCGGCGTGGGGCAAATGGGGGAATCGGATCAGCTGATTCGACGTAGACCTTTCTCGTCAAGCCGTTCTCCGTTCCTCTAAGCCTTTTTCTCTCATTCTCTCCCGTCGATGACCATCGCGATGACAGCCCCACCCGCGACATCACCTTCTCTCTCTCTTTCTTTCTCTGTTTCTCTCTCTCTCTCTCTCTTTCTTGCTCTTTCTCTCTCTCGCCGAGGTAATGCACGAGGTCGTCTGTCCGTTGGTGGAAACCGCTTTCCAAGCGGAGCCTGTTAACCCACTCGAGGCCCCAGTACACTCGCTGCCTTCGGTCCCACATGTCGCACGGTGCGCGAGTGCGCTTTCGACGCATGCCGAGGATTTCGCAAACGTTTTGGCAATTCCGACCTTGAGCCGAGCCTGCTGGTCATAGGTAAATTTCCCTCAAAGCTAGCAAATCCTTCGGGATTCAAAAGTGTGCGTCAAGGCCGGCCGGAAGACACCTGTTTTTTTTAGGTCACGCTAATGGCTGCGACATTGCAATTCTATAAAATTATATTAAAGCAACTGTCGTCAAATCAAATCTATAATTTTATCCACGATGATGTCACCTGTAAAGATCCATTGTTGTTCTTCAAATAATAAAAAATTAAAAGGATATCTGGATAAAGTGTCTAATAACGCATAAAAATTATCTTTTTAAAGTCTGTGTTAGTGTGTGGCCTGCGCTTCTTATATTACTAGTCGTATCATTTTTCTTTTCAAATAAAAACGAACGTGTCTTGAAATAAGGAATAAAAATAGTATAGTACAATTCGCAAAGAACTATTAATCCGATCGCGTAGTCTATAATTTTGCTTTGCCGGAAACGAAGACGGTAATGCAGTGCTTTTCATTCGAGTGGCCCAGATTTCGGCGAGCCGGAACTAGGTGATCTAGGAAAAGATGAAGGGATGGTTCGACGCCTTTCGCAGCGACGGCGGTCCAACGCTCTACAGCTACAGCAACCGCACTCCCGTCACCGGTGACGTGCCCCTGGTTATCGTATTCGTCATATTCGGCACTCTGTTTACGGCGTTTCTAGTCATATTCCCGGGCGTCAGGAAAGAGGTGAGCAATTTTCCACTCCTTCGTCGTGTCCGTTCGTGACCGGCGTTTTAAGTCAATTACGTATTGTCTGGCGTGTAAACCTGGTGTTTCTCCCGCCGCAGCGGTTAACCACATTTCTCACGGTTACCCTGAGCCTCTTCGTGGGTGCGACAATTCAAGGTTCGTGCACTTTGTCTACTTTCCAAGTCAAGGGGCCTTGGCTGTCAGTGGCGTAACTAACTGATTGGCCTCGCGAAGCTTGAATCGCAAGAGCTCGATGAGACTGACAAAAAAGAAATTAGAAGAAAAATAAAAGAAATGGTAAAAAGAGAAGAGATGTTAATAAGAAAGTGAAGAAAATAAAATTATTAAATGAATTCATCTACGTATCTTGTAGCATCAAATCATAATTATATTTTCTTCGTGCGATATGTTGTTTACTATTTTTAAGCACGAAAGATTGTAAAAGATGAGGAACAAAATAATCGAGATTGAAATGATTTAAAATAGAATTAAATATTGGTTACGCCACTGTCCGCTTGTAGTATCTGCAGTAAACCGCGTGTTTAACGCTAAAGACGCTTCTTTGACTGTCAAATAAAATTGCTATATTTATCCCCGGAATTAATCGAGATTAATCACAAACGTAACGTAATTGTGAACGCACGGAAGAATAACCGTTGTGCTCTCTGTGTGCGCGTAGTGGCGCAATACGGTTCATCCTGGCATACGAGCTCCGCTACCATTGTCAGCTCTTACAGCGCTTTCTCCAGGCATAAGGCAACGGCCGACATCGGCGGTTACATCGGTTTGATGCACATCAATATAACGTATAGGTGTAAGTTTTAGTTAGAAAGCTAGATATCTGCATCTTTTCACGCGTGGTTTTACGATTCATTTTCCTCAAGACATCGAAATTATGACTGATCAAATTGATAGAGAAGCTTAAAAATTAAGATTTTCAAATTTTCAAATTTTGCGCATTGCAATTTCCAATTTCCAAATCAATCTGTCTGTGTTAACTAGATTTTATCATTGCAGTGTCACCAAATAACGAGCAAACGAACGGCGACGTCGAGTACAATGAACGATTCTGGTGGCGGAGTTCCGGCGAGATGAGCAGCGCCTTCAAGCAGGCCCTTTACCAGGGAGCGCCGTTCCCCATCGTCTCCTTGGCGGAGTACTTCAGTCTCCATCAGGAGGGCTTCTCCTGGGGCTCACGGTATCGCGAAGCTGGATACTACGCCTCGATAATGCTATGGTATATCACTCCGTGATGAAATATCTTTATAAGAATCGTTTCCAGAATCTTACAATTTCTCACTTGATGATTAACTTTCTTACGCAGGACCTCTTTCGCCTCATGGCTAATGATGAACTTGTTACTTATGGTGGTACCACGCTACGGGGCATATGGCATGATCATTACGGGTTTGTGCATGCTGCTAACAAACCTGATCTACACGGCACTTTTACCAGGCGAGCCTCTAATAGCTCACATCGAGGGCTCGATCCTCTCCTTCAACCTGGGCTGGAGCTACTGGTTGGTGTTATCAGCTGGTTCGTGTCTTTGCGTTCAAACAATTCGATAACACTCGAAGATATGTACGTGATCGCGATTTCTTTTCTTTGCAGGTGCTGCGTGTCTCTTCGCGGGACTGATAATAACAGCTATAGACATGATCTTCCCCCATCAATTCTCGACTATACTCGAGGTCGACTACGATACGCCGTACGATAGGCATGTCATTATAGAAGAGAGTTTTGATACACGCAACGTTAGGCGGAAAGTTCCCAAGATTGAAGATTCGTTTGGCGATCGAATAATGAGGTTCACGTTACGATCAGATCAACCGAGTTTAATTAAATTATGATTCCAAACCTTGCATTCTATGGATCTAAAAATGTTTCAGTCAATTATCGTCCAAACTTCAAAATAGGCAGGCCGCTAAGGATGAGATGAGTGAGGGTGTTATTAATCGGGGCTACGTGTCGCACGAGTTGTCTGAATTCCCGCAAGAAATCGGCGAGGAGCCCAGCAAGAGTAACTGGTCGTATCCGTTCCCGCCAGCTACGCGCAGAACTGTTAATGGCTAATATATTTCCCAAACATTGTGGACAGCTACGATATTCGTTGACTTTCCCAAACGCCATTAAAAACATTTAGATACGCATTTTATTATACGTATTTACTATTTAATGTTAGGAAAATTATTTTATTTTATAATAAAAATAAAAATGAGACCAAAATAATGACTAAAATATGACTTAACTTGAATTTTTTGCGGAAAACCATCTCGAGAACATTCGCAATACAAATACGAATGTAAATGAAAATTTTACAATGAAATCGTAATAAATTGCAATGAAGCGCCTCAGTTTTTCTGCACGTTAGATTCAGGGAGATAAAACAGGGAGAAAGAGATGTATTTTAAAAATGTTCATAAATAAAAAATATAATACTCATGATAGATAATAAATAATAAAAAGCAGCGCTTCAGCGCATAAATATGTACATTCTACAGCAAATCGTCGAAATTCACGATGAAAGGTCGTCAAACACCGTTGACGAGTCCATTATCTCGGGCAAACGGGAAGCAAATGTAGTCGACTAGCCGAAGTTCTCGAAGTGATGGACAAAGTACGGCAGGCGCCGTGTTTTGTTGACTTCATCGCAGGCCGACATAACGCTTTTCGTCAGAGGACGCGGGCCACAGCTAAATACTCCTATTTTGCTAACCTGTAGATCAATAACATCTCATTCGGCATACGATTCCGCATATTTTCAAAACAGTACCAAACATGCACGTTATATCCAGGCCGTGCAAAAGCACGAAGGACTTTTAATTCTAAATCTCCTTTTGAAGACGTCCTCCGAGCTTTTGAGCGGCGGGAACGAATACTTAAAAACTAATATCATGAACGCACATAGCTGTGTTTCTTCTGAACAAATTTCAGAAACGACGTCATGTCCGGCCGACCGAAATGGTTGATGGCCTTCAGTCCGGTAAATATACTCTTCTTCGATAGCCTCTGAAAGTGATTCTCACATATGTACTACATATGTGAAATGAATGTTGTTAATATAAACGATTAATTTAATTAAAAATGGCAGAAGCTTTTTCATCCATCCTGTTTTGCAAAATGAATTCACTTACCAGCATAGTAGTACGCAAATCGAACTTATGAAAGAATTGCGTGATAAATATGTGTATTTCAAGTACATCCGTAACGTCCTTTCTCTCAACATCTCTGAGAACGTCGATGAACCATTCGAAATGTTTGTGCGATGGGCAGATCCATAAAAAATAGACCTGCGGGATAAAAAGAAAGTGTCACGATATTATCGGATGAAGAAACGGTAGCGTTTTCTCATTTTAAACGAGCCGTTAAATTCAACGTAATGAGTTATTTATTTCGACGATATTCCAGTTACGTTCGCGTTTCTCTTTCGCCAGTGAAACAAAACTTTCCAACAATGAAGGAACCGCCGCTTTTGCATCAACTTTACCATAATGATGTTTTTATGTTTATAAAATTTTATGTTTATATATAATTATAATTAACGTGACATTTTTTAGAAATATTTAACTTTTCAAACGATTAAAAATAGTTAACACAATAAAAAACACAATTAAGTTACTTTTCAATCTCAAAAATTATCAATTTGTTAGACTAAATATAAATAAATAAATACATATGTAGCGATCGTGGCGCAGAAAGATGTGCGCTGCTCTAAAAGCCAAAGATCCATTTTGTTTTAACTTGATTTAAAAAGTATAAATGTTTTTTAACAAATAAACAATTTTTCAACAGGTTCAAATAAAAAAAATAATTTTTAGTCTATTTGCGAGAAAATATTTTATAATAATTTATATTTTATATATAAAGAATATATCTATAGGGTATATTTTATATGAAAAAAATATCTGTACATTTTATATGAAAAAAATATATTTAGATTTTATATAAAGGTATCTTTTTAAATCTTCTTCTTAACTATTTTTTTTTTACTTGTTTTTTGTTTCGATCTGCACTCACCTTCTTACACGCAACGCCCGAATATCTATTGGTAGACGTTCCAAACACAAGATCGTTGAGCATCGAGGCGTAAGGAGTCACTCCGATGCCTCCTCCAACCATCACCGCGACCTCGAATTTATACCAATCCTGATTCCCACCACCAAACGGACCTTCTATGCGAATTTTCGGATGATCATCCTCCGGATTGTAATTGCAGGGATCGAAGTAATTACGGAGCTTCCACGTCCATGGTCCCTGAGCTTTTATGTGGCACGACAGAAAATTCTCGTGCGGTGCCGAGGTCAGCGTGAAGGAGTGAAATTCGTTGGACCTGAAAGCGGTACAGGCGAGACGCACCCACTGACCCGATAAGTACTTCAAGTTCGGAGGCCTGTAGAATTTGATCTTTATCACGTCGGAAGGTAGTAATTCCGTCTCAATAATATCCAGAGCCATGTATTTGGTTCGCAGACTGACGACCTGAAATCGATAATAATATCGATATTCGCACTGACAATGAGCGTTATTTTTGTCGCGTTATTAACGGAGCATTTTAGATAGCAGGACGCGACTTGCATTAAACAAGAATGAAATAACGCGTAACATACAAGATTTGTTACATCATACACGATCCATGCATAATTAATAAAGTTTTGTAATTATGTGTGATTACGATGTGATGCATACATATGCAAGCTACACTTCTGAATGTATATATATATATATATATATATATATATATATATATATATACATATATGTACATGCAGAGAAAGTAGGGAGTTATTTTTTTTCTTTGTCGCTGTTCTACTTTCAAAGAAAAACGCATATAAAATTACTTTGTCCAGTGCATAAATAATTGCCGGGCCGATGAAGAATATCCAGAATCGCGGTGAGCCTGTCAAACGGGCCAAACCGTGGATCAGGCAGAGTGCATATAGGACGACGTACAGACTATGCGTCGACCAAAAGAACTTGTAGGCTTTCTGCCGTATGGTCGGGTGTGCAAAGACGAAAATGATCGTCATGATGACAAAGAGAAGAATACCGGTTAAACCTGCGAAATAAAAAAATTGTTAACGTTTCCGGATGGTGAATAAAATCGCAAAATTTTTGGCGGTGCCTACCGGTCACTGTTCTGAACAGCCAAAAGGAGATAGTAGGCCGCGCGTCGCTGGGAAAGCTGATTTCACTGGTGAGGCAGCGAAGATGCGCTATCGGCTGCGTGGAAACGTGATAAAAGTTGACTATGTGACCAACCGTATGCAGCACGGAAAAAAAAAGTGCCGTACATGCTGCGATTTTGTGGAATTGTATATGCGAGTCCAGCGGAATATACTGCTGAATCGAGAATTCCTTCAGTTTCGTTAAAAGATTACGCGACATCGTTAACAGCAGAAGACTGTAGCAGAAAGATAGTGCTGCTGCTGAGCCTCTGGTTATGGCGATTCCCACGCCCATTATGTGCCTGAGATCCGTATGTTCCGCCATAAAAGAGTAATCTATGAAAAAGAGGCAGAAGATTGGAATCTCGCGATAAATAAACAGAATGCTTTCTGAATTATTCAAATATTTCAAGGCTATCTTAAAGGTGTTTAGAAATTAACGTAACATCAATAATTTTAATGTACGTTTAGATATTTTCTTTTGTCCTACTTATGCCTGACTAAGTACTCACGAATAAATCTCTCAACGAAGAGAGCTATGGTAACCACGTAAAAAACGAAGAGGTAGAATATATTCTGCCTGTTCTCCTCGAGAAAGGTCGATATCGCGTCCCACTGCTTACGCATCCAGCTCTTCGAATCCTCCGGCGGCAGTTGATCGATGTGAAAGCTAGTCATGCGAGCGACGTTCGTCGAGGTGTCGAGAAAATTCTGCTTGGCGCCTTTGCAATCGAGACCGATCGCGACGAAATCGCCCTTGTATTCCTTCATCATCAATTTGAAGTCATTGTACGTAAGATACTCCTTCCTCTCGAGACCGGCGTCCTAATGAGACGATTTAACGGTTATCAGCGACAGAAAGATACGTTTTTAGGCGAACAGGGAAATATCGGGAATCCATGAAGATAATAACGCACCTGGAACATGCCGTCGATCAGTTCCGTGACGTGATCATCCGAGAGACTCGTGGTACGGGCTATTTCCACGAGCGACCTCAGCATCTCCGACAGTTCTTCCTTGTCGATCACGCCGTTGCTATCCTTATCACACATGTCGAAGATGATGCGCAGCTTATCCTCGGTCTTGCCGCGCGAGAACAGCAGAACTGTGTCCAGAAATTCCTGGAATTTGAGTTGCTCTTTGGTGATCGTCGGACAAGGATGAAAATAGTACGGTAATGAGATAAACTGATAAAAGAGCAGCTTCGATGAAGCAAACGATAATTATACCTGGAAGGAGATCCGGCCGTCGCCATCTTTGTCGACGATGTTGAACATTTTCTTCACGAAGACCGCGTCGGGCCGCATGCCCAGGGCACTCGCGAATTCGCTCTTGGAAAGCGACGTGCGCATTACCGTGACAACCTCTCCAGTGTCACTGTCTTCGGATCGCCGCCTTCGTTCGCCAGGTCGTAAACCGAAAGTCAACGCGTACGCTTCTCTGAAGAACTAAAAGCATTCGGCGATGTTATCGAGACTGTCATAAATCTTCTATATATAACGAATACTCTAAAAGCACTTGTAGTAAAAAGCTAAATGAATTATAAAGAGAGACTGTATTCTCATACATACGTAATAATATGATCATATTCTTCTTTTTCTTATTTATCATTTAATGAAGAAATTATTGTCATTCCTTTTTGAGATGTTAATCTAGTTTTAAAGTCGCCTACATTTATAAATATGTGCATACGTGAGAAAGAAAGACGAACCTGTTCGAGTTTCTTTTGCCGGCGCTCTTTGGTTTCCGCCTTTGCCAGCATGATATCCCGCGCGATTGGCGTGAGTGTGAAATGCTTTTTTTGCGACGCCAGAAACGCCTCCAATTTCGCAATGAACTTTCTACGCGAAGCCAACGAATCGAGTTCAAGGACAAGGTCGTAATCGCGCGGTATACGTAAGAGCACTAGGGCCTTACGATGTCCGGTTTCGCTCTCCTGGAACCGCGATTAATAATTATTGGGTGCACGGAGTGACGTTAAGGAGTCAGCTCTTACTTAATGGAACATTAATTTGTAATAAATGTATTCGATAAAAAAAATTAATTCGATGATTTAATTACCAATTTTTAATTTTAATGTCATTTTGATAAATAACGCACTTTGAAATGTTTCATGGAAATAACATAATTGTTATTGAGTATGAATATTTTTATAATAAAGATTTTAGATTTCATTTCGGGGGTAGCAAATTTTTCTCTAATAAGAATTTGTCTGTAAAGTTAACCATTTTTATTCTCGCACATTTTTTCAATTTTAAGCATTCAATATTTTGATAATTATATTTCAAATTACAATTTTATTTAAGAACACTTAAAGTTAAATAAAGAATAGGAATTCAATGAGTTTTTATGTTTCAAAATATTAATTCAAAGAAAGTGCCTTATTTTATAAATTAGTTAAAGTTTACACAGTTTTTGAATATGCTATTAAAAATATCATTAATTTTTACAATTACAAGAAGGTACCTGCGATTCCTCCATAGTTATAGTATTGATGCCGCTAAAGTCAAACGTGCGCAGTTTCTCCCCCTTCCGATCGACGATGTGCAATGCTGCTTCCGGTCCGAATTTCACCTTTACAAGGCGGCGATGATTCGCGTGCAACCACTCACGTACGATCATTTTATCGACGCAAATCCGACCATCACTTCGCTTCTGGATTGCCTCTTGAAGTATTTTCAATCTGCGCCGCCGTCTATTTTGCAACTTTACCAATCCGTATCCGGCACCAGCACAGAGGATCGGGACGAATCCAAGGAACACACACGCGTAGATGTAAACGAGTTCGCTACCCTATACATATATTCCCAAAAAATTGTGTAAAATGATTTTTCCTTCATCCAAAATCACATTGTATTCGGTATAACAAAAATAGAATGTCAGAAAACCTCGCAATTGTTAAGACTTCATATTCCACAATCCCAAATTAAGAAAAGAAAAGAACAAAAAATAATAAAATTACCTGAATCGCGATAAATCAGAATGTTAAAAATGTTATCTTATTTAGCGTAAAAAACAATAAAATGTCTGAAGAGCTTCGAAAGAGCAATAAGAAGCTAAAAAAATTGAGATTATCTTAATTTAATCATAAAAATCAGAATATTGCAAAAACTCTCCGTACAAGCTAACAAGTGAGATAATTTGAGTTGTTCTTTGATACGATGCCTGTACGATGATTGTATCTCTTAAAGTATCCGATTACCTCAAAGTAGTCGTAACGCTGTAGAGGGACGCAAGGTTCGAGCATTGTCGAATTCAATTGAAAAGGTTGAGGACACGGGTCACCGTCTTGCCAAACGAACACATGTCTTTGGATCGTGTTGGGTGGTATGCCGGTTGCATTCATAATCACGTCCCAGAAAGTAATACGACGAATTTCCTCTACCTCGTTTCTCGTGAAAATGCTAAAATCGGACAAAACCGCGCGTTAGAGTGTTCTTTCTATAATTATCTCGATCGACTATGTACAATTTATTTTAAATTTCTGTATATTTAATAAATCGTAAAATATAAACAATTCCTTCGTTATACCTCGTATCAAAAGAAAGATAATCGACGCACATAAATATTAATGTAATCATTAATAAAAACAATATTCACTTACCCATTTTCCTCGTTCTCAAACCAAAATCTATCGGAGTCCCGTAAACGGAGGAATTGTTCCTTTATGACCGCGGTGAAGAGCTCGCCGGGACCGCCCTTGGACTCGAGCATCCCGCCGACATAGACGTCGACGTTGTTGAGATTGTTCGAGTAAATCTCGATGAGGGTACGTAGCAGCGATGGGTTTTTATTAAACAGTTCCGGATTAATCTCGTTCCACGTTTTGCGTTTGGATAGTTTGAACCGCACCCTGGCTGTATTGTAGTCCGGAAGACCGTTGTCACGACCACGCATGATATTTAGGGCGCCGAGGTCTCGGCGTGAAAACTCCATGGGGCCAAAGAGATTGTTTCGGATATCGGTACCGAGGAGATTGTCCTCCTTCTCCGCCAATTGCGACGCCATGCCCATGATCAGTTCCTCGATCGTGCTGTTAGCTAAAACCTCCTATGAGCATCTATGTTTAATAGGATTACAAGCTTCGTAAGAATTTAACTTAATAATTAGGTGACAAGCCTCGTAAAAATTTAGTTTAATAATTAGATTACACAAAATGTTCTATAAAACTTTAATAGAAATTTTAACGAATAAAT
Organism: Tetramorium bicarinatum; assembly: GCA_928718305.1. NCBI lineage: Eukaryota > Metazoa > Arthropoda > Insecta > Hymenoptera > Formicidae > Tetramorium > Tetramorium bicarinatum. The sequence continues at coordinate 19,309,243 of OV788324.1, forward strand.
AAATCGATTTCTCTTGAAAGGAAAATTCGAAGAAGATTGTCATTTCTTACAACCTTTTAAAATTGATTTTTTTTTTTAATATCTTGATAATTTGTTCTAGATTAAAAATTTTGAGACATTGAAATAATCACGAAAATTACAAAGATGAGAGGAGAAAAACGCTAAAATAACTTTAAAAAGATATTTAATAATTATTAAAAATTTTTATATCGATGATTAATACAGTATAAGAGTTATCGCAATAATCGATATAATTATAAAATACAAATATAAGATATGCATATATGAAAAATGGTTTCTAAAGTAACATTTCTCGAAAAGCTTATTGTAAGAGAATAAATATTTAGGTACACACTCACGTTTGAATCCCACCACGTAGAGCAAAGTCTCATAGCTGGCTGGCCCATGTTGGTCTTCCTGTATTTGCAATTTTCATCTCGCCGATATATTCCCGGCGGTATGAGAGTATGACCGAAACGAAAAGCGGCGCTTTGGAAGATATGACTAATACCCGGATGCAGATCTGGTTTATAGCCGGTGTATGATGGCAGATCCTCGTTTAGCAATGCCGGAAGGTATTCGTAAAGGATTATGTTCTGCAAGAAGGTAGTAAAACCTCACGCACTGGCAAGCGGTGCGTTTCCCATGCGGAAAATGCAAATTATGTAAATTCGGCCGGGATTCGAAACAACTCTATTCAACACCGAGACTTTTAGAAAGTCTTTATATTATTAATTACATAAAGCTCATTTCATTTTGCTTTGTTTTACTCTCTTTTCGCGCTCGATAAGAATAAAATCATCTTTATTATTTACTGAATATCCTTTGAGAGGAAAAATCAGAAGTGAGTTTTTATCCACCTGAATGGTCGCGATGACCATCTGACGTGCCTTCTGAAAAACTTCCTCGTCAGACATGCCGGGATGCTCTCTCTGCACACGAGCCGCTATGACATTGTGGTACCGATAGAACAAGATGCCCAAGGCCAGCAGCGGCGGATGCTGATTCGTTCTCGGATCGCCGAGGACTGCGCAATGCGATTAATTATTAGGCCACTTTCGCAAGAGTCAGAAAATTGATTGCGCGGGGAAAGTAAAATGCGCGGAGGCGCGTAATAAAACAGGCACGAGCGCATGCGGTTGATGCAAAAATTACGAGTAACAATGCAAAAAAGCCGCAACGGATCGGCGCCCGATAACGATCGTGGATAATAACATAATACTTAATTAGTGAGAAGATTCAAATTATGTAAGCGTCGGATGACTACCAGAGCGAACCCGTTGCGCGAAGAAAGTTATGATTTCAATAATAAAATGAACGAATGATGTAATAATATATCGGATCTTCGTTTCGCATACTTTATAGGTGGAATCAATTTTTTCCTCACAACGAAAGTGTACAATAATTCTTAATAATCAAGTGAATACGGAAGCTTCTCGCCAGTTAAACTTTTCAGCCAGCAACAAGCAGGAAAATCGCTCCGACAGGATGCTTTTCATTCAAACAAAATTTTTCGCAGATCTCGAGATCGTGGAATAAAAGTTGAGAAAAGTTACAGTGCGCGTGATTAAAAATCGATTAGATAATATTCAGCTTGGGTGGCGCGCGATTACGAATTTCTCGAGAAAGTCCTCGGGGCTATTTATAAACTAAATTTCTACACGTAGATCCTCGCTTACGATACAGGCGCTCCGGGCTGAGCATTCGCATGACGTGCGGCACCGCGAGATTGAAGAGGGGCGCGCGCATGGTGTTCCTCACGGGAAACTGTCTTGTTTGCTCCATGAGAAGGCTGCCGTTCCTGAAGGCGCGCATTATATTGGCCCATGCCTCGCTGCTCGAATAGACGAAGCTGCCATCAATCCAGCTCGTGACTTTATTTATCTGCAATCTCACGTATTCAGAGCTACTTCTCACGGATCGCTGTCTCGGGGGATCGGTGAAGCATTTAACCGCTCCCGATCGAAGAAAAAAAAAAGAAAAGAGAGAGAGAGAGAGAGAGAGAAAGAAAAAAAGAGCGGAATGTTGTATTCCGCAACAAGAATCGTCGTGGTAACTATCGTTAGATCAATTAAACCTATGACCGATCAAATGACCGTTTTCAAACAAAGAAATAAATTTGTTTTGTCATTTTGTAAAAATTGTTTAAAAATTATTTAATAAATTTTAATCCAATTTAAAAAAATTAATCCAGTATCAAATTGACTATTATTTGCATTCAATTGTAAAAAATGTAACATTTTTTCAAAGATTTTTTAAAGACCGGTCATTTGTCCAGATAGGAACGCATGCAGAAAAATTTTAGCATTATTTTAATTTTAAAATATACAATGTATGATATATTGTGTAATAAGTCCAAATCTAACTTTTAAAATCATGAATTCTAAATTTAATTATTATAACATTATTATTACATATAGCAATCTTTAAAAAGTTTGATGCCTAAAACAAATTCTCATATAATTGTATAATTAGAGCGAATCATCTTAGCACAATCATTTTTTGCGAAATGCTATGAATGGAAAGAAGCAATAATAGTGCATTTATTACAAAAGTTTCCTATCTGCGTGACCGGTCACTCAGTAGAAATAGGTACACATGAAGTGTCGGTAGGTTTAGTTGTTAAACGTGACTGTAATTTGGAGATGAAGATCGATTCGATGGACGTGCGGTATCGTTATCATAACCAGCGAAAGTCAGATAATGTCGAAAGTCTACCGCTCGCGGAAGTAAAGAATCCGCGTTGACCCGGTAACACTCGAGAAAAGCGGGAATTACCTGTTCCCGCGGACTGTTGGGGCTGCGCCCGGTTTGACGATCGTAGTCCGCACGGAGGAACGGTATGTACTTGTTACCTTGGCACTCCTTGTCGAAAACCGGATCGCATTTGTCCACGTCGATCCGATGAAATTCTATGGGGCAACCACTTTCGCTGGCCATGATTATCTCCGACGTGACCAGCTGTCCTGAAAAGATTCACCGTAACGAGGATGTCGCGAGTCGGCAGTCGGGTTTCCGGCAGGGAGAGATCTACGATATGTCGCCGCGCATCGAGCTCATGCATCCGAGATCTGATAGACTGGTTTATATAATATCATACATTTCGCGGCGAGAGACAACGTTGACAGACGTGGCGATTAACCGCGCCTGTCCACTCGCCATGTGTTCGCCTCTGGACAAATGGAGGATTATGCATGAGACAGGTAACACAATAAATATGCCGCGAATAAAATCGTATGGTGACGAAACGCACCGAGCGTTGCATGATTAATGGTAATCTATGTATACAATCGATTCATTACTGTATCTTATTGTTAAACAAATTATGTTAAAGAGTGTGAATGAAAAACGTGAATATTTTTTAAGTTTAGCACGACGCCTCGCATATATTTAATCCTTAAACCGTCGGATATTTTTTTATATGTATAAAAATACATTCCTCTGAATTTGTATTCAACCAACAATTTTTTTAAATATATATAATCATTATTATAGCGGATACTTCAGGTAAGCTAAAGTAAATTTAAGTATTCTTCGTCTTTAAAAATTTAGTATTTTATAAATGAGATGTCAATTATTCAAATTTTTTTTCTATTACTTCCCTCTTTCTGTACTAAAAAATTGATTACATTCTTGAATTCCCGCTCTTTGTCGAACTCTACCTGTATTGTTATTTATCCGTAATTATCCTCACCGAAAAAAGCGAACAATGCGGTCCGATTTTTCACCGACGGCAGACCATCGTCGCCTTGCATGAACAGGTCGCTGAGCTTCCGGGGGGATGGCCTGTCTTGGCCGGCCATCGCGTACACACCGTCGGAGTATGCCGCCGGGACCTTTCGGATTAGCCTACTATCTACGGAGGTGCGTGTGACTCGTATTAGGATAACTTTCTATGGAAAATCACCTTCGCTGTGTCACGTATAATCGCAGGGACGTCACTTTCCTGTCTCATCAACTCTCCTAAGAAATATTTTTTGCGTCACGACGTGATTAATTAGTCTTGATATCCTCTCTTACTCGAGTCTTATCTTCGATTGTAAAATTGACGAGGTATGAAGCGAAACTAATTATACAAGTGTACAATTTTCGCGCTGTAATTATAATTATAATTTTACCGGAATCTATTTAAGCGAAGTCTTCTATATCTCGTTGAGAATGTGAAGTCGCAAAACGTAAACGCGAGATTAATTTTTCATTACGTTGTTCACGAGAAATTGAGTGAAACGTAGTGAAATTCTAATAATTTATTAAGATGCTTCAAGATGCCTTCGTCAGCAATTTACTCAGTGAAAAAAAAAGATGCTTGGATTTTCCATAAGTGCAGAACCCTTTGACGTGATGATAAAACAGCGAAGGATATTCAACTTTCAATAAGCAGATTCGAGTACTTGCCAATTGCACCCCAATCAGGATGGATTAGATTGTTGTAAAATCCATCGTATCGTTGTCTGTTATCCGCGTAATTAGGCACCGCTCCTAGAAGGATGATCACTTTATGTAGGTAAATCCATAGCCTTCACCGAAATTTGAATTTTGCAATATCAGGGCGAACAATCGATTGCCTGCACTAGCATCGTGTTAGATCGTGAGAGTTAATAATAGGCCGAGTCAGATATAAAATACGGTTTCTCGGTCCCTTAATTATTAGAGAAGTGTAACGCTCTTCTGCTTCGAAAATGTAATTAGGATACTTAGAAGCGATATAATCGTGCAGACAACCGAAAGCGGATCAAAAATATATAAACGCGTTTAACGAACTAGATCTACCGTAAAATTACTTTTCTATTCCCTCGCATTTCGCGTTATTTTTTACAACTTTCGTAAATATCTCTCAGCCACAAATTAATATGAATATACTGTGAAATGTACGCGCTTTTTTTTTGACACTAGATCCTTCTCTAAATTCGTTACGCTCTGTTTTATATATATCGAGTTACTCATAGTTTCCCACGTATGAAACCTAACAAATAAGATTGAGAATTACTTTTTACATAGGTATGATATTTTAAGATTATTAAATTTATTTTAAATGATAATTTAAATAGTACACATATCAATATATTTTATAATGACAAATGTCAAAAGTAAATTGTTTTCATTTTTAACAGAAATATGACTTTTGTATGACTCGACTTTCGCACAGTACTAAGCAGCGCGCGCTGGCGATCACTTTGATATTCATATAATTGTGACACGGTGACGATACAAGACGCCACGTATTCTAATAAAAGTACGAGTCTAGCCAAACTGATTGTACGAATTTAATAAATAAATAGTCTTTTTAAATTGTGAATAGTGTAGTTCAACTCCCAGTATTCGACAACGTTATTGCAGCAGAACATCTTAAAACACTCCCAAATTCAGAGTCTCGCATTTTGGTCGTTTCGACAGCCCCTTTAATGAGCGGCAAAATTTATGGTCGCGACCACTCGTGACCACAGATATCACAGGAACGATAACGGCGATTGTACTTACCGGTTTCAGCGGGCAACACGACCCAGAGCGCCCAGGCGATCGCGCAGAGCGGCGCGATGCTGCGGGCCGGCGGTCGTCGTCGTGTCATCGTGTGTCACTCGCTCTCTCCCGATCCACGCCCGTGCATTTCTCTCATGCCAAGCAAGCGTCTTCTTTATCGCACCCTTCGACGTTCTCTCTCTTTTTTTTTCCGCTACCAACGATGCCCTCGGGAACGCATGCCGTTGGTACCGTTTATCAGCGAGGCAACGCGAGAACGTGCCGCGCGACACATACGAATTTTCAAGATTCGCCAAAGATGCGGACCGGTCGGGAGAGACCGCGCGTTGAAAGCGGCGAACAGCGCGCGGCGGATCGCTCGCTACCACCTGGCGGTCGCGCCGGCGGCAAGAGAGGAGAAGGAGAGAGCTCGCGAGGTGTAAAAATGTCACCGTATGATTTTTCGACCGGCCCGGATGTGGGACCGATCACGTGCGGGCGCACGGGTACGAGAACGGAGGGGGCGAGGGAGGGGCACTCGCGCTGCAGAGCACCACGTGCTTGGTAACCAGGAGAGGCGAGATCACCATCCGCTGTCCCACGGATATCCCCCAGGCCCTTCGGAAGGGAAACGGTCCTCCGCGACGAGGAGCAGCGACGACGGATATACGGCGGCGCGGGCCCCGCAAGAACGGCTGGTCTCTCGGACTGTGGATCTGACTGTGCGCTGGCCTGCGCCTCCGCCACCACACACAGTCGCTCTTGGTCGCGCGGTGAAAGTCGCCGGCCTATTTGTTTCGTTACCGCGAACGCGCGCCTCCTCCTTCTCCCGCTTGCTCGTTCTCCTCCGTGTCTGTCCCTCTCGCCGCTTCCTCCGCGGGCTACGGCCTCAGTGTTCTTCAACCGTTTTTCGTACGGCGCTTTTAGAGGAAAGACCGACGGTTCGCATTCGTAGCTCGCGCGCGCGCGCGCGAGCTCAGCGTGTCCTTAACTCATTAACATCATTAAACGAGGATTACACAAGATTAGAGTCAATCCTTTGAAGACCGGCTTTTTTCACCAAGAGAAATTTTATTTCAATAAATTACATGATTTTAAGTGTTTCTTTTTGACAAAATTTAAAAGTTTACTAAAATAAATATTCTGTCTCTTTAAAGAGCTCTCAGTCTTCAAAGGGTTGGACAATCGGGACAACTGAAATTTCAGATTCCACTTTTGGGGAGTCTTATCAAACCACCTAAAACTGTTCCCAGCGAATCGTCAAAGTTAATCGAGGCTCGCGACGAGATTCACCCTTTTTAAAAATGCTTAGAACTGTTCTAAGCAACGTTCGCGAGAACGGCATTCAAGGAGCATTAACTCGCGGTGCACTTACGGTCCCACGGTCGTTAGCGCGGTTGAAAAACCACTGTACATTAAGGCGCGATGCGGCGCGGCGACGTCACCGCGGGCGTAGGCCTAGTTTTCGAGTCCGCGGCACCGATTACCCAAGGCGAAACCTCTCTCGAGTCCCCGCCGGTTGTTTCAAGGTCGAGCAACGTCGGATGGATGGTGCCGATGCACACGTTAAAGACGACACGGAGGACACGGCACGTTCGCATAATCGACTCGCGGCATTCCCCGGTGATTTTTTTTTCCCCGCTCTTTCGAAGTGAAAATGAGAAGAAAATCCGTGTCATCGATGCAAACGTCGGTTGGAAAGAGTAGGGAAATACTGTGACGTAGAGCCGACTCATAAGTGAGCTAGCTCTATTTGTATTGATGCATCGGATATTACATTTAATGATTAAATAATGTTATATGCAAACGAGTCTGCACAGAAGTCTGAAAGGCGTTTATATAAAATGTTCATTGAGTGTCTTTAAGACGTCTAAAGTGACTATCATATTATATAAAATATGGCAATGGTAATTATTCAGATTACAATACAATCATAATTATTATTCCGTGTTTTAATTGTAATTAATACGTCCTCTCATGCTTCGAAACCGTAGACCTCTAAATTTCAGATCTCGGTTTTCTCACAATGCGATTTTATATGCGGCTTAACTGAGCTCCGTCGGGATCCGAAAAGATTTGGTGCTATCTGCGGCCGGGCACAAACGACCCGACGTATTCGTATTATGACTCAATCTGGAGAGAAATCGTCTACTGTTCTCGACTACTGGTCGATCTTTTATCGCCCTTGGCACAAATCGGTACTCGGAGAAAGAGATTGCACGCATTTATTGCGTACAGTGCGTTTATTCGCACGCAACACAACCGCTTCTTCATTTCGGAAACGCTGCGGTCCTTCATCCTTCTTCTCTCGCGCGAGTCAAAGGCGGACTCGTCAACGTTCGCGGAGGATGAAATATCGCCCGCATAAATTACAGCGCTGGGAATCCCCGACCTTGTTGTTCAACCCTAAGAATGGCTTATCAGAAATTCCGTCGGCACGTGAAAAAGAAGTTGTTTTATTCTTATACTGTCATTTGCATACAGAACCATCGAACAGAAAATTTCCGTTTCGTGGAAGGAACGAGATCATCGTAAGTCGCTCGCGATTAGTCGTCAAAATGGAAAAAAAAAAAATCAACGTAGAACTCATCGACGTCGTGCTTTCGTTCGTGTTTATTGTCGCGTCGAAGGCAATTGGCGCAACCCGCATCGGGTCGCGCTCGTTAAAAAACATTTCGTTTCGGTACAAGTAGTTAAAGTGCATTCATACTTTCGCGCAAATCCACTCGCACCTTTCGTATTCTGGGAATACGGACGGAGAGATCGCGGATGTCGATCACTTGGAGTTCGAGTTCGAGGGGTAGTAGTAAACCACTGCTGGTGCTGGCAGCTGCCAATGGGCGGCGTGGAGTTCGATCAGTTGCAGGAGCGTCCTTTTGACCGGTGGCAGCGTCGTGTCCTCCGCCAGGAAGGCGTCACGCACGCTGCCGAGCAGCTGCTGCAGCTGCGCGGGCAGCTCTGCGTCCAGGTCCTTGCCGATGCACGTGAGGATGAAGAACAGACAATTTGTCTGCGGCAGAAGAGAGGGATCAGACTCCCATCGAGTTTCAATAAATTTTGATTCGATCAAAGAGCTTGCAACAAATCAAAGAATTCGGCGAAATCAGTTCATTTAATATTCAATGTATGAAATTTATCTTGGATGCAATCTTAACTTTACATCTTACGGTTTTATATCATATCTTAAACTTTGTAATTTTGCTTCAAACAGAGAATGGATTGCAAAGAATTTTGAAAAACTAAGATCAAAGAAGCAATAAATTATTTTTCTGTCGGTTAATAGTTTTGTTTCATGATACTCGCCGTTAAGCTTACCTCGGCGAGCGAATTGATGGCCGGCGGTTGCAGACAATCTTGACAGCATTTCCAAAGCAGCGTGAGGAGCACGCGTCCGGGAGGAACGCCTTCTTGCTGCGTCTTCAACTGTAGTTGCCGTCGCTTTAGCTGGAACAACGCAATTATGCACGTTTATGCGGGCACGCTCGAAAGCTTAGCACCGTCTTAACACGGCGACAAGACGATAAAAAAAAAACAAGCATACAAATGAATAATCGAAACAAATGTTAAATTCATTAGATCGAGAACCTTGTAACTATAAGCTCGCTTCTCTTCACGCGTGATATCGTTAAAATCATAATGAGTCGTTAAAATCATAATGCGTTTCTTACGAAAATAATGGATACCACGTAATAAAACGTGTCATTATATGATTATACCTGGCAATACATCTCGTTGAGAAATGTCATAAAAGCCGAGTACCGATGGCAGGTCGTACCGTCGTGCAGTAATCTAGCGCGATCCTGATACCATTGTTGGCACGTATTTAGCAAGGATTCCAAGAAAGTTTCCTTTGTTTCCTTCTGTGTATGAAACATATTTTAAGTTATACATTTCGTTTTGCGTCACACTTGAGATCATCGTTTAAATTGGAATATTACTGTGTGTTTGTGTGATTCTCTCTCTTTCTCTCTTAGATAGACATAAAATAAAAGGAAATGTGAACGACAATATTTAATAGCAAGTGACATTTTTTTTTTACTTAAAAATTAAAAATTTAATTTAATTAGAAATTAAAAAGAGTGAGGTCTAATTTAAAAAAAAAATTTCTTTGATCTTTTCGATCAATTTTGTGAAAGAATAATAAAAGAGAAATAATGAACCTCTATAATTGTGATGCAGATTTTAGCTGCCGGCTCGGCATACTTGCGATTCTCCACTACTCTGTCCAGAATGTGTCGCACTAGTTCCATCAATGTCCTCGCATTTAAAAGATTCGGATCTGTCAAGATATATATGCAATTACATTCAGTAATTTCCTAATCATTTGTTCAATTTTTAATTCTCAATTAACTTTTAATAAAAACCATGTAACTAGGAACAATATATTTTGCTTGCTTTTACTAAACTATTATGTTCCTGTGACGTATAGATTCTTCCATAAAATATATAATGTACAATTCGATTGGAGTAACATGGCTTATTTAGATCCTTAGCGTAATAGATTCTAGTAACTGATAATAGAGACAAACTCTCTTACCTTCTATCGCTCGCAGAAGTATATCTTGAACAGGCGAAGGGAATTTTCCGAGTTCGGAAGCGTCCGCAATGTTAAGTGCTTTAGCAGCTAACACGTCCGTCGAGTTTAAGTTTTTCGTGCGCTTCAGGCCATAAGTCGACACGAAGGTATGCGATTTAGTAAGCTTGCCTGGTTTCACGGAATTAGTCTTCACTTCATTTTGGTCCACGTTGAAGTGTACTCGATTCGCGGCCTGATGGGGTAAATTTTTCATTTACATTCAAGAATTCTCGACAATCAAGTCAATAATAAGTTAATGACACTCTGCATTCAATCCTAAATTAAATCCTAATTTAGACAATTCAAACCGCTTTACGTTTAATCTCTTTTTTGAATTTTGCGCACAGTTCGTATCTTTCTTACATGCAAGATGTTTCCGCTGGACGCGGACGTGTCCAAAGGATGAGATTGACGCAACGTGGAATTTGCTGTCGAATGATGACTACTCTGAGAATGACGGGACGGTAGCTGGTGCTGTTGTTGCAGAGAATGCTGCAGTTGCTGCTGCTGAGCGTAGAGATACCGGTGGATATTACCGCTCGACTTGCTGTGCTGCAGATAATACGTGGAGCGCTCCGATGCATTATTCCGAGACCTAGTCGAGACACATGTTCAGACTATTTACAGATCGATCCAAATTCAGAATCGTGCCTGAAATCCTGGAGGCTTCCGGACGAAGCGCTTGTTCGAAAAGTCAGTCGGCTTTCATTAAAAAACACTTCACATATATATTCACATTATTGCTAATATTATTATTCCGTATCTCTTAATAATTTAACAATAAAATTAGAAGAAAAATTTCTTATTCTAACATTTTCTCGAAAAAAAAAAAAAAATAAACATCAAACACTAAACAAATCGTTTCAATGCTACATCGTTAAACTTAACAAAAATCCAGATTGTTTCATTATTTATATAATTAATGTTAAAATGTACACGGGTTCAGAAACAGCGTCGTGACTCAACTCGTCCAATTCCCACGCGGCGACAGCACGCCATTTAAATATAGTCCGCTGCTTCGTACTCACTTAGGATGCGAATCGTTCTGCTTCATCGTGAATTCCTTGGCGTGCACGTTTAGTCGAAGATTAGTGACGTTCGCCGTGGTTCCTTCCGCTCTCCCACCTAGAGGCGACCGTGAAAACATACGGGACGCCCGTGTGCAATGATAAGATTCACGATACGTGTGCTCGTCACTTATTGTTAATAGCGAGAGCATACGTACCTGGGGGTCGGTATAACTCCAGGGACGGTTTGGACTTGGGGGTGGCTACGTTATTACTTCCTTTTTGCGAAACCGCATCCCTCATCTAATTGTAAGGAGAACAAAAAGAAAATACACGTCACACACGAGACACGCAAGAACCCTAATGACTCTGTCCTCGAAACACCTTCGAGTGCGCCTCGAGTGCTTCGAGGAAATCTTTTTCCCGCCGCAGAACTGCAGCGAGAGTATGTAATTGAGAATAATTATGCCGTCTGTATTATTAAAGGCTCGAACTTTCCGATTTGGCTGCCACTTATGCAAATGGAAAATGGTAAAGATGATTCAGCGTCTAAAGAAAATGGAACGATATTGGTCAAGGTGTGTTCACATTGACTTCTTGATTTAATTATATGGTAAAATGATGTTTAAACGACTGTCCATTGATATTTATTGTACTGCATTTCAGACGTGTAATAATTTTGTAAAATTAAAATAATAAAGCAATGCCTTCGAGCGTACGATGTTCTATTTTTCAATATGTGACACATCAAATAAAATAACGCGATGCTGTACTTGGCAATATAACATACAGTTTTGCAATTTTGCAGTTTTGACGGATATTTCAATCGTAATAAAAACTTATTTCTAGAAAACAACTTTCTCTTTCGAAAGTGTTAGGAATTTTAAGAATAGCGTGTATAAATCTTAAATACTGTTTAAAACGCGAAGGTAGATTTCACTCAAGCGGAATGAAACAATTTTCAACGAAATGTCAAGCTCAAGGCCCTTTTTCCTTCCTTTCTTTGTAGACAAGAAAGAACTCTTTAAACGTCATGTTCAGTTTGCTGAAAAGTGTCTTTCACCGCACGCTGCGAATCTAATCCCCCTTGCAAAATCCGAAGTTTTAAAATAATCTCTCCAATCAGCAAAGTCTTGGCATTCGCTCCTCGTGTTGTATATATTACGTCGAATAGCCACGTGCACTATTCACTACAGTGTATACAGGGTGTTTCTTAAGCTGCGTTCAATATATTAAGAGTATCATAAGGCACATTAAAAAATCATTTTTAATGTGCCTTATGAGAAAAAGTTCTCATATAAGAATGTAAATATATATATATATAATCTCAAAGACCTCGTTTTAGAGATGCAGGATGTTAAAAATTTGCACATTTTTATTTTAATTTATTACGGTACACTCTCACTAGTTAATTTTTTTAACCTTTTTTCATTTAAAAACTAAAAAATGATAATATTGATAATGAAATTATTTTATAATTTATACATACGTTTAATACTCTTACTTTAATACTCTTTACCTTTGAAACAAGGTCTTCGATACCATATATTCATTGAATTTTTCTTGATAAAATGACTCAGAAATCAACTTCTAGAATATTGAAGAGTATTAAAAAAACTCTAGACATGTATATATAAATAGCATAATATACCTACAATAAAAAGCAAACACCTTTATTTCTCTCGTAATGTATGTTGCAATAAATGTAACGAGCACATTGGGCTAAAATGCACAGGCTCGTTATGGTAACACGTCGCGAAGCATGCGGGACGTTAAATGCATACGTTATACGCCGCGGACTCAATTAAACGCGTGGGTTTAATTTACGCGCCAATTTATTGCCACTGACAGTGCCATATTACGAGGAACGAAAGAAAGATTAATTGTAAATTAATCGACGCGATTAAAAATAATAGATTGCATAATAAAATCAAAGCCTCCGCATCTCTCTAATAATTAAAAAGCCTAAATATCCAAAAAAAAAACCATGTCTAAAAAAGATATTCAGAAAAAGACATCAGCTTTTTTTACACATTCTGAGTTTTACTATCTTTTACAAAAATGCTAATTTATAAAGTTTCACAAAAAACAGATCAATAAATCATAATGAATTGAAAGAAAGAGGCAGAAATGAAAAAGACTCGATAATTATAGTGCAAAGCTGAACCTATCGAGATAATTTATATACAATTCTCGAAAATTTTTATCGATTGTTCGTGTTATCGTTGGCAGAAGAAAGAATTACATTATGTGAAATTAGAAATGTACCGTCATTGTGTCTATGTTTTTGCTTCGTACCTGCAAGGAATGCAATTTGGAACCTGCATCGATTATTGCGCGATTTCTCAATTTATAAATTATCTTTCTATAGACGTGCGGTCTGCCCTTTCGATTTCGCGAGCCGGCCAAGATGCGCCGCGCCGATCTTTCTCAGTATCCGTCTTACGACCATCGGGAAACAATTGTAAATGAGACAACAACAAAAACAACACACGATATTCTCGCTGATATCACGATAACCTGCTCCTATTATCTCGCGCTTCGCGTGACGTGCTTCGACAGTCGGAAATACCGAGAAGTGCCGCTAATATAGCACGGAATGAATCAACCGCGGAACCACTCGGCTCCCTCGACTCGGACCGAGAAGCAGATGCTGCGGGCACCGATGTAATTTCGACGAATTCGGATCTCGGCGCTACGTGCGCATCGCGAGGGAAGAAGCAACGGATCTTCGCGAGAACCGTTCTCCAATCAGTCAGAAAGAAGTGTTCGCGGTCTAATGACGGCGAACACTCTCCGCCTCCTTCTTCTAGAGTAGATTCAAAGAGAGAGGGAAACGGAGAATATCAATCTCACTTCAATTTTAATGTTTCAATCCTCATCTCCTTATTTTACTCATAACAATCGAAAAGCGACGTTCTCTCCCAGAGAACATAATATTTTAATTAATTTGAACATTTTTAGACATATTATAAAATTAATAACACAGAAATGTATTAATATGAAAAATATGAAAAAAGAGCTAGTGTTGCTTGATAAATCGGTTATAATTAAATATTTACATAACAATTTATATATTATGATAGTGATTGGTTTTATCATTAGTAAAGTTATGTAAGTATTAAATCATTGATATGTCGATATATCAGATAATTCTGTCTTGTATTTTTCCTCCTGTTAACGCGTTTCCTCCGTCTTAATTGTATCGTGCGACACGACTAAATAATGCAAAATATTTGAATGTCAAATTAATTGGCAATAAACATATTTTTATAGACTATGTTATATTCAAATTGACCATGAATTTAAATCGATAAATGATTTAGTCGACAATGTAAATATCCGTGCACGTTTTAGAAAGTGCCTCATAAAAGGCAACTTTCAGACGTTTATTTGGAAAGTCTTGAAGATGTTTTTAAGACGTCTTTAATGTCTTAAAAAAAATTTCTACTAATGCAGATTAACTTTAATCTTGGTTTAACTTACTCTTCACCTTTTTCTAATTCTTGGGACTAAAAAAAGATAGAAAGTAAGTTAAACCGAGATTGAAGTTAATCTGCATTGATAGAAATAGCATAAGACATGCATATTATCCGGAAACGTTAATGCACGCTCCGCGTCGCCTTTTAATTAATCCCGGAATCGCGGAATCACTGTTCGCGTGCACGCAGATACGTAGTGCCGGAGGGAATCCAGGTAGAACAGATGATCAAAAAAACGAGACTGACAAGAATTCACCTTTCAATCACAATTCCATCATTTTGACAGTGCTTTAACATCATTGCGACTCCCCAGGCAGAACAAGAAATCACAAAGATGTCAAAGTGATATCAAAATATCAAATTATTATGTCATTTTATCACTGCATTAACGTTATTTTAATGCCAATATGATATCATAATTTTTGTTCTACCTGGATCCGTTCCCCTCATCACAAAACTTGCAGTTACATTGTTGCAACATTGCTGTATGGATTCTACTTGGGAAGAATTTCGAACTCACCGGAACGAAGAGCTATGGGAAGGTTTCTGGCTATCGCGGAGAGGAGAGAAGAGAGAAGAGAGAAGAGAGAAGAGACAAGAGACGAGGAAGGGGATTACGACTCACAGTGAAGAGCGTGCGAGACTCATCCTTCCCAAAGTCCAAGTCGAGCGGATGCCACGGAGGGCCTTCTTCTTGCGCACGGGTCACCAGACGCACCGCGGAAGCTCGCGGCTTGGCGTGGCGCACGCACGTGCACGGCTGGCGGGAGGGCTAGAGTTTCCGGGCACGACACCGGGGACGACGAAGAGGAGACGCGTGTTCTCTCGGACGGTGAGTAGACGGCGACGTCTCTTTCCGCGTCGTACGTGCGTTCGTTCATGCGTGCGTGCGTCGCCAAGCCGCCGTCGTGTCGTTGTCGCGTCTTCGCTTCGCGCACGCAGGGACTCCTCTCCGATGACCGAGGACTAATAATAACCACGGCGTAGCCACGAGCGCGAGCGGCGGACGCTGTACTATATCTATATATCGTTCGCGCGATTCCGTGTACATACACACGTATCGAAGCAAGTACGCCGCGCCGCGCGAGAAAAGCAGACTGAAATATCCGACGGGACGCGCGTCGTCGCGACGCTCCTTTTTCTTCTCTCTGTCTTCGTTAATCACTACCTCTCTCGAGTGCGTCGAGATTGGGATTGCAAAGCGCGCGCGCGCGCGCTATCTTCCGTCCAAGACGCAGACAATAGCGGAAAATTAAAGAGTGATTTGTTTATCTACGCCGGAACTTTGATGGATTCGCTGAAACGCCAACTTTTTGTCTCTTCCCAGGTGGAACAAGAAGTCATAATAAAGTCAAAGTGACGTCAAAATGAGAATATGACTACAAAAACTCACTTTTCAATCGTAATTCGATATTTTGTCATTATCATAATGTTCTATTCTATCTGGGTTTGTTTCGGCGTCATGAGGTTTTATCGATATTACGTGAACGAGGATTGTTTTCAGAGAAGAAGAATGCGAATAAAAACTTTCCGTGCTTTCACGATCTTATTGAGATACTGTTATTCTACGTATTCTGTGCCGTTAAAAGATGTGAAGAATTCAGGAAAATGTTGAGAATAGGAAGACTGTTTGGTTTACATTTCTTATGTGTTAATCCGGCGTTACTGAACTGTATGTGTACACTACTGTATTGCGGATGAGAATTGAGATTACGGATCGCAGGTCGAAATTTAATTAATCAAGCGAAGTTGCCATCCGATTGACTAAATCCCGATTTGCAATCCGTAATTCCGTAATCTGATCTGTTCACAACATGCAAGATAACACGGCTTAAGGCGTTTATTCTAAAAATTAGAAAAAGAAGAATTAAGTTAAACTAAGATTAAAGTTAAGTCTGCATTGATAGACATAGATATTAAAATAGCTAGTTTTGATAAATAATAATAATTGTTACACCTTAAATAGTAACAATAATCGCGTACATATCTTTATCTTAAAATTAGTAGTCAAGTAATATGTATATAATAAAATATAAAACTTATGAATACTAGTTTTTTAAATCATTCTGGAATGATTAAAATAATTATGGGAAGAAAATGTTACGTACAATTTAAATTATGCTCTTGCAAATATATATAAGACATATATTTTTTTCCTTATATCCTCTGCACTTTGATATGATAATCATTCAAGAATAACAAAACAGTATTAATTTTATTAAATTTCCCAGTTTGCTAAAACGACAATCAATTGATAATAGTGTCAACAGTTATCAAATTTTTATTCTACCTTTTTCCTTTCTCCCTAAAAAATAAAAAAAAAATTGCGAAAATATACGCTGGTATTTTATTTTGCAATCAATTCTTATTACGTAGAATCATAATCTATGCGCTTCCGCATAGTTTCTACCGTCATTGCGGACTTCGTTCCTCGCTGAATGGGTCCGTTGTCTCTTTACATATGTTCGACGTCAAAGTTCGCTCCATTTCAGGAACAAAATAATTGTAAGATTACAACGTATTCGAGGAAATCCTCAATCTCGCTGCTAATAATACATTTATCAAGGATATCAAGGAAAATGCAACGTCTGAAGCAGGCTTGAAGAGCGTGCAGAGCCTGCTCGCGCAAAATTAACATGATAATAGCTGAAGGCCTCACCTTCGTCAGCGCTGCGTCCGCGCGAGTTGCCCGCACCATTCTCGCCAGTATTTTTTTTCATTTGTCAAACACCCAATGAAGATCTCGATGCAAGGATAACGATGTCAAGATTATCCCCACGTATTTTCTACATGACACTCGATGAATAACGTCCCGATTGCGAGCTCTTTTAAGCGTCTTCCAGCGAGGATCTCGATTGTCAACGAAGAAAAAATGGCTCTCGACCTTCAGCCTCGATGGCGCGCCTCTTCCAAAATGGTTCTCCCTGCGTTTCCCGTTTTGCCGAATTTTTCGCGTCTCTTTTGTCGGCATTCATCAGAGCCGAGATCTATGAAACATTAAAAATGTTAATGAAATGAATATCACAAAACGATTACACGATCACGCGGCACCAAGATACAGTCGCGATCGACGGTGCGCGCCGTCTACGTCTCGCTCGATCCGGTCGATCGATCATCCGGCGGAGCGCGGCCGGATCGCGTCATCGAATTCGCCGCGCTATATAGACATATCGTTTCTCAATAATTGCCATGATGATTCACCTCGTGCTGGATAACTGGCGCGACTAACGTCTTTCAGGATTCCTCTCGCGCGCGCTAATCCGAAAATCGAATATTCGAATTGTTGGCCGGCGGTGCCCGATGCTGTCACGTCGATGACTGGAAATACGCCGCGTATTTCCAGTCACACACCTAACATTACTTAATACGCGATTCGCGTGGTAGGCGGCCGCGTGCCGCCTCCGTACACCTGCCGACGCGGAACTCCGACAAGGAAAGAGAAGGAGAGAGAAAGAAAGAAAGAGAGAAAAAAGAGTTACGCCCTGTAGCCGGATGCGACGCAGCTAAAGTAGTAGGTTTATATCGGTCATTTATCCGTACGCATGTAAATTCGTCGCGGCTTCGCGCGACCCACGCATTCATCGGAATTTACATACAATTAGTTAACATGCATTTGATTCACAATTAATTAACATGTGGATGAACGGAGTATGTGATAATGCATATAATAAATATATACATATATTTATTATATATAATAAATAAATATTATTCTATATTTATTTATTATATATTTAATTTATTTATTTAATATATATTATATATTCATATATATATTAATTATATATAATAAATAAAAAATATATATATACACATACATATTCAATATATGCGTTATATACATTATATAGAAATATATAATATTAATATACTATATATACGCGTACACAAAATAAAAATCTACCTTTTAATTTATAACAATATATAACAGTATTATAACAATTTTATTATATCGAAACTTATTCAGGGAATAATTAATAGATTGGGTCTAACAGATATCTTTCTTCTCCTCCCTTTTTGAACTTGCATCCGTATACTGAGACTCTATAAATTGCATAGTTAACAATCTGTGAGAATTAAAATTTTTGGAAAAGTTATAAGATTTTATCTCTAGAGTGGATAACGGTTGATTACTCGTCGTCGCATTGAATCAAGAGCGAGCCACTAGTTTTATACCCAATTTATTGTACATAACACTGAAATAAGTAAAACGATACACATGACAAGGATATGTCACGTACCCACACATTGTACACGCGCGCGTTTACGCTCGCACAGATACACCCTTGGAAATCGTTGCATATTCATTTATGGATACGATTTATAGAGGGTTACAAATTATAGCAGTGATAAGTTAACCCGAAAGTCTACATTTAATCTTAAATGGAAGCATAAATCATTTATCACTTTTCCGTCTAATGGCTAGACTTCGTTACATATCGTTCGATGATATTTTCCGTTCCTTAAATGTCTAATGCATTCATACTGCAAATAAAAAAAACATATGCATGTTTCTTTGTTTTACACACTATAAATTAAAACTGATTGTTAGTTCATTTTTGTCCTATCAAAATAGAGCTAGAATTGAATCGACAAATCGATTCACGCACAACGTAAAAATGTCAGTTCTCGTTTCACATTTATCATCCTTGACAGTGATAACTGAAAAAGTGCGCTTCCCTGGCACTCTTGAACGAGAATTGATATTAATGTAAAACGAAAGTTACATTTATTGCAAAAAAAATAAAATAACTATACATATTTTGATTAAGATTGAACTTAACTAACACATTAGAAATGAGCATGAGACCATCGCATGACGCGGTACATATAAAAAATTTATCTACTTTAGTCATTAAAACAATAACAAAGACACCTAATTCTTCCTAAAAATAAAACTCAAAATAAACCGCATCAGCACCAATATTTCTCTGAGAGCGCGTCGATCTAATCAGGAGGATTGGTCTACAAAGTTCTCATGCTCGCATTTTGGACGCGCTCTCGGTCTCTCGCTTGCAAAAATGCCCTGACTTCGTAAACAAGACAAACTCGTTACGTGGAATCACGCGGAATAACAACACATGCGTTGTACGAGGCAGTGATATCGAGCAGCGTTTCCTCACGATTCTGGCATGTTTCAATTTAAAGCGAATCTTAGGTAACAGTTATAGTTTATACAGCAGCATTTTGGTATCTATCAAAATCTGACAGTGGGTAATTCAGGACATAATTGGTATCTCTCTCTCTCTCTTACTTATAATTAATTTCAATATGTCGTCGAGTAATATATAATCTTCGAACAGCGTCTTGACAACTCTGTAGGCACATTCCTGCTTCAATGTCGAAAATACATGTGTTCAGATACGTACCGAAAACCGATTAGAAATTCTCATTGTCTCTGAATACACATTTCTCTTATAATATAATACAGCTGTGAGAGTATATAACGTGATCTTACAATGTTTAATATTATACGCACTTATTTATGTAGTCGATGTAGTCAAAATGCAACTTGCCTGTTAGAGAATGTTCCCATGTACGGACGAGAAAATATTTGAGAGAAAAAGAGACTGGGCAATATTACATTTCGACTATTATCCGTTATAAATAATTAAAAGATATTTGCCTGCTAGCATGGCCTACTGAACACTTGGGTAGTTTGGAGCTTTTACGAGTGATTTTTACAGTCACTCTTGCTTATGTCTATTTTCTTTCCTACTGCATTCTGTAAGTAAAATTAATATTATCTATATGTATGTACACGATAAATGATACATTAATGTATGTAACGTAAGGAACAAGTATGGAATACTCATTCGAATGGAAAATTCATATTTTGCAGTAATCATTGTTACCATGGTAACTTGTTCTCATCTTGTACCATTCAGACTTTTCATCGATTTCAATGTATGTATGTATGTACGCAAAAGTATCTTTCGCATGAAGACATTGAATTTGTACCTCGAAGAGTTGCGTTTGTCGTTTCAATAATAAACGTACAATGAACGATACAACGTACCAATTAAAAAACATAACCATCTCAAAATAAGTTTGTTCAAATATAAATTGAACTACGTAGACATTCATCTCTTCCAACAGATCTACCATCAATACCTTACAATAAGAACAACCTATGAACCTGGAGCTAAAAATATACTCAGGATATAGGTCCGCATTTGCAATTATAATATTTGTCTTCCGCTTTCAAATTACAGAATGACAATGGCCATTCTCATTCTAAGATATTGATACGCATGATTATTTAACAAAATGTTCTTTCGTTCCGGAGAATATAAACTATGTTCGAATTTGCAATGTATAGGAACTTTCATTGTGTAAATGCAATTCCATTGTAGCATTATATACTCCATCCCTACGGTCATTACTTAGGCAAACTATTTCTTACATTATTGCCATGGAAACGTTATTACTGCTGAAAATATTTTCTTCTAATAATGTACGGTAAGTATGTATGGAACAAACTTTGAGCGGCGGAGCGGATGTGGTAGCATCTCTCAAGACTTTTCTCATTAAGAAAATAAATAGCGATAATCGGTAAATGTTGATAGATTTCTCCAGATATAAAATAAGTTTATATTATTATAGATTTGTGTAAATTTTCAGATGTAAAAATATTATCAAGAGAGATCATATTTTTAGCTTCTATAATATACAGCTTCTTAAAATTCAAGCACTATGCTTAAATATTTCCAAAATTTTAAAAGCTTACTTTTTGCCACACCATAGTACAAATTACAATCTTGTCATATAAATATATAATAATATAATTACTGCATTAATAAAGATTCAAATACTTATAAAAATTGAATAATCCACAATGTAAAAGATATATTTTTTAATAAATTTATAGCTAACTGAAGTAATCTATAATAATTAGTTAAAAAATAATATACTTTCATGTGGATTATTGATAGTGTATTCACATTGCAACTATTCTATACGCTACCAAATACCTGCTGCGTCACTGTCAAATCATAATCATAATTGATATTTTCACGTACGCAATAATATAGATATAAAAAAAAGATTGGCTAAATGTGTAACTGCTGGATATCCAATATAATAATGGATACTGCATCCATTCCTTAACTACTCCTTCTAAATTATAAAACCTCTCCCTGAAGACTATGAATATCCAGCAGTTGGGCAAAAATGCTATCTACTAATTGAATAGTAATGGTTAGCCTAATTCAATCATCTCTGCATCTTCTACGTTGTTATGGCCTATATTGTACCTAGAAAATTTTTGCCCGTGAGGTTTTTAATTCGAATTTCATGATGCAAAATTGTATACTATAAAAAAAGTTTAAAAATAAGAATGTAACTTTTATATTCTTACGTGTGATTTGATAAATGAACATTATGGAAATGATGCGTTGTCCGAGGTGAAAAACCACGAGTTGCTTTGCGAGGACTTCTGGCTTTTATGACTGATGGTGGCGACATGGTATTTAGATAGGGTTGTTGAAGAAACACATCCTCTAATATGCTTGGTGCTACATATGAAAATCCCTGAAGAAAGTTCATGTTATTAAGAAATGCAACCAGATGTGTATACATAATGATTGATTCCAATCTAGACGTATAAAGCAGAACGAAACTCACCTGAAACAATCCGTCAGCTGACTCGCTTAAAGTGTAGTCTACCGGAGAATCTACTGGCGATGAACCAGTAAATAACTGGTCAAATTGCGATACATCATCTGCGCTGGACAATTGTGGTCTAAAAGGAGGTTCTAACTGTCGAGATATAACGTCGTTCCAATTGATATGTATAAAGAATTTGTGTGCCTTTACTTCTTCACCATCCAAGTGAGTAGATCCCAATCTTTGCTCAACTTGTCTCTGCACAGAAAAAATTACATATTTCTAATAAATATTTCAAGATATTTAAAAAACGTAGCACTGCTTTTAAGATATGAATATTTACAACAATTAGTTTATGAAATTAATTACTAACCCTCAATAATTTTCGAATAAGATCTTGAGCGTCAGCTGTTACATATGGTGGAAAAAATAATTTGGCATGGAGAATCTTATCAATAGTTTTTTTCCTGCTATTTGAAGTAAATGGCGGCTGAAAATTTTGTAAATATTATCATAAATTAATATGCACATTCTTTTATCTTAAATTTGTATGTAATAACAGTACATACAGCTCCTGTAAGCATGTCGTACATTAAACTTCCTAAACTCCACCAATCTACCGCTTTTCCATGTCCACTTCTCGTTAAAATTTCAGGTGCCCTTGAAATACAACGATCAATGTAAATTATAATAATAGAATTTTCCAAATTATTAATTATTCTATGATATTTACATATATTCGATAGTTCCACAAAACGTATGTGTAAGAGCACCCTCCTGTACATGTTCTTTGCACAATCCAAAATCAGTTAACTTAATATGTCCGTTTATGTCCAATAGAATATTTTCCGGTTTCAAATCTCTAAAACATTTATTACAAAAAACAATTTATTACAAGAATTATTACTTTCACGCTATATGTCAACAGAATGTTTAACATATGCATATTCATCAATTATATTGCAGCCTTAAATTATATTTCAACTCTTGATGCACATAGAGAATTTATCAGGAAAAAATATAGTACCTGTATATAATTCCTTGCATGTGAAGATGCTGCAGAGCTAATATAATTTCGCACAAGTAAAAACTGTAAAACAAAATATCGTATGGTATTGAATTTATCTTTGAAAAATATAATTGAAGATGTTCCTCTTTCACAATTCACTCACCGCGTAGTATCTTCCAAGAAAATTCCTTCAGAATTTAAATGTCGGAATAACTCACCACCGCACATATATTCCAATATCAGATATAATTTGTGACCAGTTTGAAAAGCGTATTTGAGATCTACGATAAAAGGATGCTGCCAAATGCAAGCATAAATTTATGAATTAGTATTTTATGTAAAACATAAGAAAAAAATAGAATGTATTTATTAAAACATGTTCAAAAACTGTTGGAAATTATAACTATACCTTTCTCATATGAATCACTGAGATTAAATATTTACATATCGAGTCCTAAATACTCTAAATTTTTATATGCATACTGGAATACAACCAACCTTTATGGATTCCAAGATGTTTCTTTCAGCTCTGGTGTGAGCTGTATCCTTCTGATTCCTTACAATTGAAGCTTTGCGCAACACCTGTTTTCAAACAATTCAAAAGAATATTCTAAATATCTAAATGACTAAAGACAGAAATTACAGATAAGGACGCTTGTCAGTGGAGAATACAAAAATATAAAAATATATATTAATTAGAAAATTTAGCTTAACGTTGTCGTTTTAGAGATAACACCGCAAAACTAATTACGTCCGTTCTGCAATGGTTGATGAGTTTAAGTAAAGTATCTAACGAGAAAATTGAAATAATTTCGTGCAAATCTTTATTCACAAAACATTCGTTAACCAAGAAAAACATGAAACTACCTAATTTTTGCCCATTAATACGTAATACGAAACGGTGAGGTAACATTCTTAAATTTCAAATGTTAATAATCATTTCTCTTTGAAAGTATTATCCACGCACCGAGTATTCGGATAACTCGATAACGAGACTCGATTTATTCCGAGATAAACAATCACGTTGCATAATAATGCGTCACTTGGGGGAATTCGGTACCTTCATAGCGAAGATCGTGCCGCTGTCGTTTCCCGTTATTTTGCGCACTTGAAACACCTTGCCGTAGCCGCCTTTCCCGATAACTTTACGCAATTCGAAGTCCTGCGGCCCGACCTTCTCACGATTGACGTTCTGCTCCGAAATCGGTGTCTCCACCACGTCGCTCGACGAGCTGGAAGCGACAAGGGGAAATAAAATTCGTTAGCTTCCTTTTTGCCAGACGGGTAGGAGAGGAGCCGCGTGGACGCGCGCGGCGCGCGGACCTACTCACTTTACGATGGCATTCAGGCTGAGCGCGACGCATTCCTCCTGCGAAAAGGAAAACAGATGCGGCGTTAGTGCGTTAGAGGGAACACGTGCCCGCACGTACGGCTCGCGAGCGGAGCAAGCCGCGACGCGGCGGCGGCGGGAGGGACAGGAAGCTGGGCACTCTCACGTACCGCGTCGATCTCGATGATGTCGTCGTCCTCCATCTCGTCCCTGTGCAGCGGTCCTGCATCCTGCAGCTCGATATCGAAGATCGCCGACATGGTGCGTCGCCGTACGGTGCAACACGGGCTGGTAAACGGGCTGGTCGGTCAGGTCGTCGTCGCGCCGCGTGCGCGGTGTCAACACATCAAGCTCGACACGCTGTATTTGCGCGAAGACGGGGCAGGCCGTCCAGCAGGCGCGAGCGGGACAACGAAGCCACACGGCGATCGCACGCACTCGTAAACTCGCTCGCGGATGGTCGCGGAGTGACGTGACGGAGTGACACCCGAATTCGGGGAACGGGGCCCCGTACGCCGAATGCCTGTCGCGCAACACTCGCAACACTCGCAACCACGCCGGCGGTGGAGGGGGAACGCGGACGCGCCAGCCAATCGCGTCGCTCGTCGCCGCTCCCACCAGCGCGCGACGCTCACGCGGCGAATTCGAATGGCGTATTCCCGAACACTTGGAATGAGGGAACAAAAGAGCCGTTCCCTCCCCAGAACAAAATTTAGAACAAAAATTATAACGACATCAAAATAACGCTAAAATAGCGATAAAATGACATAATAATGACATTTTAGAGTCATTTTTACATCTTTGTGATTTGATTTCTTGTGATTTCTTGTTCTATCTGGGGAGAAGTTTTTTTCCACGAGATCTCTGTTTGGGCCATTTCGTGCTTCATTCTTCCCTCCCTTTGTTTCAGGGAGCCGCATCGGATTCTCGGAACGCAAATGCGTCATACGTTCGAATAAAGATCGCGGCACGCGAGGCGCCTATATAGATCGCGGATTGTGCAATTTTGCGAAATCGCGCGCAATCGCGCGATAGTGTCGAGTCTGGAAGCGGGAGATCCTTGCTAAATAAGGGAATTTTTCGGTGACTTTACACCTAGCTGTACTTTACACCGATCGATGCAGTTCAATGATCGTCATTATCGCACAATCGAGATTATATGACGATAGTACGCGCGCGTCACGCGGATAAATGGCGATAACGTAGGCGGACACCTCCCACGGGCGATAGAATTTCATACGTTCGCCGCTCCTCCTCCTAATTGGCCGCGACCTGTCGGATACGATTCGCCGAAAATGGTTCAGCGTCATCATGTGCGGGGATACGAGGATTTTCTTGAGTACACGAAGGACCTGAAGGCTATGACGCCGATCTACATGCTGTACACCGGCACGAAGCTGCCGGACACCAACGAGAGCTGGTGCCCGGACTGCGTGGAAGGTGAGTGGGTTTTCCGCGCGTGCTAACATAACCTAATCTGGCAAGTGCCGTTCGCTCCGACAGCCGAATTTTGCAAAGTGCCCGCGGTGAATTCTGTCGGCGGACTGCTAGCGGAAATATAACGAAATGCGGTAAATTGCAAAACGCCCGAATGAAATATGTCATTACGTAACAATTTGAACGATATACTTTATCTTGTATCTCAGATAACCAAGTTTATTGGAAACAAATTTTTTGCAAAGTGTCCGCTGTTAATTTTGCTAATCCAGATAGAACAAAAATTATAATGACATCATATTGACATTAAAATAACGCTAAAGCAGTGATAAAATGACATAATAACGACATCTTAGAATCATTTTGATGTCATTTTGATATCTTTATGATTTCTTGTTCTACCTGAGACTTAACAGCAGCAAAAATATAACAGCTTGTTAGTAAAATGTGATGGCAAATTGACTGTAAAAATCGAGACAGTTTGCCGGTTCGTAATTATTTGAATTATGTATTCCATTGATCACTGTGCATTTTCTAGAACTGGACTAAATATCAGCGACGTTCAAATTTCTAAATGTTGGAAACAAAATAATATGATTAACAATGAAATGACAGTATAAAACACCTGTTTCGAAAAATCAATCGATTATCTGGATTTTGAAATCTTTCAAGGAATGATTTCTGTATGACTCATTATTTAGGAACTTTGTATCAAAATATATATAGATATGAGATAAAAAAATTTATTTAAGAAAAATATGCTAGGGATATCTTGGAACATCAAAATTAAATTTGAATTACTAATATCTCCTGTTATGTATATAAATCAAATATATGATAATGTTGATTTGTATGATTGATATTAGATTTTAAGTTATCAGGCAGTATATTTACGTAAGATACTTACTGAGGTATGTAAATAATCAATGCTATTTTGTTTCGTTGCAGCTGAGCCATTTATTGAAAAAGGTTTTGATACAGCACCTGAGGGAACGTTATTAGCCATAGTAGAGGTTGGAGACAGGCCATTGTAAGTAAATAAAATGTTTCATATCTGCGACCGTTATTTCTATACAAATTATTATGAATAATACCATTGAACTGTTAGCTAATAACATGAAATATCTAATTGTATAACTAATCTAATAACATGAAATATAATGTAAAGAAAATTTTTAAATATCTTTTATACGCTGTCCTAGTTGGAAAAATCAGAATTGTCCATTCAGGACAAATCCTGTTACCAAGTTGAAGGTCTTGCCAACTCTGGCTCGATGGGGGACTCAAAAACGTTTAGAAGGTGATCAATTATTGAAACTTGAGCTTATCGATATGCTACTAACAGATGAAGACGATTAAAGATATTTGTAATATATATTGTCTTTCTACATTTTTTTAAAGATTATATATACCTTGAATTATAAACTACATTTTTATATTGTATTGTATATCTATTTTTTGTATAATTATCATTCCTTTCGTTATTCTACTTTGAAAAGAGATATCGGACTGTAAAGAAAGATAGTAGTGTAAGATGCTTGAGCAGGGTTACTTCAGTCTCTGTCACCTAGATATATGTATAAAGATATGTGATTTTCTGTTAAAAATTGTATGTGAGATGAGGGCCGGAATTTAAACTTGGACCCTTCTGTTACTAATGACTCGCGTTAGCACGCAGCCATGCATCATCCCATATCCCAAAGAAAGATTATATAAATTAAAATAATAGGATTCATTAACTTTTTTATGCATTTCCATTCTTATGTTCTATAATTACTATTACAATTAATATCCATATAATCTTTCGAGCAATAAGGAAATAGAGAAAGGAAAAGAAATGCCAAATAATCAATTAAAATACTACGATAAAATCTATAAAAATCTATATAAAATGAAATCTATGAAATCTATATAAAAATTACAAAGAATTTACCTCATACCTAAGCTTTTACAAGAGTCCAATATAAAATCCTTCCAAAATTTTAACTTGATCTATCATGAATGAAAATACTAAAAACTAATACTAAATACTAAAAATTTTCTAAGAGGATCCGTTTTATTACATAATTGGTGCCACTTTTCGTGCCGGTGGTAACATACGCACGGAATAATGAACTTTCTTATTCCTTAGAAGACTGTAGGTATTGTCGAAAACAACGGAATCTGAAACAGATAAAATTTAGATAACACATTGTCATTATTTGACATGCTGCTCAAGCAGGGCTTACAAGTCGTTGGAGTTTCGCATGTTAATAATCCAATTTCGTCTGATTGATGAGACGCAACCCTCCGGATAGGTATAACTTCTGTTTTCGTACCATTAGCATCATCCTTTTTCAAAATCCCAAATTTAATATCATGACCTTCGCTTCGGAATTCCCAACTAATAAACATGAGACTATGAGTTGAGAAAAAAAGCTCTTTTCCTTTTCCGACATAATTAAAATATATTTATCACCTTAAAATAGAACCCTCTTCGGGCACAGAAATGTCAAATTCTAACTTTCCTCCTTTCCGAACGACGACGGTAGTATAATCCTCGTTTGGTTTATTATCCATGTTGTTGCTATACAGATGTTTGGGTATCTTACCACCTTGGCAGATCTGGAACAATTTCGATTATCATTCTCCAAAACAAGACGTATATTTACATTTAGAGAAAATCATTAGGGAGATAAAAAGAATAAAGTAAATTTATTATTCTAAAACGAATAAATGTATGAAGTGAAGTACAAGAGTTCTCAATAAAAAGTTGAATTTTTTGACGAAATTTTAGAGTTTTTGAAAATGAAAATTTGAGGAAAAATATTAATTTCAATTAATTAATTATATTAACATTTAAAAAATTCACAAAGACAACTAAACTTATTACATAGAATTTCACATGTTTTATCAAAGTTTCCACATTTTAATATATTTAGTATATTCTATATGTATAGTTTTTAAAGAACTGTATAAATACTTTTGATGTATATCTCGGATTGCCATCTGAGTCTGTTAGTGATCCACCAAAATGAGCAGGTATCTGATCCTTTGGTATGAGTTTAAGAATTGCCGCTTGCCATTTTGCAGGATCGGCTTTATAGATTTGTATTTTCGACAATGTATAATCATCCATGAATTTTTTGACAATGGAAAAAGCAAAGGCGAAGACTCTCGGAGCTGTAACAATATAGTATGTACTAGCATATCACTCTTTCCGTTTATACACATTTTTAAATCGACCAATTGTTAACAATACATTATTCAAAATTTACGATCTTTTTTAATCATAATAGTCTTTCTCTTCTTATGTTGACTCATCATTTTAAACGAATTTTCGGAAAAAATTTAAAAAGGAAAACTTAAAAGAAGAAAAATAAATGGAAGAAAACGGAAGGATTAATATTTCTGAGTCGGTTATCGTAGCGGTCGACTTTCAAGCTGTTCAGATCACTTGACATTTTAACTACAAAGAGAAATGAAGTCATAAAATTTTATAATATCCATGTACATTATAATATACGTTTTATTACCACGAAATTTTTATGCATTAATGCAGTTATCGTTCTATTATATTCATCAGTGATCTATGGGACCTAAATAGAAAGTTGTGTTAAATAGCCATAACATGAAACATGTATTAAAATATATTTTATAAATATATAAATATATTTTATTTACTTTCGTACAATTCGTATTTTAAAAGCAGTTTTTTTTAGGCAAACATTGCACATAAAAATCCAATATCCACATCTATTTCGTAGATATATGATAACATGTAAATAAAGTCGCGCTAAGGCATTGCGATTGTCATATTTTATTAAACTTACCATTAATTATAAAGCACATCTTTAGAATTTCCGGATAGTTTGCCTCGTACATTTGGATGAAAGTAATGACCAGCTCGCCAGCTGCAACAATACGCACCGGTAAAATAGAAAAGAAAGCGGCAGGATGTGTATCGACAGTAAGAATAATTAGTCATCATAAAAATATTTTTACCTGGTCTCCACAAAAATGGCTTAAGGTTAAATCCTTCCATATCAAAGATAACGGTCAGTTGATTAGCGATCTCTCCGTGCTTCTTGGATTGCTCTCTGGCTAAGTTTAAATAACTGTCTAACAATTTTATCATAGCTTTGACGAAATCCTTCTGTATTAGTACATGTAACATTCCGTACATGTCTAGACCAGCAAAAGGTACGATGATCACTATACAAAAAATTACATATACTTATATGTATATATTGACTTGTATACTTGCAGAAATAAAATTTGAAAAAAATTATTTTTATCGTCAACAGATCAAACTTGTCTGATGTAATAAACATTACATTTTTATAGCTTTCGGGAATATTATCTAGTTTCAAATAAAGAAATAATTTTTCCCATTTGAAAATTACGAGTATTTGAGCGTTAAAATATTTCTCACCATGAAAGAAAGGAAGAGAGAATTAATAAGATTAAACAAGAATCTGACACTTCAGAGTATCGAAAAATCGCAGTCATAGTCTTTATTACATTTTATGTATATTTTTTATGGAGAAAAAATACTTCTGAGAATCAAATGAAAACTTTAAGGTCACCGTTTCTTTAAAATATCAAAATTTGCATTCAAGCGCTAAAGTATGTTAGATTTATTGTTATGTTGAACAAGGCAGAAGCATTTCTAAAGAATATATCATTCCATTGTCTAACAATAAATTTGTAAATCATATTGTACCCGATGATTTTTCACTATAATTATATCGATATTTGAAGTTTATATAATGTTAATAGAATATAAGTTATATAAGTTATATTTATTATTTTATATAAGTTAATAAAATGTTTTCTTATTTAATTATTATGTGCTTTTCGATTATTACTACTCTCGAGTTTCTCTCTTATAATAAAATTTTGTAGTATTTTGATTAATAAAATCTTTTTTTTTTGTTGCTTAATTAGTACGCCTGTTTTTATTAATAGATCAATAAATGTAATGTTTTAATATAACGTCATAAAAGCATTTTAAAGTAGTTCGCAGATTTACGATTCAAAGATTGATTGTAACAAAAGAGATTTTTACCTGGTGCCCCGTCCTTGTCGAACCCGCTTAGTCCATGTGGCAGATAAGTATGCATTACTTCAGGCAAATCCCAATTACTCAAATTATCAGCGTCCCACTGCTTTCGCCATTCCATTGACTGTGAATAAGTATTTTTCATAAACATGTTTATTGTTATTTATTTTATTGTTATTTATTAAATGATAAGAAGAAGATAATGCTTTGCATCATAATAAAAATTATCAACGTTATATAACACTGATAAATAAATATTAAACATATATGTTTAATATTTTTCCTGTTTTATAATAACATCAATGTATATTTGTGCCGTCATTTTTATTTTTATCAGATTTTAATAAATCTTAAAATCTAATTAAAAGATTTCTCTACCATTCTTATTTTTTGCACAACAGCGCGAAATTAAATGTAACATAATATATTTGTATTACAATATGAATAAAATATGAAATCTTCCTTTATAAAGATGATGCATTCATGTTGCTGCGAAAGTTAAATTTCTCTCGTGGGAAAATGATAATAAACTAATCAGAAGTTAAATATGTCAACTAGTTATTCAACTAGCTAAACTTATTAAAAAAATGATATATGACAGAAAATATTATTAAATATTAATAAAATAATAAAATTTTATAAAATTATAACAATATATTATTTAAAATATTTAGATTATTGTAGCATAAATAAACTATGTAAGTAAAATAGAACAAATTTAAATTTTGTTTAAAATTATATTATTAGTATAATTTAGTATAAGATTAGTATAAAATTATTAAATTTATTATATACATATATAAAATATTATATATTTGATTAACTGTAATATTATGCTTGTGATGGAAACTCAAATAATCTTATTGTTCGGTATTATTTTAACGTTCCGTGTATGTGTAATATCTGTGTAAAATAATTCGATTTGTAAGCTTGTAAGTGTTATTACGGTGTAGCACGTGCCGTTGAAACGACTTTAGTCGGTCAATGTTCAAAACTGGTGAAAGAAATATTTCTCACAATTTACAGAATAACGATTTCAGGAATAACAGGGTTTCACGCGGAATAGAAAGTGAAAAAGGGTAATTTCCTGAGAAAATTACTTCAGAAGATACTTAGCCGCATTATAAATCTCCGGTTTTCAATCATCGTGAAACTTCCCGGCACGAGAATACGGATGGTGACTTTGCGAACGTGCTTCGGAGAATCGGTACATTACTTTCGAGCTGCAAAATGGCACGTACTACAGAGAACAACTTTCTATTTCATATAAAACATCTTTGAGAACAAAAAAAGAACGGAACTGTCGACGGCAAATCATAAGCCTCAACATCCGATACGAACCCGGAAGGGTACTTTCCTTACTTTATTCGCGCGAGGATTAACTATAATTACTTTGATCGACGTTAACCAATTATTCGGTTGTCGCTTTACGTAAGAAAAGACGATTAATCTTCAAAATTTATCGTATTTTATTATCGTTATTAAGTCGAAGAATCTTAGTAAGTAGAATTTGAAATTGATATTTGTCTACATGTCTTTGTTTAATTTACAAACGCTTTTGAAATGACATACATATCTATTGTCGGACAAAGCTGGGTTAAGATGACATCCGTTTTGACATTCCCTGACTGGCATTCAATATTCAATTCCAATCAATAAACCTTGCTCGTAAAAAATAGATGAGGATTCTTGTTAAGACACGACAAAAGAAGTTAGTTCTCAGGCTGCAGCGAACTGTGACGCGATTTGCTATAAGTTTACGCCTGCCGCGTTAATATTTAATGACTCGCGAGTAATTCACGTGGCAGAGAAATTTAAAAGGCTCGGTGACCATATCCGGAACGTGTTTCACCAGACTTTCTCAATTGGATTCGCTTGCGTTTCGTATAATGTGAATAGTAGGTCTAATCTGAAGAAGCAGAGGTCGAATACGTAATCGACGTAGCAAAGATCGTGTAACATAAAGTACACACATGCATCTTATTTATTATTTAAATAAAATGTGAGAACATGGAAATATAAGATATGCAATTGTGATCTTAAATCAACGTTGTTGCAAGATTACTTACTGCTCTCAGCATTTTTTCCGCCGCGGTAGGATCCCATTTTCTCGCTAAAAGAAATGAATAGAAACATTAATTAATTTAAACTTACATCGTCAACAATATATCATATATATTTATGAGAACTATCATTTTGGATTATCGGTGAAAAGAATATTGCTTTATATGTATATCTATATGTGACAATATAAAAAAATGAAAGAGCACAATTTTTATTCATGTAACATAAACTCGCCGCCTTAGGTTTTAAGTAAATTATTAAGTAAAATTTTAATTATATGATTATGTAATTAATATTGTTTAATATTGTCTTGCAGCACTTTGCGTGACTCACACAATTCTGGAAACCAGCTAATAACCAATAATCTCGAGTTTCCGTAGTTCTGTTTCAAAACAAGTTTAATAATTGCGCTAAATACTATTTCGAAACACACTCGATAAAACGGACGAAATATAATAAACGTCAATTAATCTTTGCGTGAATACTCCTCGCGATGTGCACGATTGCATTATATATACGTAATACAGGATAACACTTATCGAAATAACGGAACATGCCTTAGATAATATTAAGGAGATTCGGGGATATTACAAAAAATGAATGACTGTTATAAATGTTATAAAATTTTGGAATATAATTCTTAATATCATTATAAAGCTCCATGAATTTTTTCAATTTTTTTACCGTCAATTATTTCATATATTGTGAATGGTACATTATCGTACTAATTTTAAACAGAAATGTTTAAACAGAAATTTTCTATCGCAAATAAGTATAAACTTAGATGACGGTAAAAAAAATTGAAAAAATTCATGGAGCTTTATAACGCTATTAAGAATCATATTCCAAAATTTTATAACATTCTCTCATTTTTTGTAATACCCCCGAACCTTCTTAATTGTAGCCCGTCTTAAATAGTATATCAGGGGATGAAAGGAGGGAATCATACCTCTCAGCCAGCGAAGCAGAAAGTAGTCATCGTGGTGTGGCTGTAGGATATCTTGCACAGATCGTCGAAACTGCACAAAAAGAGAACAAAGAAAATTACAGACCTGTTTTGTTTATTTTTTATATGTTATATAATATTATTATTGTAGAAACATTTGGTTGTGTTCAATTGTACGCGATTTTACAATTTAACAGTTAATATACTTTTATTGGATTTACAAATCATGAAAAATGATAATGTATATGTGCATACATGCGCACATCTGCACGTGCAAACGGCCATTTTTTTACATTAAAGCATAATGTTTATGCGTTAGAATAAAAGATTTATACGTTTTTTACTTATATGTTCGTTATATATTATACATTATTATCTATTCTTCTGGAAGCGGCATATCGACTTCGTTCACCTTACTTTGTATCAACGACAAGATTTTCTCACAATTCTTAATTATACAATTCTTATAAATCTTCCTGCATAAACGTAGTAACAATGTTGCAAGGACGTTGTTACGACGTCACTTCATTGTGCAACGTGCTTGCCACGTGCAATGCCCTCAGAGAAGAAACTATGCTATTTTGTGTCGCGTTACATATAAATACGGAAGTTTCACTTCCTCGATTCATGTAATTATCAATGTTGGCTCCGCGAGAGAGGTCTGTATTGACTTGTTACATTATTATTAAATTATAACATAATCAAAGTGTCTTTCACTTAAATTGGAACTACTTTCACTGAAAACTATGGGAAATCATGGAAAGCACAGTTTAATGATAATATACACTTCTCACAAAAATTCTATATGTTATTTATCTTCAAAAATATATTCTTTTTATAAAGGTATTGCATTTTTTTATCAAATAATGTAATACGTCAGCGAACTTATAGGTATCAATTTTTTAAGAACAATTAAAATCAGCAGCTAATTCACCCGTTCAAAGTTATGCATTTTACATAGTATGTGCATAATGATTTGTTTTTCACAACTTCGCTGAATTTTTCGAATAATTTTAGTCTTCCTCTTATATATCCTCTTATATACTGTTATGTACCTATAATTTTAAAAAAATTCATTTTTCCCGACATGCATTCTCATTCTTCTTGATTATTATTCATAAAAATTGCTTCATAACTTTGAGGTGACTGTCTATGATCTATGAATATATTACCATCTATTTATAGACATCGCTCTAAATGAAAAACGTGATATGTATACAATGATGAAATATTCGTTCAAAAGAAATAAAAAGGAAAAGAAGAAAGAAAAAATAGTTAATTTGTTCTTTCATCAAGTTAATCAATGTAAATTTTTTAACGAATGACTACTCGCAAAATTATTAACATTTACTACTTATCAAAACACATGACTTTTTATGATGACAATTTGCTCACAATATAAAATAAATACAACGTATATGAAAGAAAATATTGCAGGGGGGCAAAAACAAAATTCGACTCGGCTTTATATTTTTAAGAATAGCATGAAATAAAGATTTTTAATAGAGATTTGATAGAGTTGTGCAAGATTAAAGTATAGATAATAGTATGGACATCACATAGTAATAATTAAAATTTCTCTTAGAAATAGCTGAAGAGAAAAAATGATCTCACAATCAATAATTATTCGATTCAAAAATCGTTTATTTCGTTATCAATTATTCCTTTGCGAAACAGTTCATTCCATGCTGCACGAAATAACCGGTATGACATGGAATGGAAACATTCGGAGATCTCTTGCATCATTAAACGATTATTATCTTATTTCTTAATAAATAAGAACAAAAAAAGGATGCAGACAGAAGCGAGAGTAATCGGAACCATTTATACATCATCCTCGTTAAGTAAACCGGTTCCTTGTTTTAAAAACCTGGACTTATCTATATTTGTAATTCAGATAAACCTTTCCCTCTGCATGTGTATGTACAACAAGTAGTGTTTTTGTATGTTTGTCGGTTAAAGTTAATTATATTATTGTGTAGGTAGGTGCTCGATAATCACGTAACGAGCAAACAGTTCTTTCTTTCTTGCCGTTTCGAACATAGCCCATGGTGAAAGGCTAATCGAAAAGAATCGTAGACTCTAATCGGATAGACATTATCAATGGTCATTCTTTTCACTATTTTCTTTTTAAACCACAAAAAATAATTCCAAAAAGATAAAGCTATCTAACTAAACTATATTAGCTTTTTGATACAACTGAACACTAACGACATTTGCAAGGTTGTTTAGGAAGCATTCATCGAATATTCAATGAAGATCATGCATATTTGACCTCCGCCAAGGCCAAATGCAGAAGAAACTCACTTATAATTGTAAAAAGCACGATATTATTTTTTAGAATCGCCTTTTACACCGAGAATAAGTTCTTTGAAAGCACAAGAAAATTAAAGATTTATCGTAAAGATCGTTTTTGAAAGTAAGTTATGAAACAAACCATCGTTTGGAAAAAAACCATCGTGAACAATTACGTAAAATACTGCAATTTTCTACAAGTTATAATATATAAGTTATAAAAGTATCGATTATAAAGCAACATTTTATTTATAATCTGTCTTATTTATAGTCTGTGTGAATAAAAACTGAATAAAAATTATGCATATATGCGGTTTTGTAGCAAACATCATGCATCATGCATATAATAAAAATAATAATAAAAAAGTCATAAATATTCTTTATGAACAGGTTTTAATTCTTTGCATTACATTAATCTATAATGAGTTGATAGTCGTTAATCTGAAGTTCTAAATCTTAAGCTAAATCGGTGAGTTGGCCAATAGCTAACTCGGTATTTCACCGATTCTGACTCACCGATAACCCTTCCGACTTGTTTAAAACTACCGATTACCGACTACAATTTATTGTAGACTTGGCTTAAAAAATACAAAACAATGGTAGCGAATGGATTTTACTGATTATTAATTATATGTATAATAAACACAAAAAACTTATGAAACAAACAACTTTTTCATTTCAATTCGCAATACATTGTACGGAAGTAATTCCAGTACAAGCTAACTAGAAATATTTTAAATAGTTTTTAGAAATTTTATAAATCTAAATTTTGCTTCTTACAAACGCGAAATAACAAAGTTAATATGTCATTTTATATTAGTTATAAAATTTTATTTTTATGAATTATATTAATATTTTTATTAATTATAATATTTTCTTTTATTCAGCATTAATATTTACTTAATTAATTCTTGACCATTTCTATGAATTACCATGATTTCAATTGTAAAAATACTTCAGTAATCGTATGAAAGCGAATATCATTTTTAAAACCATAAAATATTTATTGGATCTTTCCTTTGCCATAACCGTTTTCGCGTTTAGTCTACCTCGTACATCAAGCCAATAACTTTTATTGCAAATTTCTACCAACGTTTCCACGACATTTCGTACGATTGCTTCATCCGAACCGAGGAAAAGTCATTTTATGCGTGTGCACACCGCGTGAGGCATTTTGCTTATTTTTGCATCTGATGTTTGCATCCGATGTTGTAATTCAAGACGGCAGATTTATGTATGCAATGGAGAACTCTTTTAAAGTAGGTCGCGAGATTTGCGTGTACCCGATTGTCCTCAGTTGCGGGACCGTGACAATCTCTGGACATAACAGATGAAAGTGCCACTACGTCGCCGTTGTCGACGGTACGACGGTTTCCTCTCGGTTAAGAGGAAAAAAAATTGACAGTTAATTTAATCGGTCATGGTTTAATTGGTGTCAGACGAGTAAAATAAGAACTTAGGCAAATCTTTTCAATGTGTCATGTACAAGGTATTCTACCTTTTTCATGATTGATTTATTGATTACACAATAAAATTTTTAACATCGAAATATGAAAAAAAGTGCCGTAAATTTAAAAAGAGGTTGGTCAAAATTGGTGAATCAGGTTTTTTTAATATGTTTTTTGTTTATGAATTTTTGATCGATATAAAAAAAAAAGATTAATTTAGTATTGAAATAAGATCGAACTGAAGCGATAATTCTTTTCTTACGATTGGTGCAATCAGTATTTATTTTCTTACAATCGGTGCAATCGGAAAATATCGTTGCCGATTTCTTCGCGATCCGCTGCATCTCGCTGCATCTCGCTTGAAATAAGTGCTCAGCTGCTTATTACCCATTCCAGATATCAGAGGTGAATGATCACCAGGTTGTGAGAGGAATAAAACAATCTCTCTACGCGCATTGAAGTCGCCGTATCATGTATAATGACAATTTTAGCTTTTGAGAAATCGCGTCGGTAAATGTGAATTAATTTGCTTCAACATTTATTTCCGAATTATTGCATATAATTTGTTTCAAGGAAATTGGCACGATATTCTTTAGCAATCTGTTTAAACTTAATTTCGATCATATAATCGAAAGTATAAAATTCCCATATTTATATGGCACTTTAATTAATAAAATTTTAAGATAATATGTTTTTTAATTAAATATATGTTTCTTTTTAAAATTTTAGACAGAGACAAATGCAGACTGGCAAAAATATCTTTATTACAGTAAAAAAAAAAGAAATAACTGGTTTGCTTTCCTCATGATATTCTGGTCTTAATTTTTACTTCATTCTACTTAAATAAAGATTATCTTTAATTTTCGCTTTTTTGTTTAATCAAAAAGAAAAGAAATAAACATAAAATTTTAAGAAAATTGTTTATACATATACAATTATATTTATTACATATCCAACTTATAAATGTTTAGATAATTATATTTATGCGCGTGCTTTTCAACATTAATTAAATTATTAATACGTCATACGTTATAATACGTTTTTATTTAATCCGATAAATGTTAATCCTTATATTTAAGTTAGTATAAAAATTAATATATGTGACGTTATTGTGATGCTATTACATTGACATATATTGAATCATTTATATGACATTCTTATTAACTTGCTAATTATTTCCGAATTTTTCGAACTAGCCTGAGAATGGACATTTGTTTGAAAATAGAGCTTTATCGTTACCATATTAATATTAACTAATTGATATATTAATATTGATTTAAAAAATGAAATTAAACAAATATAAGATATTACATAACAAATATAAGATTAGATAATGAAACTCATGAATAAAACATATTCGCATTTTATCGACACTATGTGATGTAATCTTCATTTATTTTTATATTCTTTAAATATCATAGTAATTTGATATTTATTTCTTTATTTGTTATAATAAGAAAATAAAATTTTAATAGTTTGATATATTTACTCGTTTCTCATTGTCAGACACATAAAGAATTTCAAGTACAACGAACATAACAAATTTTCATCTTTCAAACCACTCTGTCATTTAAAGGAAATCTTCAAAGGAAAGTAAGAGCAATATCTTTGTTAGTTTGCAAATATTAATCATACTGCAAATACACGGTTAATGTTAACTCATTAAACTTCCGCAGTTTATTGGAGTTTGAAAGATAATAACAATTGTTTAGATTTTAACAGCACAGCTTTTGAAAAATGATAAAATATTATCTCAATCTATTTTCATTAATGATCACTTGTATATGTATATTCATCGATTTTATGTTTGTTGAAACAGATAATACTCATATCGTAATAAAATTAAACGGAATATATTTCATTCTGCATGCATGTTTTCTGTCAATAGTTACATTATCTTAAAATTAATTTAATATAAATCTAAAAGATTTGAAAACTCATTTGTTACAATTGTACAAAATGAAAGGTATCTTTTCCATTCTGAAGGAGCAGAGAAAGAGAAAAACAGAAAATTTGTAGCTTATTTCAAACAATCATTTAATATTTTTTATAAGAATATATAAAAGGATATATGATAAAAGATATTGTATATCAATATTTTATTGATATTCTCGCGAGAGTAATAAGAAAGCGAAAAAGAAAAAGAAGTTTTTAATTTTCTAGAATAAACTATGTCTCTGGACTTACCTTCATTAATGCAAATCGCTGATCGTCCGCCAATTTCAACGACATTTTCGCTGTTCGAACACTGTTAACAATATGATCTTAATAAGTGTTTCTTCAGTTGAATCTTGCTAGCAGATGATTTCTCTCAATTTGGAGGAGATTTTTGGAACCGATCTTTATATCTATGGCTACAAAGTTAAAAGATATATATATATATATATATATATATATAATCTAACAATAATAATCTCTCGAATCGCAAATTATCAAAATATGTTTTCGCACATGCATCTATCCCTTTGTATCTTCTATATTATCTTATTGTTCAAGTACGTGATATGTATCTTGTTGTTGTTCAAGTACGTGATATATATGTCATGTAAAAATTATAGCAAGATAATATTCTTATCAGCGTATATATGCTTGATTAAGACTAAAATTTAAAGAAACACGATTCGCGGTCACTTCTAATCGATAAATTATGGAAATTAATTCGCTCAAATATTTTCATCGTCCCAAAATGCATAACTCATTACAAAATTTACGTAATTCTTATCAGATTATATAGATTATGTAAAATGCACTTGTAATTCATTAATTAGTATCATATTTAAATACGTGAAAGAATGAAATATAAATAGTTATACAAAAGCTTATATTCCGTCGCGAATCAATTATCATGCAATCTTCATTAATACAATATCCACTGAAAGATGAGATAACATTTATTTAATAAGTACGTTTTATACGTAGATGATATCTCCTTTTTCATGTATAAAATACGAAATGACAAACCGACTTCACATAATTTTAAAAGAGAATCGTTCCAACTTTTATTTTCGTAATTACGTTTCGTATACTGTAAAAAATTAGTGTAAAATTACATGTAATTTTGAGACACTTAATAGTTTCAAATTAATTTATTTCTAATTTTGCAGTATAAAAGTAAAAATAATTCCTTAATTTGTGTATACAGTGTAAAAAATTTATTAGAAATTAAAAACTTATTTTTACTTTTCTACTGCAAAATTAGAAATAAATTAATTTAAAACTATTAGGTGTGTCTCAAAATTACATGTAATTTTACATTAATTTTTTACAGTGTAAGTATTTTTTTCGTGGATCTATCGAGTTACACAGGCGCGTTCTTCACGCTTACCGTCCGAATCCGGAGAAACAAACCGGTACAAAATGGTATTTTCGAAAAATTGAAAAGTTATCAGAAGTCGCGAACCCTTCGAAGATACCAAGGATCGATCGATGTACTTATTCACTTGATAAACACGAACCCAGAGGGACGTCAGACCCGCGATCGCGACTGCTCGGCGTCGACTGCGCTCAGGTCGATAGGCGCAACAGGTATCTATCGCGACGACCGCAATTGCCCCGTGCGTGCCGGTGCGAACGCGCGCGCGCGCGCGCGCGCACAAGACCACGTCCGTACGTATGCGCTTGCCTTCACTTGATGCTCGCGAAGGTGAAATAGGTGTATCGACGTCACACACGGGGCGAACGGCACCGGAGGAATGATATCGAGCCCGGTCTTGGCGATGGCAGGTTTCCAAACGCGCTGACCATCCCACCATCGCCGCCGTCCATCGAACCGGCGCGGCGGAGCTGGTGCACTCGCGGATCGGATTCCGATCTCAAATTCTATCGAAGCCGATCACCGCTTGTTTTTCGACATTTTCCCGACCGAACGCAGGCGCGGCAATTTCGTCTGAATTCATAGTCGTTTCTCAAATCTTAAGAATTTCTTAAATCGTAAATCGTCTTTTTAAATTGTATAATTGATCTTGGCTGCTTTATAATCTATGGTTCAACAAATGGAAGATTAATGGAAAAATAACTTTTAATGTAAATTTGAAATGTAACTGATACAGTAAGTTAAATGCACTTAAGTAAATGTACACAGTAAAAAACATTTTGTATTTGTGTTAAAATTTTCCAGTGTAGAAAGTTTTGTGTTAAATTTCTGACACAGTCGTGTGTTAATTTAACATATCGTTGTGTTACTTAATTTTTCTATGTTAAATTAATATTAACCATTTTTAAGAGTTAAAATAACACAATTTATATGTAAGTGCATGAATTCTTGGTGACATATTTTATATGTTAAAGTGAACATATTAATTGTGTTATTTTCCTTTTTATAACAGTTACTATATGTTAAATTGACATAATTCTTATGTTATTCTTAAAACAAAAAAATAGATACTTCTCTCAAATGTTAAAATAACATCTTATTTTAGTTACATTTAACATTATACAGATTAGACAGTCAATTTAACGTAAACTTTGATTTCTGATAGCGTCTAAATGTTAAATTTTTATGTTAATTTGGTACATATTATTTTTGTTACTTTTTAACATATTTGCTTTATGTTAAATTAACACAAAAACTTGAGTGGATAAATTGAGACATGTGAAATGTGTTAAATTTAATACAAAATTTTTTACTGTGTAATTAAAGTACACTGAGAGAAAAATATAGTTACTTTTGGCCTCAACCGTAATTTTATAATATTTCTAATGATAATTATGGTTAACATAATGATGCATATAGTTTAACTTAACTATATGTTATTACTTTTCGTCTTTCTCGCACGCTTCCTTCCTTTTTTGAACTATAGAATATAAAGCAGCCAAAGTCAGCTCTACAATTTAAAAAGACGATTAAGATTTAAGAAATTCCAAGTCTTAAGATTTAAGAAACGACTATGAATTCGGCTTTAAGGCCTTCACCATCACTACCGTCACCAATTCGTAGATTGAGATTTACGCGGTCAGCGACGATTCGAGCGGCTGGAGTAGCCGCGCCGGACTTTCGGAGGAGCCTCAGCCTCCGCGTCGCAATCGCGCGTGTCCTACTCCCTCAATCCTAAACGATTGCCGAGGGACGATGCTAATGCCTCCCCCGATCTATTTATAATCGAATCACGCTCTCTGCGCCTCTGCACTTTTATCTACTAATAACCGCCGCACGTGCGGCGCGAGGCAGCACAATGAATCGGCGTTACCAGCTGGCTCACAGCTAACTTGAGAAATTACGAGCGCCTTTGTGTCGGAATACACGCGTGCAGCACGCATCAGAGGTGCAGCTTGAGGATTTATCGCCTGCACTAAATGCAATTCAACTCAGGTCCATTTATCTAAGATTAAAGTAATATGTGCAATCTTGTGTCGCGCGCGAGTTCACCAACGAGGTTTATTATGTGATTATTTTTGGCGCTGACGCACTTGGGAATGCAGGTTTTACAATCTCATCGCTCGCCGAGAGGTCGCCGTAAAAAGGCAAAAGAAAAATCATGTTAAATATCCTTTCGACGCGTACTCGGGGAGAAATCGCAACATGACTTGATCATGTTCATGCTTCAAGGTCAGCTTAATGCCCAAGCGGAGCGACGACGTAATCGCTCCCCATCTCACCTGTAATCATGTATGATTCTCCGTAACGGAGGAACCTGATCCGCACAATGATAAGCGGAAATCTTCTAATCGGCTCTACGAACTGATAGATGATTGATTCACGTACATACAGCTCTAGCACGCGCTTACCGTGACGTGAATTACGTCGCGAGTGAAACGAAACACTGTTGCGTTGCACTATTTCATTGGCGACTAAACCCTGAAGTTTCACTGAACGCGGATCAGAATCATTGCGATAAACAAAGAAAAATAAAATTAATGTTGCATCTCTGACATTGATTAACTGAAAGAGCGATTGCCATTGACTATGTATTGGCGAAGCAACACTGTTGGAAGTGACGTGTGAATATCACATATTTTTAAAAAATTCACATACTCATAGGCGTCTTAAAATGGGGGACACATATCACACGCCAAAAGTGTGTAATATTCACACATTGCTTCTAACAGTGAACTTATGCATATATAAAACTTTCAGTTACATTATAGCAATATTGCAATCTTGCCACAATGTAACTGTAAGTTTTGTGGTGTGGGAATCGTTATCGTTTAATAAGTTTCATTGCTTAACTTTCTTTTTTGTTGACATTAAAGTAAACC
The DNA here is from genome assembly GCA_928718305.1 of Tetramorium bicarinatum. Taxonomy (NCBI): domain Eukaryota; kingdom Metazoa; phylum Arthropoda; class Insecta; order Hymenoptera; family Formicidae; genus Tetramorium; species Tetramorium bicarinatum. The sequence continues at coordinate 19,353,141 of OV788324.1, forward strand.
ATTTTTATTACTTGCTAAAATAGAAAAGCGCGATACGTTGCAGAAGTAGGAAGCTGAATTTATATTCGTTTTTCTTCAGGAATACTTGATTATATTTCATATACATAATTATTAGTGTCAATTTGCTTGCATCTTGCATGGACGGTAGCTGCTACATAATCAATTTGCTGCAAATAAGAGAGATGGATTGATAACGAGCTATCTGCACCTAATTGTCCTAGTTGATTTGATTACACATGCACATATAAGTATCTTATTTTCTTTGTGCCATTTCTGCTGAGACTGCACAAATCCGTTATTTTCTAACTTCATTATTATAGGTCTGTTCTTTTTCTGCTGCACCAGTGCAATAAGTTAAAATGAAACAATCATACTTTTTTTCGTTCGAAACTTATTGCAGCAGTGCAGCGAAAAAGAACATCCACATCGCAACAGTTTTTTCTTATTTTAATAAAAAAAAGGCGTTAGGTATTAAAGCTAACTTGCCTAGTTGCAACAGAATGCCTCACGCGCAGCTGGTGGCGTTATCTGTCGACAGATATGGGTACTTTTTTCGCCGTCACGCGTCGAGCTCAATTGTATCGTTCGATTTCCACGCTTTTCGAATTCGAAACACACTGAACTCATAGCAAAAATTAATTAAAAATGATGTAAAAGACGAAGCACGATATTTCAATATATCATCGATATATCATCGATGTTTTCAAAATAGGATTTGCTCGAGCCATATAAACGACTATGTAAACAACGAAGCACATATATTCGGTGTTTTAGAGAAACACACCGCGAACTTGAAGCCTGTTACATTGTATGTTCATTAAATATGATAATATGTTCTGTCCACATAAACTCGAGCCTTGTATATATGCATTCTCCAGCCATATATCCCGATAAGCGCATAAATTCATGTGTTATGCACTAATAACTCCGCGCCTACTCGAGAGATTCAACAAAACTTTGAATCACTTAATCAGCTTAATTAGCTCAACCTGTAGAATTGCAGCTTTAAATTTCTAACATTAATAATCAGTACTCCGTTCTTATAATTCAAGATCGTCTCTTAAGTAGTTAAATGAAATAAAGTTAGATGAAATTTTCAAACTGTCCATGACCAGACTTAATAATAATAATAATAATAATAATAATGCTAAGAGGGTGGCGGCGGTTCTCACCGAAGCCCGTCTGTCACACTCACAATCAGACTTAGGAGGTCCATTGTGCCTTTCCTTCTCCTTTCTATCGATTACGAAAGTCTGGTTCTCTTCTAGAAGAGAAATCGGTCTCCAATCGGTAGGCGTTCGAAAAATAGGATAAATAGGATAAAAACGGGATGAGGAACTACTACTGGGATTTGAACCTAGGACCCTTCCGTACCTAATCACTCGCGTTAACACGGAGAGACGCGTCATCCTATATGACTAGACTTAAAACAATCTGAAATATAAAATCGGACTGTGTGAGAAACATCACATTATAATTCATCTAATTCTTGTTTTTATGTGTGAGACAATAAAAAAATTGACAATAATATTCATTTTAATGAAATACTGCAGGTAATATTTGATTAGTTAATTGAATAATAATAATAATAATAATAATGCATTGTTGTATAGATATGAATAGAATAATTAGTTTTTGATTGTGCAACATATGCAGGAAACAAAGATTAGATCAGAGACGATGTGAATTATACAGTTAAAAATTTTACTTCAATATATTCACTGTCACATAATACGCGTCACTCACATATGACATTTCTTATTTGCGAGAGCGCCTTGTCACTCAAATACGAATGGCACCAAATTCCTGTGAGAAATCTCATCATTCAGCAATGCCCCACGTCCAACAGGATGTCGTTAAAAAACGACATAACGACGTCAATTTTGATTTATTAGGCTTTATTAGACGCCACTTTATCGTCTTACCCAAGGTTTTGCATGGAAATTAATGAGAAAAGATGACTTTGGCTTCCAGGGAAATCACGTTTATTTTCATGAAATCGAGCATCATTTACAGTCCATTTGATGACGTGGCAGTCAAGCGATTGGCAGCCGATCAACCGATTGACTTAATTGCCAATTACTTTGGTCGCTCTTAAGAGCGATTTCTATGATTCGTCTTTAATCTTAACTTTTCCATGTGATCGAATAAAAACAATTCTATCCGTGTTAATAAAATGATAGATATTATTTGCTACAAGTTAATCCCTTGGTAAAATAAATTGGAAGTTAGTTGGAGCTATCTAACATATTGTATCTAGTTACAAAAGTAGCTAGTGGCATGACAGACAGCACGACGGTATAGCGCGCAAGTGCCGTCTACGTATATACATATATCGTGAGTTCGGGGTGGTCGGGGGTTGCGAGGAGGAAGATAGCGGCGCGACGCGACGTGACGCTGACGCGTCGATCAGCAGGCTCGGCTACGTGGTGCGTGAGCGATTTTTCCCACGGCTTTCGCGAACTCCTCGGCGCTATCTGCAAAACGATTTCGCGAGGCGCGGATCGAGGCGCCTCGCCGTGCGACCGCGCTAACGAAGCATGCCAATCGGGCGATCGTATCCCATCGGCACCATCGTCCAGCGCCGTCGTGTCCACGGCGAAGGAGGAGCGTGCGAGCTGCACGGCGGCAGGGTCGATACAGGGTTGACTTCAAGGGCGCGCGGATCACCCACGCAGGGCCGCGAGCCAGCACTTTTCGCGTAAGTCAGATTTGCTCGAAAACGATACACGCGTACGTCATCTACTCTCGTATCATCTGCTAATACCAGCGTGTGATAGATAATTAACGAGATGACTCACGAAACTGGTGCAGTTTCGTCGCCGCATCGCGACGTATAGGTTATGTTCCTTCGGTGTAGTCGACGACGCTGGTTTAATTAAATATGTAACGAAGGAAGCGATCTATATGCCCACGCGTTAAAGGCTGTCTTGAATGTCTATGACTGAATTTACGTTGTTACGACAGTTAAAAAATGTTTTACGTATTTTTACGATTAATATGTATTTCGAGTTGATTTCGAGTATTCGGAAGAATTGATTAGATTTGCTGCTGTTGTGCATATGTGACGTTGATTTGTCGTGAAAATTATGCGCACGTGACGTAATAGTAAATGTGTTGAAGTTTATGCGAGTTTGTAGCAGGCATATGATAAATATTGATCTTTTATTTATCCGCGAACTTATACAGGCATTTAAAATTTTGAGAAACAGAGAGAGAGAGAGAGAGAGAGAGAGAGAGAGAGAGAGAGAATGTATGTGTGTGTGTTTAAATTAGTTTCATTTAATTAACATATTCAAAGTAAACTTGCTTTTGTTTAACAAAAATTTCGTAGAAAGACTTATTTATATTCAGTTGTTTTTATAATATTTCAGAACTTAAAAACTGTGTCAACGAAGAAAGAGATCTTAACATTCTTTTCTTATTTTCCATTTTATTTTTTAGGTAGTAAAGTTTATTTTATAATGAGAACTTTTAATGCTAATTTACAATTTCATATTGATCTGATACGCGATCAAAATTAGAAAATTTTATCAAACAAAATTTTTGATTTATAATTTATCAGAAATTGATTTCTGAATTATTAAGTATGAATGAAAATTAAAGCGTAAAAATGATATTTACATAATTTTTAAACAATAACTTTTTGCTACATTCAATATAAAGTATTTCAATATAAACCTTTTCTTTGAAATGCTACGATGCGATTGTTTTTTTATATACTACAATCATTAAATTTTTTATTATTAACATTAATAACATAAATCTTTAGAAAATATCGTTCAGTATCTATTAATATCTCTGTTTAGTGCGATCAACAAAATTCCTCGGCGATTACATCCTCACTAGATTTATATAATCTTACATAGAATACATAAATTCGACGATTCGAATAGAAGTACGGATAAAAGTACGAGGAGAGTCACTTTTCCTTTCACACTTTAGCGACATGCGTATACATATACAATTTTATGAATCAAATAAGTTGGAGCGAGAACGCGAGCGCGTGTTCCTATTTTTGTCGTAGCACGACATAAAAAAACATTCACATAAATTCGCCGAAATTTGTAAACGCGACGCCGAGATTAAAGAGTGTTTATATAAATGTCAGAAACTGACATAAACACACGTCAGTTTAAGTAACGACGTGATTTAATTATGTCGGAGAATTGCGTGTGATGTACCCACTTACAGTTAATCATCTCGATAACATAATATTTATAAAATACAGTGTTGCTTTGGGAAAAATTTCATTATATGACGTTGGATATTTCTTATCATTCTTTGCTATTCTTTTAATTCAGAATAAGAAAAATGTTTAATCAATATCAAATTCGATTAATTAAACGAAAAACGTAACAAACAAAGAACGTTTATAAAATTGTTTTCATTGATTTTGAAATATTTCTGTTTTTATCTTACAATGTAAAGATTTACGTTGCTAGTTAGCAATTGCGAAATCCTTCGAATAAAACGATATTTAAGGGTGCCAGAGTTAATAGCGCGGTGTTAATGGTACATTAACTCAACTCGTAAAAGCTAACCGGGTGAAACGAAGGATGTCAGCAAAAGCGGCGACAAAAAGGGGTCAAATTAAACACTCTGCAACATTTAAACCAATAAATACAATAGCTATCGTGGCAACTGACGCTAGTCTGTTACATTCAGGTTTCCGCAGGCTAACAATAAGATACAAATACAGATACTTTGTAGGCATTAAAATCGATGTAACTTCAATTGATCTCGACGAATGAAATTGATCGCTATATTTATTCGTGACTGATGATAGATTATAGCTTGTTGGTACGATTTAATCAATTATAGAAAACGATTAAATTTATGGGCTCAAATTTCGATGCTGCAAACAGGCGGAAGTATTTTCCACAATGGTTAATATAATAATATATATTTTTTTATAGTTTATAATATTTATTGTGTAACTTTTTAGAAATTTCCAATTTTTCAATCTCAACTGTGATGTGATATTTTTTGTTTGCAACTCGGAGGAAATATTTCGTCCTAACGCTATCGACCCCTTTTTCAGCGAGCGATCGCTTTTTTTTATATAATTATCACGGTGTTGTGACGTAAACCTTGAACTTCGGTATTCAAATGACAGACAGCTGTGTGCGCAGAAGTAACAATATTATTCCACAGATACTAAATCATTTTTTATTCAACATCAGTAACTATCAATGTGAATTAATTTCTTGAGAAATGTGACTAGTTCTGTAATAAATTGAAATTTTAATGTGATCGTTATCAATCAAAAACAGTTTGAATATAATGGCTTTTTTTTAGTTAAGATTTTCGGATCTCCGTGTACAGTTAACTCAAAAACAAACTTTTCTCATATCACCAAGACAACAAATGACAATTTCTTTTATTAAATAATAATAGCCAAACTAATGAAGATACATACTTAAAATTGACAACTTATTCAATCGTACGCTTTTGAAAACATGAATAATATTTATATCGTCTATCGCAGAATGCCTCGTGCGTCCGATTGCATACTTATCGCGAGATAAATTGTGTCTCACAGTGCTAAACGGTCCCTGGCAGTCCGCGCTGTTGCGGCAAGCGCAGCCGATCTGTCGGCGTGCGCTTTCGCGACTACGCGGTGATAAGCAATCCGCGAGAAAGATGGAGAGAGACAGAGAGATTCCAGTTTTCTCATGACCGGTATACCGTTGCTTTCCACGCTCAACTGACACGGCCGCGGCTTTTCAACCGATACTCCGAACGAACGGCCTTTCGAGAGCAGCGTGCCAGTCGGCACTCGCGAGCGTAACGCGTACATCGCGTTCCTTTTTCGCTCCAAGAACGCGAACAGGTTTCCATTCTCCACGGTTCCTACGTTCCGCGAGTGCTAACGGGAATCCAGCGGGAATTCGCTCTTCCCTGAACCTTCGTTGAACGTCCATTCGAGGGCGATTCGCGGCTTCAGGACCCGCCCCTAACCGATTATCAAAGGAACGTTAATGTGCACGTGAAGCCGATGCAGTTCTCGATACGAGTCCGGATTTCTGTGCTGTAAATATCGCGGGGAATGATATCTATAATGTTTATTCGTGATAATGGAAACGTGACTTACGATTTATGCCGCGCATTTCCGCGTACCTATGACGTTGGAGAATAAAATTCGCGTTGGTACCACATCGAAAAACTTCCGTCGTCGTTAGTTTTATCTTCGATGTATTCGGTGTACATAGGAACAACCGTTGCTCGCGCGCCTCATTTTGCATTCCGAGTACGTAGTCACTGATATTACAACCCGTCCTTCGTGGCTACTTATGAACATGGAACCCCGTCGACGTGTTGATTCCGGCACTTGTAAGTTCTTTTAAAAGTTGACACGGAAACGATTTTATCCCGCGGAAACGCAGTGATTGTCAGTTTCACAATTGTTCTGCTACTTATTCATTTTCTTCAATTAACATTATTTTACTTCTTTATCGATTTGCTAAAAACATTGTCTTACCGATAAAAAAAAAATAAGCTCGACTTGTACCTGTAATTATTGGTATTTTAGTAATACACGCAAAGTTTAAAGTACGCTCGTTAGAGTTAGAAATTTTTTGTTGGAAAAAAAGTTATCTTTGATCGCAAATGCTTACTATCTCTCACTGCTATCTCTCAAGCTCACCTTGTACAGATTCTGCGCATAGAACAAAGTGCAGATATATGTGTTTAGTTATCAAATGCTTCTTGCAATTTATTTTTAAAATATCGACGTAACAACGTCCGGTTTGGTGAAGGTAAACTTGACGATGGTCAAGAAGTTTAGTTACTAATGAGGTATAGTGACTTGCGAAAGACTTGCCAATTGGAATTACTCGTTCCTCCTCTCGTTCGAGCTCGTCATTAAACAAATTTTCGTTTCGGTTTTCCCTCGGTATCGACCTCGAAAGAAATCAAAACAGTGCACGATTGGATTCTCGGAAGTGCATGTGTACGAAACTGATTTTTCAGTCACAGCACGGTCTGTATAATTGCTCGTAAGTCGCGCAATAACAGGATACCGCGAATAATAGGCTGCCAACGTAATATTGTACGTACCCGCGACTCTGTCTAGCCATCTTCAAAGCGACTGACAAGACAGAGTCCCCGAAAAATGGTCATTCTTGAGTATAACGGTAAACCGTGTCGCTGGACGTCGAGTAAGTCGCTCGTGAAGAAAGAACCAACGGCCTTAATTAAAAACTCTAGAACGACACAGCTTGACTTCAATAAATATCAGGTCGCATTTATAATCTACGTCATCGCAATTTCCCATCTCGCATTGCACTTCTCCTGGACTGTATTTATTGCAACCTCCGCTGGTATTATTATTTATTCTTCCGGTCTCAATTCTCTCGAATTTATGTATCGCATTGCCGTTATATGTTTCTTGTTACGAGATTATCTTGAAAATGGACGAAAATAGAAAATGCCTCGATTAATTCAATTTAATTCAATTTAATAATGCGTAAAGAACAGGATCGTTAATTTACATTGTTAATAACGATTAGATAGATAAAATCCCATAAATGTCCTTTATTATATAAAGGTGAATTAGTAATTCAAGGACGATTTAGAGAATGGGCTTTTTACGTCATCGCATCTTCCGCGAAAGAAAGAACTGGTATCCTGGTGGTCCAAACATTTTTTAGCTATTCAGCCCATGGCGAAATCCAGGAAACCTATAATAATGATGACGTGATACGTGAGTCATCGCCGCGTTCACGAGAGATCATCTAGTTTGATCTTTTTCGTTGAAGAACTCCTCATCTCGAGCAGGAAGAACTTCAGAACTTCACGATAACGCAGTTTGTTGATTCGGGCTTCGACGGGTTTTCATAGAAAACACCGGCCACGTAGTATCTACGAAATTTATTTATAATCGACCGTAATCGTAAATCATCTGGAAGTCGCGACAACATACTGATCGAGATCGTTCCGCCTACCGTCTATTTTAAATAATAACATTTAACGCTTTTTCCATCAAAAATACATAAAATAATGATTCAGTAGAAAAATAATGTTATTTAAAGGGAATATAAACAGCCACTTCTCTTTATTTCTCATCGTAAAAATGATAGACCAATAAAGCTCAATTTAGTACTTCAAATCGAACCTACCTTAACTCTACTGCGAGCATAAGCGATAGCTTGTTCAAACCATCAAGTACGCGATAAAAAAATTTGAGCTTTATCTTGCCACACTTTCTTTTAGTTTAATTGTAAATAAGAGATAAAAAGAAAGTCGTTGTAGACATTTATTTTGAAGGCGAGACTAACAATAAATGGGACATCCCGTAACTTAAGAAGTTATTGCCTGTTTGCAAGCGCATCTCGAACTCTCGTTCGTTACGAGGTGTTAAATAGATCAGACGGACCACGCTAACTTTAACTAGGCTACCGGGGTTGCCCTGACCCTGACTATCGCGGCGAACGAACGCATCGTCTTCATGGTGTAGAGTAGGCGATCGTATCCTGGACAGCTGCCATCGAGAGTTCTAAATAGAACTATCCACCGTTCTCCGACGGCGGGACGACCACTTGCGGCCGTCCCGATAGATTCCATTCCATCACATCGGCCATTTACGCAAGAAGTGCGAACGTTTTATTAACTGATGGACGAATAACCCTCTTAAAACTGTAGTGTTGCGCATATAACGTGGGCGCACCCCCATCCCCCGTCTTAGTCGCAGAGTGTCTACATTGCCGAACATTTAGACTACTTTATTCTGGTACATTAAAGTGGAGCGCTACATGTATATGTCTGTCAAATATATGTTGCATTCTACACGAAATTATATAGTTAAAATAAGAACTGATGCGTCTTAACAGCATGAGATTATTTTTTCATGTGTCTTCGATCCTGTGTGCATATTTTCTTCATTGAACGATTTTATTTTATATAGTCAATGCCAAACTATTTGTAATTTAAGATCTTCAATGCCTTTACTATACTTCCATAATACATTAAAATAAATGGTACATTTCAGTTGCCAAATTTGAACTGTTGGTAGGATTTTTTCATTTATGTCACTATCTGTGTGGTCACCAGCCGTACTGTTTCTTTCAGTTGCTAAAGCTACGTGTATGGGTAAAAGAAACTTGATATCTCAATCTAAGAAGGGAGGTAGTTAAAAACAAATACGAAGACGGAAGATTAATAAAACATCTCGAGAGACAATATTTTATAAGTTTAGATTTGAGTTATATTCTATATTTTATCAAGTCTCTAACAATAAGTTCTATCGGTTTTTCAATATTGATGACAATTTAAAATTTCAAAATAAAATAGAAAAATGTTTAAAGTAAAAAACAAATTCATATTTGCAAAGTCGTAAATCAGTAACGAGCAAACATAAAAGTTCGTTTTAAAATTATTTATTTGCATTTATTATGTTCATTACATTTATCATATTTTCCAACGCTGTTTTATGTTTGATTTTTAAAATCAAATTTTATGTTATAACTGATGAAGACTGAATGTAATCGAAACGTTCCATTTAAAAATTTCTTTATTTGAAAATAATAAATTATAATTTTAGTACTTCAACTTTTATGTTTATTCGTTACTGATTCATAATTTAGTATTTAATTAAAAATGGAAAAAGTACTAAAGTTAAATTTTTCTATATTGTGTGTTGTTCTGGTACTTTTTTTTATCCCTTTATTCTTCTATTCATAATTTTATCAGTTCTTCGAATGTATTTGACATACTGATGCGAAATGTTCAAAATATCTTTTCAGAAAAATATCGTAGGAAGCCTTGAGAATTGATGAGATTCTCCGTACACATTTCTAGTTCTTTTATAACACTGAAATATCTGCGCAACTCTGTAACATAAAATTATCTTGAAAATAATCGTTCGAATAGCTGAACTACGCATGTCGTTCTAGGACACGGCAGAATAGGAAGTGCTGACGTATACTATTGTTAGCAGTCACGAAAACATATCGTTTGACAAAAATGAAGAAATATTTTTTTCCTCGCTTTGTATAGTTAGAGCTGATAAATAAAAGTATGGACATATATGCGTGACGCAAATGCGCACTTATGCTTACACGTGCCCGTCCGAAACAAACTGCCGTAATTTGTGAAAAAAATATATCACATTTATGTAATTTATATGACGGAACAATACACGTGTCCTCTTAGGCCGGTTCCACAATGTCGTATGTGTCGGATGTCGGATGTCGTATCGTAAGGTTGCAACCAATCATAGTCTAGCCTCATGGGAATGCTTTAATTGTAATTGGTTATACGGCCTTACGATACGACATCCGACAGCGACATATGACTGATTGTGGAACCGGCCTTAGTACAAATGCAGTTTTTTCTACAGAGAAATACTTATACATGCTGACAATAAGATTTTTGATGCTCACAAACTTCGACATGCGCGAATTTCAAGCTATGCAGATGTTCGTTTGAAAAGCATTCATTTATCATCGATTAATGCTGGTTTACTTAATTAAATCGAATTATTTAACTTGTGTCAAACATAACATTTTGTTATGGTGATCATTATTGACTGTGTAACATAGTATGTGATGAAAGTTCTCAGTGTCCACACATATAGCGATTAAACTAAAATTTTCCAGTGAAAGATGCTTTGTTTTTCTGAATTTGCTTGCAGGATTCCTATTATATTTTTTATTTTATTGATTATTGAGAAAAAGATGGAATTCTTCAAACATTGTATAACTTTTAAGTAAAACTAAAATAACATAAAACGGGATGAAAGAAATATATTACGAATATTCCATATAAAAGTAGAGTAATGTTACTTGCACAAAATGTAAGAAGAGCGTTAATAAAAGGACGTAAATGAAAAATATATATATCTTGCAATGATAAAAATTAACAAAACTTTAAACTTTATCTAAGAAGGTATAAAAATATAGACAGCAGAAGAGATATAATTTTTAATGACAAAAACGTGTTAAAGTGTTAAAATATTAAGTTAAAATTAATTTGTAATTAATATTTAAATACTTCCTTAAATAATACTTCTCGATTATTGATTGATATTATCATGGTATCGATTAAGTACAAGATATAAGATAAGGATCAGTTTATCTTTATATATGTAATTAATATTGATTCGTTTGATCCTTATCTTATTTAAGCATGCAGTAAAATTTCCGATTTGAAATTTTGTTTTGAACAGACAGTGTAATACAGAAATTGAATTTACACTGACATTTCCATACTTTACTGAAGTGAATTCCGCGAACATGTCATTTTCTCAGATAATATCGTTCATGATTTTCGCGATCTTTATTCCGCTTAACAAGCAAAAGAATCTATTCTTTGTTTTTTTTTTTTTCTTTTCTTAATGCTGCAAACTGTACGATCGAATTGCACAAATGATTCTTACGATGTGATGAAATGTGAGGAACGTCAACGCGAGGAATAATACGTTTTCATAATCATAACGTTATTTGTTCCACGATCATTACAGAAAAAAAGAAAATTATTTCCTTTCCATTTGTATAACTACAGGAAGTATCATCTTATTTTCATTAGCTTTATTTCTAATATTTTAAAGATATGATTCATTCCTAATATTTTAGAAATATACACGAATGTACATTTAAAATGTATAATGTGTACTTAAAAATACAAGGGTATGTTATTTTTGGGCATGTATAGTCACCACGTATAATCTATATCTACGTTTGCTATTATCTAAAGTATGTGAACTATTATTTTAAGTATTGCGCTATTTAAAATACCACGGTATTTGCTATTACTCATCGTTTGCTATTATTTAAAGTATCGCGCGTTGTAAAAAAATAATATGCTCGGTATATGTTCAGAAATAGTACGCCGTTATTCTTTATATTATTAATGCATTATATCGAGAGAAAAACGAGGCAACGCGCGATATAAATATAAAATATGAATTGACACGGAATGGAAAATAACATGCAGCGTGAGAAACGCGAGAAAAAGAATTGCTATGGTCGTCAAGGAAACGATCAGTCAAGCAACAATTCACACAGAAATTATTATTAGAAATTACCAGATTGAAAATAGTATCTTCTCTAATTGATTGTAAAATTTATACTTGTTTTACTTATTAATAATTTCTTTTATTTTCCTTTCTTTCGGAACGTGTCTTTTCAGCACATCATTATCCTTGTTAAGCCCGTATCAGATTATGGATTGGGATTAGATTGGAGTTTGACCAATCAGAACAATGTTCACAGAATTACTTTAAATTAATTTTATTCTGATTGATCAAATTCCAATTTAATCCCAATCCGTAGTCTGATACAAGCTTATAAGATTGTGAAACGGATAACCGTTCCAAACATTATGTTTTATTCGCAGATAAGAAACATGAATGAACATCTCTCTCATCTCTCTCCATATATCTATCTGGCGCGTCGAGATATTCCGTGAATTGCGCTACAGATATTCCCCATTACGCGTGCAATCTTACATTCGCATCGTGTCGGAGATTGCAAGAATATTTCCTCCAACGCACATGTCGCCGCGATCAAACAGTTCGCGCGTCGGCGGACAGTTCGTCGTTCGGCTCTTCTCGGCGGCGTTCGGCAACGCTCGGCGCTCCTCGGCGGGGCTCGGCCGCCGCCGGCCGTTCGTCACGGCCGCGCTCGTTCATCAAACCGTCAGTGCGCTGGTCGGTCGCGTCCCGTCGCGATTGTCGGTGGTTGTCGGTGGCGTTGCCGGTTTTCGTCATCCAGCACACGCGCGAGTTTATGCACGCTCTATAAATCTTCGAACGCGTGAGCAGTGTGCCGGGGTTTGTTTTGATCGTGTTCCGATCAGCGATGTGATAGCCTCCGAGAGAAGGAGACCAAAGGAGACCAAAGGAGACGCGCGTCGAGAGGAGGACCGAGAGAAACAGAGCATCTTGCCGAGCCCGCCGTTCGTCATGATTTCACGACGCTCGCTGAGAATCCGCGTCCCGAGAATGGTAATTTTTGACACGGGCGAATGCTCCGTTCCGTGCAATGACTTTCGTCGATCGCGATCGCGAAGGAAATTCACCGTGAGGATTTCACGGTTCGCTGCGCGCGAACGACTATCCGCCGTGTGCGTCGTACAGTCGTACAGTGCCGATCTGCGTCTGCGTTAATGGCGATTTAATTCCGTACGCGAGCCGCAACGGCGGCGGAATCGTACGTGGCGCGTTCTTCGGACTCCTGTATTTTTAGTGATATTGGCACGGCGCTGTAAACGGCGCCGGTATTGGCAACAGCGGTCGCGTGGACGTGGACAGGGCGACAATGCCTTTATAGTTTTCGTGAGAAAGCGAAAAAGACAACATTCGGCGGTTTCGCTGGCCGCGAAATCCCGCGATCGAAACACTCGCCCGCCTCGCTTCTATGTTTGTCCTCCGCGGCAGATTCGCCGCCGTCTAGGCGGCAGAGTTACGTACATCGCGATTTGTTGTACCCGCGCCAGTGGCGTAATCAATGGCGTGGGTCAAAGTGCCGATGTCAGTTCGTCTACGATGCCAAAAAAAAAGCAAGAAGAGAAGAAAGGATCGTTTATCATACGTCGTAATGTCATCTTTGCCTTGTGTTTAGTTGCTTATCACACGTATTGCGCGTCTTATTATTAAAATCATCAGAATTTGGCGAGTTAAGGAAAGTAATGAGATCGTCTAAAAGAGTTAAGAGGTTCCCAAATATAACTATAGTTAAAATCTAGTTATTTATACAATGGAAATGTAATTAATATTATAATTTTATATTAATTATTTATTTAAATTTATATTAAAATTTATAATTTAATAGAAAATCAACAAGTATAAATGTGTTTGTATAAATGTAAATTTTATACTTTACTCCAAGAACGCTCCAAACTTCAACTACATAATAACATTTTTATATAACAAATGTATAATATTTTTACGATAAAATCATATAAATCAATGAAGTCATGTATCTCCAATGTAAATCGTATAATTTTTAAATAAAAAATTATGATAATAAGATTTTGATAAAACGTTTGATTATTGTAAATTGTATGATTTTTACGATAATTAAATACGAATAAAAGATGTAATTTGCATGTAATGAAGATGTACAAATGTCTCCTTTTGCAAAATTTTGTATAATTTTTGTACTTGTTGATCATGTAATTTTTATTTTTTAGTGAATGAAGAGACGTATATTGATCACGCCACTGCATACAACGGCGATATAGTAGAGTGATTATACGAATACCAAGGGTGATTATCGTCGTGCAAATACACAAGCCATTTTAAATGAATCAGCGTTTAAAATAATTCCCCCCGGGCGATAAAACGTATTTGTAAATACCACCTGGATGTGACTCGGGACGAAAACGGGTTCTAAACGAGATACCGATAGGAGAATATAAAACCATTGATCGATTATTTCATACTTATTTTCCTTTTGGCTATATTTGTCTCTACATTTCTTTATTTTAAATAAAATAGATTTGCATCGGCTTTCATATCCTAAGAGAAATTTAAAAAATGAAAGCAATCTAAGAAAAGAAAAATAAAAAAAAGGTAATAGCTAAGAAACTATGAGGATAAAATGTAGCTATACGATAAAATTAATATATAGTTCTTTATTTCTTTGTATCGCACGCAGTTTATTGAAAGTTTCGCTAATTATCAATTGCCACCGCAAAACTTTTGACAAACAATCAGTATTTAAGAACGAAAAAAGAAAAATATCTACTCCAGATTTATATCGAATAATTCATGAAAGTTGAGAAAGTAGAGTTTTGTTCCGTTTTCATACATGGTATAATTTTTATAATTCTGCTTTGAAGACACAGAGAAAGTTTAATTATTTTGCTTTAAGATTAGATATATATGCAATGGGATGGAAATAATAAAATAGAAACGATATGATAGAGAAGAAGAAAAAATGCATATAAGACATCTATTCGTATTTTTTCTTTTTTAATATTAACTAGAGAGAGAGAGAGAGAGAGAGAGAGAGAATTTACGTATAGAATCGTAAGAAGATACTGTATTATTCTACCAAGAGAATGTATCTCTCGGTACGCTCCGATTATTTTTTGCTGCAACTAATCGCGCGCTCAGATCGGCGATCCTTTTCAGCTAGCGCTCTGGTTTGACCCAGACCGCTTTCCGGCGAGCGTACATTACATTTTTCGACCTTGCGCGCGTGATACAAAAGCGTACGTTCGCGACGTGCAAGCACGTTAATTTACGTTCACTGGCCTCTATCACATCGCGGAATTTTGATCGCTCCAGTTGCCGCGATCGGCCGATGACACGTACGAGTTGCGAGAACTGTTCAATTGGCGCGTTCGTTAAAGCGAATCAAGCGGCGTGTCGCGTTTCGCGTTTCGCGATAACCATCGACAAATCTCCGTCGCATTTTTCTTTGTGAGACGTGTTGTCTCAAACGCGTAAGAAAATAAAAAATTTTTTCCAATTTTTTCGTTTTTACAAATACGGCATCGATTGAACTCTTATCTCAAATGCGCGTGAGCGTACGATCGCCAAAAGATCTTCGTGTAAGAAATATAAACGATCAGCTCGACGCCGAACTCGACATCCGTCGTAACGGACGAAATTAACGATCGCAATCTGGCGAGTGAATCAAGGACATATATACATATATCTGGCTCTAATTACATTCCTTGGCGCGCTATAAAGTGTAGAATACTTCGGGATTTCGATTTTATCGTGCGTGGTATCAAATATATGTTTCCTGAAATCGAAAACGCAAGACACCGGAGCTATCTGCATGATAACTGCATTGAGCTATGTCAGCGACAGTTTTATATTTCACTTCCTTTAGCGTATGTCGTACGTCGTTAAGAATTAAATCGCCGTGCGACTTAGAGAAGTGAAGATGAGAGGGATAATCAAGATTAATGCGATCTAAAATAAAGAGGAATTCTCGAGTTTCTCTACGAGGGAGCGTTACTTGTACCATCGCTTTAAAATCGATGAAATAAGAGATGGAGGATTAAAATAAAATTTAAAATATATATTTATGTATATTACACCCTTGGTCTACAATCTTGCTTTAAGAAAATATTTTAGCTCTAAGCCGTAAAGTGTGACCACGCACAGTCGAATATGAGGAGAATAATCGATTGTGATTGGTTATAGTTCTCATACCTGGATTTGTTCTTTTAGCGATTGACTAAAGATAAAATCTGTGTTACAAAACCAACAATAGTTGAGAATTTGAAAACAACCATAATGTCTTATTTATTGACATTGAATAAATTTATTATTCAATGGATAGTGACTTTTGGTCTACTTTGTATGTATTGTATATATAAATATACAAGAAAATATTAAAAAGATACATACTAAATGTGCATTTTTTAACGTTTAAGCCTTTGCTTTTTTTATGGAAAAAACGAAACAATTTGTATTATTGTTCACCGGGAAGAAAATATGAATATCGCGAAAATATATAAAAGTGTACTGAGAAAAAAATTACAATTACTTTTGGCCTCAACTATAATTTTATAATACTTCTAACAATAAATATAATTAACTTAACTATAAGCATCATTATGTTAATCATAATTATCGTTAGAAATATTATAAAATTGTGGTTGAGGCCAAAAGTAACTATATTTTTCCCTCAGTGTGTCAGATTCAAATGTTCGACATTCCGCGTCGAATATCTCTCGCAATTCAGATAAAAATGCAGATCTTTGTATATCCTGCTTTCATTTTTATTTATTCTAGATTTCTTCCGAACGCGGTCGCGTCTTCGCGTTGCGCGAGTGCGTGATGTGCGGAAGGCCGATTCATTCTTCTCATTCATTCCGTTTTTGTTGCAGCTCCGGACAGAGCAGCGCAAGGATCAAGCCTGATGTCCGTATGGTCGACCAGCACCGGGCGCAATTCACTGTTTGGTGCGGAGAGCGGCGGAGCAGTGCTCCCTACTTCGCACTTGCCGACCCACGTACATTTGGCGCACGAACACCTGCGAAACGCTGACGGCCACTGCTTTCACAAGCCGTTCCACGATCACTGTCAGGTCGGTAGACTTGTTCCAGCCTCCGTCGCGACAGCAAGGCTCCTCTTTCCCCTTTAGCCGCACTGCGAGTACACGCCTGCACACATCTTCCTCTCTGTTTTTCGCTCAGAACTTCGCTTCCTCTATATATCAGAGCTTTTCTGTGCTGCTGCCATCTCGATTACATCTCGCGTTACTTTCCATTGTCTCATTACTATTCTCGCTCCCGGTACACTCGTTGACTCGTCGAGTTGACTGATGTTTTTTTTTTTTTGTTATTATTATTGCCGAGAAGATTGAGAGTCCGCGGGATTAGAATGTTAAAGATTACGTAATTTTTCTGTTTTTTTCGTTGAGAAACAATATGTTATTACATAGAAATTTTATGTTTTAAATATAATATATGTGCGGGATATATAAATCATGAAAGGCAGCGTTACGTCTGTATCATTCAGATCTTCTTCAAACATCTTTCATCAAATCTAATTGTTCCAATTGCAAAAATAAGAGTAAAGATTAATTAAGATCGGCTCAATTTTTAAATTCACATATATACAGGGTATCCCAGACCTACCGTATAAACTGTTAATGGTAGATTTCTTAGATCATTTTGAGTCGAAAATTCTAATGCCAAAATGTCGAAGCTATTATAGTTTTTGAACGGAAAAGATTCAAAGTTGGTCAATTAGTTTATCAAAGTTTCGCGCGTCGAATTGTCAAAACCTTTGCGTGAAATATACCGCGGACAAATGACATTATTCACATGATGAGAGAAAATTAATATGATTAATACGAAGTCTATTGCATGAAATATGCCAATAAAGAATAAAAAATCAGTAAGGAAAGAAAATACATGTTTTGAAATATTTTTTATTAATTTATTAAATAAAATATTTTTTGTTGCAGAAAAATTAGTTACAATAGTTTTGCGATTACTGAGTCATACGCAAAAAATAGGATTTTTAATGCCTATGTGAGAAATTTTTCGCTCAGAACTTCGCTTCCTCTATATATCAGAGCTTTTCTGTGCTGCTACCACGTCGACTACATCTCGCGTTACTTTCCATTGTCTCATTACTATTCTCGTTCCCGGTACACTCGTTGACTCGTCGAGTTGATTGATGTTTTTTTTTTATTGCCGAGAAGATTGAAAATCCGCGGGATTAGAATGTTAAAGATTACGTAGTTTTTCTGTTTTTTTTTCGTTGAGAAACAATATGTTACTACAATATGTCATTTGTCCGCGGCATATTTCACGCGAAGGTTTTGACAATTCGACGCGCATCACATTTCCATATTTTAAAGATCTTATCACTATGATATTCGATCTTGCAAGTATATAAATAAAGTGAATAATAATTTCAAGTATTATTATTACAAGTATTTATTATTGAATGTTGTGGAAAGGCTTTTTCGATGTCCCTGAGCGCGCAAAACTTTGACAAGCTAATTGGCCAATTTTGAATCTTTCCCGTTCAACTATAATAGCCTCGACATTTTGGCATTAGAATTTTCGTCTCAAAATGATCTTAGGAATTTACCATTTAACAGTTTATACGGTAAGTCTGAAACACCCTGTATATTACATTTTTCAAAAATCTTATTTTATTATCAAAGCATTCTGCGTTACGAAGAAATTGAAATGTTCGATAGTAAGATTGTGACAGGATCATAAAAATATACATTAGATTTCTCATGACTCAAGCTTACGTAGAATTGTTTTCATTATGCCCATAATAATAGATTTGTTTTCTTCGTATTCATAATACCGCCTTTAAACGCCCCTTTAAATCAGAAATTGAGAACGATATAAACAATACCAATTTTAACTGAAATAAAAACCCATTAATATAAATACAATTAATGTACGATAAGTGCACTGCAAATTCGATCCATTTAATTGAGAACTAATGTTGAGAAATTATACATTACTAAAAATATTTTTATTAGTATTTATGTAGATATTCAATACCGATATAATTAAAGCCTTTTGACGTTTGTGGTTTTATAGGAACAGAGTTATTACTGGTACACAGTTGCTAGTGAAATTATTTCGCTATTCAGACTCCGCTTTAAAATAATATTGCTTATTACATTGAATTCAATCATGCGACGATCGGTCGGATTGATCAATTGAGCGTCGATGCGGTACCGTTAGCTTGATTGCGTTTAATCACTTTTAACGAGCGACAAATGCCTTTTCAACATTCTTTCCACTTATCGATTACACTTTATGATTTTTTGTACACCGCTGTTACATCTGACTTTGAGCGCACAATTAGTCGCATATTCTTCAATGCTTCACTCTGCATGCGTGTTACGTACTGATAATTATCCGGATGTCGTTCATAACGATAACGTAATACTTCCCCTAATTAGTTTTTCTTCTTTGCATGCTGCGAAGACCGAAACGCTTTTATATTCACGGCAAAATGGTTTTATCGGATAAACAAAATTTTCAATATTACATGCATACGTTCGGCTGTATAATGTAGACTTCAGATTACGTTAATTAACTAATCTTTGTTATGATAAGAAAATTTATGTGCCTTTATTTCATCGAGTGTATCGCATGTTTGCTGTGAGCTTATTGCGATTAACAGCATGCAATTTGATAAACATACGTATCTATAGAAATGACGCAAGATACGCGACATTCTCATCATATATCCTCTTTTTTTCTTTATATATATTGCTATAAATAAACTCTCGCCAATCACGCGTTTGTCATTACCTGTTTTTTGTTCGCGAAGAAAAAAACTTGAAAGATACGTGACTAAAATCCGCAATCCTTACGTACAAGTTCGTACAAGGCAACTCGCGACTAAGCGCGAATGCTCGGAAAAGTGCTACCTCTGTACATACATACATAAATACATCAAGTTGTCGAAATACAGATTGACACTGAATATATCTCATTCCTGGCCTTTAAACAAACAAAAGACTGGTGTCATGTGGCAAACGTGTCCCTTGCTCGCTTGCCAGTCACTAACTCCATGTATCAAGACGCATGTCGATTCAAAGGTCCATGTCGTGAGTAGGAAAAGACAACATTATTTAATTGTACGTATTCTATTCACACTCGTATTTATTAATATCATATTCCTATTTAAATCTACTCATCGGACTTGAATATGAGAATACAGATCATACGGGATGTCAAGAATTGAGAATACTTTAAAAGCAAACCTCTCGAGCATCTTGCGACAAGATGTACCTGTAAGTGTCGCAATACTTTTACACATTACATTTTATAGCTTTAAACATTACTCAGATTCTTTTCTGTCTCACTTTTTACATTTTTTCGTGCATTTCACATTTGTGTTTCTGAATCATCTTCTGTTGAATACGCTCTCTCTCGCTGACGTCTTTGCCCAACCGGAACCTCAATCAGCGATCGTGAAGCGAATTGAGTAACATCTTCCCGGTGAATGTATGAAACATTACAGCGGAACGCGGCGCGAATCAACGATGTAAAGTCCCTCGTGCACGCATCAGCGCAAGTATCCCTCGAAACGCACGTAATGTCTTCACATACGTGTAGGCATGTTTGTGCATGTAGTGTGTGGTACGCGGTTTCTTCTTCCTCGTGCTCGTCCAGATCTCCCGCAAGACGCACGCCAGTCGATCTCCTCGCCATAACATATCAGCCGTCATCACGTACACACGTTTTCATTAATTTTCCTTATTATTTGTTTCGTTCAGCACCTATTGGTTTTTTGTCCTCCTACTGCGGGACTTTTGGCAAGTTCTCCCGTTGGCACCGATCGTTGCCATCCATCTCTCCGGTACGTGCCGCTCTTTTTTACTCGTGCTTAAGCTTTCCCGTGAGATCGCAAGATCCAAGTGTCGCAGGCGCTTTCAAGTACCCTTCTCCCTTCCTCTTCCGTCCTTCAACGAGATAATGAGTACGCGAGATCGCGTATCTTTTCCCACGCCCTTTCGTTCGGCCTGATCTAATTTGCCATCTCTGCGTTCATTTTGTTCACCACAGTCGACCATGTCGCAAGCGGGAGACGGCCTTCACACGCCGGGCTACTTGTCCTGGAGAAAACTGCAGCTGAGTCGCGCGAAGCTCAAGGCGTCCAGTAAAACGTCAGCCCTGCTCTCCGGTTTTGCTATGGTAAGAAAACATCGCAGAAGCGAACCATTACTTCAGCTGGACGACGCGAAGTTCCTATCGCGACCTTTCCGCATTCACGGATTGACGTGCGTCTGCGTCCTCCGCGATTAATTGATCGAGATAACCGTAATGGAGTCTATCGTTTGGTTTTGTAACACATTACACGGAAATGAAAAAAAATTCCCTGTGAAGTGAAGTAATTCCGGAAGTGATTAGTATTGTTTTCGGATTGCGCGAATATCGCACAAATAAAAAGCATCCACGCGCGCACATGAAACTGTAATACTTGTTTAAATATTAAATCAAAATATATTGTACGAACTAAATATTTATTTAAATATTTATTATATTAATATTTTATATGTAATATTTATTTAAATATTATTGGAAAGCAAATCGCAGTGTCAAGTTTTAAATAAGTTTTGTTTCTCTTCTCATCAAGTCAACGCGGCGAGTTCGCGGAATCTAAATGCGAATCTTTAATGGAATTTTTAGCATTTATTAATGATAATGCATTTATTAATGATAATGCGCGTTTCTCTCGATGATGTGCGAATGTGAATGTGAGCTGAGATAATTTTCGAGGCTGGACAAAGGATCACTCACTGTTCACAGGTCGCCATGGTGGAGGTACAGCTGGATTCCAAGACGCATGTACCACAGGAGATGCTGATCGCCTTCGCCGTGTGCACGACCTTGCTCGTGGCCGTGCACATGCTGGCACTGATGATATCCACGTGTATACTGCCGAACATCGAGGCCGTCTGCAATCTGCACAGCATAAGCCTTGTGCACGAGTCACCGCACGAGCGTCTACACTGGTACATCGAGATCGCGTGGGCCTTCTCCACGCTGCTAGGCCTCCTTCTATTCCTGCTGGAGATCGCGATACTCTGCTGGGTGAAGTTCTATGATTTTTCGCAGGTCGCCGCCTGGTCGGCCTGCGTAGTGTTGATTCCGGTGCTGATAATCTTCATCGCGTTCGCGATACATTTCTATCGGAGTCTGGTCGCGCACAAGTATGAAGTCACGGTGTCCGGCATACGGGAACTCGAGTTACTCAAGGAACAGATCGAGTCCACGGACGTGGACGGCAGAAACGGCGTGAATCTCTTGCAGACCGGGGTAACGCATATCGTTTGAATCGATCCCTGCGACTTTCCCTGCCGCTGGGATTGGAATCGAGCGCAACAGAAGAATTTCCGTTTCACGGAACGCAATAAGAGAGAGAGAGAGAGAGAGAGAGAGAGAGAAAGAGAACGAGAAGCAGAGATCTCTTCTCATACGAACTTTTGGCGACGTTTTTCGGAGGATTCTGTCAGAAAAGGGAGTCTTTCGAGCGTGAGCCATTCGAGAAACATGACAGACGACTGTTTTCTTCGGCGCACATGCGCTACAGATAAAAATTTGGTCGACAGCTCTTCCTCTTCTTTTTTTTTTATACGCGTGTTCTCTGTGATGTAAATTAGTATAAGTGCAAGACTTCGCTCGTCTGCACGATGCGTGCGCGTTACAAAAGCATCGTGCCGGTTTTAGGAAGAAAATGAAGTTCGATAATGTCGTTGTATATGTAGGCACAAGATACATTCCTTCATTCGCGCGTTGCTACTTAAAACGTAGGAAAAATAGTATGTTTTAATATGAGATGCATGTCTCGCATGTCATCGCCATGTTCAGCTAAAAGGCGATAGTACAATAGCCTGAATTATCGAGAGCAGATGCGACTAACTTATGTACTCGCATGTACTTATCTGGAAAAACGTGCTTATCCAAGAAACACTATCGACTTTATATTTCTTAAGTATTTTGACGTTATGACACGTCGGATATGTATGCAATACACATTCTACCACATAAATTTGCCATCACCGATACATGAAACTCGATATCTTAGAGATTTAAATGACAGCAATTTCCCTTATCATTCTTCAATGCGCAAGTACATTACTCTCAAGTACACGTATTATGACTGCCGTAAAAATAAGGGACATGTCAGGAAGTAACGAAATGTACATGGCATCGCTCGAGAAATGATCGCGGATGAAAATCGGGAACGTATCCGATTATTTGTATATATTGTTCAGCATGCGAAAAGCGTTAATGAGAGCGATTGCCAAAATAAAAAAAGTCATACGTCCGAAGTCACATGCAAGCATCATATTTTTCGTTTGCCGTGAACGCGAAAAAATTCAATGGAAACGCGTATGACTAAATCTCGATCTAGAAAAAACGTAAACGAGACGTGATGCAATGTGCTTATAAGTATATCGCTGCTTAGCCGTTTATCCTTGGAATTTGTAATGTCGAATGTAAAGCTGACTGTCGGCAGTCGATGTCCTCTATCGTGCTGTTCACGCAGACGTCATTCTCCCAACGACCCTCCTGCACTTGACGTCTATCTAAGTGGTAGAAGACACCCCGGCCTTCCTTCTTGCCATTCGTAAACTGACCCTCGTAAAGATTACCGTTTTCTATGAGGATTTTAAAATAAATATTTATGGGAATTTTGAAATATAGGGCGCTTTAAATGAGAGACGGTGTGATTCCGAGTTCACAATTTTTCGCGAGCGCTATATGAGAATGAGATTCTCAGAAGCAGGCGCTTAAGGAAGATGTATATCACCTTTTGTTCTATGTAATACATAATTAAAAAGAAATTGATAAACATTTTCGAGCGAACTCATTCTGCAAAGTCGTAAATTTCATGTATGCGTTTACACTTTTTTTTTCTAATTAGCGGCAACCTTGTATAAGGATCCCTTCTCCGTGGTAGCGATTGTTTAGCCACATTCCCTGGTAATATCCACTGCCGCATTTGTACCAAATCCGACCGTAACCGTTCCGCTTATTTTCTCGAAATGTGCCTTCGTAATAGCTGCCGTCTGTGTACCAATTGCTTCCGAATCCGTGTTTTTTCCCTTTCGTCCAGTCGCCAGCGTAAACCTTGCGTACCTCACCGTCTTCCGTGATCTTACTGAGAACGCCGTAGCCATGTTTCAGGTCGTTATACCAATCGCCTTCGTACATCCAGCCGTGGCTGCGAAGGAACAATTCCTAACGTAATAGCGAACGAAATATCGCCAGCTTGGATGTATATGATCTCACGGGTAATGAGAAATTATATATATATATGTAATACATAACATATTTCATTATTATTATGAATTTAGAATTATTGTATTAAATTGACATGCAAAGCAGGCATTTTACGTTCTTACATAATCGTGTTTATCACGTAAGAAATCTTGATAATAGCGAAATTATGAATAGTTTCCTTGACGCTCAAAGTGTAATTAATATTGTAAAATTTATAATTCTCGTTAATATCTTTTTTATTTATATTAATTGATATAATTGAAACGAGAATGCATTGCTCAATATTTTATATAATAGAAAAAAGAGAAATGTATAACTTATATTTTCTATAAAAAGAGAATACTTTTTCCCGGTTATTGTACTAAAAATAATCTTTTTCGTCTTTCTCTCTATGTAGAAATATTAGATGAAGCGAAATCAAGATTATTGTTTCAGATTAAATAGGCGAGAAACTGTTAGGTAACAGTTTTCAAAACACCTGTTGACTCTTATGCCTTTGCCCTCTCTTTTATCGTTTCTCCATTCACCCTTATAATGCGCTTTAGCGATATGTTTTGTCTCGGGCGGGTATATAGCGTGGCGCCAGCCGTTTCGCTTGCAAGCTTCGGTTCGTCGTTCGCTCCATGTGATTCTCTGCGGCTTCAAGAACGGCATTGTGTCGAATAAAACCTCACGAAGGAAACCTCAATTTGCCATTCCGCAATCGACAATCTTCACAGAGCGAGGTAAAACTTGCGTAATTCACGACACACGATGCGTTATATTGTGTGCAAAAAACGATCGCATTCATATTATGCATTTTAAAATATTTAAAAAATTTTTTTAAATATATTTGGTTCGAAAACTTTAAATTTTTCTCTATTTTTCTTATCACGATATTAGATTACACTTTATTATATTTTTAAAATTTTATTTTATAAATTAAAAATTATATTTCGTTACTGAAAACGTCTCAATGAAAATAAACTTTTATTAGAATTTGAGAATATTTTATTTTTTGCATTCGTAAGCTTTTTGTTTTAACATTTTCGTCTTTAATAGTCTTAAAAACCTTTAAAAATAATTAAACCTTGTATCTTTCTTTTCTAAAAAAATCGGACATGAAAAGATTAATTTGATTAATAGTAAATTCAATTAACAAGATTTTTAACTATAATTCATCGATGATGAAATTTTTTGTTGATTTTTAATTTTTTTTTGCAAAGTGCAAAAAAATTTATGAATAAATTGTGGACAACCATCCAGTCGACGCAGAGCATCAATTACATTACATCTATGTCATAATTTCGCATTCAACAATGTAAATTGTTAATATAACACATTGTTACATTACATTAACATTGTTGAGTGCAAAATTATAACATAGATGTAATATCACTGATGCTCTGTGTCGACTGGGCAAGTTCCATATCAATTTTGTAAAAATTCGCATTTCGGGCTGCGAAACTTCACAGACCTAAAGGATATATATAAAAAATTAACATGAAATTAGTATTATTAGGCACAAAAGATCCAGCCTGACTGTATTTCTTGTGTTTATTTGACTTGTCTAATAATTGTGAAGCGTCTGTATGTAACATACATACGTACATACGTAACTCGCGCCTGTACGTAATGCGCATGCGCGGGATTTGATACTCGGCTGAGCACAGTAAGCATAAGCATCTATTGCTCCGTCAACAACACAAATACACAGCACGTACGACGAAATTTCGCGTCCGATGATCCGCATCTCGGCCCGAGGAACGGAAATCGAGCGCGAGAATCTCGGTGCTTCGCTGCGCCGCGCCGCGTCTACGATGGACAGCGATGTCCGCGTGATTAACGTGAGTACGGACACGGTTCACTTGGAGTCCGATCCGGAGGTGATCGAGCTGGACAACAGTTCCGACGCGGTGGCTACCTCCTGTAGCCCTTTGGGCACGAAGAGCACCGCTCGCCTCTCTTCTCCGGATGTCGTCGAAACGCCGGTCCGTTCGGAACGGAGGAATCCGCAGCCCGCTCCGAAACCTCTCTTTAAGGTTATGTTTCGCGACGAGAGTGCCTCGAGGTACGTCCTGCGTCTCGGCGCTTTGTTTACAACGCGCGCGCTTTCGTGCCGCTTTCTGGTTTTTACGAGGACGAGTGACGAAAGCGACGTCTCTGACGTACAGAAGTGCAATTGGTTTTATTGTAAATAATAAGCATTTCGTGAAAAGAGAAACATATAATTAGATATATTGGTGTAATAAATACAATTTATTTATATTGCACATTAAATATGTGTGAATCAAATTACTTATATTTGTTAAACTATACATAAATTCTTCACAAATTGTGGAATTTCGTGCATTATTTACAGGCAATACCGGCAACAAATAAAAAACTTTTTGCAAGCTTTAGTGCAAACCCGATCCCTTAAGAAGGACACGAATGAGTCAAGTCTGACTCTAGAAATTTGGGATGACGAAGTCGAGTCCAAAGATGAAGAAATGATTGTTGATACAGGAAATGAAAGTGTTCTGAATGACGATGTACAATGTGACGATTTTCTGTTTACAATCGATAAACAACCGAATATAAAGGATGATTTGGATATTCCGACTTATAACGGACAGGTAACGCTGTCTTTTCTTTACATTACATTTATCTCTTAATTTTTTTATTATTATGTAATCATTAATATGTTTTATTCCAATTGAGGAATTTGCAACCCTCGCTGCGATACCTTAGCTTAGGGATATATGCTATCCTGTTACATTTGTTATTCCTATATCCTAAACAACAATTATTTTATCATAGAAATATGAGAATACATTTGAGGCATCAAACCATGAGACACAAAAAGATTTCATGCCAAAATTAAATTGCTTCAATTGTAATGGAAATCATAATTTGCGAGATTGTCCATTACCTAAAAATCAAAGCAATATCAATAAAAATCGTAAAGAGTTTGCTACAAAACACGGTTCAAATAATGTCCGATATCATATGAGTGAGGATCAAAGATTTAGTCATATGGTTCCTGGTCAGTTGAGCCAAAAGCTGCGAAAGGCTCTTGGACTGAAAAACAATGAACTCCCTAAACACATATATAGGTATTACATAATTACATAATTTATTGGGATTTGGCTATTTCGTATATTGTTCAAGATATATTTATATGTACACTTTTTATTAGTCATTAGTAATAAATTTCTTAGAATTTCAATATTATGCTTACTGTTTTCTAAATCAACGTGACGTAATATTTTGAGATCTCTTCTTATTGCTGCAAATGCAAAACTGCATTTGCACGAAATTAAGTATTAAATTAAAATAATAGAAGAAAGATTTATAAATTTTCAATTTAATGGGCCAATGGGAGCTCATTATACGTGTCAAAACATATTTTTTCTTAGAATGAGATTACTTGGCTACCCTCCAGGGTGGTTGGAAGAAGCACGCTTGCAACATTCTGGTTTATCACTATTCAATTCTGACGGATTAGCGGAAAGTGATACAAATAAAGAAGAAGGCGAAATCATTACGGATGAAAATAGAGATCAATATGATATTAAAAAGATATATGACTTTCCCGGTTTTAACGTGTTACCTCCTCCTGGTACCGCAGATGTAAGTAACATAGTGAGATAACGGATACCGATACATAAAATTGATCTTATTCATTCGTTTATCTCGTAGTTTATAGCATTTTTTAACTGGAAATCTTAACATTAAAATCTGTCGATTGCAGGATAGCCACAAATATTGGGTACCACAGATGCAAATCATACATAGTAAAAGGATAATGTTAATGAATTTGCAAGGTAAAGAAGCTGATGATGGTTACAAACGGAAAAAATTAAAATTACCACCAGTTGTAAATAATGTAAATAATGAAACAATAGAAACAGTCAGTGATATGGAAATAGAAGATACGGAAGGTATAATTATTAATTAACACACATTAAAAACATGAATAAATAATTTTGCTATTTTTAATTTAATTTTACTTTATTAAAAAGATAATTACCATAAAAGAAATGAATAAATATTACACATCTTAATTCATTAGATTTATATTATTGACAATGTATTAATATATATTGATACTATATATTATTGATTTCTATTCGCCTTTATTACTTTTTATGAAAATGAAAAATTTCTTTTTATTTTATTGAAATAGAAAATGTAGTGGAAAGTGTGCCTTTTAACGGACATTTTGTACCACCGTTACCGAAAGAATTGGTGCAAGTGCCACCGCCACCACCACTGTCAGACTTATCTCAAATAACAGACGATTCAGACTCGCAATCGCAAGAATTGCCTTCTTTCGATTCTGCGGTATGTCTTCAAAAGATTTACATATTCTTAACAATGTCAAAAATTAAGCGTTTAAAAATTACATTTTTTTTTCAGTACGACATTACTTCAGTCACAAATTCACCATCTTTATCTGAATTAGAGAGAACGAAAAAAGTATTGCTTATGGAAATCGAAGAGACTAATTCTAATTCGAATTCCATATCAACTAAAAACGATACTGCGTTTGTGTCGGAAACGCCATTTTCCAGTTTTACAACTACGCCTTCTACTTCAAGAAGGTCCTCAATTCAAGAATCTGTGAAGTCGGAGTTACCGAGTTCTCTCGATACATCAATTAAAACTGAATTAAATACTTCATTAGATACCTCAATTTTCGATAAAACGCCTGAATCTAATTCTACTCCAGTTCATTCTACTTCGCAGAAGTCTTCAGATCAAGCTTCTGTAAAATTGGTACATTTTGGTACACCAATATTGCCAAGTACTTCTCCATATAATAAACTACCATCATCAGAAAAGTTTTCCAAAGATATTTGCGATGTTATCAACTTTGAAAATTTGCCTGATTCAACGGGTAAATATAAACAAATGACGGGTGTTTTACAAAAAGTTAGACGCACTATGGAAAGATTACATCAACAAGAATAGATCGATTATATTTAAGGATTGACGCAGCGTCATGAGTAAGTACAAGATATTTAGATATATGTGAAAATTTATGAAATTAATCGTTGAAATTATTAAGGAAAGTAATTACACGTCTTAAAAATTATTTTCTTTCTTCTAATGCAATCTGAAAGGATATTTTCAGATATTGATATTCTATTGTAAATAGATATTTTTGGGTATGTCTATAAATATAAATATAAAATTAATGTGTTCACGAACATTTATCTAAAGACCTCAAAAACACGATTTGCAGGCTAAATTCATTGTTTAAATTACGATTCGGTTTACGCAATGGTTTTTTCATCCCATATTTCATTTCCTTTGAAGAACTTTCTAGAATCCTTTCTTTTCATAATGATCGTAAGATAATAGAATTTCTGTCAATTTTTTAAAACTGTTACGACAAATTATGGCCAGATATATCATACTCAAAATGCTGGTTCTTCATTATCTTTACAAATTTTAATATCAAATTTTGATATTAAATGTATGACATTCTTAAGTGTGTAAATTTCCTGATATAAAATATCAGGAAATGTTTTGAAACAATCGATTTTAAATATATATTTTCTTGGAGAACAATTTTTTTTTAAATTCTAAGAGTATTATTATTTGATATTTTTTTCTTCTTTTTTTCATTCTCTAAATTCTCAAAATTCAGACTTAATGTTAAAATCTTATGAGAACATCAGAGATACGTATTCTCTTTGTCTGTTCAATTTCACGCTGAAGATTAGAACGCAGATGTCAACTTTTTCTCATTTTTTAATTGTGCGGCCTGACACATAAGTCTGAGAGTTTTTATATATATTGTAGTTAATAAAATGATATAAAAAGAATCGCAGCATTTCTATAACTTCAATTTAATACATTCTTTTTATGTCTACATTCTAATTTGCTATATTTTCAATATTAAAATATCATTTATGAAAATATAGTGATACATTTAATTTTTGAGAATGAAAATTGAATACATATATCATACGTAAACTCGCAGAGTATCTGTTGACAGAATTTTTATCAGTTTTAAAAATGCTTTCATAATTTATTATGAATCCACAAATTGATCAATATTATATATGAATGTGTATGTGCGCGTGCGCACGTTTGTGTGTTGAAATATATAATTCTTGGATGCATAATTCAAATTTAGGTATAATTTATTTATAGTATAATTTACTATATATGTACATATATACATATGTGTAATTATAAATGATATATAACGTAAAAGGCATTTTACGTATGCAAACATGCATATATAACTGAAAAAATTATATAAATTACTGAAGAAATCATATGTTATTTTTCAAAAGTACAAAAATAGATAGGTTTACATACAAGGTTTTAATCGCACAGTTATTACATGTAACTGTGATGTTTATTTTAGTTTTGTATTGTCTTGTAATTCAGATCTATTTTTTACATATGTGCACATTAAGCTTAATTGGATTTGAAAGCTCTACTTGTGCAATATATTTCATATTGAGGTGTGATATGAAATATTCAATTATGATTTATAAAACTAATCTTCATATGTACATACATATATATATATATATATATATATTTGTGTGTGGCAAAGGAAGTTTTGAAAAATTGAAGGTAATAAAAAAAAATTGAAAAATACATAAAATGCTAAGCATTACATTTTGTCGTAATGCAATATGCAAAAATATTCTGGAATTTGGAATCCAAGATATAAATTTCAAATTAATGCTTAATTTTTATTCGCTCAAATATATCATTTTCTATAATATTAAAAAGAGAAATTTGTTTAATATCTTTTCTCTGTTAGTAAAATGTATTTGATGCTTCAGGTATAGTGATACTGTGTTTCGTTAGCAGACATATATCCTTGGTTTGCCGTGTCTCTTGATAGCCATCTGTTATCCATTATTTCAATAAATATTCATAATTTTTTATATAAATGTAGGTATGTATACACTACGTACAAAGGTAATTTTCTGCTAATGTACAATTTTCTATTCTGTCCAAAAACGTGAAATTTCCGAAATGTGACAAGTAAAATAATGCGTAAATAATTAAGATATCGAATATATTAACATTGTACAAAGATAAGTATGTAATTACAGCATTTTTATGTAAAATAAAATTATTTTGTAATGAAAATAAAATATGTATAATCAATTATATATGAATCGAAAGATACAACGCGAATTATAAACTTTACATAAACATATCATTGTATCCTATGTTATTTTTTTTTACAAACCCGTATTGACATTATTTATCGACATAAATATAAAAAACAATTTTGTGCAATGCGGAGAATCAGTTTTATTATCGAAAATATGGGGAATGTACAACGTTAAACATTGTTATTAGTATAAAACATTTTTATCATAGACCATATCTATTACGGGAAAATCATGTAATACTATTAATAATTGCGTTATTTGTATATAATTATATCTTAAAATCTTTTACACTTTGTTTATTTATGTAAAACGTCGGATGTGACAAAATATCTCCACTTCATTCGAACGATATATAATATGTGTATCGAAATATATTATAAAACTATAAAAATTCTTTTTTCATTTTAGATAACAAAATTAAAATTTTTTTATTAATTTTATATTGCACCGAAAAAAAGACAGATGCATTTCCATTTTTTTTATAATCCCAATAGTAAAAAGTATAAATACTGCTTCTTGACAAACCACACAAGATTCCGAAATTCTTAATTACACATTATTTTATGTATTATTTACAGCAAATAATCATTTTCGATGATCGTATGTGGGAGATTCTTTATGCGATAAATTATTTTTTGTGATGCTGAATAGATTCTGGATATTTTCATTTCTCAAATATAAATACTAACAATAAGCAAATAATTTCATTACAACTATCCATTCGCAGGTACTTTTTATGATGTTTATAGTAAAGATTTTAAATTATATTCGCATACAATGCATTCCTGTTATCACGCGTGAGCGGGTTCTGTCACCTTATTAATTGTAATTCGCTATTACGCGAGAGACGAACACTAGAGATATCATGTTATTGATGTAATTGTTGAATTTCACTACTATCTTTCAGAAAGTCGTGATAAAAATACTTTATATTACATAGTATAATCTACATAGTATAATCCAGACACGTGATTACAAGAGAAAGTTTAAAGAGAAAGGAAATGCATACGCGCGTTATACTGTGTAAAATTACGATTAACAGTGTGTAAGTTATACTTCTAAAAATTGATATAACCTGCTAACGCATATATTATGTTTAATAACATCGTACCTATGTATCATAATTTCTCTCTTTTCTGTTATAAGTTTAGATCCTGATATATAAAACTTCGAAGAGCCCCGATGATGTACGATGTGATTTAATTTATCATTGGCGGCGAAGGCGGACCATCCCCGTGTGAACCCTGCAAATAAAATAAAGTGTGTCTTTGAAATATGTCTTCAAGTTTCCATTAGTAATACATAATCGAGTAATACACTTACGGGTTCATTGCTACTTTTGATAATGTTTCTGGTCGATTGTCGCAAAGATTTTGGTCTAAATACGTACAGGAGAACGATGAAGCCAATAATTAAGCAAGTAAAGAGGAAATCTGAAGGTTCCCGGACATTCGTCTGTGGACCTGGAACTAGAAAAGAAAAATACTCTTATTTTTACTTATTTTTAACTACTAAACTTAATATCTAATTAATAATTCAGTATTACTCAACATAAATCGTATATCAAACTTTTATTTGTTTTTAGTTTTGGAAAGAAATCATGGATTAGTTAAACTAAAATTAAATTTAATCATCTATGATGGATGGAACCAATAGGAATATGACTTAATCAGTATAATTAATATATCTTTATTGTCATTAGAGGTTTGTTCGCGTCACATGTCCCAATATGCCTATTTGTCTCCACGTGCTCCAATAAGCTATATTATTCATTGGGTGTTGAATTAGAGCGCGTTGGGGCAAATAGGAGCATGTTGGACGACATGGATGGAGCATGCGACGCGAACAAACTTTATAAATATTTATAAGTAAATAGTGAATACGTACTTCTCGACACGCTGAGGCATTCAGTATCCGAACAATAATCTTGCGATTGTCGTAACTGAAACAGTAATATAATTTATAGAAATATTTCCTTTTCTTGCACAGTAAGGCAAATAACTATAATTATTTGTAGATGTCCGTTTCGACAAGTGCGATAAATATGTGAAGAAGATACATAATAATTATAAATCGTTATTAAGATTGAATTTGACTTTTGTGTGGCTGTGTACGCGTTTATACATATACATGCATATACATTGATACATTTGTGTCTCGTAAAAGCTACGTTCTTTATTTTTCTCTGTTTCAAAACAAAAATTATTCGTTACAGAATACATGTTCAACGAACTTATCCGAAAGCAGGTCTTCCTTTTTGCACTCGAATCTCTACAATTCGAAGTCCTTATTTTCAATTCACGTATCATGCATCGACGATCGACTTACGTAATTGAAATATTTTTACGTAATCGCGTGGCGCAACAAATTTCTGCCAGCTAAACAGAAGAGGTCATTGCGTTACACAGATCGCTCAGGATTGGGAAACCTCGTTCATTGTTCGATCTAAAAAGACCTAAACGATCGCGGAAAAAAATGAAAGAAAAAGGCATCGTCCTTCGTCGCCGTCTATTATTCTAACGCGACATGGATCTTACGCGAGCTCGCGTCTCATTTTCTCTCGCGTTACTTACGATAGAAAGTAGATGTTGCACGGACATGTAATTCCACATGCACTCGCACGGGTCGAATCCCTCGTCGCTCATCGTGGTGGTAGGTGGGGGATCTTTCGCAGAATCTTGCCGCTGCACAGGACAATTAAGAGAATAAGAGATTGCCTTTGATTATCACGATTATTAGACACATCGACGTGTTTTCTTTCGCGAGCGCAAACGCAACGTTGTCTCTCCGCCGTGCGCCGAGATTCTTTCTGTCACCAATAATTCGTGCAATACACTTTTTGCTTTACGACTCATTATTTTTGTAAACAATATAGCGGAATATACTGACGTCGCGAAAAACCAAAAAGCGAGAGACTCGTGCAACAAATATGCATATTTTAGCAGTTTTTTTTTTACGAAATCGATTACGCGAAGTAATTTAGCGTGGCATTTCAAAGAATTGTACAAGTAAGAAACATAAACAAATAGCAATCTCGTTAGTTGGTCGATTTCTCTACATCGAGAGAAAAATATAGTTACTTTTGGACTCAATCACAATTTTATAATATGGTAATTATGGTTAACATAATGATGCATATAGTTATTTATATTTATTGTTAAAAATATAAAATTATGATTGGTCCAAAAGTAACTATATTTTTCTGTCAGTATACATATTTAATACTAAACATTGATGATTGAAAGCGAGTTTAGTCTCGAAATAAAAAAATTTGTATTTTGCGTAGGTAAAAGAAAACATGACCAAATTAAAAGTAGTGCACTATCAGTTCTCATTTCAAGGACATCCCGCGCGCGGACAATTACTCGCATTTGCGCGACGGCGAAGAGGAGGAAGAGGAGGAGGAGGAGGAGGTATTAGTTATCTTGGCGATATGACGAACGCACAGCTGTACTTTTGAAAATAATCTTGCAAATGCGATATAAACGTTGCGTTTATGGATTATCGGTGCAACTGCCAAGGACTCTCGTTAGCGTACCGTTTACGCTGCGAAATGTATTTGGCAATACTTATCTCTCGCAATTACAGAAATACCACGTCGCACCGTTTCCGGTAAGAAATACGCTTGCTACCTGCATGCGTTTATTTGTTTAACGATTTACTTATGACAATGCTGTGGAAGATGGAAACGAAAACGTCCTACGCTTCAATTTGTCGCGCATAAATCTGAAATGTTCCCTGAATATCTTTGAACGTTGGAGCGCGAGCTTAAAACTCGCCACGGTAAAAAAACATCCTTCGAAAAAATTCCATTAGAAACAGATAAAACATGCACCCTGTCCCTTCCGTTTTCTAACTGTTTTATTATGCGTTTCTTTGCAATAGTAAAACAGTCGGAAACTGAAGAGATAGGATACATGTTTTATCGGTTTCTATCTGTTTCTAACGTTATTTTTTCTAGGGATGTTTTCATATCTGTCATGTTCTACTAATTTCAAGGATATAACGCGTATTATTCTCTTTTGGAAATTTAAATACTCTTCATTTAGTTCAAATTGCTTAGAATAATCATTACTTATTAAATAATATGTATAATTAACGTATATAAATTATTTATTGTCATTTTAGGAAATGCATACAGGATTAAACATTGCTATTACGGTGGCATAAAGCTTCACTATTTTGAAAGTTTAAAAAGTTTAGAAAGTTTGCGGAGACGCGAGAAGTCTCGCGCGAATATCCAAGCGGAAGTTACGAGTCGCGGAAGCAAGCGCAGGGAAATAAAGACACCAAAATAACGAGAAATTCATGAAGATCGATTTACACGTGAATTGCCGTTCGCGACACGTAACGTTAACTCGCAGCACGTATCGGGGCTGCGATAAAGAAATGATTCACGACCTGGTCCCCGATCCCAGCATTTATTTGGATCACTGAACGAGCGCACTCGTTAATAACTCCGTTTAATCGTGCCGTAAGCCCAGGTAGAACAAGAAATCAAAATGACTCTAAAATATCATTATTATGTTATTTTTACCACTGTTTCAGCGTTATTTTAATGCCAATATGATGTCATTATTAATTTTCGTTCCACATGGAAAATCGAACAATAATACACCGCGCGCGGATCGCGGTATTCGAGCGTTATGAGAAGGACGGAATTCTGTCGAGTAAAAACCTCGTTTACGCAACAATGCGGATCGTTTCCGCTCGCTCGCTCGCTCGCTCGTTCGTTCGTTCGCGGATTCGATCCTTCTAGCTGGATGCTGACATGACACGCGATGGGAAAGGGGGCGGAGGAAGATCACAGCCGAGGGGGAACCGCGCGGGCGTCGCTCGTCGCTCGTCGCGATTTCCGCGCGGTTTTCTCTCCGCAGCCGCGACCGCGCCAACGATGGCGATGCCGCGAGCGACGAGAGAGAAACCAGGATCTGTGGCTGTTGCGTCCGTATGGTGACACGACAGGGCATCGCGCGCTCGCGCTAGCGAGCGAGACGACGCGAGGCAATTCGGCGAAATGATGGGTTCGCGGAAAGAAAACGAAAAAAAAAAAACAGGAAAAAAGAGAGAGCGAGAAAGACGCGACCCCCAGACGCCCAATCGACGACGACTCTTCAGCGGGGAAAAACGGATACGCTCGTCGAGAGACAGATGTACTCACCGCGTCGGCCGGAGGAAAACGGGACGGAAAAGCCAAATCGCAACTGCGTGACGCGGAGACGCGGCTCGACAGCTTCGGGCGACTCGGACGACTTACACTCGACCCATTCCAACCATCACCATCGTCGGTCCTTGTCGTCGTCGTCGTCGTCGTCGTCGCTCCTCGCCTTCGCTCGTGTGCGTGTGCACGGAGCACACGTGTGTGTCCCGCGGCCGTGTGTTCGTGACCGCGCGCGATTGGCGCGCGGCCGGCCAATCGGCGAGGACGGCGCGATAATTTCAAACCCGCGACACGTGAGACGAGTGGTCTCTTTGAGTCATTATTTCGAAAATTTCACCCTTCTCACGTAAAAAGAAATGATATTTCTCGTTTTTGTTAAATTTTTTAAATTGAGAAAACATTTTTAAAATAAGAATTTGATTACTCTCAGTTTAGGTAAATGATTAGCTAAGATTCTTGATATTAAATTTATCATTTGTAATTTGTATAGAATTATTAATTGGATGCTACTTAACATTAATTCATTCACAGCTAACTGCGTTTGATCCTCAAAGTCTATTTTGCTGTTACTGTCTGTTTATAATATAAAATATAATTTATAAGATGCTGTCATATGTCTAACAGGAATAATTCTCATAATGACTGACTGACGTCTTTGAACAGTTGTTTGAAAAATCTCAGCCTTTTTACGTCGTAATAAGAACGAGAATTTTTTTTCTTTAATGAGTGTTTGATTATTCTCTTCCTGTAGATCGAAAAATAATTTGTAAAATACAGTTATGTATATACATAATGTATGTTTGCAGGTTGACGATGCCGTGAGTGTATTTTTCTCGTCGTTTTAAATTATTTATGTATGTACATAAAGAAATATTATAATAAAGAAATAATTTTTTAAACCTAAACAAATTAATCAATTTTGCCTTTATTTCTAGGAGACATTTTACATTTTTTAATTACATGTATATTGTATGTATATTATACAAAAATAATAGCAAATTTCAAGTTCATTAATAGTTATGATTGATGATTGACTAATCAATGACTTGTTTATCTTAATAAGCTGCTAAATAAAAAAATGAGTTAATAGTCATAAAGATTGAAAAACAGGAAACCGTATGTAACAGCTTGGTAGCTATCTATTTTTAAAAAATTTGAATTCAATTATGAACTACTAATATAATTAATGATTACTGCTATTAATGTACAAATTTTATTACAGCCGACAATTGGACATCACACTATGTATGTATGTATGTGTTAATGGAGATTATAAAGATTCAGCAGGAAATATTTTCAAATTTCTAAAACATTTATACTCTATTTAATATCTTCCTTGAACTTTCATATCGGGATAACCCGTTGTTGTTTGTTTCCTCGTACATACGCGAAGTAAATATCACATTTCGAATTTTATTAACTGGGAATTCCAATCGGAGTCTTAGCATTTTTATAATTGTTTAGAACGCGTGTATATGTATGTACGTGTTTACAAAAATATATATACTTGTCACTACAGATACACTATCAAAGAAATAAGCAAGTGACTTTGATAGCATGGAACGTAGTATAAATCTTAATATATCTGTTTCATTAAAGGTGAATCGATAGATAAACAAAAAATTACAACATATGATATACTCCTATCCTTTTAAAAATTTCTGTTTCATTTATAGAATGAAATAGATATCATGTTTTTTACTGGTATATATTTATCTAATTAAATATGTACTCGGATCTCATTTAAACAAAAGATTTATCATTAATTGTGTAAAAATCTCATTTTGATTTAGAAACTTTACAATACTAAATTCTTCATTTTTCTCTTTTGATGTAAGTTTTTTAATATTGTTATTTTTTTCAAGAAAAAATGAATGACCCTAACAGAATTACAAAAAGTAAAACATGCCTGTGTATCGTAATGTCTTTTATATAAATTTCTTTTCGTTTTATTAATGTACATTGATTAATATACTTTTATTAACATGTATTAATTGCATAACATACGTATGTAGATATAACTGTAACATTTATAATTCCTCAACTGATGCTATCACACCGCATTTTTATTATCCATGTTGTATATGTATACATATATATATATATATATATATATATATATATATATATATATGTATATATAGATATATAAATGTAATATGTTTTCCGTGCCCCTTCATGTTGGACTTTTCCAATATAAAGCGACTTCTTGTCGATGTCGTGCGTAGAATTTCCCATCGACAGCGCGCGCGCGGATGGCGATTGGCCGCGGCCGCTGTACCACGTGACCGCGACGCGTATATACGCACCGACGGGCGCTAAAATTCGCCACTCGCTCTTTCGATCCTTTGCGACGAGGTGCCCCTGTTTGTGCCGGAAGAAACACCACCGCATCCCCGTTTTGCATCCCCCAGTCTCGTCTCCCTTCTTTCTTTCCCCTATTCTCAAACTCCAACTTGTTGCCCGTTTGATTGATCTCGCGCCTCACCGCCGGAAGTAAGTCGCGGCAGGGATGCATATCGCGCGTTTGAAGCGCGTCTCGAATCTCGCGGTTCGCCTCTAACTTCGCGCCCTTTCGCGATCTCGCTTCCCCCTTTCCACCCCGTTCCGCCAATCGCGCGCGGAATGCGCGAGAACTCTCGCGAGTAGAGCGACGCGAGTGGGTTCGCGCGTACCGTTCGCGCGCGTTCCGCCGCGGAAAAGTCGCGAGCGGAAAAAAGGAGAGAGAAAGAAAGAAAAAGAGAGAGAGAGAGAGAGAGAAAGATTGGACGCTGTAGAATTCGGCGAAGGGCGGTGGAAAAAGAAAGGCCTGCAGGAAGGACGACGGCGGACGCGTTCTAATCGGGCATGGGTCTGACGGATACCAGCTTCGAGCTACTTCTGACCCTGTGGCGAGTCTTCGTCGTGGGAGTCCTGCCGTGGACCGAGGAGCCGCGCGGTCAGTGTCGCGGTGTCTCGCCGAGCTGCAACATTCACGCAGGCGACGCGGTCGCTCCTCGTTAGTCGTCCTCGGCACGACGCTCGGTAAGTACCGCCGCCGCAAGTACCACGTATCTCTCGTGCTAGTCATCGCGACGCGACCCGCGGGAAAACTCCCGCTCCTGCGGAGCGGAGTCGAAGCCGGGAGCGAAGGTTGGACATCCGTCCTCGCCACCGACGGATGTCCAATCTTCCGTCGGTGATTCTAATTCTTTATCTTTCAAAAAGAATTTTTTAGAGAGAAAAAAAGAGCAAATTTGACTACACTGAGAACAAAATTTAGTTACTTTTAGTTATTTTAGTTACTACCATAATTTTATAATATTTCTAACACAAAATATTAATTAATATAACTATATGCATCGTTATGTTGAGTCCAAAAGTAACTATATTTTTCTTTCAGTGTACGGTATTTCAAAGAGTGGTCGTTATTTTAGATAGCCACACTGCCGCGAATTTTTGAGTAGCGTCGTACAATTTAAAAATGTGCGATTCCGGGTTCCTCGATTCGTCGTTGTTGTCTTTTATATTTATCGCAATCTTTCGATACGCAGCTAGATTTTATTAGAGCCGTGAAATAATTTTAAGGCTTCTCAGGAATTGTTATACGGTGTCAGATCTATCTGGGCGTTTCCAAGATCGTAAAATCAAACGTTGACACTCGAATACTTTACGATTTCACGTTATTTACGAACACGACATTGCACTTCCTTTCCATGTAGGTTCCGTTACGCTGTAAATTATTTTCGACAATTTTTAGTTTATTCGAGGATGGATTTCGCACTTAAATAAAAGATTTCATGTTATCATTGATAACATAATTTCGTCAATTATTTTTAATTTTTCAGTATCAACTTTTTCTTTTTTTATTATAATTTTGTGGTCTTTGACTTATATAAATCAGAATTTATAAATAATCAGACGATTTGATGAAGCGTTTTGGAAAGTATTAAAAAATTTTAATTAGATAATAAAACTATTGTCTAGACAGTTTCATGTAATAACAGTTTTAAAAGTATGGAATTCAGTAGGCCGTCGTTATCGTCATAGCGCAGTACTTTTGCTGTCTGAAAAAGCAACATTATAAAGATAACGTACTATTAATAGTTAGTAGTTACAGAAATTAGTTACAGAATAGGACTACTATAGAATTTTACATATTCACAAAAGTGTATCCTCAAGTTTATCGAGCTATTTTAATGTTAAATTAAAAAAATTAAAGTTCCTATATTAAAAAGTTGCAATTAATCGCCATCTAAAAAATAAATACCAAATTTATTAGAATTTGTGATTAAAATCAGAATAAAAAATTTTAGAATGTACAAATTTTACATTTTTAAGTAACTCATGCACATACATATTATAAAATAAATTAGATTTTAAAATATACAGAATATATTTAAAATGTGTGTATATATATTAATACTTTAAAGTACAGACTTTACATGTCATTTTACTTCGGAACAACATTTTTTTATATAAGGAAAACATCTATCAGTTAATATTAATAAAATAGAAAATATATTCCGATGCGTGTATTACACTACGATACGCAAGAGGATCTTAATCAAGCGTTACTAATCGCGTGTTATTCTAATGTGACTGGAAAGAGAGATGTAAAGGTCAATGACGCTTTGTCTTGACCACTCGAGTCATATCTAAATATCAACCAACTATTATCTTTACATCTTTCGGAAAACTCCTCGCGTTTCCTCAATGAAACGCATATTTATTGAAGGAAATCAACAACCGTAAAAAACCAACATTTTCCTCGAGATGAAAAAGATATTCATTATTCGCGACACGCTGATGTGTCCAAGCCGATCGAGTGTCAAGGTTCCAATTGCCGGCTGAGGGAAATTTAATTAGCATTCATAATTCTCGGGAAACGTCGCAGCAGGAAAACTCCCCTCCTGAATTTCGTCGTCAGTTTCTTTGAATCCGACGGATCCTCTCCCCCACTGTCGATATATTAAACGTTCGCGTGACCGTCGTTTGAATATTTGAGCCCGGAACGCGGCTCACGAGTAGTTAGTCCGCCGTCGCGAATCGTGGCCGACCTACCGACCGGCCGCACCGACCGCGGCATTTCGGGTTTTCCCTCGGCGAATTCCTCCGCCGAAGCAGGGAGCGAAAGAGGCTGTACACTCAGAGGACACGAGGAAAGGCCGTCGCGGTAGGTTCCTTCCTCCTCTTTTCTTTTTACACCGTGACTTCAGGCGCGGGGAATCCTCTCGTTATTACTAGGAGTTTGCATTTTATTTTGCGGACACAAAAGATATCGCAGTGTCCTTTGATTCGTACGATTCGTCAGGCCAGAGACACGGTTTGTCTCTGGTAATTAAAACAATTGGACGAGAAATCTGGCGGTTGGCATAAAAAAATAAATTTTCTTCTCTGCACTGTAAACTCCTATGTGTTGCCACTGCTCCTACTCGGCTAAAAAAGTGAGATAAAAGTAGCGACATATTGAGTAAGCCTTACTCAATAAGTTGTTGATTTATCTAATTTAACTTCCATGTTAGTCAAAATTTTACCTTCCTTTTAGTCAAAATTAATGAAATATTGAGTAGGAGCAGTGGCGACCTATGGAATAGCTAAAAATGACTCAAATCGAATACAATTTGACACTACGAGTTTAACAGTGTGTTACGAAATTTTTTTTCGACACGAAGAACGTGATGTAACAAATTACAATATTGTAACTAGTGTGAAGAAAGAAACTGCCATTTAATTTTTTTCTTATTAAATAAAATTCGAGATATTTCCAACGAAACATGTTCTATAAATATAATAATGTGTAGAGAAAAAGACAGAACAGATTGTAGAAATAGAAACATCTGATTGTGAGCGAAAAAGTTAATAAAGATCGTTTAACGTACGAAAAGGTCATTTCACAATTCACTTCGGTTGAGCATATCATCTTCTTGAAAAAGTTCATTAGCTATGCAATTTTTGTGGCTTTCTTATTTGTTTACATTATAATATATTATAGAAAAGTTATGATTATTTATGAGAATTACATAATTAAACTGATTTTCAGATTAGCAAATGTCGTATGAGATTTCGTGTCTGCATCGCAAAATTCGTAGTGGAGTTATAAAATTATGACAAGCATTATATCAACAAAGAAATCTAACTAGTAATTTTTTATTATTACATACATTATATTTGACAAATATTTCGAGGAAAAATATATGAATGGTTTAAAGAAATATAAATATTTATTTGTGCAAGATGTAAATATATAAACATTTTTCTAAGTATCCATAGAGATTATTGCTATGTAGAAACTGCGCGTATTGTTTCATGCATAATAGATCTTATGTCAATAATAGGAGCTTGGAATTTATCTACGTTTTCACATGCATATATAGTTCTTTTCGTCATGACTAATTCAATTCATCTTTTCAAATCACGTCACTTCAGAAAAATGCGAATATTATCTCAAAATCTTCAACTATCTTTCAAAAGATGAATATTATATCAGAAATGGACAACTTTTTTAATCTCACACTTTCTCTGTTAAAAAATTATTTTCCAGCAGGATATTTTTTTATTAATTATATATATTATTTTATAAATATTCGCTTTTTATATTCTTTTAATTTATATTCTTTTTGGGGCATTGTAGAACAATCTTCGTTTCACGAATTTAACAACAATGAATTAAAACAACATGTTATAGAAATTGGATTTCATTCCTTTACCCGCAATTGTTTTTGTCTGAAAGAAACTAATATATACAACGTTTGTTTTAATTTAATTATTATTTGCAAAAAAATATTTAGTAATATTGTATTGTTAACAGCCACACGAGCTAAAAATATAAATTAATCTTGAAACATTTATGTAACATTATAATGCGTCTTTTATTTAACGTCTTATAATTAGCAAAATGGAAAAAAACAAGAATATTTACGCAAGAAACAGTAGTCAATAAAATGTAGCTTTTTAAAAAAACGGAGTATATTAAAATAAAGATTAAAATAGAAATTCGACATTTTTTTATATTAAATTTTTTCAGGCTACTTTAAGATTCTCTCTTACAATTTAAAAAAATTATCAAATAATATGGTTTTTTTAAAAAATCTAGATATTCTGAAGGAGGCCACGCCTCCCATTCAAAGAAGAAAATAAGAGACGTCTTGCGTCAATGTAAGAATTAAGGCGTGTCTAGTTGAAACGTAAGATATAAAAAAAATGTCAAAAAAAAAACGTGCAGTTTCACGTCACTGCGGTTCTCCTATTTGTCCTCGTGTGGGTGTGCATCTGTAAATATATATTACCATTTGCGGTCGGCTATCTTTGCTATTCGATCGCGGTTACGACTGTTAATTCATACTTTCTTGGACAATGATTCGGGCGGAGATTGCAAAAGAGGGAAAAGACCAGCTCCTGAATAAATATAATGCTAGGCTCCTGCGGTAGGAATATATTGTGGAATATGTAAATTCGATTTCCACAGATATCGCTTTTGTTATTCCTTTATCTTATTGTCTCTTCCTGCTCGAGCTATTATCCTCATAAAAACTAGTTTTAAAATACCTATTAAAAACAGATGATACGTCGATTGAAATATTGTTATTCGAAATTTATTATTATTTACCAGTGTTCCTAACGTTTATATCGGCGATATTGCAAGATTTAAATTTCTTATAGAGCTGAGTTTTTAGATCAAAGCTCTAATATTGAAACTTGAGAAACATACAAAAGTTACTTAAGTGTTTTTAGATGAATTTAAGAATGATTTTTCTTAAAATACATAAGAAAAGCTCGACGTTTCTATTATATATTCTAAGAGACATGATAATGTCTCGCATCAAGTACACGCATTATTACATGATATTCTTATTATAAAATATATATTCTTTTTAATGAAAATATTTCGATAAAGATGTAAAACATGGCAATATTGATATAATGTCGATAATGTAAAAATTTTTAATAAAATTACAAGCTTTGATTTAAATTAAAGACTTTAGAATTTTATTCTAAATTCTTATTTTTGTTAGAAAAGGAATAGTTGAAAGAAGTTTTTTTAGTGATATATTAACTTTTCTCTATAAAAGAAATACCATAATTAATTAAATAATAGAATAGATATGTCAATAAATCGAGGAATTAAATTTTATTAAATAATTCTTATTAAAAGTATATTTTTTAAATTAGCATTTCAATTTCTCGAAAGATTTTTGTCTAGATTAACTAATTAACTAATTAAACAATTTGAATACTGTGTTAATTTTATATGAATTTATTGTCAGGATTTACCAGTACCATTTGACATTATTTAAGAACAAACAAAATTCCGAAATAAAAAAAGTGTTATTAAATATGAAATAATAAGTTAAAAAAGTGACATCTCGAAAATTACATACGTAAAATTATATCATCATATTTCAGATATATTTCAACCGCTTTATGTTTACAAATGCATTTAATTTACACGAA
The DNA here is from genome assembly GCA_928718305.1 of Tetramorium bicarinatum. Classification (NCBI taxonomy): domain Eukaryota; kingdom Metazoa; phylum Arthropoda; class Insecta; order Hymenoptera; family Formicidae; genus Tetramorium; species Tetramorium bicarinatum. Next base: position 19,398,051 of record OV788324.1, read on the forward strand.
TGATTTTTATTAGATCGGAATTTAAAATTCGTTATTCAGTTTATCTTAATTTATGGATCCTGTTAGGATTCCTCCCGGGCGAACCGGTTTCCGATATCGTGACGGAAGCGGGTGCGAGCGATCATCGCGGCATCGGCATCGGCGTCGGCGTCGGCGTCGGCGGGGGTGGCGAAAGCGCGCGCGAGCGGGTGATTTTTCGTCGCCGTCCATCTTCGCGCGTCCGTAGGTGTCTCCGCGACCGCCGAATATCAATTAACTAGGTCGGTCTGCGTGGATAAGCGTGGATCAGTGCGCGTGACAGAAAACCCCTCGTCGAGTGGCCCCTCGAGGCCGGATCGCCCGCGATCGCCTTTGAAATATACGCTGTTTGACCGGTACCCGTCACGGGGTACAATGAGGCTCGTTGGGGGCGTCGAGCGTTGTCGCCTGAAGGGCTATCGATAACTTGTCGTCGCCAAATTACACGCGCCCGCGCCGCGCCCCGTCGCGCACGCGACGCGCTTCTCTCTCTCTCTCTCTTTCTCTCGCATACACACGTACATATTTCGTGTCAGCAAGCGAATAAATAATATAATAACTACTGTGCGCGCGCGCGCGTATGTCGAATCGCCGATTTCCTTTCCATTGCGTTATCACCATCCGTTCTCCCCTGTCCCTTCTCTTCACCTCCTCTTTCACGCTACGCCTTCCTTTCGCTCTGACTCCTTTCGCTCCTCACACACACACACACACACACATTCGCGACCTTGCGCCTAATCCCGCGCTCAGTAGGCATGCAGATTTATGCATTCGTTCATGAATCGTGTGCTTCTAAGATTACATGATTATATTGATCATTCTCAGTACTTTTGCTTGTAAGAGAAGCTTACTTTAAATCTCTCGTAGAAAAGTATTTTTAATAGCATTTTCTTTTTATTGTACGCTTAAGCAAAACAGATAACAAATTTTCTTTCTAACGTTTGTATGATTATTTCCTTTTTTAGACTTGGTATCGAAAGGTTTCGATTTTTTTTCTCCTAATTTATCAAATGTGAATGGTGACGTGTGAAAAACTGATTTATGTTAAGGGCAAAAGAGAGTATATCGAATTCCTATTCGATACGGTTACGACGAAGGCTTTAGGAACCTTAAAAATCAAGTAGAAAGCACGTTTAGGAATTATGAATTATTGATGATACAAAATGCAAAAACTTTGTTGCGAAATGCAAAACGTTTCTTTTTACAGCAGCATTATATTTTAATAATTATCTCAGTAAATCAGACGATAAATTATTAACAATTTTCCATATGCTAATATACGTTATCTAAAAATCTTTAATCCAAATGATTAACTTATCCAGATGAGAATTAATGTTAGAACAGTTTTAGAACAATTATGAGCCAAAGGTCGTATTATTTATTGCCGCTGCATTGCAGGTACCGGAAGGATGTCGTCGACGGTGTTAAAAAATGCCGCGAAGGGCGTCAGCGTCAACGCCGGCGATGGCAGGGAGACCTGGTCGGGCAAGCTCGATTTCTTGCTGTCGGTCATCGGGTTCGCCGTCGATCTTGCTAATGTGTGGCGATTCCCGTACCTTTGCTACAAAAATGGTGGTGGTAAGTGCATCACGGCCGCGACGCGATTTCTGCGCGGTTTATTTTCGATTATTTCGCGCTCCTCGTCGAGTGTGCTCCTCCCTGTCATTGACGGGGCGCAGTGGCAGAAATACGATTTCAATAATCCGCCCTTTCGCCCATTACCCCCGTCCCACGCTCACATTTTTTTACGAGTAACGTGGAGTTTTGCCTAAGCAAATGTGTCCTCTCCGCGCCTCCTGAGCTTCGTCATTTTTCGCATCATTGATCGCGGGGACCCTGGCATTATTTATGCTCCGATTTTTTGCGCATCGGAAATACACGAGGACGGAAATCGCCGGTCGGAATTATACGTCAATTGCGTTTCATCTCGGCTCGCGGAACTTTCCTCCCCATTTTTCTTCGAAACCGAGACGAAAGATCCGCTTCTAATCGATTAACTACACTGAGAGAAAAATATAGTTACTTTTGGCCTAAGCCATAATTTTATAATATTTCTAACACGAAATATAATTAATTTAACTATATGCATCATTATGTTAATCATAATTATCGTTAGAAATATTATAAAAATGTGATTAACTATATTTTTCTCTCAGTGTGAGTTGACTAATACTAATTTGCAAGAATGTTGATTAAAACGCTATTATTGTGCCCGCCGGGGTAACATTATTACTCTTCCAATGTCGTATGCACATAACTATCGGGTCTCATACTTGCGTCAATGCGAGAAACAAATTCGATTATGAAACACTTATTTGCATCACGGGAAACATCGTCGTTACGGTCGAGTGTCGCTCTCGGCCAGATTTAAATTCAAAATTAATTGACAAACGACAAGATACACAAGTGGTTTAACTATAAAATTTACCGTTTCTTCCTTCAACTTCACGGGTACCCTTGACATTCTTCCGTTAACTTTTTCTTTTCAACGCGTTCCTCCGCGTCGCGGCCTTTCTGTCGGGCAGATCGCTCCGTCTCGCTCTTTCGATAATCGTGTGCGAGGGAAACTTCGTCAACTGCTCGTAATGTCGTCCGACGTTATTTCGCAGTTAACTTAACTCGAAGAGGGTTGGATGTTACGCGTCGTCGAGTAATATACTTTAGCCGGCGAGCAATGCCGCGCTAACCGGTCGGCTAATTGGCATTTACCTCGCGGAAAATGACCTCGGGATTTAGACCTCGCTCGGCAAAGATTCCCGACGACGTGGCCAACTCTGCAGGTGCCGAAATTGCTTACAATTACAGAGGGGTAGCAATTTACAGAACGGTCTCAAAATTCGTGCAGAGTGCTCACAGCAGTGTTAACCCTTTTCTTCATTTTTAAATGGAAACTTTATTATAATTGTATACTTACAATTCCACTCTTTTTTACTTGAAATAACTGAACTTTGTTTAATGGAGATCCTGTGGCCGGAAGAGCTTCATTTTGAAAAAACAGAAAAAAACTGTTACGTTTGCAATTAGTAATCATTGTAAATTTCGCTTTAATTGTAGCGTTACTGATATTTAAGTATTACTTTTTTTACTATTGTACTGTATATATCATTCATATAGCAGTTGCATTGCCTGTGATATGCAAATTTTGTAAATAATTAACATGTTGTGAGCATTCCATCTCAACACTTCAGCCACGTCAACACTACGCATCAAATTTACATAACAGCCTTGAAGTAATGAAAGAATGATTTATCAGTTAACATTAATAATAGCTACACACGATAAAATATCCAGGCTTCTTGTATTGCATCGATAATTAGTAGATTATCCTTCTCATATCGCAATTAATTTACGTCTTTGCGCAGGAGGAAGGAATAGACAATGATAATAGAATCATTTTGTGGGAAAATATAATTAACGAGTGATAATGGAACGATAATTCGAAAACTGTAAAATTTGTTTGTATTTTTCCATTCACAACTAATAATTTATAACATTTCATTTGAGAATTGTACATTTTTATTAAGAGAAAATCATCGTTAAAGTCGCTTATAGCTATAATCGAAGAGATTCAATAACTTGAAACATGAATTATCGTTGTTCTAATAGTTATCAAGATAGTATTAATAAAATGATGACAACCGTGCAAATTAAAAACAATAGGACATAAATCTCAATGAACAACGACACATTATCCAAAAAGTGAGAAAACATTCTCGCGATTTTCTTAGATATGTAAAATGTAATAAAATCAATCTACAATATTTTCTGAGATATTTAAGAACAAATTTTCTCTCGTAGATATATGAAATGCAATTTTCGTAAATTTATCAAACATTTCCATAGCTGAATCTGAAATTAAAATCTGTTTCAAATAACATGAAAATTTTTATTTTGTTTAATGCTAAATTTCTCGACAAAGGATCCCATTATTTCCAATGCTGAATAATCCCGGAAATATCGACTTCAATTTTGAGAAAGGAGAGGTCCATTAGAGAAGAGGGTGAAGACTCGCGTCTTCTGAGTACCCCCCGCACAAAAGTCCACACACCATACGTGTGGCGCTGAACATACATTTATATTCGCTAGGTTCTAAATTGACGTAAGCATCCGCGATGATCGACGCCGCCTCGTTTCTCGAGAGTCCCGATCTCGCCTCCACGCGAGATCTTTCTCGCTTCTCACTCCCAAGGAATCGATCTCGTGGAAAACGGCAATCTTATTGACTTTTGCTAAGCCCCGCTGCGGCAACGGCGACGGCGACGACGACGACGACGACGGCGACGACGCCATTAGTACCGGTTCTATCGGGTCCCCAGTAGGAATGCGATTAGAGCCGCTGTCAGTGATACAGAGGCTCCTCAAAAGCGGCTGCTAACTCAATTAAGAGCGGAGTAGAGCGCGCGGCTCCGCGCCATTAGGATGGGCAAGATCGGTCGCTAATTTCCAATTACCTTAATTAATTATAATTTCCCATTCGGGACGCGGGCCTTTGATCATGGACGTGCGCGACGCCGCTGCACCCCGCCGGACGGCGGCTGCGTCGTTATCGCCCTACGGGAGGCGTTATTAACGTGTTGTTTCGTGATTATAATTCGGAGCAGCTCGTACAATATCGATATGTACTGCCGATACTGGCTGCCTATCATTCACGGTTGAGACTTTTCCTTCGTAGAACTTCCTCTTGTGATTTTAGATAAAACCAGTGGAGAGAGAATGAAGCGGATCGTAGAAGTTTCTAATGAATTTGAGTGAAAAGTCAAATTGATAAACTGTTAAATTAAGTCATCTTTCGATACGAAATAATATGATGTGCTTGATTAAATTAGAGAAGAGCTTTATTTTAATTTAAAATGTTAAGTATATAACATTTGTACTTTCATGTGTATATTTTTTATTACGTTAAATAGACTTTATATATATTTAATTATTTGTAAGGAAAATTAAGGTATCACATTTTCTACACTGATTTTGAAATAATTATAACTCGCAAGAAGAAAGAAAAGATTTGCAGAAAAGATTGTAATCGCGAATATAAACCGCATCGTATATACATATGTATGTTTTCGTAAAATCAATTAGGTACGTCCTAAGAGATTTTGCAATATATTACATAATGTTTTGCAATATAATATATTTCAACATTTATCTATCTTTAAATAAGTAATTTAAAAAGAAACTTTCTATCTGCTCACGATGTCTACAGCAGAATCGCCTACATTTTTCCATTTAAATAACTTAATCAAGTCAGATTTTTTTTTTTAATTAAAAAGATTAAGAAGAAATACAGGATACAGGATGTTTCCGCGATTATGAGAGTCAGCTCGCTTTGTTTTATCAGATACCTATTTTTCTCGAATCCGCCCGGTTATTTTGTTATAATTTCAACGGAAATTACTTATCTTACGAAACTTTCCATTCTGTAAAATTCACGTCGGATTATACAGTTTTCCTGTTTAACTAATGATAAGTGTTAAAACTCCTAGTTACCGAGAAGTGCGACGTTTTTACGCATTTGAATAATGCATCTTGATGTTATTCGTAAATGCTAATCGAAATTCTATACCGGTTTGTCGTCTCAATACAGATTACTCAATCGACGATGATCGGCCTTGCGCAATGTCATCTATAAGGAAATCGATTGTAATATAAGAGAGATTAGTGGTATAGTTTTTTACGCAGCTCGTGCGCCGTGCGATTTTTTTCTATTTGTATGTATGTAGATACATATCAGATACATACAGAATATCATAACAAATGAATTCAGTTAGCTAAACAGGTGAATTGAATTAATTCGTCATGCAGCAAGCAAATGATCTAACATTGATACGTCATCTCGAAGAGTTTCGAATTAAAAGTTAAAGAGAGATATATTACATCAAAGAAACTATTCTTTGAAAAACATATATCCAAAATATAGTTATCACATATATCTAGTATTCTTCAATTAATATTAAGAATTTATTTAATAATCTTTGCAATAAAATTCGCAAATGCAGTTTCTTATAAAATTGTGTTTTCATTATTCGAGTTGATTAATTTTTATAAGACAATTTCAATAATTCTATAAAGTGGTTTAGATTATTCTGACATTTATAATATTTATATTTAAGAAGTGCGTGATCTCTTTTCATAGAAGTACGAGTCGAATTTTGTTAATGGACGACATCAACATGCAGGCAGCTCGACCTAGACCCTCGTACACCTTCCGGTAAAAGCGTATTCCGATCGACGGGCTACAATTGGCGCGATTATCTCGCGAGAATGCATTACGTTTTATTTGAACGAGCTTTTCACCTTTGTTCGGGCGTAAAATGCAGCTTTAAGCACTAAGCCTTTGCGTGAGTGCATGCTCGCGTTCAAAGGGAGAAAATTGAGCGGAACTGTTGTCCGGGACCGGACGTTTGCTCTCGACGTTAGAGACATGTCAAGACAAAAGAGAGAGAAAGAAAGAAAGAGGGATCTTTACTCCAGATTTTGGAAATAATCTTTATCAAATCTTTGATGTTTCGCGAAATCTCCTCCTTGCGAAATATTATCAATAATATTAGCCAAGACTTCATATTTTTTAAAAGAAAAGGAATAGAAAAATATCTGACAGATTTATTAATTCCGATCTAATTCAAGTCTATTAAGAATGTCTCTAGATTGAAGTACGATTTTAATTAGAACTTATAACTTACAATTTTTTTGCGTAATGGAGTCATACTGTGATGAATAGCCTACTTTGAGAGAATACAATTTTTAGTATGATCGATCGACGATTTGTGCTCAGGCAGGGACAAGGAGAAATTAATCAAGGTTGCTCAACGACAATATCCTTCTTAATGCGATTACATCTCCATGGGTACGGAACGAAAGTTCCGTTGGAGCTAAGAAGGAAGATCAAGGAAATAAGTATAGTCCCTCTCTTTCTTTCTTTTTTTTATTGTATCTGCATAGCTATTTATTAATGCGATATGAGCAATAATAAATATGTATTTAACAAATTTATATTGATTTACAATAAAGAATTGCATAATATAAATTATTGCTTACAAAGAAGTTATGAGTATTGATCGATAAAATTTGATGCTTTATTTAATATAAATACATATATTTAGTCACTTTATTTAACAAATATTGTTTAAAGCTTTTTCTTTTTTTCCTTTTTTTTAGATATATTTCTAAACATTTTGATTAATTTTTATAAAGCATTTACACTTTTCCATTTCCCATTTATATCTTAAAAATTCATCAAAATTGATGAAGAGTGTGTGATTATACGTTAATATACTTTTCTACTATAATGTATTCTGTGATCATAATAAATAATGCACACACACGATGATATTTAAATATTATTACTCGTTCGCGATACATCGATTCGCAAACGTCGCTCAATTAAATCACTTCGTCCTTTTTGAAAAGCGCTGAATTCCATAAATTTATTCCGTATTACGTGAAGAAAAGAAACCAGTGTACGTACATAGGCAGAAAGATAACACACGTCACTCAGAGGGGAAACTGGTGAAAAAAATGCGATATATGACGCACTCATACCAGCGGGTTAGTTCCATAACTACATTGTGCGTTATTTAGAGCACCGGTAGCGAGGTGCTTTTAGGCACGTAATTCGATAGTCAACTTTCGGAAATGCGGCAAGGTGACATTAATACGATGACGCGACTGAGTCGATCGACAAGCTGACAGGACCGGTGAACCAGTGCTTTTCCAAAAAAAAATGATTCCCGACAAGTATTCATGATTCCGACTGCTTAAAGTTTCGTAGATAACGCGACGAATGAACAAGTGAGTTAATCGGCCGGAGGGAAATAATAAATGAGTCTCATTTTTGCTCATGGGAGGAATACAAGTAAAATTTTATTCTTATTTTTATCATTATCTCTGTTATACAAAATAATGACATAATATTAATTTTATATAAAAGATAATGTACTATTATTGCCAATTCATTATAAATCTAACGCCGTTTAATTAAAAATTATACGATATATTATATATTAAAAAATGTGCATTATTGAATATTAATTTTCAACGGGCGAATATAATTTTCGCTAATAAATTTCAGAATTTCGTGTCATAATCTTTTAATAGAGTCCATAAATCTGAGTAATTTGAACTAAAGAAGGCGCGCGCGTATCTTAAAGTAAACTTTGATGATTCTTTAACAGTTTCTCTTACAATTAGCGACTACGTGCGCACTACTTTTCGCCCTCTAATTTGTACGCCTTTTAACTTCGCTTCCTTCTTGTACGAACGACACTTTTCCGGAAGCAGCGTCTCTTCTTCTACTCACTCCCGTTTCCTAGATCGCACAATAACCGTTTTGCTCCGTCACACAATAGCTTCTTGTCTTAAGATTCAAGAATTTTTCGCAAAACTTTTCTTTCTAGATAGACGTCCGATGGATGGAAGAATAATCGGATCCCGTTTGATCGACTTATATTGAAATTTTGAACTATAACAATTAGAATAGAATCGTATTATTATCATTCAATATTAATTAAAGATGCTAATAATGACTGAAAATCAGTATTTAATGAATTGTGATAATAAAAATCTTTTAATAAAAAATGAAATGAAATAAGCATGAAATTAGTGTGGTAAGCTAAAAAAAGGAACAAAGAGTTTTAGGACATATCCCTAATAGCGCAATTGATTTAGGCATTGGAAAAGGGATTGAAAAGTATATTACACATATTGTTTTAAAGTCAATGCTTCAGATATTTTTATTCATTTATCTTCAATTTGATTAACTATATGTATTTTAAGGCGAGGACTATCGATAATTAACGGTAGACCTAATTAATCTAAACATACTATACAGGCATATATCTTTGGAAAAAAGGATGAAGGGGGAAAGAATACATAGATTAATTTAATCATTTACATGTTGCAATAAAAATCTTAGAAAACGTACCATTATGAATTTGATAAAACAAACCGGTTACAAATAAAACAAAATGTTATTTTAATTGCTTTAGTAGGTTTAGTTTTTTGTTTTTGTTAAATTGACCGTGTGTTTAAATGGAATCTTGTACTTTCTCTTCGCAGGTGCATTTCTGGTTCCCTACTGCGTGATGTTAGTGGTCGGCGGGATTCCTCTGTTTTACATGGAGCTCGCTCTCGGTCAATTCAACAGGAAGGGTGCTATCACCTGCTGGGGTCGACTGGTACCGCTTTTCAAAGGCAAGTTGTAATTATATGTTACAAGCGCGCGGAATATATCGAAGTTTCTAATTTTTGACAGTATCTTTCCAGTGTAATAATAGAGAGATAACTCAAAATGTTCGAGGAAACTGAATGCAATTGCTTGAATATTACGTTAGCGTGCGTAATTTATGCTCGTAAATATGGAAGGAGTAGTAAAGTTTTTTTTTTAATCGAGCTACTACATTTTTTCCACATCTATACGACTATTATGATCTAATTCTGAAATATAACGTTTCATTTATAAACGTATTTTATACACATGAATCATGTAATAAGTGTTATAATCGTTTGATATACGTAAATATACTCGTAAATCTGAAGCAGAAAATATGAAATAATGTCATAACTCAAGCTCTCGGAAGCAAATCGATTTTTACAATCTAATGGCAATAAAAAATGTTACATCAACGATATTACATATTATCATAAATTATTACAAAATCATGCATTATTACTTAATCATACGGATCTGTCTGGTGCTAATATTGAAATGTGATAATGTCCGGTTGCATAACGAATCGGCTGAATCTTTTTATTCCTGTTTAGCATCAATTCTAGTAATAAAAACTCTCAGAATACGATTGTTGAACTTAAGGATGGACAGTAGAACCGGTCACTTTTTTTCGATTTCTTTATCTTTCGTTTATAACTCTCATTATCAAGCATGGTATATATTTAAAAGTTTATAGCTTCTCGCGGTGTGAGGCGGTGCGTAACGACTATTGAATCCGTTCACGCAAGTACCGATCGTGCGCCGCGAGATTCATGGGACATACATCTTGAGACGTGATTACGACATATATATATCTATTTATTTATTTATTTATTGTATATATCATATTATATTATGTGTGTATGTGTGTGTATGTAAATATATATATATATATATATATATATATATATATTGTATATACATTTGCGCGTGTAAAAATCCGCGCGCGAACCGTCTGAGAAAATCTTTTAGGAGCTTAAGAGCCGGAACGGCCCTCTTTTCTCTCATTATATCCTACCTCGCTTTTTCTCTTCCCCGGTCCTCGGACAGGGTAAGATATTGGTATTCCCAGCCAGTCGCCTTTCAATCCGACCTCGCAGTCTTTTCCCTTTTTCCAGCTACTAGAACCGTGAGGACAATCGCCCGATTTTGACGCGCGCGAGACTACTGTCCGACGGCGGAATGGAATGAAATGATATACATATGTATATAAAAAATATATGTATTTAGTTTTATACATATCTATATGTACAGAATGATATACATATATTATATACACACATACGCACATTATTAAATTCGTAATTATACTCACAATATGGTTAAAAATGACTCAAATTATACTCACAATTGGAGTTATTTTTAACTATTCTTTAGACCGCCACTCTTCCTACACAATATATATTTAATTTAACTAAATTTAACTAAAACAATAGAGTTAAATAACAACATGTTAACTAGATATTTTGTTAAAATAATTTGTTTAAAAAATTTTGCTACAATAGTAATTAAATAGTAGTTAAAATGAATTGATAGTAATTAAAATGAAACGATGAATTAAAAATAACAAAATATCATTTGCTTTTACAAAGAAGTTATTTACATTTGATTTTTTAATATTCAATAGTGTAAATATATATGATCGTAGACATATATTTGTTGTTATTCTTTCTATATACTCCATTCTGCTCTGCGGCAAAAAATATATACCTATGTATGCGTTATTATACCTTCGCTGTCTCGTAGATCTTTCTCGAACTGCGGTTACTTTGTGCGACGCGTATAAATCTGAGAGAATCGCAGTGAGATGTGAGAGGTGATGCGACCGGAGCTCTCCGCGTAAAGAGCCTCCATTTCCGCCGATTTCCAACTTCATTTCCACAGCCACAATTTCACCCCGCCTGTCCGCCCGTCGACTGATCACCGTACGATCGATCGGGATCCTTCATCGCCGGTAATTCTGCGCATCACGCGGTAAACGTACGTACGTACATGCGTGCGTATAGTGATACGCGTGATATCTCGCATACCGCAGTAGAGAAGGTCACAATGCCATTTGCATAGGAGGAGACGCGCGGACTCAACGTACGCGCTCAAGAAACAATATCGTCGCAGGAAGGACGGTGCGTTTCTAGCGTTTCTGTCTCGACTTTTTTCACACCTTCGCGATTATCGCGCTAATCTATTTAGTGATCTTGATCCTTGTATTGTACATACGTCTAAGATCAACTTAACGCACACGGATTGCCAATACGGAAGCTGCAATAAATAAAAAAAGACAGAGAATTTTCAGACAATAAAATTTTTGCAAAGAGAATATAAATTTTTCGTCATATATTAAATGCTTATACATTATTTTATTTATTATTTTTTAGGTAGAAATAGAATTAGTAATAATCCCACGTAAACGAGTTTATTATTAATCAAATAAATAATAATTTAATATAGACTCTCCAACAATCAAACATGACAAAAAAGTAAGGCAATGAGAGTACGACGCCGACGTTGGTGCATAGGAAGACTTCTTTATTCTTAAATGTATAATAAAAAAAACAAATGTTTCGACTCATGTTCGAGTCAACTTAAGCGTGATAAATACAAAACTTCACGATGATAGTCATAAAGTAAATATGGATAATGTGGTAAGTGTGTGGTCACAATTTCGTAAGTATATCGCTGGCTAATGACTAGTAAATCGACCATAAAGTTAAGATGCCTAGCTCAACAGTGCATTAAAGTGACGATAACAGTAATGTATACTTACGAAATAGTGACTACACACTTACCACATTATCTATACTTGTTTTGTGATCATGAAGCATTGTCATCATGAAGCTTGGTATTTATCACTTACGCGAATGAATGTCGTTCGACACCATGAAAACACTGTAAATTTTTTGTTGATCAGGTATCGGATACGCGGTCGTCCTAATCGCGTTTTACGTTGATTTCTACTATAACGTCATTATCGCCTGGTCGCTTCGCTATTTCTTCGCCTCGTTCGCCACGATGCTGCCGTGGACCTCCTGTGACAACGACTGGAACACGCCGCTGTGCCGCGAGTTCGACCCGAACGTCTCGTATGCGCTTGAGGATATGACCAGCGAGATAAATGAGAATTTTGGAAACACCACCCGGCTCCTGGTCGATCTGGGATCAGACGCCGCTGTTCAGGCTACAGCGGATAATCATACGAGCGCTGCGCATGAATACTTCAAGTAAGTGCTTCGCTTATGATAAGTGAATTTGACGTGAATATTTATAATATTTAACAAATTATTAGGGATTTTTTAAATCTTAGAGTTTTTAACAAAACATTAATTTATGTCTAAAGCGAAAAATAGTTAATTACATATACAATTTAAAGTTCCACGATAATCTCGAACGACGCTTGAATGATAATAATATAATGTAAGAAATTGAAATATATTATCAACAAGAATTTAAAAAATTTTGATATTTAAAAAATATACATTTTTACTTTGAATTTTTGTTACGATTCTTAAGAATTGAACATTATCATATTGAATAAAAACCTTTCTTTTTTTTTTTCACGAGAATTGTTTATGCGGTATCACCGCATGAACTACAAAACATTACATATGAATTACAAAACATTTTTTCCTCTAAGTCGCGCTATTCTGGAGCTACACCAAAGCGAGGGCTTACACGATCTTGGTGCCATTAAGTGGGACATCGCGCTATGCTTGCTCGTGGTCTATTTGGTCTGCTATTTTTCCCTGTGGAAGGGCATCTCTACTTCCGGCAAGGTAAGCTGAATGCCTCGTCAGACATTCGAGATCCTAAAGACGAGCGTGTGAGGCCCCATGAGGTGTGACTTTTCGCGAAAACTCGAGATCCGCAAAAGAGCTCTATATTTATAAAGCTCAAAGCTCTATCAAGCCTGCGATATGTGTACAGTATTATAGATTGAAGATGCAATTATACAGGACAAGTGATCCCTTTTGTGTTGCAGGTAGTCTGGTTTACCGCTCTTTTTCCTTACGCAGTCCTGCTGATTTTGCTGATAAGGGGTGTCACTCTGCCAGGCAGTCTCGAGGGGATCCGTTATTATCTCAGCCCAAATTTTACAGTTATTACAAAAGCAGAGGTACGTGTAATGTTTTGATACCGCATGCGTATCATATATGTAATGCAATGCTTGAAATATTCGGCGTGACTTTTAAGAGGCGAATTTTCAATCCATTTGCGTTCAATCTCTGTGCACGTAACATAAATATGTTTTGTTAAATTTCAAATTAGAAATAATTTGTAATAAATAAACTAAAATAAAATTAATAGTCAGGATTGATTGACAAAATTAATACGATGATAATTAATAATAATTTAAAGTAATTTAGTAATTCCGTTATAATTACGCAATTAAATTTTGTATGATAAAAAATAACGTAAAAAATACATAAAATACTGGAGCTATTTAGGTGTATTACAATAAAGAAAACATCATTTTTCCATAACGAGACGCTGAAAAATTTTTCATTCACAATACAGCGTTTTTTCTTTTAATAAAATCGTACGAAAGGAAAGTACCGGCCGCGTTCGCGACTGTTTTATTGCCGTTGACCTGGATTATCATGGAGTCATGACGTATCCCCGCGGCAGTGACAAAAGGAGAAAACTTTGGGAGTTAATGCGTTTACAGGATCGCGAGCGGGTTCGAGAAGCGGAAGGGGAGCGAGGGGGAGAGGCCCGGCATGGGAAAGGCCGAGGTATGGGAAAAATGGGGAAGGAGGAACGTGCAGGGTTAACTGACGACGGTGAAAATGGAAACTCTGTGTAGCTGTCATAATGAACATTAGAGTCCGGTGGAGCACGCGCTAAAACGTTAGAACGCGCGCCGACCCTCGTGCTTCGCGCGCGGAATGCATTCCGCCGAGACGACGGCGGCGACTTAGCCGCTATACCGTCGTCGCTAAAGTGGGTTTTATACCAGTGAGAAAGTGGATTTGTTCATCACCGCTAATCCACGGATATACGAGAAGAATCAGGCTGATGTATTGGCCAATGCTCCCCCTTCTCCCCCCATTCCCTTTCGCTCATCTTTCCCTGGCATTTGATTTTTTTTCGCAAATGCAGCATGATGTTAATTTTTTTTTATGAAAAGATATATGCACGTTACATAGCAAGTGTGTGATTAATGTACTTGTTGCAAGGACTTATAAAAAATATTAACAGCTTATATAGATATTTAAAACAATGAAAATTGAAACTTCTAAGCAACGGGGGTGGATTTTCAAAATGTTATGGTAGCATTTTACGAAACCTGGCTATTATTAATAATATGAAGATATTAATGGAATATTTAGTAGATTAATTAAATCGAAAAAATAAAGAAACAAAATAAATTAAAAAAAATTTGCAGTTACAATTTCTTACGAAACTTTGAAGTATATAAGGTAAAAAAGGAATTGAAGAAATTTCTTTTAAAATTAAGATATTTTTATATCGTAATTGATAAAAATTTTTATGGATTTTATTATATCTCTCATTAAAATGTATAGAAATGTATTTTTTATCGCTTCTACGAGAATATTCTTTTTGTCTTCTTTCAGGTATGGGTGGATGCGGCGACGCAGGTATTTTTTTCGTTAGGACCGGGATTTGGAGTGCTGCTGGCCTATGCGAGTTATAACAAGTATCACAACAACGTTTACAAGTAAGAATACCGGAATTTCTTCGTGCGCATTCGCGCTATCCCGTTTATCGTGTTTGACACCGCGTGTTTTTCGCAGAGACGCTCTGCTGACGAGCTTGATCAACAGTGCAACGTCTTTCGTTGCCGGATTCGTCATATTCTCAGTGCTCGGTTACATGGCACGTGCCAGCGGTAAGTCCATCCAGGACGTCGCCACGGAAGGACCCGGTCTGGTTTTCATCGTCTATCCGGCGGCCATCGCTACGATGCCCGGCTCGACATTCTGGGCGCTCATTTTCTTCATGATGTTACTCACTCTCGGTTTAGATAGCTCAGTACGTTTTCATTTTAAGATAAACTTACCGCATATGAATTATTTTAACAATATTTTTCTATATTTTTTAATTTTATTAAACAAAAGTTTCTCACTTGCGAAACTTTTCTTTGTGTCAAACTGTTCGATATTAAATACGTATAAATGTATTAAAAGTACTTTTACTTTAAGCGCTTATGAATAATTAAAACAAGAATTAACATGATTTTATAGTTCGGAGGTTCGGAGGCAATTATAACGGCACTCAGCGACGAGTTTCCATTAATCGGCAACAATCGTGAGATCTTTGTGGCATGCTTGTTCACTTTATACTTTCTGGTCGGACTTGCTTCTTGTTCACAGGTAGATATTCTAATTATTACAATTGTAAACATCGGTTTTTTGGCTTGATAAAAATTTTCAGACAACATAAAAATAAACGTACGAAAAGCGTATCATAAAATTACTTAATAAGTTGGACATTTCTTTTAGATGACTTTCGAAAATTTCTAGAAGTCTTAGATTTTATTAAGATAATATTTTACATTTTTGTATTATTGTATGTATGTACATATTAGATTTATACAAAACACACTGATTCCTAATGCATACGTGTAATAACTCACATTTTGAACAGAAAACTATTGCTTTTCAATACAGGGCGGGTTTTATTTTTTCCACTTGTTGGATCGATACGCGGCCGGGTACTCGATGCTGTTTGCCGTTCTGGCAGAAACAATCGCGGTCAGCTGGATCTATGGGACGGACCGATTTTGCGCCGACATCAAAGACATGATCGGATTCAGTCCCGGCATCTACTGGCGAGTATGCTGGAAATTCGTAGCACCACTTTTCCTCATGGTACGTCACAGTCTGCACTCTAAGAACTAAGAACTTTTATTTTTAAAGCTTATTCATTGTTGTTGCACTTTGTTTTGATTACAATGGCGTATTTTTCCAGTTAAAATTTAATTTTAAAAATTGAATTCGGATTCCTTGCTTAGTGAGTAAATAACTGTTCTAATACTGACAATAAGTTAATTTAGCACCTCGATAATAATAATCGTTGTATCGATTACATATGCGTTTGTTTTTTATTTACTTCTAGTTTATTATTGTCTACGGTCTAATGGGCTATGAACCTTTGTCATACGAGGGCTACGTTTATCCGGTTTGGGCAAATATATTAGGCTGGTTAATCGCATGTTCTTCTATCGTCATGATCCCAGGTATGGCGATCTACAAAATCTGCAGCACACCCGGTTCCTTTGTTCAAGTAAGTATTTTAAATTTTATTATATTTAAATTTATCTCTTATTATATTTAAATTTAAAAATCAATACAGACATAAAACTGAAATTATGTATTTATTATTTGAAAAATATTAATAGAAGAAAAAAGGGAATTTTTTCTTGTCTGATATGAATATATTAAATAATTTGTACAATTAAATCTAAAATATTCATCTGGATATACATTGTGTATACTATATGAGTTTATTATTAGTGGATAAATTTACTGAAAAGATTCATTGAAAATTGATTAATTTTAAAATTAATCAATTTATATCGTTGATAAATTAATTAGAAAACAATCATCAGATTATTTAAATTATATTTGAAATAAAACTGGCTTTTTCCAAAATAACGTGACATACATATGCGTCAAATTTATCAACGCAGAGATTGAAGATCCTGACGACACCATGGCGGGACACGCAGCATCAGAGGAATGATCTCTCCTCGGTGGCGAACGGCGCGATTCGTCGAAGTTTCCTGGCTGAACAAGATTTCGAAATTACCAAGGATCACGAGTTAACTAAGGAACAGACGGAGGTAATGATTCAATCTAGAGAGGGTGTCAAGGGGAACGATCCGCCCCCCGAGCCAGTCTAGGACAGTGCGGTTGTGATTTTGCGCGGTGCCCGGTTCCAAGTATACCTCTGCTAGAGCACGATCGCCGAGCAAGGTCCCACGACAACAAGTAACATCGATCAAACAAGACAAGGATCAATCTCTTATCACGAGTCGATACACGACACTCGAGCGCATCCCAATCTAATCTTAGGGTACCGGCTTGATTGACGACGTGGTCTCCTCGCTCGGGTCGCGGACGAGATTCTGCGATTCGACGTTCACGCATCGGATTCCACTTTGTTCCTTCGAGAACGGAATAAAAGTTATTCCACGTTCCGCGTGTTCTATCGCGATAAAAACTGTCGCGCGGATACGGACGATAGAGGAAAAATAAACCTGGAGAAGAAAGTGGATACCGTTGCAACGTAACATCGACCATGCTTTCCCTCGGACGGGCCTAACCGGACCTCCCATAGCGATAATCTCCCATCCTGTAAATATAATAACGCGCGTCACGAAGCACGACGAATTGCATGAGATTGGTGAGACGTCTTAGCGAACAAGCAATTGATGTTCACGCTTCTTCTAACGGACAATGTTTGTCACAAACGAGCTATTGTTACAAACAAGAGTTACATGATCCTACCTACTTTGGATGATAGCTTTAAATCTAAGAGAATTATTTACACACAAAGAATTAAAGAATTAATAATTTAGTATAATATGTTTCAACCTTGTAACAAGACTCGGTAGTTTCCTGGAGCGTGGCAACTAATAGACCCGCTTTGAGACGACTAACTGAGAACCTTGAGTATAAATTCCCCTTTTGGGTAAAAAGATTCCTCGAACTCGTTTCGCGTATCGCGTTTGAAACGAACCTTGTTGTTTAATAATATTGTTTATTTCGGACGTATGCGAGTTATGTAATCGCATAGAATGTTTACTTCATATAAAGATGTTATAGAACAGAGATTATGATATTAAGATATCTTATAGGAAAAGAGTATGCGATTCCGATTAATCGATCGTGATTGACGATTCCCTCGCTGGATCACGTTGTTTGTCTAAAATAAAAGGTGGGAGGGAATTGTGAGTTAATCGCGGTTAATCGGCGTCGGTGTTTTAGACGGTGGATTTAGACGAATTATATTTCCATTTTGACCAGGCCTCCAGGCTTCCGTAAGCCTGGACGATAAATGCTGTGTGGACTATACGCAAATTATAATCGCCGGTAAAATGTTAAGCAATTTACTAGGTCTTATTGCCGGTGTGAATACGCTTCATCGATATCCCGCTCAGTCCTGTGTCAAACCTAGCATGAAACGATGCGTTTTTTATGTAGATACGATCATTGAGTTCACTCATGTTGTAATCTTCTAGTCATCTAGATTACTTCTTTACATATATCCATTAAAGTTCCGAGAATGCATGACAAATTCTTTAATAGAGACTTTTTTTTTAAGTAAACAAGTTCTAGCTTAATAATCTGTTATTATGTTTTTTGTTTAATTTTAACTGGCACCATACGACCTGTTTGTTCGTCGAATATTACAGATTATAGAAGACACTGAAGAATTTTATTATTATTATTATTACATACCGGATTTTACTCCACAGCGTAGATATGCAATATATCAGTCACGTAATCCGGCACAACGGTATCTTTATTTTCCATATATGCACGGAACATTAAATGTCACCTGATTTTCAGTTTTAATTATCGAATGTAGAAACATATTGCATCAAGAAATTTTAACAAACGTTAAACAGCCATAACATTTACTTTATATGCGAATAATTCCCTTTGCAATTCAAAATAATTTCGATAGTCTAGCTTGAAATATTTCGTTTAGGTCTCAATCGATTCTGACTCAATTGTTGTCGTATTTACGTAACATTATTTTATTTGTTTTATTTACGTAACATTTCGTTATTTGAAACATTGAATACAAATTTTAGAAACGTTTATCCTCCGACTGTAGATGCTAGTTTACTATTGTTATTCGCCACTTTAGTTTAAGATACGTAGAAGATTATCGTGCAAAATGATTTTTTTTATAAGAGCTGTTTATAGAAATCACAAAAGATTAATTCTTTATGATTTAAACGATCTTGCAAATGAACAGAAATCAAATATTTTATAAATGTATTCTGTATTCTTAATTTTATTTAATCGGCTAATTTAACATAAGTCATAAAATTTTTATTATTTGGAGGAACTCACGAAAATCCCAAAAATATAATTTGCCAATTATAATCAAATACAAATTTGCAACACATTAGATTAAATTCAACTCGCTAGGATTGCAAAGGATGAAATATATGTCACGAATAAACATGTCGTATGAGCCTCACACATAGAGGAGCGTCGGCGAGAATCAGTCGCAATCTCCAGTAGTTTCAGATCATAACACTTAACGAGTATTCAAATCCTAATGTGTGCCGGCATGCTCGTAATTCTATTTGTCTATCTACTTCCATACTTACTGCGTTATCGCGCGGTAATGGAGACGATAAATCGTTTCCTAATTCTCATAATATCGCGCGGCGCGTGATCTCCCCTTCGTTCAGCGAGATGCAACGCCTTCATTACAATAGGACCGTTCGTCATTTATCTAGTATTAGACAGAGCCAGTAGAATTGATACTGCGTAGATATCCGACGGATATTCTCAGATACGTAAATGTCCCTGATCAACATGACTATTTATAGATAACTTTCTGAGAGAGACTATTTTTTTAGCAAATTATTTCAATAACTAAATTAATTCAAATCATCTAAATAATTAAAAAGAATCTTTAGTTATGTACTTATAATATTAACTCTTTCGCATACTACGCATTATTACAACAACTTTTCATTAATTTTTTCAAATAAAATTTCATTATAGTGGCTTTTCTCTAAATGATTTTTTAGAAACGCCACTATAGTGATTCTTTTCTATGCTTCGATATTTTGCCTCTATTAAGTAGAAATGTTGTCAATTACTTTGACCTGTGTCGTCGAAAGAATGTTCGCTTTCTAGTTGAATTCCGTGGCCAAGTAACTGCATCCAGTTCAACCGTAACTAAAGAGTTAATCGTATATTTACTGTCGATTTTTTCAATTTACTATTTAGTAAATTAATTCTCAATTAAGTAAACTAATTTTAACGAACGAATTCATTAATTTTTCTTGATTTATCACTTATCCAGTAAACACAAAATAACAGTAATATAATGTCAATGTTTAAATTTTTTACTCAACAATATAACTATTATATTACATTGTAATTATATTGTTGAGTAAAAAATTATAACATTGACATTACGTTATCATTACTTTGTGTTTATTAGATAGTTTACTCAACTTTTTTCTAAATTTAGTTTATCCGTTGTTAAGTCAAGGAGCGCATCATCTGTACAATTTAGACATAAAAAAAAACTTTATGTAGCAACAAATAATCCAACAAACATGAAATAATAGCAAAAGTTCACGTATCTTTCGAATATCCAAGGATACCTGCATCGCGCACCCCCGCTGCACCGCGACTTCGTCTCGTTAGGAGACGAGGAGTTACATCGTGATCCGGCGGGGGATGCCGAATATCACATTTGTAGATACAAATAATTACGTGTCTCGCATTGTAGCTCCGCGCACCGGCCAGTGAAAGGCGGCCGGACATAGGAATTAAGCATTTCGAAATCGTCGTGATAGAAAGATCGTTAGAATCTTGCGGTCGCGAGGCGCGACCTGCGTTCTCCATTTCCCAACTCCATCCCATCTTCCCTTCATCCCTTCCGCACGCAGGGGCGCGTCGTCACGCGCGCGACACACATATATATATAGTTTATTTAGCGATCGTTGTTTAGATACAGAGATGTATACGTATCTATAAACTCATATGTATGTATATACATATATAAAAGTATAAATATATATATATATTTTATACACATCGCATCCGAGTTGCCATCGCAGCCATAGGTAGCAGCTCGGGCCTTGTTACTTCGATTAAATGAACGAGTTAAATGAACTTCACCTCCGAGGCGAGGAAATTAGCAGGAAGTTAAGGAAGGAAGTTAAAACGAGAGAAATCGTCGGCAACTACAACTCCTGAAACCCTTTTCTTCCTCTCTCTCTCTCTTCCACCCCCGCCCAAGTCGCGGCGATCATGCCCGCCCAAGAGCCATATTGGCCGGGCATTCGCCGAGGCTTATAACCGCACACGGGAAAGTTTTGCACCGCTTTGGATTACGGCACTACACTGCATTGTGTTTTGTAATGCTTCTTTAATCAGTGCACCGATAATCATCGATGTCGACGCTATATTACAATCGACACTGCATTAATCGGTGTATTAACATTGTTACTTGTTTTACTTTTGTGATGAGTTACTTGTAAGTGATGAGTATGAGATGTTTCTCTTTTTTTAACATTTGTTATATCTGGATTATGTAGGCGAGACGATTATCATCGTTGGTATCGCATTGACACCAAAATAACAGTGGTTTCGCTCGTTCACAGAGCGACCATAGCCACGACTGAGTCTCTAGGACATTATGCAGTAAAGTAAGAAAATATTAGAGTTACGTTAGTTACTATGTTTGTAGACCTACGTTTATTACGAAGGATGAAGATTTTCGCCAGCAATGGCGAAACGGTGTGTGGAAGAAGTTGAAGAAGGAGAGAGAGAGAGAGAGAAGTGGTCGGTCTGATGGAGGGAGTCGTACGCAATGTCTCGGCGAGAGCTCACCTATGTATGTCTTCTTTGCAGAACCAGTCTACTCGACTGTAGGTTGCTGAAAAAAAATTCACGCAGTTTGTTTCGAAAAACCGAACGGTGCAAAATTGATCTTGAACGCGTGCGCTCCGTTTCCCGCTACGTGTCCGCATCCTGTCGAAGACTGTTACAGCTGCGGCTTTGGAGTACGATCCCGATTAGCGTTGACCCGCAGCGCGACGTAGCGTTACGCATGTAAGGATGATTTTGTCGAATAAAATTTCGTTCTCTACAGGAACGGCGTAGCTCATTTATACCACCACGCTTGAAATGTCCTGCGAGAATCCTGTGGATGAACTAGACACGTCGAAAAATATGTGAATGTTTTATTTTCGAAACTAAGAAAAAGTTTTTTAAAACTGTTACATTGAATAAAATTAGTGAATGCCAAATGTAGAAGATGGAAAAAGGTATACTTATTTATTTCTTTCAATACATTTCAAGTTTAAGAATAATAATTTTTTTATTTGATGTGATTGTTTCTCTAATCGAAATTAAAACAAATAAATACAAAAAGAAATTTTTGAATTAGAAATTAAATTTATATTTCGAAAATGTACTTACATATTTTAAAAACTAGATTTTTTTTATCAGTTCCTTAAATAAAAGCACTTTGAAACTGCAAATTAATTATATTTATATCTTATATTTTGAATATTATTTGTAATTTGAGAAAACTGAGTTTTCATCAATTTCTTTTAAATTACTCATGTTTTTTGTAACACAGACTTACACAGTATTTAACGATTCGTTTCACTCGTATTTCTTATCATATGTTCACTCGTAATAACTCGTTTCCGCCAAAGAGTGTGATGAACGGACACTTTAAACCGCCTACGCCATGTTTACTCAATTTTCGTAGAAGAAGCCGCCTTTAAATGGCGTAATCGCACGACTTGTCACTTGCCGCGAATTAAGCGTAATTGAAATTATTTCGTAACGAAAAATTGTCGTTAATTAACAAATCGCGCTTGGTACCGTTTTCATGGATTTATTTTTGTTGATTCAGTCGCAGATTGTTTTCGCGGAGCACGGAAGAAAGAACAACACAACAATCATAATCTTCTTCAATTCTTTCCAATTTTTCGTTAAATCTGATAATTGAAAGATAATTTAAAAATTCAGCCAACAATTTAGATTTGAATTAAAAAAAAAAAGAATTCTGTTATAATTATTGACATCTTTGAAGTTATTTTTTCAATTTGACTTGTTCGTAATTAGGGAGCAATTGATGTTTCGAGTTTTAAATAATAATGACAATTGCTCTCTATCTCAGATTTGTTATATAATTAATTAGCCAGAAGAATTATTATGTAATTATTTATAGCTATTATTGTTATTATTTCTGATATCAAAACTAATTTTTAATAATCTACTAAATAGAAATGTATTTTTATTAATTTTATTCGAATATTCCTTACTTTTTCGCGCATGTGCGGAATAACTTCAGTCGAAGACTGCGTCGAATACAACTTCACGGCTATTCTGTGGCCGCTAAGAGAGATTTAAGTTTTTTATATCTAAATATAATTTCCTGTCGAACGTAAAGCGCAACGATTTCGAACAAAATTTATCCGAATAAACGCAAAATTTGATCAAACCTGAGCGCTTTCATATTAAAAGAAAGATATATTATAATTTCACAGCTCCGCGGATATTCTCGGATTGGTCGATAAATATTCTAGCAAGCTTGCGAGACGAGAGCGACACACAACAATATGGCGCCTGCTATGGAGGACCTCGCCGACTTCCAGAGGGAGATTTTCGACAAAATCAGCAAGAATGAGATGTGCGAGCTGAAAACGTTATTGGCGCAGAGGAAAGTCAAGATGGACTTTGTCGACGAGAACGGCATGAGCCCGCTCCAGCACGCCTGTTACAAGGGAAACAAGGAAATCGTGCAGCTGCTCCTCGATCAAGTAGGTTATGTTGACTGTGGTGATACTTTAGTGATGCTCTATGTCAACAGAGTTACGCCTCAGGATTTAGTTTGCTATAAATTTAAGTGTATCCAAACGAATATTCGCATAATTTCTTTGTGATATTTTCTCATCTCTTAGTTATTAATATTACGAAATTATTAATATCGTATTTGATGAATTACATGTGATGTCCATATTTATCAGCGTAAAGTAACTTTAATCTCGGTTTAAAAGTTAATTTTCATTTTTTTTCTAATTTTTAGAACTTGAAAAAGATAAAAAGTATCTCGGTTTAGCTTACTTTTTATCTTTTGCTAGTTCTAAGAATAAAAAGTAAGTGAAACCGAGATTAAAGTTAATCTACATTGATAGAAATAGATATAAGAGATAAATGTAATTGACCTGTAACGTGAGGATTGTCTGTTTGTTCTAGGGCGCTGACGTGAACGCGTGTCAGCATGAGCACGCATATACCGCTCTTCATTTCGCTGCTTTAAGCGGGAATGCTGAGCTGTGTCACCTCCTGATGTCGCACGGAGCGCGCTTGACAGCGACGAACAGCGTAGGCAGAACAGCCGCGCAAATGGCAGCTTTCGTTGGAAATCACAACTGCGTGGCAACTATCAATAACTTTATCCCGAAGGCTGATATAGATTATTATATTAAGCCGCAGGGTTTGCAGACCGAACCCATGCTGCCGCCGCATCTGGCCGATTATTTTCATAAATTCATCATGCACGTCAACGTGAATCCCGTACGCGTGTGCATGAATTTACAGAGACTTCCTGCACTTCTGGAAAATGCTGCAAAAGTAAGGCACTAGTATAGGAGGATAAATTGATAATCGAAGGAAATTAATATATTTATTTGATGCACTAAAATATTTTTTTTATGCGAAGAAACAAATGTATTTATATTTAATATTTATTCTTGTCATTTTTTTTTCAGATACAAAAGGTATTAGAATCCATGCGCTATAAAGAAATGACGCGAGGCGCAGAGATAAATGAAGTGATGGCCTTCAAGTATCATTATCTCAGTTGCGTTGTGGCCGAGGTGTTAAAATGCCAGAAGCGCCAAGAAGCTATGAAGGCGGAGAAAGGCGAGAAGGGGAACGAGGAGAGCGAGGAAAAAAAATCCGACACTGTAGAACTTTTGATACGAAGATTCCTGAAGTGCAGCAAGAACGACAGCTTACCAGAGTATCAAGAGGCATTTCTGAGGGAATCCGTGCGAGAGTTTCCATTCAGAGAGAGCACGATCTTTCGCCAGATGGTCGCTACGTTGGCGAGCACAGATCCGCCGTCCGCTGTTTCCGTGATTTCCGCTGCAATTAACGGGCAACGAGGCTTCTTCGATAATGCACAGACCTGCGTGACCTGCGGCGAGGACAAGGCCACCAAAAAGTGTAGCAAATGCAAAGCGGTGCAATACTGCGACAGAGAATGTCAGAGATTACACTGGTTCATGCACAAAAAGGCGTGCGCCAGATTGGGCCAGTCACCGGCAAACAACGGAAAGCTCACGGATGTAGATAAAGAACAGATCAGTAACGCCGTCGGCTCCAGGCTACAAAACCTAACTGTAAAATAAATATATAACGTGTACAGATTTAATGTTGGCAGTCCACTTGGAAGGCATTATATGCATGCCGCGGATGTTTATTTTTTCCTGTATATAGCCGTTCTACGTAGAATTGGTGGATCTCCGTATGATTGTGCCTATCATATCTGTGGAAGCTAACATTACGCCATTATTATTGTGTAAGTAAATATTGAAAATGTGTAAATTTTTCTTGTTTTTGTTATCGACACGGTACATTTTGTATCGATATCTTATTCTTTCGACTTTTCAATCCTTTGACAATCAGTTAAGAAATTCAGTAAGGAAATACAACTGAAATTATAATATGTTTTTAATTGTGTAAAAATACTTTTTTTATTCCTATATGCGACTCTGAGCTGCCGGACTTTTGTGAACTGACTGACTTTTATATAGTTTCATATACTTCCTCCGTATATTTCTTGGAAAAATTGCCAAATATATTCATAAGTTACTATTATTCTTGATGTATGCACTCAGTTAAACATATCTGTCAATATTTTAGAGCTGTGTTTTTTCAAGTATCTTCATTGTGATGTATGAAAATAAAGCACATTTACTTACAACAGGTATAATGTGATAATTGTATATTCTCTTCAATATATTGTCGCTAATTTATTGATAAGTATTGTACGAACGTCTACATTAACCAATAAATTATATTCTATTTCCCCGTAATATCTTATCAACAATTAATGAAATTCTAAAGTGCCGGAATAAATTATATTGAGATAACTCGAGATAACTCGTTTCGAATAACATTTAAAAAAAACAACATTTGTATTGCATAAATTTTATTTTATTGTGTCATGTATGCTAAACATTATTTCATCTCGTATGTACACATATTACGATGGTACTTTGCGTTTACCGATAATGGAAAATTACATATTCACGTCGCGACTTTCGTCATCGCGTTAAGCGTTTATCAAGGAACGTACGCACGTAAATATTTCCTTAACAGCAATTTCTCAACGCAAACGACCGCATTTTTCACGCCCAACTTGAATGATTCTTCGCCAATTTGTCCCAAGATTCAAATTCAATTGACAGGACTTTCTCCCTGCGCTAAATCGCGCCGACATCTATGAGGTTTCAAACTTTCACCTCAAACAGTGAATCCGATCGTTGTGTTTCGCAAATATTACAGCAGTCGTTTTCGGCAATACAAACGTATGTCATCGCGTCTGTAACGTAAACGTCTACCTTGTAATTCCTGTTTTCTGCGCGATAGATGATGATATACAACAAATTTTTAAATAATACATCATGATGTAAGATGTGCCTATTTGTATATGTATTCTTCGATCAATCTAATGATAATGATACTTTTATTATATAACATATATACAAAATTAACAAAGTATCTATAATTTGCAATGAAACATAACATAAAAATTCAAAATCGAAATATTTTTAGAATTGATAGAGAGCAATATTACTTTCTGTCATGCACGTTTTTATCAATGTTGAGTATTTTGATAATGAAGTACCAAGTATATTAATTTTTTAAATATATGTTATTCCAAATGAAAGTAAGAAATAAAAAAAAGAGAAAAATTTCATAATTTTTTTTATATTTCCTATTTCAAAATTTTATCTATTTGCGATCCTGACGATCTGTTAATAAAAAAAAAGACTTCGTTTTCAATCTCTTTTTATTTAAGAACTAGCGATACTTCACGTAGTTTCATTTAGGAAAATGGAATGAATAATCGGAGAACATGCCTACGAATTTTTTTTAGTTTCATGAAAATTTTTTGCAAAAATTATTTTATAATTGTTTTACAATTATAAAAGGAACAAAATTAATAAAATTATTCTTGCTATAAAAAATTATAATACTTTGATTTACTATAACGTGCATTGAACTATTTGATTTAGTAAGCTTTCACTTTTTTTGGACTGATATACACCTTGTAAATCATGTGGAACCGTTATTGAACAAAATGAGAAAGTCGTTTTCTCTCTATCTTCCTCTCTCTTACAGTGATGTATGAGGCACTAATTTTGAAAGTGGCTTCAATGGCACGCGTATGTGCCCATACAGAATGAGCCTATATGGGTCAGAAGCATCCTCTTAGCCGCGAATATTAGAACAAAGTCAAGTCAAATTTAACCTTGCCCCATCAAAAATTCTCTAAGCTTCGAAAATCTATCGTTTGTTTTTGTCAAGATTTTTTTAACTTTAATTTTAACGATTAAACCTGAAGCTAAATTTTTATTTAAAAAGGAAACATTTTAATGAGTTAAAGTTTACACTTTATTTGAAGGCTGGCCGTGCAGCAAGATTTTATCTTTACATTCTCACATGTTGATTCACAAAAATTCCCTTCAAATTCCGAATTTAAGCGTGATTCTGTCGAGATGCCGCGATAGTAAATTTTTTGTTTTGAAACGCGCCGTTCTAATTAGACTCGCGGCAGTATTTAAGTGCACGTGCTTCCGAAACATCGCATACACACTGAAAAAAAATTCTGGTTGAAAATGGACGAATCAGAAAATCTTGTAAAATTAATCAAATATTCTACTTATTATAAATAAAACTCAATACTTTATAACTTATAAAGTATTGACTTCTATTATAATAATCAGAATTTCTGTTATAATAATCAAAATATTTGATCAATCCTACAAGATTTTTTAATTCATCCGTTTTCAAGCAGAATTTTTTTTCCGTGTACACATATATGCAAAGCAGTAATTTCTAGGCGGCCTCAAACGGCCGTGAAATGATACCGTTGTCACTTACCGTTGTGCACTTGACGTATCGAATTGACTTCGCAGCGGTGGGGGAGGGGGGAAGAAAAACGTGACATGTGTTGAAATATATGTATTTCTCACCGATATCGGCAGCGGAGGCTCCCGTCTTCGGCACTTCCGCCGTACGGTGTTGCTCAATCAATCCGCTTCAGCTGTCACGAACGAGCCGTGTAATTTAGAATTTTATTCGCCTTTACATAATGAAATTACACACACGCGCACCTATCTCTCATCGGTTTTGTTCTCATTGCGTCAGCGTGACAAATGATCAAACTGTTTATTACTGTAGTTACCACGTTAGCACGCTTACTTTATGCGCTTGACCGGCAAACTCACGTGAAATCACCGGACGGTATCACGGCGTGTTTATCTCGCGTGTTACATTTATGGGAGAGAAGATTCTCTCAATGTGGCGAGAGATTCGGTGCTGCGATAATTTACATCTTCGCGAACGGGTTACGCGTAAACTCGGAGGACACGTATTCGAAATCAGGGATTAAAGACGCGTACATGCAAACACATCGTTCTGCTTTCGAGCGAGGAGAAACACGCTCGAAAACAGGATATTCGACGTGCATTCGAATTTAACATTTTGAAGACTTTCACTCAACGCCTCACAAATCGATATTGTATTTATTACAAAACATTTTATTGCTTAATTCTTGGAGGATCAATGACTGCTTAAAGAGGCCAGAGAGCATTTACTTTACTAAACTTTTTAATTTTGTAAACAAAAATATATTTAATTATGATTTATTCAAAAATTTTTCATCTAGTGACGAAAAAAGCCGGCCTTCAAAGGGTTTGAACAAGCTTTTCAATGTGAAATCCTGTTTATATTTTTGAATTATTTTATCGCAAACTCTTAATGCTATGTGCGTGCGTTACCCATATTATGAAAATACTTGTTTTTTTTTCAAATATAAAGAGCCATAACTTAAAACGGTATTCATTACCCAAATAGGAACGCATGCAAAAAAATTTTAGCATATTTTTATTTTGAATATAATAAATAAATATATAATGTATAATATATTATGTGATAAGTCTAAATTTAACTTTTAAAATCATTAATTCTAAATTTAATTATTGTGACATGTAGCAATCTTTAAAAAATTGATGCCTAAATTAAATTCTTATATATAACTGTATTGTATATTACTGAATATATTTCAGAAAGTAATTTTGTAATTATTGTAAAAATCTTTACAGCATATAAAATTGTACAATTAATATTAAAGTAATAGTACGAAGTTTTTTATTTTTTATTTTTTTAAGTAACTTTATAATTTTCTCAATATTTATAACTTATAATTATAAAATTCTTTTTCAGCGAAGGATATGCGTTTTATAGAATCAATTTGTGACAATTATTGCGAAATGCTATAAATGGAAAGAAGCAATAATTGTGCATTTATTAGAAAAATTTTCTATCTGGGTAAATAATAATAAATTTACATGTTCAAACATACATTAAGCTATATTATTTACAAAAGTTGCTGTAAAGATGTGTCATTCCCCCTTTCTTAACATGATGAAATCTCTCTCTAGCGTATCGCATCGTATGGTTAATACCTCAGGGTCAAGTTTCCGATTACTGGAAAAATGACATATACAGTTTCATTCTTTAACCTACTTTCCAAATATCAACAATGTTACGTGAGCGTTCTCTCCTCCTGAACAAAAGAAAAATATGAGATATCCGAAGGCCACTAGAATAAGACCACAAGTTACGTTATCTGTGTAATCCTTGTAATAAAAAAAGATTTAAAAATCATATATTGTATATACTATTGTATATGAATTTTGTTTAAAATTCATCGGAAAATTCATTAGAATTTTTTTTATGCAAGACACTAGATTTATCTATCAATTTTTCTAGAAACGTAAAATATGAATTATCTAAAGACTACAATATAAAATAATATATTTCATATAAATTAAAAAAAATATATATATATGTGTGTGTGTGTGTGTGTGTGTGTGTGTGTGTGTGTGTGTGTATATATATATATACATGAAAGAATTTTTTATTATATACAAAATATTTTTGTTTAAAATTCAACTATTAAATTTTTTTAACGAGCACAAATTTAGATTCGTCTTTTTAAGAACTATAAAATATGGATATCTGAAACTTGCATAACAATATACATGTTACTTATGCGCCTTAGAATAAAAAAAAAATTATAATTCAATGGTGGAACTTCTTTAACGAGCGAATACCAGATACTTCTGTTAATCTTAGACCTCACACGGCGACAAATAGATGCTTATTTAACATTTCTGATATGGATGCGATATCCGTTAAACGCGAATTCACATGAATATTTATAAAACTTCCTACTACATTTTCAGTGAACAGTGACAATTACTCTTATCTGCGCGGAAATTGGTCAACAGAATCCGGCCATCAGAATCAAGGTCAAAAGTTCGGGGACCTCTTTTCCGGCGAGAAGATCATTTCCATTTAATAATGAACGCTGTTCATTTAAAGGACCGGGACGCTATTCCCCTCGGACCATAATGTTTCTAGTTACCCGGCGAACGCGCGAGCTACGTACAGGTGGGGAAGGTGAGGTTCCCGAGGAAGGGAGACCGAGGAACAAAACGGTGTCCCGGGTGGCAAGACCGAAGACCTTCGGCGACGAAGTCACCGGCGATCGTTCAGTTCCTGAAACGCGGGCGCGAGCCACGCATCGACAATCGCGGAAAGAAGACGGTCCCGAGGGACGAGATGCGCGTGCCCGTGACGTCGATGATCTTCGCGGTGTCATTCCTGGTGGCACAGGCCACCACCCACATAATCTCCTGGCGGGAGACGAGGAGGGAGGGCCCGATACGGGACGCGATCGAGAGCGGTGCCGCCGCCGAGTACAACAAGGACGATTGCGTCTGGCGGCGCGGGAACGACCGGGACGTCTGCCCGGATCCGGACGTGCACGTGTACCTGTACACACCAGGCCGACCGCGACGGCTGCTGGACCCGCTGGAGCAGTCCGACTGGCTGCGGCGGGACTACGAGCCCACCAGGGATAACGCGATTCTCATTCACGGATACGCAGGTGAGAATTTCTCTCTCGGTGTCGAATTTTAATCTGAAATCTTATTTCCATCGTCTGAGAAACATGTTAATGCTCCGTGCTAACGCGAGTGATTAGTGACGGAAGGGGTTTTAGGTTTAAATCCCAGTGGCTCCTCATCCCGTACATATCGCATTTTTCGAACGCCTACCGATTGGAAACCGATTTCTCTTCTGGAGGAGAGACTCGGACTTCCGTAATAGGAAGGAGACGGGGAGGCACCTCCTGAGTCTAAGTGCCAGAGGCGGGTTTCGCTCAGAACCGCCCCCATCCCCTTAGCATTACTATTATTAGACTGTAAAAAATTAGTGTAAAATTACATATAATTTTGAGACATACTTAATAGTTTTAAATTAATTTATTTCTAATTTTGCAGTATAAAAATAAAAATAATTCCTTAATTTGTTTTTTACACTGTATACACTGTAAAAACCAATTAAGAAATTATTTTTACTTTTATACTGCAAAATTAGAACGTGACTCGAATAATCCGGAATGTATATTTAGAGTTATCTTTACTGAGAGTGAATCTATGTTATATATATTATATATGTTAATAGAGATAAAATAAAATGTAATTATGAATTTTAAACTGAAATTTTATCTCAATCGTCTGGGGAATATTGGGATGTGACTCGACGAAATAATCCGGAATGTGTATTTAGAGTTATCTTTACTGAAAGTGAATCTATGTGGTCATAGAGATAAAATAAAATGTAAATAGATACATATTATGAAGACAAGTAATCTCACGATTTAGTCAAAGCTAAATATTAGTCATGGAATTAAAAAAATTTTTTTCAACAAAAGAGAACATGTTTAAAATATGCATTAAGATTCGAAAATGAGAATCTCTCTCTCTCTCTCTCTCTCTCTCTCTCTATCTCTCGATTTTCATATTTATTATTCTTTTCAAAGAAACCGATAAGATTTTTGAAAACTTACAGTTAAAGTGTGACTGCGCTGCTGAAAATGGAATGCGAGACGAATGAGCTTTTTTTGAATGTCGAAGGACATTCAAATTTTTCTATGCACCTGTTAAGGGTGCATAGAAATGTTCTTCAGATAGCTTTGTATGCAAATGTCTTTTTTAGCACAATGTCTCATGACTCATGACAATCTTTATATTGATCCGCAGGTGGTGACGACACGTTGCCAATTGCGATTTTACGTGACGCTTACCTGAGGAACGGCAACTACAATGTGTTCCTGGTCGATTGGAGTGCATTATGTGCCCGGCCGTGTTATCCGGCGGCGGTGGCAAATATACGACCGGTAGCAAAGTGTCTCGCCGGCACTCTGACAACCTTGAGAAATCTTGGCCTGCCGATCACCAGAACCACCTGCGTCGGGCATTCTTTGGGCGGTCACATTTGCGGCATTATGGCTAATTATCTTCTCTTCAGAATGCACAGGTAAATACTTCGTAAATAATTGCGCAATTTAATGTAATTTCGGTGCTTTTGACGTAATGCGACAATTAGTTTAATCATGTATTTGTCAAAATAACGTAGAGCGAGCGTGAAAAATATTAATCTGCAAAAGAAATCATTATAAATTCAAGTAAAAAAGTATTTATATACATTAATTTTTTCATCTCAAAATAATCACAGGAATCTGTCTATCTCTAAGCGTTCTTACGAGACTTTCTATATATCAAATAATTGTTTCAATTAAAATTGAATTATTGGTATCAGAAAATAAATCTCAATTTTTATCTCGAATTTTATCAATCTGAAATATTATTAATAATATAATTCTGGAAAGCTTTCACTCTTTTTCATGTAACATTTTCTTTTGACTTATTTGTATTTTTCACATCATTTTCTTATAATGTATTATTATTTCTTCATACTCTCTATACCGTTATACATATAATCATGTTAATCATGCGAATTTCCTTCATTATTGTAATTTTTTAAAATACTTGTAAGAAAACAGATACTCCTTAATATAAAATTTTAAATGAGATAAACAGCTAAATAATAATACATATAAGGTAAAAATATATACAATTTTCAACATATTATATGATTCATGAGAATTCTTATTTAATCATATTACGCAATACTTTTACTATTATATGCTTATGATAATAAAAGTTCTATTTTGTGGCGAGACACAAAACTCGCTGCAGGCGGACAATATGCGTTGAAATCTTAATGCGACATCCTTCACAGGATAATCGGCTTGGATCCCGCGCGTCCGCTTGTCCGGCCGGGCCTGGTGAACCGTTTGGACGCCGGCGACGCCGACTTCGTCGAGGTGATACATACCAACGCCGGATACTACGGCGAGATCGGTCGCGTCGGCCACGTGGACTTTTGCGTGAACGGCGGCAAGGTGCAGCCCTTCTGCGCGGACCGGGAGCTGTACCAGTTGTGCAGCCACGTGTGGGCGGTCTGCTACATGGCGCAGAGCGTAGATGACGGTGGGGCGAGCCTGATCGCGGAGTCTTGCTCCAGGAGGTGTCCGTCGGGTCCGAGGACCGCCACCAGGCCGGGAGAATACATGCCAATGGGACAGTACACCCCGGACAGTGCCAGAGGATCCTTCTGCTTCAGCAACTCCAATCCACCGTACTGCCCGAGGTACTGGAACGGCCACGGTGACGAGAGATGCTGCCCGGAGGTAACGGACAACGAGGAGATCGAAGAGAACAACGTCAAGTACGATAACTCAACGAAACGCTTCAAATCGACAAGCCGTGCGAACTTCGAGTTCGACTTAACGTGACTCTGATGCGTTAATTGGGGCACCGCCGTACGTTTTAATTACATTGAATTTATTCGTTAAGTAAATTATATAAATTGTTAGATTTGTAGAGGTTTTCTAATGGCTTATAGATTTATATTATTTCAGCATTATTTTCTCAGCGTAAATGTTATATCTTCCTACGAACGAGCACTTCGAAGGAGAAAAAGATTTCTTTATTAAGTTTATAAAAGTTTATAGATATAGAAACTTGCTCACGATAAAATGCACGGACTTTATACTCGATAATCGAATAGAAACGACTGATACAAAAGTCCGTTAGATTTTTTTAAATCCTAGGCTACCACTATGACCCGGACTGATAACAAGTAACATCTCGAAAGTAATCTTACATTTTTAGCTTAAAATATTAAAAATTAAGGAAATTATGATTTTCCAAGCAAAATGTAATTTAAAAAAGAATTTGTTTTCAACAATTTTTTTTTAAATGAAAATAATTAAAATATTAATTTTTTATAATTGAAATATATTTTTTTATGTTTGAACTTTATTTCAGAATTTTTTCAGAAATTTTGGACACTTAGTTTTTAAACTGTAGCTCATCGAAAATTGCGTTAGGTCACGGTGTTCCAGTGTGACAGTCTCGTTCGAAAAAAAGGTGTGACAAACAAGTATTATGTTACATTGGAGGCAAAAATATTAAAAAGGATCTATCTTTGCTATCTTATGCGGTTGGGAAAAACCGTTTTATAATTGATTGAGTAAAGTACTTTACACATTGGAGAGAGGCGCATAAACCGTTCTGAGAATGCGGGGTCGCTGATTACGTATTCGCATCGTGCGACGCGTCCGGAAAAATCCCGATGTATTCGTAATACACCCAGCGATCCATACCGTTACGCGTTCCACTAACTAAACCGGCGAACATATTGCCGATAATAATAAGCAAGAATCGATAGTGTTATTCTTTCTACTACGATTCACGAAATTGATATAAGATTGAAATAAGATTGTTAATTAAATTGTTACTATTTTTTGAAAATTCATGAAAGAAAATATCTGCGGCAAAATCGTAAATACTTATTTGTTCAGATGTTGATAGGCCATTTTCGTTGATTATTTTTTTCTTCTTTCTCTCTCATTACTGTAAATTTTGTAAAATTTCTCATATTGTAAATAAGACAGAAGATGAGAAGAAAGATTTGTAAGAAAGACAGAAAAAAAAAATTACTTACGCAATAAAACCGATTGAGAAAAAATTGTAAAATTCGAAGTGAAATGCATTATTTGCGCAGTAAAAAATTATAAACACAATTGCCTATGTATAAAAAATAAGATAGATTTTAATTATTGGGAACCATTACGCGAAGGACTCGTTTCAAACATAGGTCTAATTAATTGAGAGTTATGCGCAAAACTCTTCTTTTCAAGATATCTCCCAATTCCCCTGTATTTCGTTCAATTCTCTCTGCTAAATTAATTAATGTTTTTAAATTACATGTAGGGAAGTTTTAATATAATTATATTAGTATCTCGACTCTAGTATTTCTTTCACAAAGTCTTTCGAACAAATAGAATTCTTTCTTATCAGCAAGCGGAGCCAAAGTTTTTCCGCTTCATTTCTATCAGTTTTCTTGTAAAAACCCTCAATTCACGGCACTTTGTTCGAGTACTTCAGGGATTTTGTGTTTGGGTCAATCGAGACGATGTCGAGTAGCCTTGTCTCGAGTCGGCGCCCCACTAATCCGCATAGAAGTGTCTCGAGAGAATCAGTGGGCCGGCGGAACAGGCGACAAACAGGCGCGACACATTACCCGACATCTTGCACTCTTGTCGTGCCGCAGATAGCATGCTTGAAGAACGGCGCGACAGGCGTGGGAGGTCGTCTTGCGAAGCGTCCCGACGATGAGAGGGAAGGAGAAGCTTATTGTATCTTAAAGACAGAAGCTAATAGCAAGAATGTATGGGCGGTCACAAAAAAAAAAACAGAAAAAGATCGTCCAAATAAAAATAAAACGAAGAAATACGCGTTGAAGACCGAAGAAATTCATAAAACATGCAACGTGGCAGCGAAATGTTAAATTGGGTAAAATTGTCTGAAAATATTTTTGTAAAATGCAATCGACATTTGCGCACGTAAGTGCAAAACTCAATTATCTCTATACTTATCATTTAATACTCTGTCACTATTATTTAGTTTTATTGTGGAAATAATGATAAGGAAAATATTTCTTTTTTTTTTTATGTGAACACGAGGAGTCTGTTGCAATTCTTTTTTATTGAATGGTATTAATGATATGAGTGACATATTGTGTATAAAAATCGTCGAAAGATAAAATCCCAAGCATTATTCAAGATACATGATATATAATAAAATATTTTAAATAATGCTGGCTCGTGTATCTTCAAAGAGCCGCTTTGGCTTCTTTGAAAATTTTTATGCACACGCTTTCATAAGCGATCGTTTATTGCGTAAAATTTAATTACAATTATCGAATGCGCTCGTTACAACAAGCAGAGAGATGATATTTTGTTTCTTGTTTCAATTCTTCTTTCGTAAAAATAGCATTTTGCAGTGCGTGCATTGTATTAATCTTATTAAAAGTAGTACATAATGCGATATAAAAAGATTTTACGTATAAAAATATCATACACGACTTTTTTTTCACTCATCAAACGTGGCGCAAGGCACTCAACTTTTTGTCGTGCTCGGACAAGACTAAAAATTCTTTGGGTATAAATATACATGTATTGGAATATTGATGTAAATCTTGTACGCTGTACTAAAAACTGTCTTGTCGTAGCGGACAAAGTATATCTTTGGTAATTATATATAAATGCAAAGATCAAGTATTATAAGCAAAGTTATCAATTATCACAAGTAAAATTAATCATGCTTACACTTACAATGATAATTATACGTGACAAAATAAGCTATTTACAATGAATAGTGAATTATTGCAGTTGAAGTTCGGAGCTTCTTTATGCTTCTGAGTTATTATCGAAATGTAGCAAAGAATGCAGAAACAAATTAAAGAATTCAAAGCGATAAGAAAGCTTATAAAGAGTGAATTATATCAAAACTATAAAATACAGTTTTAATACAGTGACGACAGTATGCCTTTTTTTATCTTTCTTCCTCTTTCTCCTTTGAATCTCCAGTAAACAAGCATTGTACTTTCAACTTGCAATAATCTCTGCATTTTCAAGTGTTCTGACTTTTAGTATAAACGCAACGAATATCGAATTTAGTCGTATACGAATGTGCGACTCGAAAAGAAACGAACGAACAATGAATGCGAAATTGCAGGGATTTTGCGTTTACTGTTCATTCATTTTTATATCCATGTTAAACCTAATGTTATCACAAATATACATATATATATATATATATACACATATGCAGCGTACACAACATATACGCGCATACATTTTATACATTCTTTATATATTATACATTATATTATACAATCTAATTTATATAAGTAATATATAAGATATATGTATATATGTTATATATTATGTATATATAAACATATATATGAACATATATATGTATATAAAAACAAATATACACGATGCATGAGGATGTTGGTCATCATCGATTAAAAGAATATGTCATGCCTTCGTAAACGAATATACGAATATATGTATATATATATGTATATATATATATATATATATATATATTACGTTTACGATATATATATGTATATGTGTATGTATAAATGTTGTAGCGAATCTAAATACGATCTAAATAAGAAAAAAAGAATTGGAAACGCGACAAAGCGCGAACGGAATGATCATGCGATATTCACGATTTCACCATCACCTCCTAATTCTTGTTTCATTCTCATTGTATATGTACATCTATTAAGAATACAAGAATGAATTTGCTGTTCAATGAAAATGGCGAATTCCTGTTGGAAGGTGCCAATTTGAAACCCCATCTCGGATAAGCTCAACATCATTTGTAAATATTCGACCTTGTTGACACTTTATAGGTAAGTACGGTTGTAAAGTTATACGCGATAAAAATGTCGTACAGAAATGTCACGAATATGTCATTTGCAGCTCCACAAAGCTTTCGCATCGAAATATACTTGTTATTACAATATATATTTGTGATAATAGTCATGGCAGAGACTTAAGCTACGTAAAAATGAATATTCGTATTCCTTCGGTGAGTTTTATATAAAATCTTAGATTTAATTAAATTTTTACATACTATTCGTAATTGTAAAATCACAAACCTTTTAATTCTTAAAATTTATTTTTCTTTAAATATCTTATATTTTGATGTTTCACTTATACATTTATCAATAAAATGATAGATGGATTTCGTTGTTTGACTCATTTAAAATAAATCTTCCATTTTATTCTTTCATCAATAACAACCTATGTGTACAAATACGTAACGTACGCAAAACATTTCATCGTTATAAACTCACAATAAATTTTTTTTCACGAAAAATGTGAAAGTTTTAAATTTTAAAATGAGTTTCAACTCATATTATTAAAACCATTTGTAGGAGGTATTACGAAGTATTTAGCCATGCAATAATCTTTGGTGCATAAGCATGTAAAAATGTTTATAGATCTTTAAAATAACTTAATTAACGTCTTACTTATCTTTAATTCTCATAAAATTGAGCTTCATTTATTATACACACACATATATATGTGTATGTATGTGTATATATATATATATATATATATATATATATATATATATATATATGTATATATATATATATACATACATACATACATACATACATACATTGGATAAATATATCATGAAAGATACGTATGATATAAAATTTATTTTCATGTTATTTTTATTTTTTATGCTAATTTTTAAATCTATTTTTCATCAAAGATCCATGAACGTTTACATATGACATAATATGATTGAAGAATAAGACGCCCAACAAGTAATTATGCAAACAAATATGCAAATGTAAATATATATATATTCATTTAATATCATTTATCTCGTATTTATGTCATCTTTAAAACTTTTAATCTTAATTGCACGTTTATTCTTCATAAAAAAATTATAAAATCGCGAGAAGAAAAATAAAATAGCGTGTGTCCTCATATGTCATAGCCATAGGGGCTGGTAGAGGCAATCATGGTAACTATAATATCTCATTTGGTTTTGCACATACTGTGAGTATGCTTCCATATACTGATGATATGGCTGGTAAGGCGAATAATGCGATTCACGGATTGACACCGGTGCAATCATTAGTCTATGCGGCGCGGGCATTTCTTGTCTACGCGGTGCGGGTGTTTCTGGTCTACATGACGAGTCCAGCCAGGGTCTGTGAAAGGTCACCTGATCGTTCTCAGCCTTCACTGGTGATCTCGGATTCGCAGCTATCGGTACCAACGGCTCCGCGGTGAGCGATCTGCTGTCATCGTGTGCATCATTGTTCGTGTTATTGTCTTCTCTCTCAGCTGTGAGGCTCTCTCTCTTCGGCGACTCCTGCGTAGGATTCTCCGAATTGCTCACGACGCTACCCTCTTCGCTCGCGACCTGATTCGAATCGGAGTCGGAGAAAGAGACGCTGACCCCTTCATCGCGGCTGGAATCTGATTCAATCCTCTTTCTTTGATGATCGATCTGGTGATACTTGCGCTTAGACCGTGATTGACCTGCCTCTCGAAATCCCTTCGCGAAAGGATTGTAGTCAATCTTCAACTTCGTGATATGGTCGTTCTGCAAAAAATAACGCAAACGCTTTCTCTTAGTCATAATTCATACGAAGAAACTACGCGATTACATCACGTCCTTGAATAATCTTTCTTAAACGTGTAAAAAAATAATAAAATATGTAATAATAAATTAAAAAAGAACAAACTAATGAAAATTAAAATATAAAAATTTTTTAATCTTAACACTTTACGATTCAAACTATTTCTCGCAAATGAACGAAGATTAGAATTAAATTCAGAACAAATATTTCG
Organism: Tetramorium bicarinatum; assembly: GCA_928718305.1. Taxonomy (NCBI): domain Eukaryota; kingdom Metazoa; phylum Arthropoda; class Insecta; order Hymenoptera; family Formicidae; genus Tetramorium; species Tetramorium bicarinatum. The sequence goes on from OV788324.1 coordinate 19,437,922, forward strand.
TTCTCAATTTAATTCTAATCGGCTGATCTAACACAAATTAAAGAAGTTTTATTACTTGAAGGAATTTAATATAGTGAATAAAAGTATAATTTCTCACATACCACTAGCCACTAACTATTTTAACGTGCGTATGATATAGGATCGCAAAAAATTAAATTATACATATAATTCTTAAAACGTAAATATATCGATTCGACATTTTGCTTTTGGATTTTATTTTATTCTACGTACTTGATATGCCGTTACTGCAATAAATTCTGTCTCTTTAAAAATGAACGACGTAGCTGGATAAGAAAAAAGTTCGTTGTAGTTCTTCGCACTGCCGCATTGGATTATCCAAATCTTGGGAACATATTTGTGCATCGATGTTAATACTATCTGTAATATAAAAATTTTTTCTTAAATTAGTATATATATATATATATATATATATATATATATATATATATATAATGAAAAATATATATCGATAACTAAGATTAAAGAGATGGTACATTGTTAAAATCAACAATTTAAAACATTCATTAAACCCTTATTAAATTATTATTAAACGTATCAAAATATCATTTTTCAATTTATAGCATTTCGAATTTAAATGATGCGATTTCTCATTAATTAAAAAAATATCAAAAATTGAAAACTCATCCGTCATACGTCGTTTGTAAATGGGTCTTGCTCTTTACAAATTTTCGAGTATTAAATGCGGAAAAAAACAGGATCGCCGTTACTCCGGTATCTGCATCGCGAAAGGCGATCCCGAAGAGATGAAGGAGGAGGGATACGAAAGAAGAGGCCCTTTCTGTCAGTTGTGGATAGGGATGGGGGTGGAGGGGCAAAAGGAGAGGGACGAAGCGTCGGGAATTTTATTAAATTCGTAATTAGTTTGAGGAACCGGGTAAAAGGGGCGCCGCTTTTTCGAGATAAGTTGGCGCCTCACTAAAGAGGCCGACAGTAGACACAGACGCGATTCCCGAAAACCAGACTAAGCCCTGCAACCTTCCCGGAATCACATGTCTCCGCGCCACCGAGGATCTCTCGTATGAATCTAGAGCGAGATGCACCACTTCAATACGCAATCTGGTAGTCGTTACTGACGTTTCGCATTTTTTATGCGGTTAAGATATTTTTATATTTTAATATGAAAAATATCTCATATAGATATTCTTTTTACGGCAAATTTTATTTCGACAAGTCTAAAATCATTTAACATTTTAATTACCAAATTAATATTGGTATAAACTTTCGGTCAAAATCAAGAAGTGTGTAATTGTTCTTAAAATATGCAGAATTACAATATAAAAAACTAAGAACTATACTTATTTATATATATAGTAATATAAATAATCTGAAGTATAGGTATATTACATATTATTTATATATGTATTAATTATTTAATGATATAATAATAGAATAAATAAAACTGTCATTCACACAAATTAAAATAATAGATCTCTTTGCGAAATAAATTGAAATAAATAGATATAATCAGAGAAATGGAAAATAATTTTGTTTCTAATAAATTTAATTTACTTTATATTTTATAATTATAAATATTACTTTAATATTTTATTATTTTTTTAAATGTCTTTATATAAATATTTTATATTTTATATATACCTAAAAGTAAAATTATTTCTAGCCGAATAAATAAAACTACAAACTCACAATGGATGACAAGTCCTTTGGGAAACTCTCTCATCACTGAGATATGAGTGACATGGCAATCAAAATGTTAAACAATATAAAAGTCATCTATATTACAAGCAATTCTACGATACGAGAGTTTTGATGAAGTAAGCACAAATAAGTATAACGAGTCTTTTCTCCTTAACCGATTTTAATATTTTATATTTCACATGAAGTTCGATTATCGAAACTTGTAACACTGAAAATTAAAGAAATATAATAAATATAATAAATATAATAAGAAATATAATAAAAAATTAAATAAATATAATAAAACTACAATAGTTTTTTTATGCGAAAAATATCTTGAACTCATCTATTTTTCATTTAACTAAATCTTTTGAATAAAAATATTTATTTGTTAGTGAAATTTTCGTTTGTTAAATACAAAACTAATTTCTTAATTGTTTTTTCTATTTTCAACGTTAAATTTTTCGATAGTCTTATATTGAATCAATTCCGTTTAAAATTGGCTGAGAAGAAAAATTTTGTTAACTTCCACGTTGAAGTAAAAATTGATAAAGATTTGTCGTCAAAATTCTACAACTCAGAATCGCGCATAATTAAAAATTTATATACATTTCTACATTCGGACGTCATACTTTTCTTTCTGATTAGCTGATTTAGATGAGATAGAATAGGGAGATTAAATCTTTTCAGACCAGATGCCGTTTTCCGATTAAAGAAAAAGGTGTCGAAATTAAGATAAACGCGCAACAAAACAAATCTCTTGTTTGCCGCCGCTGTCCAGCCGCTAATCCACCTTTGTGGATTAACGTAAAGTTTTTCATGCATGAATTAGCTCGAATGGACAATAACGAGAGAGCAAAAGTGCCGCCAAGCTCTTGTGCGCGTCCTTCTTGCCGTCAACAAAGGCAGAAGAGAACCGTAAAACGGCGTTTTTAACACCAACGGCGACGGTGGCAGCTAGGAGCCCCGTCGACCGTAAACAAATCCGCTCTCCTTCCTCAGAGGGGAAAGAAGGTATATCGATTACAGGGTATCGTGGAACATGCTAATCTCCCATAGACCCCGGTCGACGTGCCGCACCATCTTGAGCAGCTTAAGTCTCTGCCGGAAAATGCACCACCGACCGATGTGCCGATCTTTTTTTTTTCTCCAGAAATTTTCTCGAACCTTGATCATAAATAAAAAGCTTCTACCTTTAAGCGAATTTTCTGAGAGAATAATCGGTATATCCACAAATCACGAGTCTTAGAAAAAAATTGTTTTGCGAGTACCGAATTTATAAATACATACATGTACATATGTATTATTTTTAATAACTTACAAAATAACATTTATTAAATTGAAGAGATATTATCTACTCTGATGTTAAGAAAAAAATATACTTTTTGATACCGATTACTTTATATTCTAAGAGGCATAGATACTGTATTACAACTTTTTTAAATTGCTCTGTTACTTAAAAATATATAATATATAAAAAGTATCAAATAGAAGAATAATTTAAAAGATAGGAAAAAAATAACAGAAAATATTGCGTCGTAAAAAGAAAGAAAAAAAGAAAATTTTGTAGAAAATCTGTTTGATCAAAAATTCATATCTGTTTTTTATGAGTATCTCTTCTATTAACTGTTAACTGATAGTTAATAAAAAAGAAGAGTCGAAAGTGAATTAGATGAACGGGACAGAATGTAGCGATATTCTTCCATGTAAATGAAAGATAAAATGTAACACGAGATCGAGATAGTGGAGATTTGAAGAGGAGAAATAAGGATTTTTAAAAACATTTAAAGCTGTCAAAACATTGAAGAGCCAGATAAACTAATGGCAGCCATTAACTAACTGAACTGTTTGTCTACTTCCGTTTTCCCTAAGGATTTTATCCTTCGTCCGTAATGCATAGTTCTGTATGGTGTTTATACACATATATATATATACATATATAAAAGAACAGCTTTTTAAGAGCAAATATTATACAACAGAACATAAAATGGGTTGACTTTAATTACTAAAGAAGATGTAGATTAACTTATAATCAATGCTTTCGTATCTGCAAATTATTACTTAGCGTATATTGCATATTAATTACGATAATTCAGTCAGATCATTCACACATACTACTTACATTATTATTTGTATCGTTGATATTATTCGTGAGCTTCAGTTTACTGAAGTTAATCGAATTGTCCATCCAATGGCTTCCTACGGCCGGACTATCAGGATGCACATAAATTCTACGATTGAAGGGATGCTGCGGTTCGGCTGGTCCCGCATAGCTCCAACAACCCATACCGTTGCCGTTCTTGCTCTCGCTATCGTATCCACAGTACTTGTGCCGACGATCAGAGGCCGGTGTTACTTCCAGAAGAACAAAATAATTCTCACGTTTTTGCAAACCGTTTACGTTTACCTGAACGGACGGGAACATGCGCCTGTAAAAGATCGAACAAAGATTCCTAAATCATGTTGAACACGTATTAAGTTATCATCCAGCTTTCAAAATTTCATCTTCAAGTTTCAAAAAATGTTAATCCATGGTAATATAATCCTTCTCTCATGGGAAGCATAAAATTTTTCACGGAAAAAAAGAATTATCCCTTAGCGGCATAAATAAGAAAAGTAAAAAGAAAAGAGGATAGTCTAATCTTTTGCGATACGAAATAAAAACCGACCATTGTCGGCGAATTTTGTAAATCAAGCCATAAAATATGGTATTAAAATCACTAAAGCCGCATTGTAATTTAAATCTTTTAGCTTCTCACCATTCTGTTATTTGAGCTTTTCAATTCCTCGAATTAGTAAACATTTCTTCGTTTTAAATTGGTACTGGATTTGATTTATGAATCGTACATAAATGACGATGATCCATTATGTCGAACAAATAGAGACTTCACTTTATTAAACATTAATTATCAAAGAATGATATGACACAGAGATATACAGAGACAATTAGAAATGACACATATGCGTCGTATTATAAATGACTTTTACTTCGTGGAGTCTTTTAACGTTAAAGAGGTCCCGTTTCGTGCAGGTAGTATTCGCACACTACTATTTCACGAAAGAACAAAGGCCTTCGGGGGCTTCGTTAGTCATTAACGTTCCGGCGACGGGTAGGCGTCGCCGAGAGAACAACGCCTGCGTCCAAGTCCCGCTCCTGTTACGCAGGATACCCAGCTTTCACCCTCGTCAACCAGTTTTTCCCGACTGCGCAAATATTTCTATACGGAAAGGCAAATCGAGCGGCCGCCGTTTGCCTGCCTAATTGCAGTTTTCCTTTCCCGCATTTCGCATCGAGTCGACGGCCTGACAAAGGATTTTACCTTCACGCCCGGTCTGCGCCGATCTCGCTATATTGTCAATACATTAGGCATAAAGACGGTGAAGAGACGAGAGAGTCCGAGACGAGATTTTTCGATAACAAAAAATTCTGAATCGTTATAAATTATCAAAAGTTTAAGGATGTTCTGGCTATTCAATCCTAGCCAAAGTTACTTCAATGTGAAATTGATAAAATTCCATGCTTTTAAGAATTGAAATAAGCATTAAATGTGCTCATATCAAGTAAATATCTTAAACAATGTCATTTAATGTGATATTTGCCACGTTTCGGCAGTTGACATATACACTATAAATCTTTTTTCGATATTTTGCATTATATTTTTATCAATAGCTTGATAATGAGATAATGAATCGATTTAAATTTTTTTTAGAAACGTTGCTCCATGTTTGATTTACTTACAAATAAAGTTACAGAATATTGGCAATGTTGCTTCTTTATTATTTTATTTATATAAAGAGAATAATGCTATTTTTCCATAAGAACATATGTAAAATTAAAAGTACAATAACTCGTGAACCAGTTTGAGACTCGGCTTCAGGTTTTAACCACGTGTTGAGATAGCAAATGGAAACAATCTAGAAAAGTTCTACCTATTTTGAATGTAACACTATTAACGTCAGAACATCCTTAAAAAAGCGACCATTATTTTTTTCTTATTTTCTTGAGGCGCATCGTTATAAAAGTGCCACAATCGCTTTCCACTTTGCTCTGTATTTATATTATCATGGTTTTATTTTACATTTTACATTGTAATCATTTTTTTTTCTTATTACACAGAAAAAAACATTAATTTCAAATCAACAATAATATTTTCATATATAAGCAAAAAAGCAAAATCTTAAAGAGAAATAAATTTCTTTATGTGAGCAAGTTATTGTCTGTTTAAAATTATCAAAATCTTTAAAAAGAATATCTTTTATTTTTGCTTATATATGAGAATATTATTGTTAATTTGAAATTGTTTTTTTCTGTGTATTATTACTCAAGATTCGATTGCGATGATAACCGCGGCGAAATGAAAAATTTCTCGAGAAAGCAAGCTCCATAAAGGTAAGCTCGCGTACGCGTCATCCGGATGCTCGTGCCGCTGCGACAGACGCATCTGGTTTAAGGAGCCTCTTGTAATTACGCGGCGACGAGATAACGTCCGCAGTGGTGTGATATAACGCCGCATCTCAGCGGCACGAGCTCTGGACCCGCGTCTTATCCTGCCGATTGCAGAGCCACTCGAAAGTCGCGTGTGCTATCGCTCCTCGTACACGGGAAGCACGCGCGTCTGTTCGACATCCCCTCCCGGGCATGTAATAAAAACAACGAAGGTAAAAACAACAAACGCGTTTATGTACGGACACATGTCTTCGTATCTTCGAGGCAATAATGTATTTCAAAATCGTGCTACCTTGGTTTCCTGATTTTTCACAACGTTGTTGGATTTATTTACCGTCTTGCTAAAACATCTGCTGTGACGAAGTTTACGTGAAATCCACGCCATTCTTTAAAATACTTTTTCAATAGTCTAACAAAGCTCTACAAACAAGCCTTTTGTTTCTTTAAATTTATGATAATTTCGTCTAAAAGAAGAAACGATATTTTTTTCCCGAAAAAAATTTCTGAAAAAGGTACAAGTTTATCAGCATTATAAGTTTCTCAAGTTACTTAAAAGGAAACAATAGAATCAACTGTACAAGTTTTATTTTTTTGAAAAGTAAAACCAGATGGAAAAACCCAATGTTCTCAAAAGGCTTTTTTTTCGATCATTTCTATATATTTTTTTTTCTACCAAACCTTCGCACGCCTGTTACAAAAGAAGGACTACCTGTCGATTGCCACTTTTGTTACGGACAGTTTTCATCCCACTTATCGCGTTTATTATCAAGGTGACCAAAGGCAAAGGCCAACGAAAGTAGACTGCGCCGCACGGAAGCCAAAACAAAATTCAAAAGAGAAAAAAATATACATATATTCGAGAACGGTGAGACCCTTGGGATGTATCGTCAAATATCGTGCTGCGAAATATAAGCTGTGCGAACGAATTTGCGAGATCTAGCGCGAAAGAGAACAATAGAACAATAGAGAGAGAAAGGGAGAAGGAAAGGGAGGAAGAAGTAACACGTGGTGAGCACGTGGTTTAGATTCCGTATGAGCAGTAAGATGCCGGAAGAAACACGAACGAATGGACAGATAGACACCTTCGTCGCTATTGTCGCGACTAGACCGCCCTGGCAAAGATAAACATGTGTCCTGACTTTTTTCCTTCTTCAGAACGCTGATTGTACGATCTGTTGGCTCGTTAAAAGCACGATCGATGGTTGCCCTACCAAGTTGTGACCAAGAGAGAGACATTGGACCACCTAAAGTGGTCACGTAATGAGATATTCGACGTATAACCTTACGAAAGAGATTCTAGGAAATGCAGTTTTTCCAACAAAAAAAAAAGAAAAAAGAATTATTAAAAGATAATACGCAACGGAATATCTATCTGTTAGATGAACATACGTGTAAAAATATTCAAAAAGTCATTAAAAGCTAAAGAAAAAGAAACATAGAAAGTAAAATACAAAATAAATTTAAAAATATTTTATACGAATAAATTTATATGAACTCAGATATAATAAACTGAATAAATTGTATGATGTAAATGATTCTTAACTCCAAAAAAATTTTTCAAATTTGTATAATGCAAAAGCCTTAGTTTCAAAAATATAACCCGTTAACATTTTTATTCGCAAGAAGTTTCTATATTTTTCCAAAATTCTAAATTCCAAAACATCACTAAACCTACAAATGTATTATAATTACAGAGCTCTGTATTTTCCGTTCTTATAATGCAAAATAAATTACGTAGCTTATTATAGAAATATAATAGATATTTATCATAAATTTGTGTTGCGTCACGCGTCAAAGAAAGAAGTAATCGAATAATTGTCTTTCGCGTTTTGTGTGCGAAGTATGCACACTGACGTAGAGCTTAAACGTCGAGTGTAAAACATTTCCAATGAGTTATGAATGCTCATAACCGATTAAATCTTTCGTGATTAAACCTCTTCCTTTTCTCCTTCTTCCTTCCTTCCGGTTTTCACGCCCACACGACGTCGATATAACACGAGAGCGTGGCACGTGATACCACACGCGTCCGCATTATGTGCTTAAAGTCACGAGAAATTCTACGTATCCTTATCGCGATTACTTATCGCTCCGCGTTCCATCTGGAAGAGAAATTATCTGATAGCTTTTAGCGAAAGCTGCAATCGATTAGATTCGTCACTCGTCTTCCGGCTATTTTGTCAAAATGAAGGACATTTTAGAAAAGCGAAGAAATATACTTCTAATCGGTTATAATCTATCCCCGATTGAGACGAATAATGAATTCTGAATGTCATTGCGGCACAAAGCCTCCTTTGTGACAAATACCTCCTGCGAGACTAATCGCATTCGTCACTCCGAAACGCCTAGTCTGGTCTGTCTAGGACATCCCAGTCTGGTCTGTCTAAGAAACCTATCACACGTCGTTAAGAAAATTACTTGAATATGCGTCAGACCGAATTTCGGAAGCAACGAAAAAGAAGAGATTATTAAGGGCACTTAAATATCAGTCTTTTAGACGAAAACGCGGATCGCATTTCATTACGCAAAATTGTCCCTGTCAAATGGAAATTCCTCTTCACGCCAAACTTTTGCGTAGATTCAATCATTTGAAGGAACAATAGACAAGGTCGCAAGGCGTCTCTTTCGATGATATAACAACTTCCTTAATCCGGCGTTACAAGGGAAGATCTCCAGCTGAGAAATTCCAAAATTATGAAACTCTGGCATAGCAATGTCCCGATAAGCCATAAGCTATTTTTCGTGTTGCTCAAATCCACTTTGAAAGAGTAGAACCAATCCCTAGAAGTTGACTCATTTTTCGATTCTTATTTTATTATTTATTAAATATTTTATGTAGAAAACTTTCTTTTAATAAGATTTATAGATTAAAAAATTTATGAATTGTTAAACAAATTATAAAAATGTACAAACAAAGAGAATATTCTTATATTTTTCAAAGTAGTTTTTCATATTTCTAATAAATGAAAATATGTGAAATATTTCTGAAGGTCTAATTTAAAATATTCCAAATTTTTCTTTCATGACTCATCATAAATTCTGTATCAACAATCGCATAATACATTTTTATCTTCGCAAACATCTCGTTAAATACACTAACGATGCTCCTAAATGTACCTGCTTTAAGTACCTGATGAAATTACAATAATGAAAGGGATTCGATAGCCTGTGAAAAACGATGACCGTCGCGACCATGTGTCAAGGAAAAAAACCTTAGGTAAACGTTAGGTAGGTAGTAGCAAAGTGACTTACGACCGTAGTGAGCTACAAAAGTGTACATCTTTCACGAAAGCTTCCAAAATCAAAGAGAGCTTTCTCTCAAAATAAAAGACGCAAGGAATATCCTCAACCTGTAGGATCTCTCGTTAGTTTTCCTTAGAATTTTCGAACCGTACATATTTCGTCGTGTTTTTTTCGGTTAGCATCTTCACCAATCGATGATAAAGGATAAATGTATCACATTGTTTTTGCGGAATCCCCGCAGTGCGGATTCCGCTAGCCATTGTTGCTCGACGATGCGTCGCGATGGCTTCGAGAGCGCCGGCGTGGCGCCCGACTTGTCCTCCGGTTGCAGACAGTGAGAGGGTCGCAAACGGCGTCTCTCCGATGCACCTCTCACGGGCGCCGAGACGCAGAAGAGGCTTCGAAGGAAGTATCTTGTCTTGCTTGTTCAATTGAAGGGCGCCAGGGAACAGCCGAGCGCGCCACTCAGACGCGCCAGAACGCGCGCGACAACGTGAATAATTATTTTATTACGATTGTTGTGACCGAATCCTCAGATATCCCTAATCACGATCTTACGATAATCTATTATCTGTTATATTAAATTTCGAGATTTCTTTGTTTTGTTCGGTATGCGGGGTACTACGAGAATCTAAATATCTAAAAGACTATCATGATTCCCCGCCGCGAGAGATTATCTGTTTCATCGTGTTATTTCGTCGTTCAGTTTTGAACTTGCAACGTTTGAGTCACGATTTTTTTTATCGCAGTCGTTTTAATTATTCTTCACTCTGTTGGACATCGTCCAATTCGGAAACGATAAGGTTTATGGATATAAAAAAAAGTAGGAACTTCTATATATACTTGCTTTGAAAAAAAAGGAACAGCAATGCAACAAGACGTGAGGTACTCACCGTCCGCATTTTGTAATTATCATTTCCGTACTCCGCTCATTAAATTCCTGCCAGAGCATTTGATTAATCAATTTTGCGCTGACTCCGTGCAACATTGGAGATGGAAATAATCGCTCGTTTGAAATCATCCTCTCGTCTGCAAATTAACAATATATTATTTTTCTTGTATGTAGAACAGAGATTATACGGGAAAAAAATATATATGGACATATTTTACATATAAAAATGATATATAAAATTTTTTTCTTTAGATAAATAGCAAGATAACACGAAAAATAATATAAGATAATATAAAATATATTTATATATAAAATATCACATGTATAAATATAAAAAGAACCTTGCATATATAATTTATATGTAATATAAAAAATAATACAAGAAAAGAAATATATTATAGATGAGGGGAAAAAATATTAGAGATAATATAATGATAAAACGGCAACGTTCCCTTAATTTCCTACTTAACAATTAATAAATCATGCAAATCCGCGCGCGATCCGAAGGCCTTGAGAAAAGGCAAAGAGAAAAGGTGAGAATGAGAAATAAATATTAAGATCGAGAGATTTTAACAGCCGTTTTACGGTATAACGATGACTGCTCGTTACTACATGCATATTTCTTACACGCCGTACGTCAATCGTCAATAGCGCGTAATAGGCATTTCTTTTGAAGAAGCGACGCCGTCCCCAGGAATAAATAGGAAGAAATTGGCGTGGGTGAGGTAACACAAAAAATGGAGCAGCGGGGGCTACCCTTTACGTCGCGGCCACCGCACTTGTCACGTAGCATCACGTCGCTCACAATGTCCGGGCACCCGTGAAAAAGCCATAGTAGGGAGATAATAGATCTGCCTGACCGAAAGTCGGCAAGCTTTCATGTTTCGCGGAATAATCAAAGACGCTCACGCTGCTCCACCCGGTGTGGAACGCATTACACGGGATATTTGACGACCGGCAAGAACACCCCCGTCCTTCTCATTACGGTGTAAATCAAATTCGTTAGAACGACCTTTTTCTTCCGGGAAGGCACCGCAAGGCACTGCTTTCAAAGTTTCACGTGCAGGTAAGACATGCGTCGACGTGACGTTTTGTCACAAAAACCATTTTCTCACCATAAAATAAATTTCTTTCGCATTGAAAATTTATTATAGTTTAACATCGCGGATTTAAGGACTTGTTCGGATTTGTTCCGGTTAACACGGCAGCGTATCCATATTAATTTTGAAAAAAAAAATGAAAAGGAAGCGGAAATGAGAGACTGAATCGAATGGGAGATTATTATATCGCGAATTATATGGAAAACTTTTATATGTCGCATATAAAGTCGGATTTGTTCTGATTAATACGACAGCGTATTCAAATTAATTTTGAAAAAAGAAATGAAAAAGTAAAAATGACAGGCCGAATCCAAATGGCAGATTATTATATCGCGAATTATATGAAAAACTTTTATATGTCGCATATAAAGTCGGATTTGTTCTGATTAATACGACAGCGTATCCAAATTAATTTTGAAAAAAAGAAATGAAAAAGTAAAAATGACAGGCCGAATCCAAATGGGAGATTATTATATCGCGAATTACATCTGAGAAACTTTTATATGTATGTCGCATAATTGGAGTCCTTTATAACCGAGGCGTGCTGTGTTGACAGAAAATCCCGCACTGTAAACACAAACCGCTAATCTCGGCTGGCTAAAAGACGGATTGAAAAACAGAACAACAACGTACCAAATTTGCGTCGTAGAGCGATTGGCGATTGCGCGAAGAATTGTGCAAAATTCAATTCCCGAGGCATCAGCGGGTTGTTCGACTCCTGATACAGCATTTCCGTAGGTCGACGCCTTTTTCACAACCCCGTCAACCGCCGAGGATGGAAGGCAGCACGGAAACACTCAGGACGAACGGTGAAATCACCCGCACTCGTAGACCGAAACTGAAGCGACCGCTTGGCGCTTCTGACTTCTTACTGCAAAAACGAACGGGATCAGTGCACTAGTGCAGTCGACCGCCGCCGGCCCGCGGACCCGGCATCGTCGCCCGCGACGCTCTCGTTGGCTGCGCCCGCCCCCCAGGTGCAGCCGCACCGCCTACGCGAACTCGATTGGCTGCGTGGTTTCACCACTTCGATGACAAGTGGGGAAATCAGGACGCGCCGGAGTCTCTCGTGCACGTCGCCCAGGCGAGAAACGTAACACGATAATGTGAGAGAGAGAGAGAAAAAAGGAAAGAGAGAAAGAGAAGAGGGGGAGAAGAAAAAGGTAAGATACGATGCAGAGAATTTTCAGGTCTCCAACAGCGACACCTCAAACCGACGCTAATGGCTAGTAATTTGACTAATGATGAATCATTTCTTCGTCTTCCTCGTTTCTGACTTTTTGTATCCGACTCCTCAGCATACACAAAAATCTGTTGAAAGATATTTAGATGTGCAGATGTGCTTGGATGTCCAAATATTTTAATTTCTACTCCTAAATGTTTCAATTTAAATTTAAATGTTATATGAACATTATTATACGCTTAACTCTTAGAATTTGGTACTTTTATGAAGCGCTCGAATTTAAAAATGTATATGTATGCAATATTTAGACATATTTAATTTCTTATAAATAGGTATGTTTATAAAAATGTGCAAACATTTTTATAAATATTGTATATTTATATTTATATATTTTGTAAATTTAATATACATATATGTACGTGTAATCAAATTTCACAGCGCGATATTCTGTTTAATATAGAATAGCAGTGCCATCAGCAGGCGTTAATTCCACGCGTTCCAGCGACTGTAAGCCGTCGCGAAAAATTGACAAGTGCATCAAATGACTGCGTCGAGATCGTTATCTCCGTTTCCATCAGACACCGACCCTGCACGGATTTATATATCGCGTGTTCCCGCAGATGTCGTCATACGTTCCTGCTATGAGCATCGTGCACGAGACATGAGGAATTGTCACCATAAATTACAATCCGACGGGCAGACAATCTCATGAATAATTTGTTCTCAAGAAACGAAAAACACACAGACACAAAAGAGGGTAGAAAGATAAATATTTACATTGTTTGTAAAATTTTGTAAAAGAATTTCTTCGTATTACTTTCATAGTTTTGAAAATCCTTTTAGAAAATGAAAGTATAGACATTAATATGTGTCTGCTCGTTAGTATTTATTTTCATTCATTTCATATTTTCTAAAAGGATTTTCAAAACTATAAAAGAAGAAATTCTTTTACAAAATTTTACAAAAATTCAGTTCTGCGGACGGCTACAGGATTCCCTTAAATAATCGATTATATTAATTATCAATGAAAAATGTAGCATAATCTATTAAAATCTCTTGTTTGTAAATCAAAGTGTTGTATTATATATTGATTAATATATGAAGATGATGAATTTACATCACAGCCATAATTTCTTATGTTTCATTTATCGAAAATTTTTATAAAATAGTTTTATGTCGCAACAAAAGAAAAACTTTATTGATTCAATTTAATTTTTTAAAGATTCATATTCACACAATTAAGTGCTTAATATAAAACGAGATTTTAATTTAATATAAAAATTCGATATAAATCATCATATTCGATACGCAATCCGTGAAATGCGGAAGTTATGTATTTTTATATTTTCCTGCATTTTTATTCTTCCTTGCTCTTCTTTCTTTTTATTCTTTATTTGCACACTTTTTCCATCATAAAACTTTCACTAAAATTTTTTACTTTTTTTACATATGTTCTTTTATTTCTAATTTTGTGTCTCAAATATAGTATAATACTGTACATATAATACTGTCTATACACAATTCGCAACGCACACCTTTTTACTCTCAAATAAAAGTGACATTCTTTACCTTTCAGTGTGAATCGCAATCAATATTTTCAATAGAAAACTGAAAAGCAGGAAAGAAATTCTATATAAAATCCCATTAACCCCTAAAAAAGATATTTTTATAAATATTGGCACTAACACACATATTAACTTTAGCTCTGAAACGAGATTGTCGGTGAAAACTCAGTTCTGTCCAGAAAGTTACACAGAGATAGAAAGAGAGAGAGAGAGAGAGTGTGTGTGTGTGAGGGGGGGAGAGAGAAATAGTAGATTTATTTGAACAGGGCAAGCCGTCTAAGAGCAATGAAAGAAAAACTACAAAAAAAAAGAGAAAACATAAATCATACTACATGTAATAATAATACTAAAATTTAAAAGATATTTTTAATCTTTCGAGGCTACACTTCTTTTTTCAATGTGCCTCGGCCATACTGGATGATTTTTAGTATTATTATATTTTAATTCATGTATTTTTAATTACGCAAACTAAAATGTTTCTTGAAAATATATAAATACATCAAAAAAGATAATTAAACGATGATATCGATTATATATAATCTATTTTAAAAATATCGGAATCCTAAATTTTTGTCTGGATGGTCGCTATCTAGAGTAACCTCGGAGGATTAAAAAAGAAGAAAAGAAATTAAAAAATTTTAAACCGATAAAAGAGAACATAGAAAACATGAGAAAGAGAAATAAAACCGGAATAAAGTGTTTTATAACGTAAAAACTTAATTATGAAAAAGGATGTGTAAAACTCGATGAGACCAGTGGCATTCTGCTGGATGGGCACTCGTAGAAACACTTTCTCGTGCTAATGCCAACTGTGCAAGCCGGTTGGGATTTGAAGTGTAAACAGGCAAGAGGGGCAGTGTGCACACTCATCCCTTCGCGTGCGTCGTCTCGGGGTATGTCATTTCGTTTCCATTGTTTGTATACTCGGAACGGAAGTTTTGTCAAATCACTCGGTATCTCCGCATGTTACTGGCAGTCCTTGGGATCGAAGAAAAAAGAGAAAACAAGGCCGACTTAACTACATCTTTTTGCGTAATAAATTTTTGACTTTAGATAAAGCGCTTTCTGCCGATACAGTTCGAAATTCTTACTCTTACGAGTATGAAAAAGACATAGAAGAATAAAAAGTTAAAGAAATATCGAGAACAATAATGTTTTGCTACGTATACAAAATTCGAGAAACTTTCAAAAAAATGAAAATCGCAGAATCATGCAGGATTATCTAAAGAAAACTCATACGACTACACCGACTTATGTATATATATTTATTTTTCGTCTGATTCACTGATTATTAATTTTTAATCCATGTGATGAACTTTCAATTAACAACCCCCTATATTATCGTGATTCATTCTTCATTCTAGCGTTAATTAAATAACTTAGATGAGAAAAGAAATATAAGCTTCAAATATTGATTCACGATATTAAATAGTTTCATTAAAAAATTTTTCTAATCAAAAATGTCTTTTCTTTGCATACATTATTGAGATGACGCGTGGCTCCGTGCTAACGCGAGTGATTAGTAACAAAATAAGAGTCCTGAGTACAAATCCCAGTGGCTCCTCATCCCGTATATATCCCATTTTTCGAACGCCCACCGATTGGAGACCGATTCTTCTTCTGGAGGAGAGAATTCCTACCGGACTTCCGTAATCGGTAGGAAGGAGAAGGGGAGGCACGATGGACCTACTAAGTGTCACAGGTGGGCTTCGTTTGAAAACCGCCGCCACCCTTTTAGCAGCATTATTATTATTATTATCATTATACATTATTTCGTCTTTATTCATAGCACAACATGCTAGGAATGAAAGATTTCTTCTCCTTCGCGATAGATAATTATACATGAAAAATCATTTTTCCTCGAGTATATATTAATTTAATTTCTACACTTTAACGCCACGTGCTTTCAAAATCTCGTCACGATCACGGCGGACGAAGATCGAATGTGCGTGTGCTATCTGGCGGAAATCTCCGAGGCGGGAAAGGGACTCGTTAATGCCTTAGCGAGAGATCACGCAGGGGACATAAAGCGTCGGTTCCGGACGCAGTAAAGCGAGAGTTTTCGCGCGTGGGCGACGGCAATGCTTTGAAGTGCGACGGCGGAACTGCATAACGTGCAGCTGCAGGGCTTCGTCCCTGTATCCTCGCGGATTGTGTCTTTCTTCCTTACGATCTGCGAGCCGATTTGCGCGGCGAGCCGCCGCGAGATTCGCCGGATTCGGAAGACACATTTCGACACCGAGGGGGCTGCATTTCCGGCGCGCGATACCGTCGACTCTGCGATTTCGAGGAAATTTATTTTATATCACGTAATTGTTATATGTATTACGTATCCGCTTTCTGAAGATTATGAGGAATTCGTTACTGATATATTCTCTTTTATATCCTCTTTTAATGGTTGGTTTTTCCAACTTTTTGGTAAGCTATAATTATATTATTGAATGTGAAATTATAACATAGACGTAATGTAACTGATGCTCTGTGTCGACTGGGATGGATGATTAGTTAGTTTTCTTATCGTATTTATTAGACGTGACGCTTTGAAGGAGCATTTTGCTTATCGTATGCTCTTTTAATTAGATGCAATCAGAGAGAGTAATAAACTATACATTACGCGCGAAATTCTGCGCGGTTATGCAGTAGCTTCACGAAAGTTTATCATTGTATTATGCACAAATACACACACATACATACAAATTGTCTTTTACTTTTTTTTCAAAAAAATAGAAATAAAAATTGATTATGATGCAACAAGAGAAATAAGGTCATTAACAGTAATCCAATTCTTAAAAATTATTTTTTAATCTTACCTTGCCGTGATGTGCGAAAAAATGTCGGGACATCAATCATGTAGTTTCTGGATTGTGAAGTCTCGCGGTGAACTCAAAAATTCCAACTAATAGAATTGTTTTCCCCCAGGAAACACTTTTAGGGGAAAAGTTGATATCTCCGGGAAAAAGGATAACTTTTTTCAGGGCACTCTATCTTACCGACTTCCGAAATTAAGGGCGATCCACCTTACCGACATCCGGCTCCCCTTAATCATTTATTACCTGCGTAAAGTAAGTACAGTATCCCATTGGTTTTTAAATTTTCATCGTAAACAGAATAATTTTTTTGTAATTAACGCCCTTTCATGTATTGTCCGTTAATCTATTTAGCGTTCGAATCAAACACATACTACACAAATAATAACAAATTAATATTTAATTAGCATGAATTTTTCTTTATTTAAGTTATAAATGTTTTTTATTTATCGTATTCCCCCTCGCGATAAAATATGTACCAAAACTTTATGCGGATAATAAAGGATTAAATTAAAATGATGTCACATTTTCCAGAGAAATCCTTAAAACTCTTTTTCACTTAATACTTGTTAATTAGTTCATTCTATCTTCAAGAGTCTCTTGTTATTTATCCTTTGTTTAATTAAAATGTAAACAATTGGCTCGACGATCGTATAGACAGCGTCGAGATTTAATGATTGAATTATTAGATATTACCGTCGAAGAGAACTACCTTTCATTATGCGAAATTCTTTCATATGTGCATGAATAACAATGTCGTTGGTGTAGAGATAATGCATGTATATTCAACTTCAATTGATATTAATCCATGTTTTATATTATTCTCTTATAATTATATTTTTCTCTTAATTATATTATCTTCCTTTTATAATTTTTATGAGACCACACCTTCTTATGGCCGCCTTTCTGTATTACGCTTTGTCGCATTTTTATTATAAAGAGAAAAGTATAGAAAAATGTCTATATAAAGAAAATGCGTATAAAAGAAATGTTACAAATAATTTATACTATAACAATCAGTTTTTAAGGTAAGATTAATATGTTTAATCAAAGAAATTACGCATTTTCCCTGCCTTTTCAATTACTTTGCGCAAATCTTGCACTCTCATCCTTCGATATAAACTGTTAAAGAAATCATCAAATATATGGTATTGTACTCTTAAAACAAATATCTATCACACACGCGCGATCGAATTAGTATACGTCTAGTGCAAAAATACAGGAGTGCAAGCAAAATAAATAAACCTAAACACAATTCTTGTAGCCTCATAGCTTAATTAATAGTTACATGAGTGAATCATCTGATTTTACAATTCCCCAAGTTAATTGTGTGAACTTTCATAAAACATAATTTTCTTACAGCAAATAAAAAATTAATTATCCATATAGTAGATATGAATAATACAACCATTATGAGTGTATAAAAGATTCGTAATGTGACTGTTTATACATATATATATATATATATATATATATATATATATATATATAAAACTGTAAATAAAATACTGACTTAAATAATAAATCTTACATCATCAACTAATTCGAATCGCCTGATATATTGATTTAGGATGTCTTAATTTAAGAAACTTGAATGCCATCGAGCGACAGTTCCGTTTCACGCTTTTTAATTGTTTATCGAGATACAATGCTGAACGATCTAGTTTGTTCATAATGCAGCTGATACATGAACGATAAATCTCTTCTTTATAAGGGTCGGGCGAATAATGACAGGTAATACGGTTACTGGAACGGGTATAGTGCGTAATAAGCCCCGGGAAATACAATATCTCTCACGTGAGTAACGTATCGTCTAATTCTTCTATTTTGCCCTCCGGTTGAGAGAGCACTTTACGTAACACTTTGCTGACCACGTCGGACAGAGACTCCTTTGCGCCAGCGTCCAAGAAAGCCATACAGCGCTGAAAGATAATTAGATTGTTACCATTTTACATGAAGGCTTAATTATATAAGAGAGATAATTAGCTCACAATTAAGTAAACATTTTAGAAATGTAATCGATTGGGATAAAGCAACTAACCTGATGTTCTTCTTCGCCCTGCCTCAACCGAAGCACCGCGATAAGTGCGAGCTCGCTGTTTGCCTTGACATATCCATTTTTCTCTTTCGTACCATTCACCAACATCGGCAAGAGGGCCCTGAGCAGTTCGGGTGACATATTTTCAGGTGGTATGTTACGTGCGAGATGAATGCAAACTCGGGCGAGTAGCTGTTTCACATCGTTGCTATTATTATTCATCGACTGAAAGAAATGATTACAGAAATTATATTTTATTACTAAATTATATATAAAACATCTTAATAGTTTAATAATTTGTACCAGATGCATTGACGTCAAATACTTACCCTCACAAAAGGCGACAAAATTTGCTGCGGTATTGACTGCGATTCGTTCATAAGATACTGAAACAAGTATCCGCATGCTCGGACGCCATTCATGACAATCTGCACTCTGTCCGCAGCCAAATATGAAAGTATCACCGTGCAAACACGGTCCTTTTCCTTAGGATTGTATACCGTGGCGGGTGATTCCTTCAATGCTACGAAAAGTGCAGCCGATCGTCCATGCCTCAACACCCAGTCGGCATTGACATCATTACCTAATTAAATTTCAAAATAAGAAAAAATATATGTAAAGAAATTCTTGATATTAAAATTAAATTTTTTTCGAACTTACATAAGAGGTGATCGTTGAATGCGATCGCCAATTGCTCCGGACTTAACCATCGCAAAAGAGCACCGAAACAACCAGCAACTGCGTTCCTCGTTATATCCTCCGAATGACTGAGCATACTGCTGAGCGTTGCAAATACTTGTTTCTTCATTGGGTCAGTCATTTTATCACCAGCAGGAGTCAGTACACCTCTGAGAGCTTGCAGCATCGTTTCCCTGTTCCGAATGATACAACATTCTTGCAAAGCGTTTCAGGACTCAAAGAATATATTCGTAAGTCAGGATTACCTTATCGCTGGATCATCTCCTGTTTTGATACCAGTGTGAAGTTCAGTGAATAAGGGATCGACACGTGTATGGATGACAATCAAATTGCTAAGAGCATAAGCTGCTTTCAATCTGACCTGCCGATTGCTGTCGTTCAATGCTCTCAAGAACGTAGTTTGCAATTGCGGCAGGAATTGTTTCAGCATAACGCCAACCTGTGAGCAAAATAAGTCAAAAAATTCGAACCGGAAAAATGTTTGCGACTCGGAAAGACAATGTATCATGTATATAATTTCTTTTTATTTGCAAAGTGCATAATAACATGAGGCATAAAATCCTCGTTTTGTCAAAAATTATCTTTTGTACAAATTGAAATTTCAATTTCAATCTCAATTTCAAAGTTTCAATTTCAATTTCAAATTTGTACAAACCTTTCCAAGTAATATAGCAAGTGTCTCGAGAACGGCCGCCTTTACGCTCCAATTAAAACGGTCTCCAAGAATTCGGATAAGAGGACCGGTTATGTGCACGACACTTGGCTGCAACGCGGCTGCACTGGATAGTCTTATAACTTCTCCCAATCCTTGAGCTGCGTGTTCCTTTGCTTCTGGCAAACCATTCAGTATAGCTTCCCTGAAGATCGGTAGGATCGGTGTGATTCCTTTGGGAAGACAGAATCCGGGTAACAATTCCTGCCCTTTCAAGTCGGACACTGCGAATCGAACGGCTTGTCTAATATCTTGTACGTGTGCTATCTGTTGTTCAGATGACAGAGTCTGCAAGAAGTACAACGGTTATAAGTGTACGATTAAAAGTATTAATAGTGCCTTAAAAATGAATTGTTATAATATAAATTATTTTTAACGTTTCTCAAGTATTCTTTTATAGGCAATATTGATTTCTACTTTCAAGTTATTGTATGCGACATTTCCATTTACTTACTTTGGTGACAGCTGTGAGCGCCTCCCAACTCATTTGCAGCACGTCTCTATCCTCATCAGTGAACAAATGAATCAAACCCCTAAGCAATTGCGGGACATATTGACTGTAATCGGCGCGAGTGTCGCGACAGAACGCGCAAAGCAACGTCGCGGCGCTACGCCGTTTCGATAAATCTTCGGCTCGAGTGGCCTCCATCAGCTGATCCATCACAGTCCTGACGCCTACCTCATCGGTAACGGAGAGAACAACAGCCTGACAATATTCTAATTCTTGCAGTTCGTTCGGCGTTCCTTGCGCACTGGAAAGAGCAGTGAGTAATGCTGGTAAGATCCTATGGAGGAACCTTGTCAATGCTTCACCTGCCACACTGGCTAGTATCGACAGTGCTTTCGTGTTAACTGGCGGCGAAGCTAACTGCGGGACTAGATACGGCAGTACAACACGCGACTTGATCGCCATTACTTGACGCAAGCCGTCTAAGGTGTTCTCCGCTTCTGCCGAGTCGGGCGAGTTCAGTTGCGTCAACATCGCCGGCAATATATCATCGAGGGCGCGAACGCCAACCGTGGAATGTAAGCCGTCGAAAGTTTTGGCTGCAGCCTGTCGGACCTCCGGTAATGGATCGCACAATGCTTTTCTGAAATAGTATAACTTTATTTAAACGCCTGATCATGTGTTTCGATCGTTATCGTTTTCACAGAACGGTTGTACTCACCTCACCGTTGGCACGAGACTGATAACGAAGGTCAGTACCATATCTTTGTTGGTACTTGCCATGATTTCTGACAAGCCTATACATACACCTTGGCGCTGATCGGCCTGATCACTCAGCAAGCCTTTCTCCAAGATCGGTATGATCTCCGGCAACACTCGCTCTCCCAATTTCCGAACGAGATCGCCTAACGTACGTGCGGCCACCTGTCTCTTGTCGTAACTCGTACTCGCCAAACATCCCAGCAGAAGAGTAAACAGCGTCGGTAATATTTCTCGTAGCGTTCTCGGAGTATTCGTTACGACTACTTTCCAAACGTGCAGAGCTGCTTGACGCACCATAAGGGCTACGTCCGATCGACCCATATATAGGCCGGCTAACACGCGATTCCGTCTCTCCGCACCCAGGGCGTTTATAATGGCATAATGCGATTGTTCTGTACCAAAGTTGTCGTCCTCGCTCGCGGTCTCGGTCGACATCTTGCCTGATACGCCGGAAATTCTGTAAAGCAGATCGCCTAATAATTGCACGGACGAGTATCGAATACGCCAGTTGTCGTCGAATAGGCCCTTCTCCAATTCCGGTAATAATAGCATTATCGCCGAGTCGGCGTAAAGAGTGACGATACGTTGTCCCGCCCTCAACGCGGTCTCCCGAACGTATTCGTTCTCGTCGGCCAAAGCCTTCAGGATAGGATTGATGATCTGTCCTATGTACGGGGTGAATTCCGTAGTGAACGCGCTCGGCATGTATATGAACATCATAATGTATCCGTCTTTCACGTGGGGAGCAATATCGGTTCTCTCTGCGGTACTGATAATCTCCGGCATGAGCTTATGAAGCTTCTCGACTCCCAGTCCGCGCACCACCTCGGAGAGACCCTGGGCAGCGCCGGATCTATCGACGCTGCTGGTTTCGGAGGTCAGCGTTTGCATAAGCCAAGGTAACAGATCTTCAAAGCTGGACTCGCCCATTCCCCGTACCATCGCGCCCAGCGCTCTCGCCGATACGCTGCGGACCTCGGGAACTGGATCGAGCAGACTCGTCTTCAAACCCGGAATAATGGTTGGTAGATACGGGGTCAAGTCTTTCTGATCTGTTAAAGAGTACATATTGCCGATGATCTGCGCGGCCATTTTTCTAGTCTCCGTCGAACGATCAAGGAATGCGCGTTGTACAACAGGCATGATCAAAGCTAGCGAGGGAGCATCAATAAAATGTACAAATTGTGTGTCTAGTAATGTTTGCAGGCAAGTAGCGGTTTTGTGCGAGGGATCCTGTAGCGCTTTCAGCAACACGGGCACAATGGCTTGAATCTCCGGATTGCGGATGACGCTTCCGATGACCTTGAGAGCCTCCGCGCCGGCTTCTTGTACCTTCGTGTGGGAATCGCTAAGCACCTCTATCAGTTTGGGTACGATACTTGGCAGGCAGCTGCTTAACTGTTTCGGTGCGCAAAACGCCATGGCACCAAGTAACTCGACAGATCCTGAAAATGAGATGCATAACTTTTATTTCTCAGTTTAATATGTCTTTAATCGTTTTACTTTCAAGATAAATAATAATGTCGTTCTCCGAAGCAATTTATAAATGGAGCAAACAATCATTATTGGGATGCTGGATATAATTCAATATTATAACATCAGTTTGTCAAAAGATTCGGATTTGATTCTTGAAATTGCCATCCCACATACATGACGCTAAGAATTTTAAGTGAAAAAAATATTCAACTGTGATAGAAATAAAATATCAGAAATATAAACTTAATTTCTAACTGAAAATAAATAAACAAATCGTAATACTGCTATCCTGGATAACAGAAAGTTTTATAAGCAATAATAAATAAATTTATGAATAAAGCTCGGTCTTTCAATCTAGAGATTGGATAAATTTGGGAAATTTTATTACCTGTTTTCGTTCTCCACGAATCTTCTTCCAGAGCCGCCAGCAGACTAGGCAGAACGAGTTTAACGCCATGGGCAGATAGTTTGCTCATGACTACTCTGGCAGTGTCGTCGGTAGCGATTCTCACATACTGACTCGAGTCGCCGAAGCACAACAGCAAATGCGGCAGCACGTGAACGATGTAAGGCTCGAATAGTCTGCCGAGCATTGTGCACAGCATCTCGAACGCAAACAATGCACCTTCGCGGTGCCTGTAGTTCTTCTTGTCTTGGATAGCGTTGGTCAGTTTGCTCATGATATCCAGCTGCTTCAACGCAAGAATTCCCATGCCTTTGATGAGTCCCGCCAATCCGTACGCCGCGCCCTTACGTTCTCCATACTTGTCTGATTTGAGCAACTGGTCCATTAGATTGTCAACGATTTTCGGCGCGTCCTCCTTGATGGAGTCTGTAAGATGCGGCAGGCAATTGGCCACGGCCTCCTGCACCTGCTGCGACGGCGTGGAGAGCGCCGCAATTAGGCGCATCACGATGGGCTTGATTCGCGGGTCGTTTTTATCCAAGTGCCTCGCCAGGGATCCCATGAGAATCACCACCGACTGCTTGATCGAATCAAAACTGCCGATTTTCGGCGCCTTGTCCATAAAGTCCTCGAAGACCGGCAGCAGCGACGTGATGTTGGCGCTACCGTGAAGATCGACCACCGCGACGGCAGCTGTGAGCATCTCAGTGCGTACTGACTGATTCCGGTCGCCGAGGCCGGTGAGAACGAAGAACTGAATGAGCCGATGTACCGTGTCGGCGGTGAGAAGCGGCGCTATTTGAGCGAGAGCGAGCGCTACCCCGCGTCGTGGACCCCACGTGTCGATCGGCTGCTCGATAACACGGCCGAAATCGTTCAACTTCGGCGGGATCATGGCCAGTTTCTCCTGATACAACTGCAGCAAGTTGTCCAACACGGTTGGCGTCAAATGCGGCACGTTGGCCAAGCTCTGAGCTAACGCGTGTGCGGCCGCCTGCTGCACCGGTTCGACTGGATGAGCGATATCCTGGATCAGCTCCTCGCAAAGGATCTCCGCTTGCGCAATAAAGTCAGCCGCGTTCCATAGCTCATTAGCGAGAATCTTGTTCTCGTCGTTCACGTCAAATCGAGCGATCCATACCCGCCTTGTGAGCCTATTGAGCTGATCCTGATCCTCCTTCTGGGACGGGAAGGCTTGCCGTATTACCGTCAGTCCTCTGAGAGCCGCATCTCTCACGGTCGACAACGAATTCTGTAACGCGCCGATTAGTGAGTCTATGTCCTCGCTGGTAGCGATCGCCGCACCCGGTTGACCGCTGCCGGACTGCGCAACGTCCAGCAAGGTCGCTACCGCATGAGACTGCACTCGGCTCGTGGTGGTTTCCATAAGCTCGATGAGCAAGTCAAACATCTGCTTGCGTGGCAAAAGTCTGGGATGCCTGAGGTCTTTCAAGTCCGTGGTACTGCCTCTCTGCTTGGCGTGTTCCTGAATCAATTGCAATCCTTGTATGATCATGCCCTCGTCCTTGTACGACGTCAGAGTCTTCCTTATGAAAGGAAAAACATAACAGAACGCGGGCGCCGTGAATAGTTCCTTCTTCTTGATCGTCACCGCGTGTATAAGATTCAACGTTCTTTTTACTGCCACGTCTAGATTTTCCTCTTCCCAGGCTTGGTCCAGATCACACTGCGGTTGCAATTGTCGCAGTGTAACGTGAGCGATAAGGTCGCCTAGAATTGCACTATTATCTATCGTCACCGTTTGACGAAGAGATACGTAAAGCTCCGACATTTCGGGTGCCGCCAATGGGGAACCTAGATTCTTCAAAATGGGTGGTAAAAGGTCCTTTAAGTACAAAGACAGCTCTTGCCGATTGCCGCGTATCGAGCATGCCACCAAGGATACAGTGTTATCAATCTTGGCTTTCAATTCGGTTAATCTCTTACGAATACCATTCTCCTTCGCGATTTGCGCCTTTATAGTTTCCTCTTGTTTTGGCGTCAATTTTGGTTCCTTAATTTTACCCTCCCTCTTCCGTTTCTCGTACAACTCGCGCCGTAGTTGAAGCTCCTCTTGCTGCTCCTTGAACGAGTAGACTTTACTTTCTCTCTTCATATTCATAGAACTAAGAATGTCGTTCTCGTCGTTAACGGGCAATACGCTCTTGTCGAAGAGTTCTCCCTCGGGAGTAAGATACGTGAAATATTCGTCCTTGGTAACTCGTAAGATCTCTGGATCATCAAGTTTACTAGTAACGTTTGATACTAGAGCGGGTAGGAAAGCGTCCGGTGCGAGGGACACAATTTTTATAAGCGCATTCTCGTAGTTCGGCACCGGTTTATAATTCTGGATTAACATTTTCCTCACTTCGTTGCTATAGCTGCGTAAGAAATCCTTTGGTACGAGATTGTAGTTTTTGGCGATCTTGAACCATAAATTTGGCATGGCTTTGAGCAGCGCCGGGTGATGAGATGGAAGCAGAGCATCTCTGATCATTTGATAGGTATGTGTTTCGAATAAAAAGGAACCTGAGCATATGGCGAATAATCCGTCAGCGAGACACCTGCCAGTAATCTCTCCCATTGAGGTTTCTTCCTTATTCTCCTTATCCGACTCTGATTTGATCTTAACGGTTTCCAAAAATTTATTGAATTCTGTTAACAATGCCTGCGCCGGCGCGTACGTACTCAAACCAGTCATGATCTTCTTGATCAACGGAAAACATCGTTGTCTCGTCACGGAATTTGGGGCAGTGGCGCAAGACACGATTGCTCGATGAATCCCAGTTAGAGCTTTCTCGTTCAGTTTGTCGGAAAATTCAGTGATAAGACGTTCGCAGAGTAACATAAGATGATACAAAATATCGTCGCTGCAGGTCGACAGGAACTTTTCGGAAAAGAATATTTGCTCGTCTATCGCGTTCCACAGCACGCTCTGTTTGTCATTCTCCACTTGGTCAGCTAATACGAATTTAAGTAGCAAATACGAAGCGACCAGGCCCTCGGTTACCGCCGCCGGTTGCGCGCACTGCTGCATAGCTCTGGTTATTGCCTGCGTGAGGATCGGCGCTATTATTCCCGAGTACGAGGGGGCGGGAATCGAGAAGAATAACTTGATGTAGGCAGTACGCACTGCAGCGGTCGACGTTTTCGCTGCCATGCCTTTCTTGAAGGCGTCGACGACGATTTTTGGTACGTTAGACGAGAATTTCTTGGACCACAGTGTCATCATTTCCAGGGCGTGTGTCAGTGTCTTCTCGTGGACCTCGGTCTCGAGCACCTTGACGAAATGCTCGCACGCCGTTTCCGCTAATTTCTGCACGCTACTACCCGAAGCCACGTTATAGCTAAGATTGCCGGCACCTTGCAGCACTGAGATCTTATGAGTCGTGACTGTAAGCTTGCCCTCCGATCCGTGAAATACCGCGAATACGGATGATAGCAACATTTCCAAAGCCGTCGTATCGGAGCATTGTAGAGCAAGCTTACGGCACGCTTCAACCGCTTCATCCCGGACCAAATCCTCTTTAGAATGTAGATTGGCAAACAATCCTTTACTTATCTCTTGGCTATATTGGCTTAAGTCAAGACTCAAACCGTTTAAAATGTGACCGACCGATTCGATTATAATCTCTGGGTTTCGCAACATGGCTTTTTGTAAAGCAGGAAGTAACTGAGTTTTGAATTCCTCGTGAGTCAATCTCCGAAGAAGTGGCACAGCTGCATCGACTACGTACAAATCCGGTTTCTTCTTACAACTAATCGTCACTTTTATAAAAACATCTATCATATTTGTCTGAAATATAAAATTCACATGTATTTGTACATATATATATATATATATATGTATTACATTTACAAATTAAGGGTGCGTACTCTTATCTCACTCACCTTCAATTGTTCCACCAAATCATTTCTTTTTGTAGCAACTAAATATCTTGTAAGTAAACTGGCTAGAATAATTACACCATTTCCAAGCTCCAATTTTGTTAAATGTCCAACATAAATTTCTATATCTGCAATAGCGACCCATTCATGTGCAAGCAACGTATACACCTTGTTGACAAGTTTCTTATCTGCAGACGCTAAAGCCGCGGCAGATAAATTTGCCTGTGCTTCAATGAGCTTTGCTAAAGATTCATCTATTTGGGTTATATGATGTTCATTATATCCATGGAAAATGAGTAAAGTTGACCATTTCAATGCGATATATGCAGTTCGAGCAGTGTTCAAACTACAAATAATATCGTTTAGAAAAATATTATTTATACGCAAATAGAGACAATTAAGTTTTGATTCAACTTACGTCGCAACCACATTCTTATGCCAGGTAGCTTGCTCTGAGATTACAGTTGTCATATGTTTGATAGTAGCCTCTGGTTGTTGTTTAATTAGTTCCACAATGATGTTTCTCACGTAGGACTGAGAAGCACTATCTTTATATCTATGTAAGGTAAGTGATACCACCTTACAAATCCCATTAACAATTTTGTCATTGATGCCTGTAATAAATTATTCATAGATATCGTATATGAATACTTTATGATGTAGCCTAATACATATTATTTGATGGCATCAATAAGAATTTTTCGATAAAAATACTATAACAATATTTTTGCCTAAAGTCAATCAAATATAAAGGATACAAGCCAATTTTATTAATGAACTCATGTCCACAAATGAGCCATTTTGCCATGGAGTGAATAAAAAATTGAGACATTATTCGA
Organism: Tetramorium bicarinatum; assembly: GCA_928718305.1. Lineage (NCBI taxonomy): Eukaryota > Metazoa > Arthropoda > Insecta > Hymenoptera > Formicidae > Tetramorium > Tetramorium bicarinatum. Next base: position 19,466,080 of record OV788324.1, read on the forward strand.
ATTGAATATAATATCATTTTCCTTGGAAGATCAGGAACATCATATCAGTATTACTGCAGTGTGTCTTTCTTTTGGATGATCAGGACTATTAGCACTGATCAAATAGATGAATAATGTTTCATCACCATTTTTGAGAAACTTGATGCGCACTGACGGCGACCAAAAGAAGGATGCAATGCAGCATTTAACAGTGCTGATATAATGTTCATCTTCTAAGAAAAATGTATTTCAACTAGGACATAAATATCTTTATAAATAGGACATAAATGAACGGATTCGTTTATGGATATGGATTTATTGACAAAATTTGTTTAGTTTGGTTTGTCCTTTATAACCACTTAAAGTTTTTCAATCTAATTTTAGAACATTCTATGTATAGAATTTTTGTTCTTGGTTATTTTATTAAAATTCACTTTTCATAAATAGATTTAATATTAAAGACACAATATATGTAAATGTTTTCAAGTCAGATGTGTTTGATAAAATTATTTTAAAACTTCATTTTGAAGTTTCAGTCCAATTGAAATGCCTAAAAAACATAATTACAACAAATTAACCAATTAAAATATATTAAATATTTTTTAAATATGTGTTACACATATTATGTAATTTTCACAGAAATATGTCACTAGGTCTTTGACAATGTTCAAGGAAATATTTTAAAATCTTGCTCTCCAATTGGCATAGGCAAACTGAATCACATAGAAAACAACACAGTCACAACAAATTACTCGATTAAAACATATTGGTCATATTTTTTTAAATATTTGCCACGTGTATTATGTAATTTTTACAAAAATATGTCAATAATATCTTTGACAATACTCAATGGAAATATTTTAAAATCTCATTAGCGTTGAAACTTCTGTTAATCCACAATATAATTTATGTATGAATGATAATCTTTCGCGACCAAATTATAACAGAATAGATCTAAAACTGAGATACTTAATAAAACAATTACAAGATAATATTGTAAATAAACTCTTAGACCATTCCAAACAAGCGTGTGAGAGTTTCGTTAAAATCGGGCCCGAGTCGCAGAGCGAGAAATCGCGGCACCAATCCGAAGATGGATCGGTGCTTCCGTTGCTTCTCATAACGGCGCCGCACGTGAATGTCGCTTATCTCTCATCGAAAAATAATACGTGTCCGTCCAGCGGTCGCCCTTACCGGGATTTGACAATACGCTGGCGACATTTTGCAGAATCTCACGCCGCTCCTTCTTGCTGGCGGTCTGAACTCGATTTGGTAGATCCTTCAAGGCTTTTGCTAGCTACAACAAAACGCATCGATTATAATAATGCAGCGGAGTATGAAGCAACGAGAGAATTTTCTCGTATTCCACGTGACTCGCTCACCTCGACATCCGCCATATTTCCTCAAAAGCCGGACTGATCGTACGAAGCGCCGCTCGTCTACGGGCACGTAGTTTGTGTAGAGTGTGATTAGAGACTTCGGGACGGCCGACCTTGTCCCCTTCGTTACATTTCAGGGCTTGTTTCGAACGTACACTTGTAGACAAACGGAATACGCACGTATGCGTATACTTGCAAACGGCAGAACACGTCCTGTTTGTCCTATTTTATTTTATTTTTACCTTATTTATATCCATTTCTATTAATATAGATTAACTTAAACTGAGATTAAAGTTAATCTGCGTTGGTAAGGACCAATTCCGTAATTTATTTTAACCGGAGTTTAACTGTCGTTACCCAATAGGAGAATTTGTTTTATATAAAACAAATTCTCCTATTGGATATTGTTAGTTAAACTCTGGTTAAAGTAGTAAATTGCCGAATTGGCCCAAAAAGATACAAAGTTAAACCGAGATTTAAGTTAACCTACATTGTAGGTAGATTGAACGTTAGTTATCTTAACGAGGTTATACATATATTTTCATTACATCAATACATATATTTTCTTTGCGAATACTAATCTGCATGTTGCCGCAGTTGTGCATTCGTTTAACAAACCTAAAAATGTATATACTCGAAAAAAATGTTAATATTCCTTCGTATATACATATTTAATAATATAATATTAAATTATTACTTGGGTATAATATCTTTTTAATTAAGGAGCACAGATTGGTCGATTTCCCAAAGTTTTTTCTTTAATAAGAATAGTCTATCTTATAACCTTAATCACAGTGCCGTCAAGACATGCACAGACTGTACCTAATTTTTAGTTACTGGTTAGTGATGTCGCTACTTTTTGAAAATAATCTGAATACAGCTACTATTTATAACAATTCTATTAAATGTAAAGCCTTGTGTCCACACGATGCTAAAACTCGATTCGAGATCTCGAGCATTTACATTTAACATTTATTCCTATTTCTAACGTTTAAATATTTATTTTCATTTCTAATATTTTCTCCATTGTATATTGGACCTAAATATGATATATCATCGTGTGTAGCATCGATACGTAAATGCTTCGTGCTGTCGACTGCTTTTCTTCTCACCCTTCAAGCTTCGCGCCCCTCGTCATTGAGAATACTTTATGCTCCATCCTGATATTCCTATATTCATGGTGCAGTCATCTTAGTACATCTGTCTTCTTCTATTTCAAAGCCTACAGTAGTCATCTTGAGCAATCCTGATTGGTATTTAGCCGAATATATTTAATTCCGTAGTATGACAGTCGATGGAAAAAACAGTGCAACAAAGAGCTATTTTTGACCATATTCCTCTTTCTCTTTTAATTTAGGTTACGCACACTTATCCCATGCGATACTGCAAACAGTTAGAAACTCTGTGAAATTATCAAAATCGTTATGTACAGTCAAGAAAATATGTACACGTGCATAGAATAAAATGATCTAGGCAGCTTTACCTTCCGTAAAAAAAAATATATATTCTTAAGAGTAAACTTCTATCCACCCTGATGTGGAGATGAGAACATCTCGATCCCGAGAGTCTCGCGCAGAGTATAATCGAATTTTATGGCACGCTTGTAATCATCGCTCCACACAAAATGCAATGTAAAATCAACGATCTGCCTGACGAGCTGTTGGAATATATCCTGAGCTTGATTCCGCCTTACAAGGACCTCCAGGAATGTAGGCTCGTTTGCAAGAGATGGTACCGTGCTACCAAAAGTATGAAAGTTTCTTTTACATTATTCTTTATACACACTGATTTGTATATCTCACACAAACATGTGAGAATGTTGGCGTTGAATAAATTGGATATCTATCTCGTTGACTAGATGTGATGGAACACAATGAAGCTCACTTTCAAAAGTCCGTCGCCTTTGGATCCTTGCTTTGGAATTCGTTACCATCTATGCACTGGATATCCACTATCGGAAAGAGACACTCGCATTCTGCATGTATATACAATAATTCCATGTACGTCTTTGGTGGCTGCACAGCTACATGGACGACGTTCAATGACTTGTGGCAGTTAGATCTGGGCACAAGGACGTGGGTCAGACCGATCACCATGGGCAGTTATCCATCGCCTAAGGCTTGCGCTACTATGCTTTACTATAAGAAAAGTTTGATCTTGTTTGGAGGTTGGTCTCATCCGTCGCCATATCCGTTACATCAGGTAATTGTTCAATGAGAAGATGACAAGTTTCAGTTGAGACATTGTATATGTATACATGTCACATATTAAATTTTTATAAAAGCAGTCTTCAATTAAATTTATGTAATCAAATCATAATCAGAACGAAAAATAGCCAAATATTGTAATATTACAAGTTTTGTTATAAATTATATTATTTTACAACATGTACTATTTTAGTTTCAATTGTTTGTATTATATAATAAAAATATGTATTCAGAATGGACCTAAATACACGGTACAATCAAAACAGAAGGAAATGATTTTCTATGGCTCAAAATAAGTCCAGATAATAGAATAAATTATTTTCGAATACAGCTTTGTTTTCGACAAAAGAAACTTTGAAAATTACAGGAGTATGCATATAATAAAACGTACTAAAAGAGATAATTTATTTTCAGCAATGGAAATTATTCAATGAATTACATGTATATTCCATAAAATCAAATAAGTGGACTGCTATAAACACGTTAGAAACTCCACCGCCAACATCCGCACATTCTGCAACAATACATAGGAACTTAATGGTCGTTTTTGGTGGAGTCTGCAATGGATATAGGTATATTTTTATAAAATTACATATGTATAGAAAAACATACATATATTTATACATAACATTGCTTTATTTATAACAGCTCCAATGATGTATGGTGCTTAAATTTGGACTCGTATACCTGGCACAAACAAAGTACGTCAAATTTGAAGCCGCAACCACGTTACGGCCAATCACAAATTGAACTTGGAGAGAAGCATCTACTTGTACTTGGTATTTTTAATTGTTCTTAAGATTTTGATATTGAAATAAATATTACTCTCGTTAATTCGATTTATATAAAGAACATTAGATTGGAATTTACATTTATTAATGTCAGAACAGTTAAATTTTATCATTAGATAATCAGTTAGATTAATCAGTGCTTGAAAATATACAGGAGGTTGCACAGGGCCAAATGCTGCTATGAACGATGCTTGGTTATTAACAATGGAAGGTGTATCTTGGACGTGGAGGAAAGTTAACATGCACAATACAGAGTGGGCACCAACACGTATTTGGTGTCATCAAGCTTGTAAGGTAGTATCTAATCTTTTGTTTCCATTGAAATGCAAATCCGTTGAATATAATTGAACTATATCTACAGGATGTTTTCGAAAAGTGGCGACAAGCTTAAAACAGTAATCTAGTGAAACTGAACAACTTTTATTAAATAACTCTGATGACATTGTTTTGAGGCATGAATTTTTAGCTTTGTTGAATGCTACTTAATTTATATAAAATTACATCGGAATGAAATTTTTCGTCATTTTTCGGAAACATTCTGTTGCTAGAGCTCGTCTATAATATGATCATTTGCATAGGTTGGGAATTATATTATTGTACTTAGCAAAAATAGACGTCAAACTAAGCCAAATGATATGAGTATCCCGTTGAAAAAGGTTGGCTGCCAAAGGAGTACTTCGCCACGTTTGTGCGAGTCAAATCTTTTACCTGAAAGGTCTGATGTAATTATTATGATTATAATATTTATAATGTAGCATTTATTATAAAAAATCACGATCGAAAAATGATTGCAACGATCTTGCTATTATCATTAATAATTAAAATATCATTGATAATTGAATCTTTTTAGGCAAGGAAACGTATCTACTGTGGACAAGGATGAAAATATAAATGGACGACACGGCGTATTCTCCAGATCACATTCGCAAAATGCGCACGCTTCATCTCAAGCATCCAGTATCCCAAAAACAATACCATTTTACAGTGATAATACTCTGAGCATGGCCGCATTTCGCGATCAACCTCTGCGTAGTAATTCGAACACGAATAGACAACGTCAGTTGGAATCGCTAAGAAGAATGGAAGAGAAAATTCGAAATAAGAAGACACAACTGATGAAAATATCGAAAAAGGCTGAGAATACATTGTCAATATTTGTACTAGACATTACCAATGTTCTTTCGGACGAATGCAATGCTTTGTGGATTCCCTTAAAGCAAAACGATTATTCGGGCCCCGATGAGAGAATTTTGTATTCTCTTGTAGTGGGAAGGGGAGAATTGATAGTTTTTGGAGGTATTCGTAAAGAACATTCAACATTAGGTCACACCGATGTAGATGATTCTGTAGTATATAACGATCTCCATTTTATAAATCCACCTCGATATGTTATTTAATATTGAAAAGTAATTAAAAATAGTATCGTATTGTTTTACGTTATTGCCACGATTTTTGTTCAAAGATTTTATTTTTATTCTATATCTTAATATACATTATTAAATGTAACAAAGGGGTGATAAGAAACATATGTTGAATACTTATATAAAATCAATATTTGTACAATAATTTATCTTTAAAAAGTGTGTTTATAAAAAGATTAAATATGTACAAAAAAATTGCAAAAATAAATAAAGTGAAAAGTAATGAAACTAGATAATTATTATAAATTACGTAAAATTTAAAAATTATTGTGTATAATTAAAGAAAATTGTCTTTATCCTTCAAATGGTATCTACGTTATCTATGTTCATCGCTAATTATTCAATTTAATATATCTTAATTATTAATATTAATTAATAAATCTTGTAATTGAATGATGAGAAAAATCCTACGCACCTATCGCTATATGAACAGCTGCCAATTATAACGTTGAACGAAACGCTCTCAAAGCTGATTGGCGTGAGTTCTTTGGGGGTTATAAAAATCATACCAAATAGTTTACGTTTGATGTAGAGCTTTTCTGCCTTACATTTTGATAACTGCTAAGTGAAAGTTTATTTATAATCTTGTCTGACGCGATATCGCTTCAATCAGCTTCAGTTTATAATAATAATAAACTGTAATTGCATCGCTATAACTATATCTGGTAAATTACGACGTAGTCGTTGAGGTATAGTATGTGTGCATGCGTCGGCGAAGAGAAGAGAGATTTTTGACAGTCTGGGCCGAGACGGTTAGAAACGACGATGGATAAAATCTTTAGATCGATTCACACGAATCGGCCGGCGTTGTTTAGAACATTAACGAATGAACAATGCATACAGTGAGTAATTTACTTTCTGCCAAGTAAATCTACTTTTCCGCCGTGTATACGTTTCTATCGACAAACATAAGTTTGTAAACATACCTATGTTTTTCAGGACATGCATTAAAATTCCTGTGAAGCGAGATACGCCTGCGATCAGTGGAATGTTATTGACGCAAGAATATTCAACGTAAGGCTTGTAATTTTATTGTTCCTTCCACATGAAAAACTACTGTATATGAATATCCAAATAATCAAATTGAAAACAGATTTTGTTGATGGAGTATTAGTAAAAATATAATAGAATTTTTTAACAATATATGATGGCAGATTGATTGCAGAAACTGAGCAAATTTTGCTTTGCTTTAACCAGTAAACGAAATGTTAAATATGCAAGCAGTTTATATCAGCAGATTCGAGCAAAATGTTATGGCAGGTATCACCTGTGTCTTCCAATCCTACCAAGTAGAATTTATTTAAAATGTAAAATGGCAGATTCTCACTTGGTTTCTATAGTCAATCATTGTATTCTATTGGCATTCAGCAAGTAGAATTTGTAGCGAATCTTGTAAAATCTGTTTTTAATAGCTCTGATTATCTGTGAGAGTAAAATTTAATGAAACAAGGAGTCATTTATATATGTTATTTTCAGAGCGCTCTCCGTCGGTGTCAAGCACAGAAATGAAGTTTCGGTTTGTAGGCTATCGTTTAAAGGAAATCCTCTGATACATAACCAGCAGAGACGTAGCATGTTTGTTCAAACGCAAGATACACCGAATCCGAATAGTTTAAAATTCATACCGGGAGTACCGGTATTGGGGGAAGGATGTACGAAAGATTTTCCGAGCGCCAAGGATGCATACTGTTCACCACTTGCGAAAATGTTATTTCGCATTGAGGGAGTGAAGGCAATATTCTTCGGGCCTGACTTCATCACGGTTACGAAACTCGACGAGGACGTGGAATGGAAGCTGTTGAAGCCAGAGATATTTGCCACCATCATGGATTTCTTCGCGAGCGGATTGCCAGTCATGGATGAAGCATCTCAGCCTGCGGCTGACACGCGTACGATTCACAGTTTAATCTTTGTGCAAAGTGTTCGAGGGAAAATGACACTAATCTTTTTTTTTTTAATAGAAATTAATTCGGAGGATGATGAGATTGTTCAGATGATAAAGGAATTATTGGATACACGAATTCGTCCCACGGTGCAAGAGGATGGTGGTGACATCGTATTTATGGCAAGTGTTTCGCTCGAATTTTTGCGAAGATTTCATATTCATCCATTTATCTCGAACATAATGCATTATTTTCTTTATAATCACAACAGGGTTTCGAAGAGGGTATTGTAAAATTAAAAATGCAAGGCTCGTGCACCAATTGTCCAAGTTCGGTAGTAACATTGAGAAATGGCGTACAAAATATGATGCAATTCTATATCCCCGAAGTAATGGGAGTCATACAAGTGGAGGACGAGACGGATAAAATCATCGAGAAGGAATTCCAAGAATTAGAACAAAAGATTAATAAATTAGAAGACAGTAAAAACAAATAGATACAATGCGATAGTAGTTTACGATTTGTGGGTGATAGCAGACATCATCTTGTAATTCTGTACATTATAGAAATCGTATATTGTATATCGCTTAATTGTAAATAACAAGACATAAATTATAGTTGAAAGTTGACTTACAATTTTTATTACAAAGTCTATCTAGCTTATCTGCTAGACACAGAAACTTGCCATACACGAATAGTATTATCGGAATATCCAGCGAACAGCGTCTGGCCGTCGGTGGACCACGCGAGAGACAAACAAAGCGGAGGCTCTGCTTTACTCGTCGCAGATACAACTTCTGGTTTCAATTCCTCGACCATTTCTTTAGTCTCGAGATCCCAGATTTTGATCCACGGTCCAAACGCGGCGCACAGCCAATAACGATTAGGGCTGAAGCATAACGCTGTGATGATGTCATTATGGTCCAAAGTGTGAAGATGTTTTCCATCATTCAGATCCCACAGCATAGCTTTGCAGTCCTGCAAATAGAATCAGTATGATTAGTATGATTATTGTGTTTTGAAAGATAAATATAATACGTGTTGTATATACACACTTTTCCACCAGATGCGCAAAGTGAGCCATCAGGTGATACCGTAACGGTATTCAGATATCCCGTGTGACCGCTATGATTAATCTTTAGCCTGCAGTTCGTCAAGTTCCAGACCTGCAACGGGTGTAAATGACTGAAATTACTGACGAATCTATCGTGTAATCATAAACAAAATATGTAGCATCTAAAGTCAGTCCCATATCCGCAAACACTCATAGATATCATGTGTGTAATTTAAAATATCCATCATTCTTATTGAAAATTTTTTAATTCGTTAATTCTGTGAACTTGTATGCTTACCTTGACAACGCGATCCCAACCTGCAGAAACGATGATGGGATTCGCGTGATTTGGAGAGAAGCGCACGCAGCTGACCCAGTCCGTGTGTCCATCATCCTGAATGGTGTACTTGCACTCGGCCAATGTATTCCACAATTTAATCGTCTTGTCCCGTGAGCCGGAGACAATCTGACGATTGTCCACGGAGAAAGCGACGCTTAAAACATCCTATATTTAACAGAAACAGAACTCACGATAAATTAATAAGACGGCACATGCGTACCATCCCATAATCTGTGAATGTCGGATTAATACTTACAGTATCACCGATTTAATCAGTGCATACCTCTTCTATCTCAATTTTAAAAAAAATAAAAAAAAAGCTTCAGTACATTTTCCCGCGGGGCTATTATTTCGTCGTAATAAAGACAAGTAGAAGAAAATCTCATATCATGAAGTGATATATCTTCATAATAGACAATTTTTTTTCGTCTTTGTTACAAAGAAAATTCGAATGTGCATCGTTGCGACGCGGATGAGCGAAGTCACACCTTGGTATGGTCCTCAAATCTTCTAGTTGTGCGACCTGCTGCCAGATCCCAAAGACGCAACGTTTTGTCCCATGAACCAGATAGGGCGTAGTTGCCGTCGGATGAGAGAACTACGTCGCTGATGAAGTGCGAGTGACCATAAAGACGCTTTTGTGGGATACCATAGTTAGCTTCGTCACGCGTCAATTTCCATACAATCAGAGTCTTATCTAGAATGGAAAAGTGATACTATTAGGCACCATGGTCGCTTTCAAAGATGGAGGATGATATCAACCAAACTTCAATCAACTTATGTCCATTTCTACCACAGCAGATTAACTTTAATCTCAATTTAACTTTTTATCCTTTTCCGGTTCTAAAAATTGGAAAAAAATAGAAAGTAAATTAAACCGAGATTAAAGTTAATCTGCCAAGATAAAAATAGGCGTGAGTCTGCTACATAATTATATTGTACAAAATATACTATAATATATATAGGAATTATTATATTTTAACAAGTTTCAAAAAAATCAATAGCTTGGTTTATAAAAAGCTGAGAATTTGAGAGAAAAATTAGAGAATTTGAAAATTGTGAATAAAGAAGCATGTGATAAACTCATTTTGGGGATAAACCAGCATGTGCACATTATCTACACAAGATATAGATTTTGTCAAAGTTTAGTCAAAACTACCCTTATGTCCACTTTTATTAACGCAGATCAACTTCAATTTCGGTTTAACTTTTTATCTTTTTTTAGTTGCAAGAATTACAGAAAGATAAAAAGTAAGTCGAACCAAGATTAAAGATTTGCAGTGATAGAAAGGGACAGTTCCATTACTACACGAACAAACAGATGGAATATTACACAAAGTTACTTGATTAAGTAAATTATATTTTGTAATATATTAAACTTATAATTAAAAAAATCAAGCAAATTCTATACCGATGGATTAGAATATACGTAAGAAATCAGAATTTCGCTATAGAATCATGAAAAAATAGGAGATCGAAGGAAAATAAAGCCTCGAAAAGCGGGCGATACTCACCACGTGATGAAGACAATATCATGTCTGGATATTTCGGATTCGTCGCGATTTGCGTGACCCATCCATTGTGGCCGCGAAGCGTGCCTCTTAGCTGAAGAGTCTCAGTCATCTTAAATTGCCCTCGGCTACGTTATGTCGTCGATTAAGACGGATTTCTCCAAACGTACCACGTCTATCGAAGGACGAACGAAAAGGAAAGAACGGCGCGCCGAACACGCTACTCGATTATTCAGCCGATGTTCATCAGCTACAGTGACGCACCGTCTGCTATATCACAATGCGTTACGACCTTAAGGCTGGTACGTATGCACTCGACCAATTGGACAAGTTTTAATTCTTTCTTTTTTTAATTTAGGCCCGATTCCACAACTTATTTTAACCGAGGTTTAACTAATAATATCCAATAGAAGAGTTCGTTTTATATAAAGCACTCTTCTGTTGAATATTGTTAGGTAAACTTCGATTAAAGTAAATTGTGGAATTGGCCCTTAGCAATCAAAGTAAATTAATTACGAGGATTAATCATATTTAATGAGACCTAATTTTCAATTATACATATACACACATCCCATATATACTTCTACACACATCCCATATACACGGTGTCATAATGCCTAGCTATACTTCCTGCGTTTGTTTTTTCCAAATTTCTTTCATTGAGAGCATATACTATACTAAAAATTTATAGGGAACGTTACGTATATTATAGATTTTTAATATAGTTTATGCTCTCAGTGGAAGAAATTGGGATAAAATGAACGCAACCACTAATTGCACTAGTTTAGAGTATATCTTTTTCTTTCCACATGTTGGAAAGAAAAAGATACACTTTGAACTGCAGAAATGCAGAATATTGCAATAGAATGTTGCTGCAATGTTGTATAATGCTTTGTGTTGTGTGCATCACGTTTCCTTATTTAAAATATAAAATAGAAATATATTTATTCGCTTAATTTTACTCTTGCCAATTAACATAATTGTAAATAATCATAAATAATTATAAAGAGAAAAAAAACATCCGCTGGTTCATCCTAAACGAACAAATCTGTAATATTTTTTTTAAGTATATTCTTTTTGACAGAAGATTTTGGGGGATCGATTATATATCTACTAGAGGATATTTGTAATTTTATTGTTCAAATCTAGTAAATTTACTCATTTTTCACATTTTCACTCTTTTAAAAGTACATAATCGACCCCCTGTTCAGCCGTTTATCTTTTCTCTTTTTCCTTCCTTATTAAAGAAAAAGAAAGGAAAGGTGAATGGTGCAAGTTTAGCTGAAAAAAACGGACGATTACGACTGATTGGCGTATACCGTTGGCTCCAGCGAATCAGAGCGCGGCATTACAGGACGAATTTTAAATCGCTGCGTACGTACGCCCGACGAGCGGGCAGAGTGGCACGCCAGTTCACGCCTATGGTGTGTGTGGTATATGTCAATGATCCGTTCTCTCATGCACTCGGCGGACGTCAGAGTCATCGGTGGGATCGTCGGTGTCGGGGCCGTGTGGCGGCCAGGCGCTCCTCGTGCAATGATCGACGTGTCATCGACCAATTAATAAACAGTCCAATCACTGGTAGAACTAATCGGCGAATCAATCATCAGGTACGTGAACCCGCGGACGTTCTTGATTGCGTCGAGCGGTCGCCGCGCGTTGACAGTTCGAAAAAGCCACTGGGCGTGATTTATCCGGAAAAATATCAATGTTGACTCTGACTTCGATAAAGCGCTCCATACTTCTTTCCGGCGTTCCTCGGAAAAGACGTTGGAGGAGGGGACATTGTTAAATTATGACGTTGCAGCGCACCTTGAAAGTTAAGCTTCGGCAAGGCTGATTATTGTTTTGCATATTGTTAATCCGTTTCTGTAACCGTGACGTTGTAGTCTCAAGATTATTGGACATACATTTGTTTTCTAACGTTCCGTAAGCGTTGGAATGATGATTCCTGAGGAAAACTCGAGTAATTCAAAATTCAATTGTCATGTCTTTGTGTTGAAAGTAACGGAGCGATGACACTGTACTTGTACTTATATTCTGTTTAGCAATGGCCGCAGGTGGTAGTAGTTTTATCAGTAAACCAGCCAGAGGATGGTTGCATCCGGATCATCTAGTGAGTAAGGAAGGGATTAGTTACACAGTGAAGGTATATATTATCTAGTGTTTTGTTGATAAGATATGGAAAAATTGACATTTGAATTTTGTTGATAAGATACAGCATATTTACAATTGAAATCACGTGAAAAATTCAATATATATTGAAATTAATTAAGATGTCTCAGAGATAATCAGATTTTGCCATGTTCTATTGGTAGAAATGATAATTCGAAGATGTTTACTACCATGTTGCATTAGAAAGGAAAAAATATGTTGCATTTGAAAGTCCAAACTATACTTGACGTTATATTTTATTTCAGCAATTCGAACGTCAAGTTATGTTCGACATAGATATTTCTATTTTATTTTTTTTATGTTATTAAATATTTAAATATATTGACGCATCGTAAAACATAATATTTTCAGAAGTAGAGAGCTTTTATTTGATTATCGAGTTGTTAGAATAAAATGTTGAATTTATTACAAAGTGCAAAGAGTTAATATACCATTTTTAATGTTTTTACAAGTTTTATATTATTGAAAAGTCAAATTTTGTGGGAGGAATTTTGGTTTCATATATTAATTTAAATTAATTTATATTAAATCATATTCATATTTATATATTATATATATATATATATAATCATAAATTTTTTATTAACTCTTGAATATTAACTTTAAGAAATATATTTTTATTTATTTTGTAATAACTCTCATATATATACTTCATTGATACACTTCTAGTACTTTTTGACTGTATTCATGAAAAGAAAAAATAAAAATAATAATATATTTTATGACTAAAGAACATATAAAGACAGTTTGATTTTCGAGGAAATTTTATTATTACTGCTCTTCTCTTATTGGATCTTAGCACAAAGCTAATAAAAGATCTCTCAGAGCGGAGCTTCTAAAGTTCATTATAATGTTTTAGTTAGTACTTCGTACTTCAAAGATTGTTAATTTCGATCGTTCTAAATATTAAAGTTAAAATTCGTTTTATCCTTGCCGTGTTACTAATAATTAAAATTAATTCTCTCCTGTTAATTATATAATAATAGATTTTAATATTATTCATAAAATAATATTATTAGTATGCTTTTTTTAATATGATTTAGTACGATGAGCACTTAGATTTATCTCATTAAAATTTACTTCAAGAGAATGTGATCCTATCACTCTTGAAGCACGAACGTCCCTGAGGGCGTCACACCCTATTAGCTATTAGAGATGAATGCGGTAAGGGAAGGGCGGTAAGCACAGGAAAATTAACTCAAAAATTCTCATAATTCCAAGTACTGAAGCGATAATCTATTGATCCAACTTATTTATTTGATGTGTTTAATTTTTATCTACTCGATAACTTACAGTATATTGGATGTCTTGAAGTATATACGTCGATGAAAAGCTTAGATTTTGAAACACGTTCGTGCGTAGCTAAGTAAGTTGTCAAGCACTCCTTTGAACTTACAACTTTGTCGCAGATATTTTCGAGCATATGATAAACGATTTTTATTCTAGGGAATGTATAAATAGAGTTTGTGAAGCTGCCGGATTAAAGTCCGCCGATAAAAAGAGAAGGGTATTAGATCTTATAGAAAATTATTATATATTTATAGAGAACTATATTTATGCTTGCAATCTTCATCAAGTTTCTCTCGAACAGGTTGACAGGAAAGTGTTGAGAGCCATAGCAGATAAGGCTCGCATGGAGCATAGTGCTGCCAATGTTACTTTAACCATTAGCAGTTGCAGTTTATCCTTGACTAATATTGAAACTGGACACATTATTGCGAAACATGATATGCCACGTATATCCTTCGCTTCAGGCGGCGACACGGTAAAGAGCACACACGTTGCGTACTATCTTTTGTTTATTTCATCTCACTGTTTTTGTACATGTACGAAATATAAAAGCCATATAAAATTAACAATGATGACAATATTAGCCATATTGTTTTGTTTTTAAAATTAAAGCTAAATTTAAAATTAAAATTAAATCGTATTATGTAACAGGAAATACTGGATTTTGTTGCGTATGTTGCTAAAAATATGCAAGAGTGGCGCGCTTGTTACGTGCTTGAATGTACAGGCGGTTTAGCACAGGATGTTATATCTACTATTGGACAAGCGTTCGAGCTCAGGTTTAAAGAGTTTCTTACAAAACCAAGCTCTCTGCAGTAAGTTGTAGAATAGATATAGATCTAGAATTATAACGATCTCTGTTTATAATCTTGTTTACTTGTTAGCCCCGTGCTGAACGGTGTCAGAGAAGCAGACAGGGATTATTATAATGATCTGCCAGGAAAAGTACCGCCAGATATTGGCCCACCTCCAGTACCTCCTTTGCCTACTACAGCATCTACACTGCCTAATCTGAAGCATCATCAAAATCATGCGTCGCGCACTCACGCACAAAATATTGCAGTTGATTCATTCCCAATTGCTGCAAACAGACATCAGCAATTGGCAGGTAATATTTAATGTTTCTTTGGTCTAGATTTAATATAATAAATAATATTTAACATAATAAATAATAATTTTTATATATTTTAACTTTCTCAATTTTATTTCTATATTTATTTCTATACTTCACCACTTTCTTTCCACAGAAACTGGAAATCTAATTGATTTAAATTCAGATAGCACTATATCTCCATCAACGAATTTAAATATAATGTCTGAGCACAATTATGTAAACGACAGTGTCATAGCTGCAAACAGAGACAATCATCGTGATCCTGCATCACTTTTCGACGTTTTTGATATGCGTAAGAGAATTACTGTTTTATTATTCTCGCTTTTAATAAAGATTCAAAAATTATTCTTTTAAATTATAGAGATCTTTTAAAACAATATCGGGTTATTTTTGTTGCTATAATTTATTATCATATAATTATGTTACAACCGCAAATAATATTTTTCTATGAAGAAATTTAGTCTAATGTTAAAAGTCTATTTTTAAGAATTTTTACTCATCTATTATACTTATCAAGTTTTATTTATAAATCATAGAGCCATTCAGTTCTGCAATATCAGATATGAACAGACTAAGTCCTCGATCACAGAAACAGCAGTTGAAACAAGAAATTTGGTTTCATGGAAGTGTTAGTCGATCTGAAGCTGAATCCATGCTTACTAGAGTAAATATATTTTTACCATAAGATATAAATATCTCTCATCGGATGTGAATTTATATTTGCTTTTTATTTCACTTTATAAGGATGGCGATTTTTTGGTTCGAGAGTCACAAGGTTCTCCCGGCCAGTATGTTTTAACTGGAATGAATAATAATACCCCAAAACATTTGTTGCTAATTGATCCTGAAGGTGTCGTAAGTATAAAATGAAATTACTAAAAGTTAAAGTTTGCAATCGATTAGGAAATTACTAAAATACTTATAAATCTATGTTTAGATGTTTTTGTAGACTTGAATTTCGATAAAGGATGGTTATACAAGACAGCATAAATTTTTATTTACAGGTTCGCACAAAAGATCGTGTATTCGATAGCGTAAGCCATTTAGTGAATCATCACTGTGACAATGTATTGCCTATTATATCGGCTGACAGTGTTCTAGTACTACGTTATCCCATACCCAGGCATACGAATTATTGATTTTAAACATTTGAATTATTGATTTTTAATGTTGAACGATGGATTAAAGGGCATAAACTTGGCAAAGATTTTCCGAATAGTTATTTTTGCATGTGAGAATCTTTGGCAAGTTTTGGCTTTTCGTGATATTTTTAAAATCAAGTCACTTCATACAAAAGATATCTAATGGTTTGTAGTATGTTTTTATTATATATAAATAGATGAGATTTATGAATATTTTTCTCTGTGAATCTCCCTACGAAATGTGCCAACTTAGCCAAAGTAATATAATTTCTATAATTTATCAGAGAACTAAGCACATTCCGATTTTTTTGTATAAAATATTACAATCTAATTTGTGACTTTGAATTTATGTAAGATTTATATACGTAGAGAAATTTTATATACAACTATATTTTAGATATAGAATATGCTTTTTATATCGGAATATATTATTGCAACCCCATCTTTCATGCAGGAATAATTATAATAAATATAATTTCATGCAGTATGTTATCATTGTTATAATTTTATTTTAATTAATTAATCATTAACGTTAAAGAAGTCTATAAACTAAATTCATTACTTTTTTGTAACATTAACATGTAACATTCAACGTTTACAATTTATCGTAATAGATAATCACTTTTGTTACAAGAATCTTATAAATTTAAATAGATATTAAACAATTAGCATTGTTTAATATATTTTCCAAATATATATTTTATTTAAACATTTAGTAAAACGTTATTTTTTTAACTGCTTTTTATAGTGATAAATAATTGGACAAAAATACATTTCACAATTTATTTACAAAACACTTTATAATAAATGTATTTATTTACAATAACGATCAGCTTTCATTTTACTTCTCCTGTCTAATAGAGTTTCATGCAAATTTCCTTCTACTTTTGCCTTCTCCAACTCAGAACGATCGGACTTATTTATCCTTAATTTTTTGTCTTGAAACTTTTGAAACTTCCGTCTATGAAAGTAAATGTTAATATTATAAGAAATATATTTTTAAATATTTGATTTAAAATAGGATAAAAGATAGTAGAATAGCAATTAATAGTGGGACGAATGACGCAGAATATAAGCGCACTCTCACACTTTATATATATATATATATATATATATATATATATATATATAGGGTCCCAGATTTGAATAAATTTTTATCTAATAATTATATGATTATATAATTACTGAAAAAAAATTCTACATTGTACTTACACATAATTTACTTCAACCTCCGCGAGTGAGCCTTGTTCTTCTTTTGGAATATCCTTACTAGGGCTCTGAGAACGTTGTATTATACTTCTTATAACAACATACTCTGATGAACCAGCTGTCCTATTCTGACAAATTATATCATCGTCATTTGTAACTGACATGAAACATCCAGTATTATTTAATATCGCGAGCTTGCCATCCTGGAAAACAATGCAAATTAATATATTTAAAAAACAATATAAAAAAGTACCTATACTTAGTATTTAAAATTTATTTAACTCATGGAATTAAAATTATGTCAATATTTTGCTTTTTACATTACATTAATTAATAAATATTAAATACAACAAAAATCTATAATTGTCTGTTTGATAAATTTTCTAATTAATTTCTCTTATTAATATACAACATGGAAGTAAAGACAAATATTATAAATATTCGAAAAAAATTAATCAAAAAACAAAATAATTTCTAATTAAAACATTAATATTTATTTAAATATGAAAATTACTTGAAAAATTGGCTCCCACTGTTCGATAGGTCCAACTGCATCACTTCGTCCAATAACGACGCTGTTTTTATCAACTCCAAGATATTTGCCGTATCCCGATTTCAAGGCAATTTTAGACTCGCTTACGGGAAATGCTGTTAATATTTCCTCCGGCGATGGACTTTCTCCTTCGGCATGTGGTGCCCCAAGAGTAAACAATCCATTGTCCAGTGCTTTCATGTAAGTTTGATTTCCAAATTCGATGGCTACTGTCCCAGTGATTTCAGCTGCATTCTTAACTTTCCACCATCCTCCTACAAAACAAAATATCATCTGTATATGTTGCAAACGTTTTACACAAAATAAAAAACTCTTAAATATAAATTTTAGAACACATATCTTAAATTCTGATAAAAATATACTTTTATTTAAACTTTTTTTTATATAGAAATAAGTATTGAAAAACAAAAATCATCGCTCCCAATTCTAAAGATTTGCTCGCGTCGCATATCCCAACATGTTTCTATTTGAATCCACGTGCTCCAATAAGCTGTATTATCCAATGAGTGTTGAATTAGAGCACGTTGGGGCATGCGACGCAAACAAATCTTATGATTCATAATTAGTGTTAGTATCAATGATAGACTTTTAAATTTTTAAAGTCAAATACAAATACACTTGTGCTACTTAACCTCGCGACGTTGAAGGCGTCTTGTCGTAATAGCCAGTGATAATACAACTAATGGCACGTTAAATATAATTACAAATATAAAAAAATTGAAGGTATCTTAATTAAAAAAAAAGTTTTAGCATTTAATTGCTGTTTTTTTAAGGCATTAAACGGCGATTTTTGTTCTTTATATTCTCGTTTTTACGCAAAAAGATATCAAATTGTGAATACTCTTGTTAATATAGGTTAGGGTTTAAATCTATTAATAACAATTTAACTAGATAATTAAAAAATACCATGAGTGAGAGTATCTTTATCTTCCACAGTGGCATCCTGCTCTTTTTCCTGTTTCTTAGACTTTCGTTTCTTCGGTCTGGAAAATAACAAGGAATAAAATATTGGTTAAGGAAAAAGGTTAAGGTGAATAAAATATTTGAATTTCAAACGATGATTGAATGGGAGTTATACCTCGATCTTTCTCCTTTCAATACTAATTTTCCCGTCCGCACTTTATCATATTCCGACATCTCTTCAAATCTTCAATGTAACGTCAACCGTGCAAAGGAAATAAATCAATAAATCCAACTGATCAACTCATGGATGTAGTAAAGAATGATTCTTCCAAATTTTTCTGCACACAAGTCGGTAGCGTCCCTGTAACGTCTGTTCTTTTCCGTTATATTGGTGCATCAGTGCAATAAGTTAAAGGGTCTGTTCTTTTTTGTTTTACTGCTGCACCAGTGCAATAAATTAATTTTCATTTTGGGAATAATCAAAAACTGATATATATATATCTTATATTTAAATCGTAAGTCTAGTATATTCTTTATATTGAAAATAAATTGTATATTAATTAAAAAATTATTAATCACAAAATTACTGTTTTACATGTTAATACTCCATCTTAAATCATAAATATATAATTTTGTAATTATAATTTAAAATATATTATCAATAATTATGCAATAAATTTTTTCATGCAATAAATCATCTTATTTTAATATATTTACAAAAATAAATCATACATTTTATATCACAATTCAATTATATTTGCAATTGACCTGGCAACAGCTTTATATAATAAAGTATTATAAGAATGTCTGAAACTACTGTATTAGATGTTTTTTTAAAGATCCTTAAATATGATCTGCATGTTCACATTTGGTGTAAATACACGTTCACAATTTAATTTCAATATTTAAGATACTCTCAATAATTATAAAATAAAAATTTATTTCACATATAAAACATACAGGATTTTCTTAATTCAGAGATTAAATATGTTAATTAATGGTTATATACATTATAATTATAGCTATATTTATATTATGTCTTCTTAACTTGGCTCTTGGAATATATTGAAATAGACAAGATTGCTCTTGTAAAGATATTATGAAAGAAAAGATTGAATTCTGTTAAATGTCAACCAATTGATATTTTAACGTTATATATATATATCTTTAATATTAATATTTAATAATTTTCGATCTTAATTTAAAGTGATAAACAACTTTATAATTCTATAAGAAAAAAAATGTTTCACTTATTCTTTAAGTTATACTTTAAAATATTAAATGACTGAATATGCAAATGGCAAACAAATACTTTGAACACTTTACTCATATCATATAAATTATATTTTTTAAATATTAATATTTTTCATAAATTATAATTGGCATTATCACTAGTATATTATTATTTTATATTTGACAGAAGAATTCAATAAACTACCTCAAATTAAAGTGTTGTCATCTAATGAATTATTTACATCATTCCTATCATCTTCAATTTGCTCCTATAATAAAACATATAACATGTAATGATTTGATGTAAAATGCAATATCTCTATATTATAAACAATCTTACCTGTAGTACTTCAACAAATGTTCTCATCTCATTCAAAATTTCTTTGTAATTACGATTTTTTTCTTCTAATTTTGCAATATGTTGTAGGAGATTCTTATTTTCTTCTAACGCATCCATAAGTGCCATTCGTCTTCTTTCAGCCAGAATTTGCCAATACTTTTCACTAGGATTGTCTAAATCAGGAAAAAAAATAAGTACTTTGATAAAAGTTTATCTTTTTGATATAAAATCTAGATTAAAAATATAAATCAAGAAGACACAGAATGAAGAAAAAAAATTAGTTTAAGTATACCTGATGTTAAATCTTCTACTTCAATTTTTATCTTTTCCTCTCGTGCAGTTTGAACAGCTATATTCTTCTTCATCACTTTTGTACATTTAGAAGCATCCTTTTTTACTGTTTCTGTTACATCCCTAAGATATACTCTGCATTTATAATCTGTATTTGTGACCTTTCCTACAACACCTTGTCATAATAAATGTTTATTTAAATATAACTTATTATTTTGATTTTATTCCTTTCGATTTGATAGGTCTGAGAATCCTGTCAGCACCAACTAAAGTTTCATTATCGGTGGCTGCTGGCTGCAACATGTGCAGAGGCTTTCTATCCTTTCTCTGTTAAAAAAAAAAAGGAAAATTACTGCTTCATTCTTTCTCATCTCAGTCATTGCATCGTCAAAATAAACATTTTAAATTTCATATGACGAAGATAAACATACTAACTTTAGGAGCGACCGTTTTGACTGATTCCATCATGCTTCCGAAACGGATTTCAGAGATGTAATGAAATAATGTTTAGTAGAGGCCAACAAAATTGGCAAATGTGTTGTCTTCTTCACAATTTTGTCTAACGATTAAGGTACCTTTTCACGCTGGCGCTCGACGCCCATTTTCAGCGTCAAAAGATGTCACGTGACCAAAAATGACGAATCGGTATATTTATTTTTTGTCACGTGACGTCTTTTGATGCTAAAAACGAGCGTCGAGCGTCAGCGTGAGAGCGCGTCCCGACAGATAAAGAAATAAGCTGCGATTTCATTGACG
The DNA here is from genome assembly GCA_928718305.1 of Tetramorium bicarinatum. Classification (NCBI taxonomy): domain Eukaryota; kingdom Metazoa; phylum Arthropoda; class Insecta; order Hymenoptera; family Formicidae; genus Tetramorium; species Tetramorium bicarinatum. The sequence goes on from OV788324.1 coordinate 19,487,651, forward strand.
CTAGAAACTAGCAGCAAATATAGTCACGTGACTAAATTTGCCGCTCGTCTATATCATAACTTATTAATATCCTAAAAAGCAGCATATTTATGTACAAGAATAATCAAAATATTCCAAATCTACCATATAATATTAATATATTACTTACTTCATTCTCGTTGTCATTCATTGTATAACTGTAATTGTATAACCTTTGAATTTTGCGGCACGCTGAAAAAGCTGAGATGGTCTGAACTTCTTTTTCCCCCATTTTCTTGACGCCAAAAGTCACGTGACCCCCATTTGCCGCTGGTTTCTAGCGTCAATGAAATCGCACCTATAGCGAAACGGAACAGTAACGGAAAGGAAACTAGATAGAAGGCTAACCAATCAGAGTGATCCCGTTCCGCTTCTTCGCAGCCGGGTTCCCCATGGCAAACATTTTAACGGAACAGAACAAAAACGGAATCATTCTGACTGGTTAGCCTTCTATAATTTGGAGAGTTAACCAATCAGAGTGATTTCGTTTTTGTTCCGTTCCGTTAAAATGTTTGCCATGGGGAACCCGGCTGCGAAGAGGCGGAACGGAATCACTCTGATTGGTTAGTCTTCTAGCTAATTTCCTTTTCGTTACTGTTCTGTTCCGCTATTTCTCTATCCGTCGGGACGCAACCTGAAAAGGTACCTTTACGTGCCGAGCCCGCCGACATAAATAACGGTTTTGTACGCGAAAAATTCCTGCGCATGTGCAGCAACGAAAATCTTAAGGCCTATTCAGACGACTGTATGACTGCGCAGCAGGAATTAAGAAGAATTAGAAAACAGTTCACTGAGAAATAAATTAAAAATATATGAAGCAAATGTATTTGATCCTGACAGTTTAGAAATCACTTCTCGAAATATACTCGAACAGGATTCCTTTATCTCCGAATTGCAAGAGAAGTTAAAAAAAGTAAGATTGTATAATAATTCAATTAAGAAGAAATTAAATGTACGTCAAGTGGAAGCGCAGAAAATGATTGAGGCACAGAGAAAGCTTATTGAAGATTTTGCAGTTGAAAGAAAAAAATTGGAAGAAAAGTCTAAGGCAATGGAATTGAATAATAATGTAATGAAGGATAGACTAAATAAACAGGAATTGCAATTGCAAAAGAACTATAATATGGAAAATGAGATTGAATATCTCACATTAAAAATAGAAGAGTCGGAGTCTACGATTTACGAGTTGAGAGAAAAGCTGGCCAATACTCAGCAATGTATTTCAGCAAGAGATGAATTAGATATACAAGAGAACCAACTATAGATGCGCAAGATGCAAATCCGATATGTGAAGGAAATGAACAGGCCAGCAGAGACGAAATAAATCATCTAAACAGTCGTATAAATGATTTGCAAAATATTATTCGGGATATACAGAACGAAAATACACAGTTGAAAGAACAGTTGGCAGCAAAATCAAAATCGGATAACGAACACAACCTCTGTAACGATGATTTGTCGAAGACTACAGATGATTTTTCAATTTTTTGCAAACAAGTAGGACGTCTTTGCTCAGATGATCAGATGACAAGACAGTCCAATGTCAACGAAGAGCAGATTAAGTATAAAGAAGAGATCAATGCATTGATTGCATGGAATACGGAATTGATATCCAATATCACAGACATAACGAAAGAACTCGATATGTTAAAGAAGTCGCTTCTGTATGAACATTGTTGCAAGTACAAGGATAAATTAACGGATCTTACGAAGAAACATGAAGATATAATAACTGGATTTAATAAATGGAATGAACTGTCTAATGATTTGATGAACAAAATCGAGGAGAACAAAGGATTAAGACAAGAGTGTGATATTCTAAATACCAAAAAATTTATTTATGTTTATTTATTTTCTTTTATACATTTATTTCAAAACTATAAAATTTTATAAACAAAACTTATTTTTCAATTAAAGCCTGGTTTTTGTGAAACCTTAATGCGTCATTTATAAAGAACCACTCTCTGTCATGTATATACATACACACTGATTGTCTAGTCTAATTGCCGCACCATATTTTGTAGACGCACAGAAAAATGTTAATTCTACAAACGAGAGAAGCAATCATTTTATTTTATTTTATTTTGCTTAAGTAATAGTTTTCTTCAGCTAAAAATATTTTCTTAATAATAATTTAAGATATACTCGTTACAAATCCAGAAGGTTTTAAGTAAATGTGATGCTTATGACGACTTTATGATAGACTTGCGGATATATAAACTTACTAAATACTTAGAATTAGTATATTTACTCGTAGATAGTAAAGATCTTTCTGTGTGCAGATAGAGCGAGTTAAACTAAATAGACAGTTTAACTAAAGTTTTTGCCGGCTTTAGATTTTTGCAATAAGTAATGAGATTAAAAAACTACAAATTAATGTGTTTTCGCAATTTGAGATCGCTATCCTCTTCCGGCAATCCTATCGGATTCGCCGGGCTCCAAGTGTCTGCCTCCCGGGAGGCATGGTGTGCTCTTAGCCAGTTCCCAAAGGAGCCGGAGCCCCCTCACCACGTCAAGGTGGCACACCATCGAGGGGGGGGGGGAAGGAAGCGCGTCGTATGGCAGCGAAAATAAGTCCCGTGCTACACGCTTCTTATTTACGCTGCCATACGTCCCAGGGATAGGAGAGATGCGTCGTATGGCAGCGAGAATAAGTCCCGTGCAACACGCTTCTTATTCACGCTGTCATACGTCCCAGGGAAAGGTGTGCTCTTAGCCAGTTCCCAAAGGAACCGGAGCCCCCTCACCACGTCAAGGTGGCACACTGTCGAGGGGGTGGGGGATGGGTAGGATGCGTATCGGAACCTCACTGAGATCAGCTTGGCCGTAGACGGTACTAGACGACCAATCTAATCCAATAACCAATCATTGTTGTCATTATCTTGTGATGTTTTCTCCCTGCTCCGTTTTTATTTCTAAATACTCTCTTTCTCTAAATACTTTTTATTTCTAAATATATAATATTTATTCTATGTATACATATATGTATATATTGTAATATAAAAAGAAAAATATCATATTAACAACTGTGTTTAAATATAATTTGTACTGTAATTAACTCTTAATTACTCTAATTAATTAACTAATTACATGAGAGTAAGGGTTCATACACAATGAGAGGAATAAGATACGAGGAATTAAACATAAGAAATTAGTAATATGGAATTAAATTTCCATCAATTTACTTCCTTAACGTGAACGCATGTCGAAGCATGACTTTCCATTGGTCAAAATTTAATTCCTTATTACTAATTCCTTATATTTAATTCCTTGTAGTCATCTCATTGTGTATGAATCCTTAACAGCATGCAAGGGACTCGATCTGAAATCCGATCCTCGAACTTTCGGGCTCGGCGTGTTGTTATTTTATATACCATGAACGGCGCTGTGACGTCACAGCGCGCCTGCGGCGGCTCGAGGCGGCCAGTGGCGCGCCGGCGTATATACCATGTACGGCGCTGTGACGTCACAGGGTGCCTGCGGCGGCTCGAGGCGGTCAGCGGCGCGCCGGCGTATATACCATGTACGGCGCTGTGACGTCACAGCGCGCCTGCGGCGGCTCAAGTTGGTCGGCGGCGAGCGCGTAGGCACGCAACAAACATGTAAATAATTTTTACGATTCTACAAAAACTGTGAGACAAACATACGCTGAATTTTTACGACTTTAATGCAGCGTCTACAATGAGTAGTGTAAAGTCGTAGTTCTAAGGTCGTAAGCAAATTGACCAACCACAGTCAAGTTTTCTTATGTATTCTTTACTGTCATTGGTCTATTTGCTGTACAACTTTACACTACTCATTGTAGACGCTACATAAGGGTGACGTCCCATGGTACAGATTCTTCGCGTAAGCGTACCGCGTAACCAATCAGAAACGTTCCGCATTTTCTGTTACGCACATTCATTAAATCGCGTTAAGTTGTAGCGTATTACGCATTTTCTCATACATTTTATGTATAAGTGCTACGAAATTCTAAGCAGAGGTATGTATCATGTAATTTCGGAAGATTCTATTCAGAATTGTTTATAAGTTTCTTTCAAATTTCTATTATTTTCCAAAGGGCAATAATTTTGATAGAAATAATCTCAGAATACAATCCTGCTTTGTTATATATGGTCCAACAACACTAAGTAATTTTTCGTAAACTTCAATATTCATTCTAAAGTAATTTATAAATTTGTCATCATTATGAAAATATAATTCTTTTACAAGATTGTCGCTTGCTCCGTGCTGTTTACGATTTTCAGTCGAAAAAATTGGGTGAACCCAATATTTTCTATAAATTAAGAATAATTGTTCTTCCTTTTTCTTCTTTTGTAATAAAAATAAAGCAACCTTTTTTTTAATTTTATGTTTAATGCTGCTTGATTAACTTTTTTAAAAGTAGCATTTTTATAAATTTTTAACAACATAATAGTAAATGATCAGAATTCATTTTGGATATAACAAGTTATGATGTACGATATTCACAATACTAAAACTCTGTACTTTTTATTATATGTGTATCTTAATCTGAATGTGTGCGCTGTGTATGTACGCAAATTCAATTTCCTAATGAAGCCATGACTTACATAATACTTCCTTTTCCGGAAAAGAGTGGACGTGTGTGGACGTGTTCAACAGAGAAGAAGAATCTTATTTAGAATGTTTCTAAATAAGATTATCTTCATCAAGATGTGTCTTGAGAATTTTCTTAAATCCCGCCTTATTCTTCGACTATAAATGTAGAGAGCATCTTAAGATCCTACTTAAGGCGATCTTAAATATAAGAACGGACTATGAATACCGGCCTGAGAGAAGTAGAACTAGAAAAGAGTTCACTGAGAAATAAATTAAAAATATATGAAGCAAATGTATTTGATCCTGACAGTTTAGAAATCACTTCTCGAAATATACTCGAACAGGATTCCTTTATCTCCGAATTGCAAGAGAAGTTAAAAAAAGCAAGATTGTATAATAATTCAATTAAGAAGAAATTAAATGTACGTCAAGTGGAAGCGCAGAAAATAATTGAGGCACAGAGAAAGCTTATTGAAGATTTTGCAGTTGAAAGAAAAAAATTGAAAGAAAAGTCTAAGGCAATGGAATTGAATAATAATGTAATGAAGGATAGACTAAATAAACAGGAATTGCAATTGTAAAAGAACTATAATATGGAAAATGAGATTGAATATCTCACATTAAAAATAGAAGAGTCGGAGTCTACGATTTACGAGTTGAGAGAAAAGCTGGCCAATACTCAGCAATGTATTTCAGCAAGAGATGAATTAGATATACAAGAGAACCAACTATAGATGCGCAAGATGCAAATCCGATATGTGAAGGAAATGAACAGGCCAGCAGAGACGAAATAAATCATCTAAACAGTCGTATAAATGATTTGCAAAATATTATTCGGGATATACAGAACGAAAATACACAGTTGAAAGAACAGTTGGCAGCAAAATCAAAATCGGATAACGAACACAACCTCTGTAACGATGATTTGTCGAAGACTACAGATGATTTTTCAATTTTTTGCAAACAAGTAGGACGTCTTTGCTCAGATGATCAGATGACAAGACAGTCCAATGTCAACGAAGAGCAGATTAAGTATAAAGAGATCAATGCATTGATTGCATGGAATACGGAATTGATATCCAATATCACAGACCTAACGAAAGAACTCGATTTGTTAAAGAAGTCGCTTCTGTATGAACATTGTTGCAAGTACAAGGATAAATTAACGGATCTTACGAAGAAACATGAAGATTTAATAACTGGATTTAATAAATGGAATGAACTGTCTAACAACGAACAATGAACAACTAAATGGAATCAAAATTCCAAAAGTCCATCAATGCGATGGCTGTACACACCTTAGGTGCAATTCGATAACTTCTTCGTATCCTTCTGACATATTGCACAGATGATTTCTTTGACTGCTTTCCTTCCCAGTTTGTTTTCCTCGGCAAACTGGGGATCCCCAACTGAGCAGACAGCCGCGACGTCCACGCATGCCTTTTTTTCCTTTGGGTGTCCAGTAGTCGCTGGTCAAAACTTCTTGCCAATATTTTATCCTTTGGTTCAGCTCCGTGAAACAATTTTTCGATTCTTTAGAACAATTGTCAAATCTCTGCCAGATAGTTACTTTAAAGTTGCTCAACTCTTCATTCATTGCTTTTAGTGACTTTAACATTTCCTTGTATTCTTGCTCCAAAAGAACGTTGCGATTGTTAAGTGCTTTTATCTCTCTCTTTAGTAAATCGAACTTGTGCTCTAAAACATCATAACTTCGACGTAAATCTTTTTCTATTTGTTCCTTCATCGCTTTTTAGACTTTCTACTTCGATTTCAAGAGACAGCTTTGCATTTTTAATCTCTTTATATTTTACAGTATATTCCTGCAGTTTTTTCGTCAAATCTTGTACCTCGTTTTCAAGGATATCGATTGTCTCCCGAGCAGCATCATCTAATAGCAATTTATCAATTGTATCATTCATACCGTTACATAATGTCGACAGATCTATGGTATTGTTGCAAGAATTAACCTTTCGTGCGTTATCTAAGTCTTCCATGGTTGCTTTTAATTGACTGGATATTTTCGAGTTTTCTTCGGTTAAAACTTCTATATCCATTTCCCGTTCCATCAGCTCGAGTCTCAACGTAATATTCTCCATTATCAATTGTTTTGCATCGTTATCAATGCTCTTTTTATTCTCCAGTGACAATTCCGGTTTACTTTTTAGAATATCACACTCTTGTCTTAATCCTTTGTTCTCCTCGATTTTGTCCATCAAATCATTAGACAGTTCATTCCATTTATTAAATCCAGTTATTAAATCTTCATGTTTCTTCGTAAGATCCGTTAATTTATCCTTGTACTTGCAACAATGTTCATACAGAAGCGACTTCTTTAACAAATCGAGTTCTTTCGTTAGGTCTGTGATATTGGATATCAATTCCGTGCATATTCCATGCAATCAATGCATTGATTTCTTCTTTATACTTAATCTGCTCTCCGTTGACATTGGACTGTCTTGTCATCTGATCATCTGAGCAAAGACGTCCTACTTGTTTGCAAAGAATTGAGAAATCATCTGTAGTCTTCGACAAATCATCGTTACAAAGGTTTTGTTCGTTATCCGATTTTGATTTTGCTGCCAACTGTTCTTTCAGCTGTGTATTTTCGTTCTGTATATCCCGAATAATATTTTGCAAATCATTTATACGACTGTTTAGATGATTTATTTCGTCTCTGCTGGCCTGTTCATTTCCTTCACATATCGGATTTGCATCTTGCGCATCTATAGTTGGTTCTCTTGTATATCTAATTCATCTCTTGCTGAAATACATTGCTGAGTATTGGCCAGCTTTTCTCTCAACTCGTAAATCGTAGACTCCGACTCTTCTATTTTTAATGAGATATTCAATCTCATTTTCCATATTATAGTTCTTTTGCAATTGCAATTCCTGTTTATTTAGTCTATCCTTCATTACATTATTATTCAATTCCATTGCCTTAGACTTTTCTTCCAATTTTTTTCTTTCAACTGCAAAATCTTCAATAAGCTTTCTCTGTGCCTCAATCATTTTCTGCGCTTCCACTTGACGTACATTTAATTTCTTCTTAATTGAATTATTATACAATCTTGCTTTTTTTAACTTCTCTTGCAATTCGGAGATAAAGGAATCCTGTTCGAGTATATTTCGAGAAGTGATTTCTAAACTGTCAGGATCAAATACATTTGCTTCATATATTTTTAATTTATTTCTCAGTGAACTCTTTTCTAGTTCTACTTCTCTCAGTTTGGGAATACGAATTCGGGAATTAGTAAAATACACATGTGAAAATCTGGAAAAAGACAATAAATAATGGTTAGAGAAGGAGAAAAGAATATGCAGTTAAAGTGCAGTTGAATTGAATAAAATTATTATTATATCATTTACCTTTCACTTTGAACAGCAACATCAATTCTTTCATGTTTACTGTTTGGAAGTGCAACTCTTTGGACCGCTGTAAGAATAATGCATTGTAGCTTTAATTTATACATATATACTTCAATTAAATAAAATTAAAATATTTAACTTGTAAAAAGTTAACATACTTGTTTCATTCATCTCAACTATTTATCAAAAATAACTGTAAAGTCACGATCGATTGTCGATTACAAACTGGGACAAAGGCGATTCCTCCGACTTACCATGATCGTCCTCCACATCGTCGGTCCAATTGGATGATTTCAGGGCTATACTTGGGGTCGATCCATTTCCGTCGGGCAGAAATGACGACAAATCGACGGTCACTCCCTTCTTCTTGTCCTTCTCACCTGCAAAAATACACTCAGACATGTTGTAAGAGGAACGTCGTGTCGCGTCCAGTAACGCGAAGCGCGCCTAGCAACTCGTGCAATATCGAAAGCATGCGATGACCACGTCGCGCGGAGTTTGGTTAGGTGCGAACGTGCGGGGGCGAGAACGGCGGCGCGGGCGACGCTCCGAGTTACCTCGAAAAAATCGCTCTCCACCGGGACTTACCGTCGCGGCGAACGAAAACGTACCTGGTGCGGACATGGTAACGGCTGAGAAGTCCATGAAATTACGTGCCAGGCCGTGTCTACGTGCACCACACGACCACCCTCACAGAATCCTTCTTCTTTCTTCTTCTTCCTTTTGGAAGGAAGGATATTAATACTCTTAAACTAAAGTGGTGATTGCGTCAGCAATCCTCACAAAATATTTCCTGGGATGAAACACGCTCCCAAACATGTTCACCACCAGTTCGCGAATGTTCGCGAATCCCTCACAGAAGTACAGAACCCGTGTAAGCAGGAACTACGTTAGCACGAGATTGCACGTGCTTTTTTTTTTTTTTGGTTATTTATTGTGCCTCAGCCTGACCAGTGTCGTACTTCTTGGCTATTTGGCACACTTCGCTATTTCCTTTCCTCTTCTGTCTTCCTTTTCTCTTCTGCCTTCCTGCTTCCCCCTTTCTCTATTGCTTTCTAGATGATCTATATCATAGGGATATGCTGTTCCCAGTGTTTCCAACTTTCTGTACATAAAGTTCCTCTCATCGTCGTACAGTCTGCATTGTAGCGCCACATGCGACACATCCTGCGTCTCTACTCCGCATTCACATCTTGGGGAGTCTATGGCCTAGTTTACATCGTGCATTTGATACGCGTATCAGGTACTATATTTGTACCAAATTCGTACTAAATATTTAGTACACACGATGTAAACACTGCCGAATCAATTTGGTACGAGCGTATTAAATAGGAGTATCGTACTAAACTGATACGCGTACCAAATGATACAAATGACGATGTAAACGCATGAAACTCAGTTTGAAGAGAATTTAGTATTGAGCATAACCTCAATGCTAAAAACCGGTTGTGACTTGTAGCTCTGTAATTACGTAAAAATGTCTTGTAAAAAAGGATTGAATTGGGGAGAGGAAGAAACCCGAACATTTTTAGAGTTATGTACTGACAGACAAATAATTTTATTAATGGACGGAAAAAAACATAAGCATGTAGATATTTTTAACTTATTAGTAGAAGATATGGAAAAAAAAGGTTTTTCTAAAACGGCCCAACAGATGAAATTGAAGTTAAAAAATTTAAAACTAGCTTATTATAAATGTAAACGTGAAAATAATGTTAGTGGTGCAGCAAAAAAACCTGTCCATTTTATGAACAATTAGACATTTTGTATAGTACTCGGCCAAATATGCAAATTCTTAACGATTCTTCAGGAATCGACACTGCTAATGTTCAAAATGAATCATGTAAGTATCATAATTAATTTACATAAATAAAATTAGCTAATTTATTTTAAATGTTTTAAATTCTTGTATTTTTGATCTTTGAATTTGTACTCAAAGCCTAGAAAACAGTCTGGAATCCTGAGTGTATGATACAAAGAATATCTTTTTCTGTTTCAAAATCTGTAGTAAAAACTAATAAATAAAAGAAAGTAAAACATAAAACTTAGTTAACGTAGTATAACATCCACTCAGAATCCTAGTCCTGAAACGTTCGATAGTGTACATAATCATTATTAAAATAAAGAAATAAGTAATATATAAATCACGTTTTATAGTAATATATATTAATACTTACATAATATAACATCTCGTTTAATAGATAAAAGAAGGAAGTATCATTGGGTCAAGCCAAATAAATAAATCAATGGCGTCAACATCCACATCTATCAATAGACCAATGGTGTCAACATTCACATCTTCTACCATTACTGAGGAGAACAACAACGACAATTCAAAGGCATGAAAATTTTTTGAAACATACTGAGCAATACAAAAAAAACAAGTATATATAAGTAGATATATTGTATAAACAAGAAAGTGTTATAAGTAGATATATGAACAAAAAAGTATTATAAAACATGTTAAGTTTAAAATTTTAATGTACTGAAACCAAAAAATATACATATAAGTATATATAATTATAAGTAGGCATAAGATAACTATAAGTAAGAATATAAGTATGTATATTATAAGATGAACCAAAGTGTTATAAAATTTATTTAGTTTAAAATTTAATAACTAATGTACTGAAATCAAAGTATTATAAATATTAAGTTTAGTAGAAGACATTTAGATACACTAAGATAAAATGTTATTAAAATATAAACCTGTTCAAATACATAAAAATATTAAATAATATAAAAAATGTTACATAAATAAATAGAAGTATTTATTAATATTTACATTTATTATATATACATATACACATATTTATTAACACACATTAGCTTAAGTAGAACTTCAAGAGACAAAGTAATTCCGTTTTATAATACATCAAAGAAAATTGTTTATCTTAATAGTGTTTTTCGAAGAGGAAAGTTTGCAGCTAAGTAATCTTTTAGACATTCTCGTATAATAGTAGAATGTATATTGTCTCGTTCACAATTTATTCGTTGTCTTGGTTGTACAAATACTTCATCTAATTCAATAACCGGTTGCAACCACTCTTCAAGAAATCTGTCTTTATTATCTTCACAAAAATTATACAGCACACAACATGCAACTATAACTTGAGGTACAAATTTATAGTTACAATCCATTTTTTTCTGTAACATTCTCCATCTAGCTTTCAGTCTTCCAAATGCCATTTCCACTGAAACCCTTGCGGAATTGAGGTAGACATTAAATGATTCTTCTTCAGGTGAAACTGAACCAGAATAACTCTTAATTAACCATGGCAGAAGTGGATAGGCTGGATCTCCAACTATCATGAAAGGTATTCCTTGTCCGTTTACATGTTTTTCCATCTATAACAAAATGAAAGTTTAAAAAAAATTAATCAGTCTCATATATCAACATATATTTATATGTATACAAACATATAAAATTAATAACAAATATGACAAATAGTTTACAGTTATTTAAATTGAATTATATATTATTATCTACAATTTATCAGTTCAAAAATGTACAGATAAGAAAAAAAATTTATATCGATATGAGTAGACTTGTCAAAATAGGCACTAAGTGAAATAATCAGTCAAAATTCATTTCAAAGTCGATTCTACTGGCAAGAATCAAATACATAATTTATAAATAACAAAAATAAAAACCTGTGGTATTATTTCTTGTGAGTGTTTGTATAAGGTACTATCTTTGAAAACTGCAGCATCATGAACACTACCAGGGTGCTTGGCAAAGACATTACGAAACCTGTAAATAATATTGTAAATGTAAATAGACAGTTATTTGTATATATTTTCAGAATAGACATTTTCTTATTAATATGTATATTTATATCATATCTTTCAATTACCTTCCATTATGTTCAATTATTGCTTGAACATTATAAGATGCCCATCCTTTTCTATTGACAAAATCTCTATAACCTTCTTCTGGTACTGTAATAGGTATATGTGTTCCATCGATGCAACCAAGTATTTGAGGGATATGAGATATGTTTTCAAATTGCATTGCAATACATTTAGCTTCATCTTGATTTGGCATATTAATATAAGCGGGAGCTAAAACTTCATTAATTGCTTTCACAACTCTATAAAGGTATTTTTTCACTGTTGACTTATGTACTCCGAATACATTTCCAACTACTCTGTATTCAGAACAACTAGCAACTTTATACAAAGCTATAGCAAGTTGTTTTTTTACAGATATAGGCTCCCTAGCTTTCAAAAGTTGCATTTTTGGTTTTAATGCATCTTCAAGTAAATCACACAATCTTAAAAAATTCATTTTTGACATTCGAAAACTTTCGAGCCATTCCGAATCAGTATAATGATTTAATACAATAGAGTCCCAAAATTCGTAACTTCTTTTTTTCATCCATACTCTTCTGTATTGTATGCCTGTCGTAATTAGTTGAGGAGGTATCGGATTGTTTATTATTACTTTCCACATAAAAATTAAGTTAAATTTTTGTTCCAAACATAACCTTAGTAGACGTTGTAATAAGGCTCGCCGTTTTGCTCTTATTATTAGCATCATGCGTCTTCTTCGAGTATATTGTACATTTTGAAACATAAAAAACCTGGCCATACACTTTGACACACTATTATTATTCATATTTTCTCGTTTTTATTCAACTAAATACTACATCACTTACGAAATAAACTTAATTTGTAATTCTTAATACCACCAGTAGGAGGCAATCAACATGAATTAAATTCGTATTATTTTTTTCCCTTAGTACATGCTCAGTATATTCGATGTAAACGCGCCCGTACTAAAGCTTTAATGCGCACCAAATTTAATACGCGTACCAACGTTTCGACGATGTAAACTAGGTCTATGTATCCCTTCCTACTCAATGATTCGTTTAGGTTGTAGTGATTTGATCTTAACCTGTTTATTAGATTTATAAAACCTCTATCTTCGTTTATTCTTTTAAACCATGGTTCTCTCTTGTTTTTGTCGTAGTATTTAGTAAAATATTTAACTCCTTTATATTGACCCTCCGACTCTATTCTGCTTGTAGTCTTTCTCTTCATTTCCTCTTTGTTTATCACCATCCAGTCTCTGTATGGTACCTTGATTCTTCCATCCTTCTCTTCCTCTGTTGCTTCCTTGGCCAGTCCATCAGCCAGTTCATTGCCCTCTATCCCGCTGTGTCCCGGAATCCACCCTATAGCTACCCTATTTCTTTTTTTAAAACCCTCTTTTACTCCCCTCCCTTCGTATCTATCTATTCTTTCTCTGATAACATTTATATATTCATGTTTCCTCAGATTCATATTATTGTTTGCTATATCCTTACACGCGCTCTGGTTATCACTAAGAATTAGTACGTCGTTATTCCACCCTGTTTCTTCTACGTATCCTATCGCCTTTTCTATAGCCAACAGTTCTGCAGTGTATATCGAGCATCTATTATCGATCGATATGTTACATGCTGTTTCCTCACCTTCTATCACTATTCCTACTCCCGTGCTTATCTTATTGTCTTGCTTTGACCCGTCTGTATAAATTACCCTGTAATCATCTCTCAGTTGGAATTTCTCTTTGAATTTATTTAATAACTCTTCACTCCCCATTTTACTATTCTCCTGCTTCTCTTTACCTACTTTAACATCTGTTTGAATTTCTCTTGTATTTACCCAGTAATCATTGCTAAAAATTCCTGGCTTCTCTTTTTTCTCTACATTCTCCATATTTAGGCTGGCTGATCTCCATGAATCTAATAGCATAAACAATGACCTCCTATTTTGACTCCTGTTTGCACGTGCGACGCGTCTGTAAAAATGCCCGCAACGGCCGCGCCATCTGTCATCAAGTCAACATTTTAATAAAAGGATCTACCTTTAAACTAACGATACCCAATAGAAGAGTTTGTTTTATATCAAACAAATTCTCCTATTTGACGACACGGTATCTTTCGTTTCGGTCACGTGATCTCTTTTGACGCTGAAATCCAGCGCCATAAGCGGGGAGCACAGACTTTTGCATAAAGGTGCTTTTTCACGTGCTGCAAATCGAACTTATGATCTGACTCGATCCGACTCGGAATTGGGTCGAGTCGGTAAATCGAAAACGCTATTAACCGTCGGTTGGTCCAACCGTAGTTGGTGAAATTGGCCCTCAGAATCACTACTTCGCCTCTCGCAGTTGCGACTCTCGCTGACACTCCCTCCAGTTATTTTATTTCGCCATGGCGAGGTTTTGGTGTCTACAAAGCTACCTAACTTCAGACCTGACGCCGAGTGCGGGCGAAGCGTTTTTGTACACACGCAATCGTGTGGTGTCGTCTGTTTGTTTCTCCGAACTGGAGTAACAATAATAACTGAACTAATAACTGAAATAAAATCATTCGCGCTCGAAATGGCGGAGGAAGTGCTGAGGGAGCTGGAAGCCGCGGCGCAAATCATTTTGGTAAGTTGTACCGTCGAATTTTCTCATGGCACACAATTGGATCTGATTGGATCGTCGCACAAGCTCTGACAATGAACCTGAGCACGACCGGTGAAACAGACCGCTCGCAGATTACTGTGAGATTTAGTACACGTAAAGCCAAAATTTATTTAGCAGCCCTTTTGGCGGACTATTTTTTTTAAATTCGCAAAATCTCGTTTTGGGGTTAAGATCCCCCATGTCACGACCTATTTAAGATATTCCTCAAAGTCCATGCGGACACTCGTGTGCGCACTCATGCATCGAGCGAAAAATTGATTCGAGGAATTCTTAATGTGAGACGAACGGATTCCCATGAACGCACATGTCATATATGGCCAAAACAAAACAAAACCGTTTCGAGTATTGTATTGGAGTACTCCACATGTGTACTTCACATGTTATGTAATTTTTTGTGTTTATTGCTTTCATTGTTTTTTTTGCTAATTTATAATTAAAGATTGATAATCTGTAATATAGCTTTTAGATAAAGATAAACGCAAAAGTTTTTATTTGTGAAACTGTTTGTGCCACATTTGATTAGTAAAAGAGTTTCATTCTATGAGTATAATAGATTTTTAAGGCTGAAATGTATTTTACATCTTACGTGAATAACATAGGGTTGATAATCAATTTGGTTGTTTATATTTAAACATCTTGGATCTTTGTACTATTGATGAAAAATATTGATTTTTTTACATGAATACAAATTAATACCAGACCTAAGATTTGCCAGATGAAAAATAAAGAAAATATATCCTTCATTTATATTTGTCCTGAGTTGTTTCTACATGTTTGAAAATATAGAATCTTGATAAATGATTCTGTATTTGTCTTACTTTCAGGCGCCCCCGAATCTGATCTCATCGGAGCAACGTCAGTCTGCGGAAGCTGTGTTCTTAAATTTCCGTAAAACAAAGTCACCGTATCAGCTGTGTCAACAAATTTTAGAATTAAGCTCTGTGGATTATATACTGTTCGAAACGGCTGGTTTGATAAAGACAGCTTTGATACAAGAGTGGTCCACTCTGGAAGAATCTAATATCTCTTCGTTAAGACAATATTTGTTGCAATATGCTATAAGCAAACCTACGTTAGCGCCATATGTCAGAACAAGGATACTCCAAGTTTTTGCTGTAATAGTTAAGAGAGGCAGCGTAGACGACTGTGGAGCAGAGAGAACTCGAATAATAAATGAAATAGAAAATTTAATTAAGAGTGGGAACTTACCAAATGTAAGTATACATTGAAGTATATACATTGATATAAGTATATTGATTTTTCGTATAGCACATAAAAGAGAAGAGAAAAGAGAAAGAAAAATTCTTCCTTTACTTGCAGCAAATTTTGGGATGCAATATTTTATCTGCGATATTGCAAGAATACGCAACAACTACTAAATCTTCCGATATCGGTCTGACATGGGAAGTACATTTTAAGCAAAAGAAACATTTTGAGCTAAGCCATATGAAGAGAATTTTCAAATTTTGTATCGAGGTATTAGGTGAAGTAATCAAGGATTTTGATGAAGCGACATTGTCTCTCGTGAAGTCCTTACTTTCCATCGTGGAAAGTATACTCGTTTGGGGATTTATTGATGCAAATTATATCCTTTTTTTAACACATTTGAGATCAGTGTATCTATTGATGCAAAAATATATGTTAATTGAAAGATAGACTAAAGAAGGAAATTGGACGCATTTTGCAGCTTATATTCAATTCATATTTGACACATTATTAAATGCATAGAGATATATTAATAAAGATATATTAATTTGATTACTAAATGCAGGGTACGATTGAAGATAGATACGGATATAACAAATAGATATTTATGTAGAGTTTTTACAGTTGTTTATATATACCTTAATTCCAGTGCACTTCCTAGAAGATTATTTTTAAGGAGTATGTGTGAAGTTTATGAATCTGGGAATAACCCACCACTGAGATTAAACACACAATGGGAAGACGTGATACTAGATCCAGCAGTATTAGATCTATTTTTTACATTATATTGGAAAGTACGCAGCAATCCACAGCTAGCTCACCATGCTATGAATTGTCTGATACAACTGGCTAGCTTACATGGTAGAATCGTGAGTGTGGAAGAAGTAAAAGTGCAGTACTTGACAAATTACATGCAAAGATTCCTGAAGCTTGTGTTAAGTATTGAAATTGGCGATCAAGAAGCGAATGGAATTACCAACATTATAAGAAAGATTAATTATTTCTTTCAAAGCTCATTGAACAGTCTTCCCGAGGACTTGTACAAGCCATTTATGGAACAAATAACAAGATTAACATGCTTATTTATAGAATGTGCTGCACAAGAAGAATCGGTAATTATTATTGCATCTATTTCGTTCGAATTTGTCTCTGAATTTCAACTCCAAAGATCGCTTTCAAAATTTAATCATAATGTCTTTAAGATACCATTTATGAACCTATTACTTCTGAATATTAATAATATGGATATTAGGACAGGAAAGTTTAATATTTTATAATCTCTCTTCACAGATACGCACTGATGATTGCTTATACATGGAAGCTATGGAGCATATGTTTGAAGTATGGTCATGTATGTTGTATTCAGCGTTCGTATTTCCACCAGGCTTTTGTAAGGAAAGCTCTATTCAGATATTTAATATATATCTTCGATGTCACTTATCATCTCCAGAGGGTGTGAGAAATGCTGGTGGGAAAAGTCTCAGTGAGGAAGTAGCAGATGTGGAAGACGATGACAAAGTTAAATATAAAGAGCAATTACAAATAATTGGTAAGTAGTATTACGATCGATCTTATCAGAATGTATTTTATTACGAATTGATAGTGTTAACAATTAGCAAATGTTTGATATAAATTCTAGGAAATTTTGGTAGACAAGTACCAGAACATTCTTTACCTTTATTAGCGCAATTACTTGAAGACCGAATACACAAATTGCGCGATAATCTGAACATATTGGTCGAACAAAATGAATCTTCGTCTCGACCTGCCTCTATGGACGAGTTGTACGAGGATTTGCATTGGCTCATTTTAATAACAGGACACGTTCTTTGCATGGAATCGGAGGGTGAAACCGCATTAATACCTTTGGAAATTACGCGATGCAGTATGGAACAAGTTTGTATTGTAAAAATTTACTGCGACGTAAAATTACATTTTTACGTTTCTGTGTGTAGGTAAAGATATTAAATCTCTTTTGTGTGTATTTTTCAGTCCCGAGAGGGGAATGTTGATGTAAACCGTACATTGGAGTTTTTAGTGTCTTCACAAAATGTTCAGTCGGATATAAGCAGTCCCACAGACTCGATTGATAGAGTTATTCGATTGATTACAAGCGTTTTCCGCTTGTGCACCATTGAGAAGACTGCTATATCGATACATTTAGAGAATATACTTAGTCCTGAATTGAGCAACACAATAATATGGTTTTTACACAGATGGTCGGAGATCTATCTTTTGCCAACTGAGGACTTTTACTCCGAATTAAGTACCACGCTTTTGCATGCCTTTGGCGAGGATAGTCCCGGCGCATGGTGGTCAATGAATTTTCTTCTGGATAAAGTAATTTGCAACATTAACGCTTTCAAAAGCGAGCCGGCACTAATAGACGAAACTATAAAATTACTAATATCCCTTGTTAATTCGCGAACAAGGTAAATATATTCAAAATTTTTCTGCAACAGTTATATTAATAATTTGTTTAGGGACAACGATATTTTTTCCGTATAAATTAATGATTAACAAATTAAGTTTTGAATAGAACTTGACTAGAATGGAAAATCTTCCAGATGGAATCCACGGATTATGGATTTCGCTAAGATTTTTACTGGATGATATTTTGTGAAAAAGATATGGGGCATTTGTTTTCTGGTAGGTGGTTATATATATTCGCTTATGTGGCAAAAATTGATTATAAATTCTAATTACATGAAAACGATAAATTTATTAAACTTGACATATTTTATATATTTAATGGGAGTTCAAACATTAAAATTCAAAAGTAAAAAAAAATATAAGGTGGCTCAAAAGATTTGTACTTATTAAATTTTAATAGATTGAATTTTCTTTTAGCATAAAATTGAATTGAGCCTGCACCTTTCTTACAATGTTACATTATCTATATTGAATATTTTAATAATTCTCAAATTTTAATTTTTTCTCTTAAAGTTTATGCTTTTTATTTATGATCAATTAAAAAATAAAACTAATTTTTATCCGCATAAATAAAATTAAATTTTATTAAAGCTTTTAAATATTTAATATAATCGCGTCATTCGAGTTTAATTTGTGACGATAAAACAGCGCTTTCTAAATTTAATCAATGATATGTTATTTTCATGAAATGTACAAATTTTATGAATACTTCGTATCGCATACTTAAAAAAAAATTTATATCCGAGAATATATTTTTTTATATATTATATTAATCTGTTTAGGTATCAAAGGTTTTCTTTAATTAGATTATGTATTCCGTGCTTTTCAGCTTTAAAAAGGGTTTTCATAATCTATCTCGCTTTTCATTTCAACATTAAATCTTTTTTCTAATTCTCTAATCCTTATGTCTTTATTTTCAAAATCATTCATTTTGTTTCCAACGTGCCACTCTCTCTATTTTAATTTGATATACAATTCAGAAAAATAAATATTCGTGCCCTAGACAAATTATCGTGTATTTAATAAATGTATTACGTTTACGATTGCTTTAACAAAGTAAATGGTCTTTACGATCTTATAATTCGCGATTCTTATTCCTTTGGGATTTAATTATGTTCATACAAAGTACTATGTATTACTTAAATACAGTAAAAAGATATAAAGGCATTTATTGCATATCATACGAAATTTAACGCGTTAAAGTAATCGTTATGAGAACATTTTTATTGAAATGATTTAAGATTTAAATATATTAATTTTTCAGAGCCTCCTGCTTGTCGAAGTCTGAGCAGTTCACTTGTATTATTGAATTGGCTATGAAGGAGCAGTATAATTTCCCGCAGATTATCAAAAGAGGTTTAATGCGTGCGGTGGTTCATGCTGGTAGCGTAGTACAAAATACTGAGGAGTATTATTGGTCACGAACGCTGGAATCCTTGCAGAATCGATTCGCACAATTAATTTCTAGTGATAATTTCTTATCATCCTATCATGAAGCACGGATTAAAGTTCAAATCATAGATATATTAGAATCCTGTATAGGTAATACATTAAATATTTATTTAAACTTTTACGATCGACAATGCGTATATTTTGTCTAATATAAAACTTCGTGTAATACATAAAATTTGTTAACACAAAACTTTATGTGCATAATTATTTTATTTAAATAGGTGTGGTGCAAGGTGCTGAGAGTCCAATAGTAACACCCGTGTATCAACATACTTTTCCTATATTAGCCGAACTTCCAAAAATATTATCCTTGTACCATAATTATCAAGATATAGTACAGCTGATATTAGAGCTATTCAATGAATATACAAAAATTCTATTTTTCTTATTAGAGGTAAGTTGTTATTCGTTGTATAAGCTATCGTAGTTATTTCTGGCATTTTGATAATAATCTTAATCCCAATATATTATTTTGTTGCATTATTTTAGGCCGATAGTATGCGTGTGTATGAAACTTGTATGCAAGTGATGCAAACGTATGCTCGCTGTAACAGTCATCGGTTTACTATAGATTCGACTGCGGAGGAGGACAGTTATCAGGATATTCTGTTACTCATGCGATTATTAACTAATTTATTAATTAAAGACATATTTAATTTAAATCACGAGGGAAATCAGCCAACCAGTCAACTTGCATCTGCAGCATCAACCGCCGAACCTATTCCTCCATCTACTGATGTTTTCTTATACGGCTTAAATATAATTATGCCTATGATGACAATGAATTTATTAAAATTTCCATCGCTTTGCTTGCAGTAAGTAAATGTTTAAACAATTTAACATAATAGAAAAGAGATATACATTTGATTTTAACAATGTATTAAATTAAATTATTGAAATTAATTACAGCAAAATAAGTTGTATGTGCATATAATTTGAAATTTTTGCTAATGATAAATATATTTGAAGAATTTTTGAGTTAATTCACATGTTATAACATTTCTGTCCTTAGTATATTTGCATATTTTTAAATATTAACTTTTTTAGGTATTTCAAAATGATAGCATTTGTATGCGATCTATGTCCTGAGAAAGTTTGCGGCCTATCTCTTAAACTGTTGCAGCAGCTTTTAGCGTCAGTAGAATTAGGTTTATATTCATTTGGCAATGAAGTAGCTAGTCTTTGCTGTGATATAATCCAAGTCTTGACAAAGCACATTCAGAGAGAAGTTACACAAGGACAACCGCGCAAAGACATAATGGCACCCTTTTTGAACGTAAGTTTATAAGATTGTACAATTGAAAACCCGCCTGTTAGGATACAATAAAAATAAATTTTCAAATATTGAATTTTTCCTTTCAGTTGCTAATAAGTCTAATTTTGTCACATCAAATGGATTCAGATCTGATCTCGAATGCCAGTACACCTCTTTACCATCTTATATATTGCTATCAAGAACAATATCAGCAACTTATACAAAATATTATAGCTACTCAAACAGATCCCCAAGTAGCACAAAAGTTAGCGAATGCGTTCACTGCGCTTACTGCGGATGTGAACTTCAATGTAGATTTAAATAACCGTCCTCAAAGATTGAAGTTCAAAGATAATTTCGATAAATTTGTCGTAAATGTACAAGGTTTCTTAATGGTTAAGTAAAATAGAAATTAAAATGTAAACAAACAAAAATAAAAGATATGTTCATGAATTTAAATATTGTTAGAACTCGTTTAAATTTATTGTTATCATTTTGTGAATGTGAATTGTGAGATTTTGAAAAATTGAATTGCATCTTCATTATAGTTCAATTGTACAATTAATTTTATACTTAGATATTTTTAACAATTAACACTTTGATTTTTTTAGCGAATTAAATTAATGATGTATATGTAGAAAAATTGAATTAGTTCAATTTCTTGTTTTAATCAGATCATCCACTTCCCATTCTATCAATCCTATTCCACATACGTGGCATATTGTTTCATCAGCAAATCCTATGTAAAAGAAACCAGCATCTGTTAGTTAATGAAAAATAATATACATATACATATAATATAGATATATTTTCATTTTTAGTATGACTATCGTTAAATATTTCGTTAAAAATATGTAATATGTCAAAAAACCTTTCAAAAGAAAATTTACAAAATATTACGTAATGTTTTCATAAAACGGTGATCTTGTCTGCTATCTCTACAACAAGATAAACAATATTTTTGTAATTTTTCAGTTTATTCATTATTTGTACATATTTTATTATCTGTTGTGTGTACAACTGTACAAGATTATGTTTGCTTGAAATATAATTTAAAATTTTACACATTAAACGTATTGTACATAAAATATAAAGTTATAAAATAACTTTTAAAAAATATCTTACATGAATCGTAGTGCTAATACCAGTATCTACACTTTTTTCGCGAATTCGTATATAGAATGCATCACTGACATATCATCTCGTTCTACTAACCATTGCTTAAGAAGACGTTCAATCCTTTTGGCGTCAATCTGCAATAGTGCTAATAATAAGAGAAATGGAAAAAAAAGCAACGGAGAAAACCTTTTATATATGTTTGTACAGTATAATTTTCGTAAAAAAAACGATAAATATTTAATAAGTACCTTATCTGCATCGATATCGGTAACTTTCAAACCTTTGATCAGATCAGTAATATTTACAATCCATATCTGTTCGCAAATTGTAGCAATCCACAAATTGGGTGTCAATCGACCTATTATATGCTCATTATCAATACTTAATCTGTAAATAAATTTATAGAGCACATTAGTACATAAAATATATGATAAGCTATCTCCTGTCATCGTTTATGGTTCAACCTTGTGATTATATCAGTTCTGTCAATGATCCAAGGTACTATCGTCCTCATATTTAATTTTTCTCTCTTCTCATTTTTGATATTTTTCATCTTTTCAAATAGCTGTAAGAGTCTGTTATTTTTCTCCGATCCCACTTTATTTACACGTACTATTTCCTCAGCTTTTTTCTGCTTTTGATGGTCTTCTTCTTCTTCCCGTGTGATATCACGGTAATAACCACGCTCTTCAAATGACAATTGCTTCCAGAAATCAGTAATCTTTTTTGCAGTTTGAGCTGCTGTTAACGTAGAATTTTCCTTTGCAACTAAATGCAAAATAGGTACTAATATTGTAATTTTTAATGTTTTATAATTTATAGATTTTATATTTTATTATATGTATTCTTATACACTTATAACTTTTATATAAACAAATAAAGAATTTGAGTAATGATACATACACAATGAGACATACCTTGTAATCTAACATGTTTTAGAAATTTAAGCTCTTTATGATCAACGTATGTTCTATCTGATTCTAGTATTTCATCAGTCTTATTATTTAAGTTATCATCTGATTTTCTCCCAATGGCAATATCCGATTTTATATCTGTACCACCCTGTCGTATTTGACAATAGTATTAATCGTATCATAATTCTGATGAAATTAAATTTAAAAAAATTTATACATGTTCTAAAATCATTAGAATTTCACCTTAAGTCCATTTACATGTCCCTTGCTCCAGGCTTCTAATGTAACTTCCTTTTTTTCTTGGATCTCTACTTGATCGTCGTTTTTATTTATGGAAATATTACAATTATCAATTTTTTCTATGAACTCAAAATCCTCACCGAGATCTACTACAGGTAATTGACTTAAAGTTAGATTTTCTTCTGCTCTGTAATTCATATTATAAATATTTATATAAATTATCCGTAGTTCTTGAATTGCAATTGAAACATTGATATACTTATGAATACATGTGAATATTGATATTGATATACATATGAATATATATGAAAAATCAAGAACATTTCAAAATTCATGTATCACATACTATATACTAACTCTTTATCATTAGTGATAGGACAGGAATCGTTTGAATCAGAATCACTCAAATTCGGTGGTTGTATGTAAGTTGTTAAAGCTAATGCATCTTCGTAATGCTTTTTATTAACAATTTGATTATCATTATGTTGTTCATCTTGAGATTTTTCATATTCATTTCCGTTATTAAGTATTGGGTTCTCTTTAAGAATATCTTCTTGAATTATTCTCTCTCCAGTACTTTTCGTTTGTATTTTTCGTTTTTTATATACAGGCCATTCTTTGTCAGCCACATTTTCATTGAAATTAGGTGTATAATCTTCATAACAGACAGATGTGTTAGACATATCATTAGACACATTTTGTTCAGTGACTTCCGCAGCTTTAAGTCCGTAAAATTTCCTTATGCATTTATCTACAGCATTAAGGACTTTATTCTACAATGTTAATAATACAATTTGTAACATTTACATATGTATTTTCTATTTTACATTTCTTAAAATTTTGAAATAGACTAATTTGATATGTTTTATATAGTAATTTACATAACTATTTACTTTATAAAATTCTTTATTAAATATTAAATGTTGTATTATTTAAATTTCTAATCTTACCTGATCTTTGAAAAGAAGTGCATCTTTATTTGGTTCTAGATTGACATCAATATCCATTGGCCTTAAAGTAAGGTACACAAGAAATACCACTTTCTTTCTACATGACTCTTGTTCAAAATGTTCTAATATCAGACTATTTACTAGCTATATATATATTTAAAAAAATATACATACTTTTATTATAATTTTATAAAAACTATATTAATTATATTTATTTATAATAAGATTTGTAAAAGAAAAATTCAGTTTTTACTTATAAATTTAATAATATCCATATATACAAAACATACCTTTTTAAGATCCTTGTGCTTAATAGGCCTATTATTTACAAAAATGTAGTGTAAATCGGGATGAAAAATTTCTGTTAAATCCTGTACCCTTTTTGAAGGTAACATTAATTGTAGAGTAAGCTGAAAAGATAAATTATAGAAAAGTTGTTAACTGTTAATATCTCTCTTATTGTTAAATGCATATTGACAATTTTTCGAACAATTCCAAAGATACCTACTTCTGCATCCTTAGACTCAATCCATTCCATGTTAGACATAATTTTTCTGCCAAGTATATAATTTACAGCTTCTTTGATATTATTTAAACTTGGTTTTGTAAACGTAACGTTATTATTCACTCTGAATTGAATTCGAACGTTTGGTTTACATATTCCAAAGCATTGCATCAATGTCTCCAATAATTTGATAGTCTGATTAGCTTTTCTCGTATTGGTAATTATTTGTCTCCTCACAGGTATTTGCTTAAATAAATTTCTTACTTGTACCGTAGTTCCTAATATAAAATAAATTAATATCTTTTAAGAATATGTACATAGAAATATAGATATGATCACACGTATATTATACATTTAAACAAATTTTAAGAATTAAGATGATATCCTTACCAATGCTTCTATGGCAAGATTCACAATTTATAATTAGTCCAGCATAATTCAGTACATATAAAGTTCCAACATTATTCTCTCTTGTTTTTGTTATAATGGTAACCTCTGCTACTGCGCACAGTGCGCTAAGCGCCTCACCTCTAAATCCAAATGTTTGCAATGCATCTGCAATAAGAAAAAAAAATATAAGAATTCGCTTGTAAGAATTGTTATGCTATTCTATGCTGTAATTAAAAAAAAAACGTTTCAGCTTAAAATATACAAGTACAACCTAGGTCTTTAAAATTTGATATTTTAGATGTGTGGGAAGATAATCCCATAAACGGCGCGTCTTCCTTAGATATGCCGTAACCATTGTCCTTCACTTCTATTAAGGATGTGCCGTTATCTACCTGAAAGGAAAGAAAAGACGCATGAATGTGACGAGCCACCTTGAAAAAAAATACCAATGCAGGTGTGTGAACTCAGCCAAATCTATCGAGAACAGATTTGGAAAGTGTCTGCTATAAATTTTATCGATAGAATGTCAGCAGCTTTACAATAAAATCTGTTAACAGAATATAATGGCAGAAACTGAGAAGAATCTACATTGTTTTGTAATCATTTATTTGATATATTCCATTTAAATGTTAATGAAACGACAAATTCTCTATATATTTCGCTGTCTGGATAGGTTTTTTTATCAGAAACATATTAATTGACATTGATTAACATTGTTTATTAGGAATTTATTATACTATACTGGCCGTTACATACGAGGTTAATTTCGATATTGTCCGCATTGGCGTCGATTGCATTCTCTATTAGCTCTTTCACCACGGCATATACGGACGTTATTACTTGCGTGGTAGTAATTAACTTTACTGTTCTTACGTCCAGCGCCGAAATCGACATTTTTAAATGTCATCGAGATGCTTGCGTTTTGTTGATTTAAATAACTACGCGGCTTGCAAAGTGCCGACACCAGCATGAAATGCAAGGTTAGGTTAGGTTCTGTTCTTTAGGGTCTCGCACCGCACTGCACTCTCTGCACTTAAAGCAAAACAGAAGTGTAATCACCCGTTAGAGAAAGAGAAAAGTGTGCAGTTGCAAAGAATAAATAGAGGGCAAGTGCAGAGATTTGTTCCTCGCAGCTTACATGTGATTGATTATATCAATGTCGTTTTAAGTGTAGAAAGCACTCTCCTGAGAAAAACAAACGTCAGGCCAAAATTTGTTTGAAATGCATGGATGCATGTGCAAATGTCTGATAGCCGCAAAGGCTGGCGCCGGGCTAATGGCACGTTAAATACCCTACAAAAAAAAAAAATGCATGTGCAAATTTCGAAGTTAGGTAAAGTACGTATTGCATTCTGAAGGGTCGGAAATTCAGTAAAAGAAGAAGAAAATAAAATATAGTGTATATAGAAGCAAGTTAAAATCTGTGAAAATATGAAGGGAAATGCAAAGATTAGTAAATGAATATTTGGGACGACAATTAGTCTTGGAGAAACCAAGTGATCAGCAAATGTTAAGAATTATATTTACTAACTATGCATTTAATATATTATTAATTGAGAGATTCCAATATACATGTCGTCATCTCGCGATAGCGAGTGCATTGTAGACACGTGGGTCTGTTGCAGTTAGAAGTAGCATTTTAACATTAGGGCACCAAGGATGGAGCAGTTTAATATGCAGCTCTTTCTCGAGCTGAAGTCGTGCTGCGATGATTTGATAAAAAGTCCGAGTAAGGATCACGCGAGCAGAATTGCGGAGGTGGCTGGAAGCATTTCTGATAAAATCATGCAAGATCTTTCCGGGTATTGTTTACTTCCCATAATCACCAGCCTACAAAGCAATGCGAGGTACTTTACCATTTATGGCCGTCATTTTTTAATGTTGTAATTTATAATGAAAAAAATATGGCTGTATACAATATACATTGTCATGTCAATAATGTAAATAACAATATATGATATTTAAAGTATATATTTTTTATGTAGCATGGATGTGAAAGAGGAACTGGTAAGGACAATGAGAGTTATAATACAAAAGACCAGAATTACAAAATTGAAACTCTTTTTCGATATCTATGGATCTCTGTTGATTCAGATTTTTGACAAGAATCAGTCAAATCAAGGTATAAAGGTTACATTACATTGATGAACTTTTATAATGATCTATATACGATAGTCTGATTATTTAATTATTTGAATTTTGCAGTGATCTTGTTTCATGAGGAACTTAAATTTGCTGTAGCTTTATGTATTAGAGATCTTATTTACCAATGCGTTACTGAAGTGATAGAATCGCTTTATACCAACAAAAATGTACTGAAACTTGGTCAAGGAATATTTTTATGTTTAACGATCGCAAGAACTGAAAAATCATATTCTGTGAAGTAAGCATTTAAAAGAAATGTATTGAGGACAGCATTATATTAGTTTTATAACAAATTTCATCACATTGCAGTCCTGAATTTTGTTGGATGATTCTAATAAATCATCCAACATTCCAGTCTTATATCATCTGAAAATGTAACTATTTTTGTATTGATTTAAATTAATTAATTGTTAGATTGGCTGGGCTAAATGCAGTGATGGCCTTGTGTCATATTGATGATAAAGTAGATAATTCCGACATTATTATGCAAGATCAAGTAGCAAATACTATTATGGCATTTTTTCCTGGTATTGTCAGTGGACTACAGGAAATAGCAATGGGAGGTGAAGTTCAGAATCATAAAATTACAATGGTAACACATGACATATATTAAATATATATTCTTACATGTATTAAACTATTTTTAAAATATTCGAATAGATAGGGATTATTTGAGGAATAATTTCAAATTGTACAGTATAACTGAATATTACAGATAGCAATTCGAGCATGGGGAAGAATCATATCTCTTGTAGTCCGTGATAAACCGGAAGAAGACACTGAAGAAGACATATCTATAGAAGCACTTATGAAAGAAGATTGCAGTACTACTGACACATCACATAATGCGAAACATAATGGAAAAAGTGACATAGAACATAATTTAAAAGGAGCTACAAGAAATAAAGTATGGTTTGAAGCTGTAGCTGTTAAGCTTGGCGCTTGTATACAATTATTAGACGAAATTAGAAGCCATTCACACTACAAAGTTAAGAGAGAATTAGTTGAAAGTATTAGTCTTATACTTGAAAATTGCCGCAGGTAACAAATTCTTTTTATATGCTTTGTATATTCTTTTTTCTGTATTTTTATAATATCTAAATAAATTTGTATATAATTCCTGCAGGAATATGAAACCAAATAATATGACGTTAATAGATTACTTGATTTCGCTGTCTGAAGACGAATCCCCAGAAGTTAGTGAAAAAGCACATAATATATTACATGCACTAAGTGAAAACTACATGCAGAATTATGATACAAAATCACTGATTGATTCATTGGAAGATAAGTTTTATAGCTTGCTTACAAGATTGCCCACAATTATTAGACGATCAGGTAAGATTTTTCTTTTATTGACTTAAAGATTGAATTAAAGTTAAAAATTATTTTATTTCATATTCTTATTAAATGTAATATAATTATTAAATATAAATATGAAAATCAAAGTTTAATATTTTTCAGATGATAAAGAACAATTGGCATACTTGAATCAATTCGCCGGTTATTTAAGATTATTTGGAAAGCAAAGATTGCCTCATATTATGAGATCCCAGGCTCACATGCAAAGATTGCTTTTAGCTCTTGTATATATCATGGTCATAGATTGCAACAACGTGTCTCTTCTACAGACAGCAAATGTGAAAGATTTAGATGATCCTGCATATTTTTACGGATCGGATTCATGGAGACAATTTAAGTTTATTAAGAATAACTTATGTAAAGAGAAACTTGTTACAATATGCAAGCTACTCGGAGAATTTGGGGATCTTAGGATATTAATTGATACTATTCTTGAACTTATGATGGATGCACCACAACACAGGAAAGAACTGAATCTACTACTTAACTGGATCTTAAGTAATATAAATATAATATATATATTTGAAAAATAAAGTTAAGGTAGTTTTGTATAGTTTCGATTTTCTTTATTTCAGTTTCTGTAAAAGATTCGCCTTCTTCATATTTATATAAGGAAATTGTAGATTTTTATACAACACAGGAAATATGGTACTTGCCTACAGAAGTAACTGAAGATACTCCTTTGGTGCAGGCACAGAGCAATATAGTACAATGTTGTCTTTTAACAGAAGGCTTAGGCTGTATAGCACAAAATTTACAACACGGCTATGATAGATATCTTCTAAAAACCTTGTATTTAATTATTGAAAGAGCAGGTATGTTGTTAACAATAAAAGAACTCTAATCTTTTTACAAATAAATAAAAATTGTAATTTCAGGCAGTGGAAACAGTTTAATTAGTTATATTGGAGTACGTACTCTTGAAAATATCGCGGAAACACAGCAACATAGGACAATCGGTGATCTATTACGTGCTAACGTAGATTACTTTTCTTATCACATTATAATGAAATTACGTCAAATAAATCGCAATCCTGGTGTATTCGATGTTATTAAAGTTGTCATGAAATATAGTAGATTAGATTTTTTGCCACATCTAAAGGGAATTGTAGAGGACGTACTCAGGCAACTACGTAACCCTCATCATCAAAAGGATACTTATTCGTTCCTGAAGATATTTCACACGTTTATTATGTGTATAAAAACGTTAATAAACTGGGATAATACAAAAGTGACAAGAGAAGAAGACGCGCGAAATACAAATAATCCTTCGGAGATGATTATTCTTTCTTTGTTAGAATATTATAATGCAAAAAAGATTGATGAAAAAATTGAGGATGACATTGAAAAGATAGAGTCAGACATAAATATATCAGATACTGAGTTGCTGGAAGAGACAAATGAGGATTACTTCTCAAATCCCAGTGCAGAAGGTAATGAGAATTTATTTTAAAATTGCAAAATTTATTCATTGTTCACTATATGTTCCAGATAAACAAGACAAAAAGTTGCCAACTCATATAAAGATAATTATAGAAGTTATTAAACGTTGTATGCACTTTCTACCTTCGAAGGATGTACAAAAATCGTTGATGGCAATGCAAACACTTCAAGAAAGTTTACCGATACTAATCGAGTGGGAGAATGAATTACTGCCTATTGTGCATCAGTTGTGGCATCCGTTAACCGACAGATTTAAAGATGAAAATGTTCTTGTAATTAACCATGCATGGCAACTCTTACACGTACTCGCTAATGTATCAAATGACTTCATCAGAACCAGAACTTTACGGTAAAATATCTTGCGCGTTTTGCTGATTAACATATTGTAGAAAAACAGTTAACACACGCTGAGTATGTGTAATTGATCTTTCACACAGAGAGGTATTGCCATCTGTATTCAAATTCCTGACTGAATCTTCTAAAGAAAGTATTAATAAGAGCTCGGTGAACATTTATAAATTTACACAAACTTACAAGTCTCAATACGAGTTGTTATCTACATTGGGAATAATCGCGCGACTTTTGAAACTGCGCGAACATGAGTTATGGCACATATTAAGCAACACACAATTGTATCTCAGTGCACGTCAACATAACACATTACAGGTAACATCAAAGAAGTATTATATATTCTTATGCATAAATGTTTTTAATCACTTATTAATTAATAGGCGTGTTGTGTAAAAATGTACAAAGATATTGCTGATTATAATGGAGATATTGTATGGGTGAAATGTCTCAGTATTTGGAATTCAAAAGTTGCACGGATAGTTTCTGATACAACATTTAACGTGAATAATTTATTGGTATGTTAGCATTTATAATTGTGTTTTTTGTAATTTTTTAAATTGAATTAAAATTTTGCATTTTCAACTTTTCAGATTTCAGAAACTCCTCCAACAAATGAATATTATAGAAATGTAAATGAAATCATTATATATATCCAACAGAAGAATAATAATTGTTGAATAAAAATATATGAAAAATAATTTAAACATTGTAATAGAAGCCTTTAAAAAATGTGATAAACAATATAAATACTAGGTTAAAGTTTTTCAAACAATAATATGCCAATTACAAAGCGTCTCTATACCGAAACAATATAAAATATTAACTATATAAAAAATAAATAAATCGTTAGATTTATTCAACATTTATAGATTCATATACAGATTCATGTGAACTACACTAGAGGATAATTAAAAAATTTTGTGACAGAAATTTTTATTTGTATATAATTCTAACATTTTATAATTATTTTCACATTTTACAATAACTTACATATAATTATACCTGTTTTACTATCTACAAGCAATACATTATAAAACAAAAAATGTATTAAGGTGCTCTGTGTATGTATATGTATAATATATATACATATATATATACATATATATATATATATATATGTATATATACATACGTATACATACATTATACATAGGTATGTTCATGATATTTACACATAATTCTTTCAACTTTAAATTTCAATATGTATATGATAATGAATATTGCATTCTTTGCACACGTCTGTCTTTATACACGCACACACATATCTCATTATAAATTTTATATTAATTCCAACATTTTTTTATGCTGATAAATCTTTTATTTGATTTTGAAATTGAAATGGGAAAAGCTACTTAAATTACTAATTAGAATTTCAAAGCAATTTCTTACAACATTTCTCTAGTTTGATAATTGCAAAGCCACCATTATAAATAAGAAAAATGCACATATAAATGCAAATGATTATTATTATATAAGACCAACTTGTTACCTTGAAATATTTTCAAGATAAAAATATATTTTTAAAGTTAAGTGTAAATAATGGATCAGTGATATATAACTAAATTTTTCAACTAGTAGTAATGACAAAAATTTCGTATGCTTTTAAAATCATTTTTCAATACATCAAATTTCTTGTAAGTCTTATATGATGGTGTTTTTAAGAGAACTTGTAAGAAACTTTGCAAAAGATTTGAAATACATAAGTATGTAAAATGCACAAATATCTTACATTTACCATTACAAAGAAATATGAAGAAAGATGCAAAATATAACATTATTCTAGATTACTTATTCAAGTTCTAGATTTTAAATTTTGCAGCCATGTAAATGAAATTATTAATATATATTTAATTGATCATCATATTTAATATAATAATGATAATTATATTTTCTTGTATGTATCAAACAAATATCTACCTCTATTTTTATCTATTCAGTATCATATATTATTATTATTACATAAAATGCATTATAAATATAAATTTGTTTTCATAGTTGTCTCTGTGAATTGCCGTTTCTTACTTTAATTTATATCGAAAAAATCTCTTACCTTTGACAAAAATTGCTATAAAATTAAAATTAATAAAGAAACAATTATACTTGAGCATGTTATCAGTTATTTTAATATAGTTTAACGATTAATGATCATGGTCCACTCTCGTCGTACACTGATCATCACATTAAAAGATTCATTATCGCATATATGCGTTCTGTACCAGATTAACAAAACAAAATAAAATATATCTTACGTATAATTTTTATTTAGGATTCAAGATTGAAATATTTTTAGATGAGGTAATAAAGTATTAGCATTTACCTTGTATTTTAAAATTAGCTATTTATAAAACAGTATATTTTACAAGTTGTTTTCAGAAAAAATTTTTGCCTATAGTGAACAGATTCATAAATATTACACAATTCTAGAAAAACGAGCCATTATTTCCACGCTTGCTTTTGAGCTTTCTGGGATGCTAATTTTTTGGTGACGTATGATGAGATCAACAATGCTGCGAGTACTATCACAATAAGATAATAATCAAAGTCCTCTTTTAGGACGTCGAATGTTTTAGATGGTGCCACTCTTGTGTAAAACAGGTCTGCAAATATCGTAATCATTTTATGTGATAAATCATTTATAAATAAATATATATACATATATATTTAAAACATATATATATATATATATAAAAGTTTAGAATCAAATATGTCAATACCATACTCACCAAGACCATGTACAAAAACTAAACAAGTACTTTCAAGGCCACTGGGACTAGTATGAATACCCATAACCCTAGAAACGCTTTGATTATAATTAACAATAGCATCCATATGGACTGGAATCTCTGGCATGTACGGTATGACCCCTTCTTCTCGCATTTCAGGATTAATAGGCCGTCGTGGATCTACCATCATCCACGGCAACTCTAATATTCCACCATTGGCTAAAGCGACTGTTGGGAAAATATTAAAATACCATAATTAAATGTATGCATATTACTTAATTCATATTTGATCATATCCAAATAATTGGATTTTTCTTTTAAGTCATAATTTCACATACCTATTATATGTTTGCTAGTGATACCCTTTTCTGTGATTGTTTCCTGCATATACTCTATAGATGCCGGAAAAATGAAAGCTTGTCTTTCTACAATTGGTAATTTTGTTGTCGCTAAAGAAGAGAACACTGAAATATCCAATAATCGTTATAAGTTATTAAATTGTTAATATCTTGGAAAAAATAGCCAATATTCAAAATTAATTTGGTGACGAAAACTCTAAATTATTTATCTATATCACAAATGATATAGATATATACGGAATGAGACTTGGCCCTTACCTGTGGTATTGCTCTGTATCTTCCCTTCATAGAGTTCTAACGTAGCAATTTCTGTTCTACGTCCCTTCTCATTAAAATAGCTGTACACCAACCAATTTTCCGAGTGCACAATGTGGATTGGACCGCGTACTCTCTTGTGCGTGATAGAAAATATCATAGCTCCAGATACTACGTCTAGTAGATACAAATTAAGAGTATCTGTAAAATGAGAAAGGGTTAAACATATCTTCGATACGTAGCATCGATTAATTTAATAGACAGGGACTATATACTTACTTTTATGGGCATGTCCGATACCTTCTGTCACTACGGCCACTAAATTAGGATTAATGTATTTGTACAATACTGATCTATCACTTAAGACTCTTCCTTGAGAGTGCACACGTTCTATTGGATTTTTCGCTACGACTTGCGTTATTCTTTGGTTTCTCGGTGATAGCAACAGCTCCCACACTTTGTGAGCGATTAATTCCTGCACCGACCATTGAAATGATCAAAGTCTATCGATACAAATACCATTCGATATAAATTTGTATGGAAATATGTATCTATGTGTAACAAACCTGGGTCGTGCTGTACGAAAGAGAGAAACCGGATAATATTCCTGTCGTTTGATCAGCAGTAAAAAGATAGGTGTTTTTCCCGAGCGAAGCTGCAACCGCGGTAGCGCTATCGGGATAAACGTGAACTTTATCTCGTGCATCAAGAATGAGGATACCACGTAAAAAGTCATCGGTCGCTACGTGCAATAACATAGACTGTTTTATTTTGTAACCAAGTTTCACCAGTCCGTCCAACGATTGTCCGGTAATCGGATTAAAGGTATATATAACACCCTCTCCGGTTTCCTGTTATAAAGAGCAATGTCAGATAAGAGATAAATACGAAAACAAGAATTGTACATTTACTATTAAATGCGCTTACCTTGTCTTCTGCTAATAATGCACATTGAGGTGGATAAGGAAAATGTCTGCTGCCCCTTTGCACGTACAAGATCATCGTGTTAGACAGTTTTGTAAAACCGCGAATATTAGGTAGCCTGAGTTGCCAGATAATTTCACCTTTTCTGGTTTCAATACCATACAACTGCAAAATAATTTAAAATGTAATGATTTGTAATATGAAATGTCTTATCAAATATCTACGTAGATAATTACCTTCCCGGCGGATGTAACGGCTACAATCATCTTGTGCAAGCCAAATTTATCTTGCACTAGATCAATACGTTGATTGGACTGCTGAGGTACTAAATCTAGTATTGTTTGAAAGAACGCTCTGGCTTGGTTGATCTGTGAAGTTATCCTTCGAAGAAACATACTTAGAACATCCCCTGTTTAAAAGCAATATTGCATAATTAGGAAACATATATCCCCGAATAATTGCACTATTAAAATCTGTGGCTTGAGTGATACAGCGGGGAAAAAATTAGATGATGCCTAGGAGAATAATAGCAAACTATATATGCTATGATTCTTAAGCCGTTGGATTTGCGTTATAAAATTTTTCTCAGCAGGTTCAATGATGACTTTATACGATGATTGTACAAGTCATAAGAAACTTTTCATGCATTTTACACAGCTGGTTATTATGTATCAACAAAATTCCTATATCATTTGCGTATCAATATTTCAATACATCTGAACTCAACGAATATCTAATGTAGATATCTTGTTTCTTGGAATATATCATGCAGACAGCAAAATAATAATTGTATTATTTTTTAGAGATAATCCTAGAGATAACCACACGTATATACGTATATACGTCTTACATCTTTCAATATTCTTTAGGAGCCTATACATCGCAAATGTTACACCATGCAAATGTAAGTCTGTAAATAGCGATAAAACAAAGTACTGCATTAAAACCAGCCTTCCTGCTCCACTACTTACATGAACTGTCTACATCAATACCTGCCAGCAGCCATTCACAAAAGAAAGTTAATTAATATAACTTAACAGATAGGTTGTTATTAAAAATTGAATTGTGTGTTGTTGATAAAGAATATGTTGTTTCAAAAATGTTATTAAAACAATAAGCTTCTCCATAGCCTTCAAATAATATACATACATATATATATATATATATATATATATATATATATATATATATATATGTAAAACTTAATATTTAGAAGAAAATAAAAGTTATGACAGAATATCTTGGAAGCACGAATAAGAGTGTATTTCACACATTTGACATATTATAATAGTTACTCAACAAAAATATATTATCTTATTTCTGGCATAGCCTTTCTAGTAACAAAAGGAACATACTATAAGATTTATGTTATGTTATATTAATAGTTATATAAAAAATAAATTAAATTCAATAGTGAAGAATAAAGTCTTTTTCAGCTAGATTTACACTATAAACTTTTTAATAAACTTTATTTATGTAGATGTATATATAATTTTACTTACTCTCTTTCTGATCGAATTCCGTTTCGATAGCTTGATCCCTGTCAGACATGGGCAATTCCATAATTTCAACGGCCACAATACTGGCGAGTGCTTCTTCCCTTGCCCATACCAGTTTATTGTGTTGCAACAGCGCAATACTGTGATCTTGCGAGGACAACAAGTGACGGCACGTTACCCCTTTCATTTGCCGCGGGCAAACGGATGCCATTATGGTCGGTGATTGTATAGAAGCGTGAGTCAAAGTAACTGATAAGTCAGGTATAAGTGCGGACGATAACAGGTTTGTAGCCGTTATATCTATTTTCTAAAAATAAAATAAGGAAATTTGTAAAAAAAATAGAACTGTATTTAGAAATCTTTTTAGAAATATAAAAAAAGAACATGTTTTAATATATATTTACCCCATTTTTATACGTTGTTTCTAAAAGTACTTTTTCATTATCAACGGAGACAACATAAAGAGTTGCATCACCGGCAATGTCTCTCTGTATAGGAGTTGGAAATTCTCCGATTACTAAAATCCGCTTTCTTTGATCGTTATCGGCATTAATAGAAATTACAGGTCCTTCCCCGAGTATGGATTCTAGTTTGTAGGGCCCTTGGGCGCCAGCCCCGAATATCGTATTTATCGTAATTGATTGTGACTGTGCATTCGTATCGAATAGATGTAATAAGAATACCACGGCTAAAGAACTGTCTCCCTTCAAACATGCCAAGTATGGAGCTGCGAGAATACACCTAAACAAAATTACAGCCATTTTAAATATCGAGATGGATAACATGTAGAAAAGATTATTTATAGAAAAAATATCATGAGATAAATAAATTTAATGTACAGCGAGAAAAATGTAAATCTAAAATTACTTACTCCGTTTCTCGACTTATGAATGGCGCAGAAACCCTTCGGGTCTTCAATTTTTCGCCGGTCTTGCTGTCATAAGACGTTACTTCCACTCCACTATTATAAATAGGTAATATATGATGTAACGTTCCATCTTTGATGTGCCACTTAACATCTTTTATCCTGGAAAACGATAAACCGTCAATTATACATGCCAAAGAGAAATATTTGACACATCAAAACATCTCCATAGCTTTGCAAAATCAGCAGTATGTAAGATATTAATTTTTCCTCGCAACAAAGAAAAATCTTTAGATCTTTACATCCTATTATGTGTATGCGTGTATGTATTACTCAACGTGGTGTGATAGTCTGAATGAAAATACAGAGAGCACTGAAATTTAAGCGACTTAATTCACAACAACACAGAGTTACAGCTAGAGGTGTACAGAATGTATATAATTGGCTGTGCTTTGAATAAAGATGGAAAGACCTGTCAGCAGAATACAAGCCCAATGTTGTAAACGATATAAACGGAGATGCGTGTCTGTAAAAGCAATGGATTATGTTTTACACAAGTCCTTCAACATATTGAATTTTTAGCTTTTTAATAGATGACCACTTTGTATAATATCCTGAATCACATTTTATCTATTTTCTACCAACTTTCATTATTAAAGATTTGGGTAATATCATTAATTTGCTACAATAATATAACTAAAAGAATTGTCATTTTTTAATTGTTTGCAAGTGAGAATTTAATATACTGAACAAGGAGTTAGTATCCGCAGTTGTATCAAAATTGCCCTTAAAAATGATGTTATGAAATTTTAATAATTCCAAAAAATCAAATCCATTTTCTGGAAAACTTTGTTCCCTGAGTTATATTGTAGCAAATGAGCAATATATAAATTATAAATTTCTTGTTAAGACTATTAAAGTAGATCTTTGTATGTACATGTATAGGGAACAATTGATCAATAATTCCATACAAACCTGTCTGTGTTCGGCTCGGCGATCGGCCACTCGTTAAGTATATGCCCAGTCGCCAAGTCCCAGGCGCGAACGATGGCAGGAACGCCGCCGCTCACAGATATCAAATCCCCGTCCGCGACACCTCCCAAGGTTCTGATATGCCCGGCATAACCTTTCTCCAACACCCGCCTCCATAATATCTGGCCTGCGTATCACAATTTTACAATTACATTTTAATTACCATTAATACATTTATTAATACATTTCCGCTCCAACAAATTATATTTCTCGGCAAGTAACGCTACTTGGCGTGAGATAATATTTAATTTATGATATCAACGCGTCACGAAGATGTGCTTAATCATTGCAATCATCGTTGATCGCCGGGAAAATACAAGTGGCAATGAAACGACAATTACACGGCAAAAAAACGGACCGGAAATAAAAGGCGCGACACGCTCTCTGTGCAAAAAAAAATATATATATACAAAAAAAAAGAGAAAAACCAGGCGTGACCGTAAACACTTTTATTTACCCGATTTCAGATTAAGCGCAGCAATAACGTTCTCCTCAGTGGCGACGATAATCTTCTTCGCCGTGGACACCGTGTCGAAGCTGGCGAATTTGATCTTCCCGACGTAGTTCTGCCTCCTGAAACATTCCGAGGGCGATTAAACTCGTTGTCCCCGCTGATGGGGGTGGTGAGCAGACGGCGGTCCTCGTGATAACGTTCCCACGGCGCTATCGCCCCACGTCATGCGCTGCATTATTTAGAGGTTGCTTCGATCACTTACCAATCGAATTTGCCGACCTGGTCCTCGTAGAGGCACAGGGAGAGATTGAACAGGCTCACCAGCACGATCAGGCACTGCAGGATCGGCGCGTCGACGAGAAACCGGCTGACGCGGCCGCGGAAGGACCACGCGCACGAGGCCATGGCGATGACGGGCGCTCTGGGCTCCGGCAGGCGCGCGCGAGAGGGTTATCCGCGACGCGCGGCGCGCTCAGCCCCCTTCACACACGGTGTCGCTCTACGGCACTCTACGCCCTGTCCCTCGTACGCGCGTATCTACATGCAAGCGCACCACCGACCAACGCACCACTATAGACCGACTCACGGATCACGACGACGACGTCGCATGCACACCTTCGCACCCCGCGCCGATCGCCCCTCTTGCTCCTCGCCTCACCCCCCCTCTTGTTCGCGACGTAGTACGCCGTATGTATGTATGTAGTACGTGCACGACGGACGGAGACGGATAGAGCCAGCCGCGGGCCGCGTCGTCTTCATCTAACACGTGGCCGAGCCAGGGTCGACTCGCGACGACGCGGTGCCACGCGCCACCGCGGTTTCACGTGTGCAGAGGCCCGATTCTCGATCCGGGTAGAACAGAGTCATGATAATGTCAAAATGATAACAAGGTGATTAAATTATGATTGAAAGGTGAATTTTGGAATTCTCGTCATTTTGACGTCACTTTGACATTATCGTGACTTCCTGTTCTACTTGGGGAACGTGTATGAAAAATGTTTGCATACGAAAATGATTGCGTTTTTATTGTGAATCATATATTTCTTAGATCTAAAATAGAATTATCTAAATTCTTCAAATCTAAAAAGATAATATAATATCGCATGTGAAAATTTTTCGAAGCTCGAAAATCAGATCTCAAGGTGGTCCCTGATTTGTGACACGAATGAGTTCGTGAAAAATTTAAGTAATTAAGGAATATTTATAATTTTTTATAAACCCAGTGATACTTCTGGTTCACGAGAGCTTCAAGTTTAGGATCATGGTAACTGGTTGAAATAAAAATTGCTTGATTTTTCATGGATTCGAAATTGTCACAAATCTGGATGTGTCAATCTCACCTAATATTGATAGGAATAACTGAAAATATTTCTGATGACTCTCTGAAAAATATTTTCAATATTAGCAAATGTTACTTGATTTTTACAATTGTAGAAATTTTTTATCGCTGAAGTTATTGAAAAAAATAAATTTATGTATCTTCTTCGTGAAACATCCTTTTTGTAATCGCGATAATTAAATATAGCTAAAGATAAAATAAGAAAATATAAAGTACATATATTAAAAATTTAAGTATTATATAATTAATGAAAGCGATTATACTTTTAATTTCCAGACATTATTGCTGCTAAAATATTCTATAATTTACATACAGTAGTAAACTTTGTAAAATGTTAATAGAAACATTAATGTCAAAGGGGGGAAAAATATGTTTCAAGGATCAGAAGAATAAGACAAATATATGTAACTAACAATATTATAAACTACACTATCTCGTAATGATTTTATTGTATCGTTTATTTGAAAAAGTTGTTTTCAAAATACATGTAAATAAAAAATTAATGCTTCCTAGTGCCATATAGAATATGCGTTTATGCAATCATGTTACTCACATTGCAATTGTCATTGTTAATGAATCTTTCCACAAGGAAAACGAGATAATCGAAATTAATTTCGAGGCCACTATTTGTTACCGATTCGCTATCAAATCGAACAGCAAAAGAGTGCATTAAGCATAGAAAATACATCGATTGTAGAAACATCCTTTTGTAAAATAAATTTATAAAATTAATCTGAGGTATCTCATTGTTGTAAATTCGTAAATCAGTATAGATTTAAGAAATTTGTAAAAGCGATGGGACACGCTCTCTTATGCTGCCCTGTTAGTATATAAATAACGAATTCTGTTATATATACGAAAATAGACAAATGTTTATAAATTACTCATAATTAAAGTTACATATCCTAGCACATATACATATATTTGTAATTTCTACAGAATTTCTACTCCCATCGTTTGGTTTTCTTTGCATTCTACCTAAATTGACAGTATTAAGTTGCTTCTTTACTTTCATATCCCCTTTTCTTTCCGTTCGCATTTCCCGTTTCGTCCATTTACACGCTAAATTGCTCCGTTTTAGGATTATAGTTTGTTCATATGCAATCTGAGAGCATTATTCACGTACACAAATAAAAGTTACAAGCAGATTTGTGATGACTAGATTATCTTTACATTTCATACATTCATTTGGTGCTTTCCATTTAGCGACACAAGTTGACACAAGTATCATTTTGTCTTTATTACTCATTGAATATTGAAAAAAGATAGAATGATATTTGTGTCGATTTGTGTCGTAATTGGAAAGCACCCATTCTTTTTATACTTATGTGCAATAGTCCATAATAAAAAACATAGATGTTATCTTAAATTGTAATATATAACTTTGGTTCATAGCAATCCCTCAATAATTTCGTTAAAAAGAGGAAAGATGAGAAAGTAATTCGCACCCTACGATCTTCGTTAAATGCAAAAGTTGTAAGTAGTGTAATTTAAATTACATTATGCCTGAATTAAAGCTTATCACTGGAAAATACGTACTGTATAATAATGTACCCATCCTGTTACTGATGTTATTGTTATTTTAATTATATTAATTCTGTAATTAAGTTTGTTTAATTTCAGAAATTATAAATGCTATTAAATGTCTTGGATAAAAAAAATGCATATAAGATTAAAATAAGAATGACAAATATTGTATCGCTGTTGATAATACATTTTGAAATATAAAAGAACAGGCGCGCCTCTAGTAAGTACCTGGAAATTTGTAAAATAAGTGCACTACTTACAAAAAATGCGATCTCATTATATTATAATACATAATCGTAGTATATTATTATGCTTAACTAATGCATTATTATACATATGCAGGGATATACATATACTTATCAAAAATTTAAACTTATCTTAAATTGCAATTAAAGAAGATAAAAGATGCTATCATTTAAGACATACACTTTTAATTTAGGGAATATTCTAGCAATTTATTCTCATAATTTT
The DNA here is from genome assembly GCA_928718305.1 of Tetramorium bicarinatum. Lineage (NCBI taxonomy): Eukaryota > Metazoa > Arthropoda > Insecta > Hymenoptera > Formicidae > Tetramorium > Tetramorium bicarinatum. The sequence continues at coordinate 19,529,274 of OV788324.1, forward strand.
TGAAAATAGATAAATATATATAACCGCTAAATAATTATATATATAATTATTTAGCAATTATTATGTTTTATTTCAAACATGTGTCACACAAATCAAACAAAAAAACATTAACTGTAGCATTTTAGTTAATCAAATGATAAGACCTATTGATGCACAAAGATTTCAAGAATAAAAAAAAACCACAAACTTACACTTTAAGACATAGATTCGATCAAAATTTAGAGTATGCTTCTATTCTACATTATGTACACTTAGTAAACTGTAATATGCCTTTTTCTTTGCTCCTTATAACATTTTGAGACTAGAACAGCCAAAACGATTATTGATCGCTAAAGCTTTCTTATGCAACCGTAAAATTCGTGTTTGTAAACTAATTAATATTAATAACGCAGATTATAAGAGCAAAGTTTATGATCTTCATTGTTCCGAAATTGCTTATTTTCTTTTAAAAGTAAGATATGAAATCATTCCTTCAAATAATTAATCATTTCCAGCCACGTCATCACTCTGTGGTATTAAATGTTTTTCTTTCGATCCGATTTCAAAACATAAATTATTTAGGAATTTGTTTCAAATATAAAGTTTCATTTGAACAAAATATTTATGTCTGTTTTACAAACGGGAAACACATGGCACAAAGGTCCTATCTTTTCTATATTAAACTTTTGAATATAAAAAAAAATAGCATCACCATGAGGATAACATCCATTTCATTATTCATCATTCATTATTCATACTTCCATGTACCATTAAGTTTTTAGAGAGCATATATAATATCTGTAATAAAACTTGAGTTTAACTAAATATTAATAAAAAGTTTGTAAAAAAAATACAATTCGCAATTATGATCGTTTAATAGATGATAATGAATTGGAGACAATGATATGGGCTTAACTTTATAGCAATACTTATTTGTACAAGATATCTATCCTTCTAAATCATCGTACTAGTTTTCCCATAATTTTTAAACAATTTTCATTACAAATAAATGGAAGAGAGTGAGATATACTATAGTATTTAAGAAAATACATTGTGCTATATTTATATATTTCAATTTAGGTGGACTTTGCATTGCTGTGTTATCAGCGTTTTGTGTTATTATCAATTGCTACACTTCTTTTGATTATTACTTTTATAAAGAATTGACGTGAATTCGAATAATGTTAATAAATCAAATTGCACCAATTATAAAAACGTGCATAACATGGAAACTTCGTTACAAGCATAAACATACGTTATAGATAAAAAAACTATATTGAAATCCTGCAATACACATATAAAATCATATTAAAATATTTTTCGTTTTTAACTTATCAAGATAAAATAAATATTAATGCACAATACGTTATTATTCCTTTCAATACACAAGCATATTGTAATTCTAAATAACAAATATCTCATGTGCATCATTATCTTTAATTTGCGTAATTATTACACAAGATCATCGATTTCTTTTTTTCTAATGTTAGGAATATTATGAAATTTCTGTGTTATGTTATTTTATGGCAGTATTCTGTATGCATACTATACATTTCTTATCGGAAGTATTGATAAAAATAAAAATCTCAAATGCCCCACAGAATGGAAAGACAAACATGCTATTTCTGTTTAAAGAACCATTATCGCACACCAATTTCTCCGGCTATAATATCTTTTAAAAATTTCCGTATTTGTTAGTAAAATATATATATATTGTCTAGAACTGATTGATTAAGAGGGCTTATAAAATTTATTTGATTTTTCGTTGCTATGGCACTGCATGTTTAAACAATTCTAGTTTTACATCTCGTAAAACCTTTCAGCATGTTTTTGTTATGATTAGCTATCGCATTTATATGTATACTAAACGTATACTAAAATCAATGTTCCTACTATTGTAAATGTAAAAAGTCAAAAATCTGGCAGCCCTGATACATAAAGCTTCAGTACTTAATGCTTTTAATCATCACAGCACATTTACACTGTATTATCGATTTGCAGGACTGCAACATTAACAGAGATTCTCTTGTAGAATACAAAAAAAATGTCATGAGCCATTTTCCACTAAATTATTGACTGCACATTACTATAGTCACATATCCTTTTATGCAAACAAATGTATAAATGCAAGTTTAAGGAAAGACACCTGCAAGCTTGTAACTCGTAAACTTCCTCCTGCAAATGCTGCTAAATATTTATTCTATCCTTTTTTTCTTACTTTCTCGTTGTCTAAACTTTCTGGTCGTGAATTAGCATTACGACTCGCATTGAGACCAGGAGGTTTTAAGTTGTACTCTTTCCGTAATATGGTATATTCTATAGCTGCCAGAGAATAATTCGTTAAAATGCATGTACTAGTCATCTCTTTAAAACATTCATATTATTTCTTTGCATGATCAAATTCATTTTGATCCGTTGCTTTATATACGTGTATATCTATGATTCCCTTCAATTCCTTTCATCGTTTATAACATAATGCACCTTCTTTGTCGACGTTTTTGCGGTTCAGGTCTTAAAACGGCACGCACTGCCTCGTCGAATACCTGCTTCAGTCCACGCTGCGTGAGGGCAGAGCACTCCATATATTTCACCGCGCGAATCTATAACAAACAATGCGCTCTGTTACATACTACTCTAAATTATGTACATACAAAGTAGGAAACAATTTGTTTCTACATACCTTGTTTGCCAGCTTTTGTCCCTGTTCACGTTTAATAGCACTAAGGCCCTGTTCAGCTAAGGCAGTAAGCGTTTCACGGTCATCTCGTAAGTCTATTTTAGTTCCGACGAGAATCATTGGTGCATCTGGGCAGTGATGTTTTATTTCAGGGTACCATTTACTTGTGACATTTTCGAATGACGAAGGGCTTGTTACTGAGAAACAAATGAGAAACACATCTGTCTGAGGATACGAGAGAGGACGTAATCTGTCGTAGTCTTCCTGCCCCGCTGTGTCCCACAGTCCCAGACTGACTGGAATTCCATCGACCACCATTGGTGCGGAATAGTTGTCAAACCTAAACAAAACATTATAAATTTAATACGTTCATAATTTTCAATTCATTTGCAATTTATCCATTACTATTTAGTAAATATTTTAATTCAAATTTCTGAAGTAAGAAACAGAGATTTTATTCACTGGTTATATTTTCTTTCATCTTCTCGCTTATATCAGCTTAGTTTGACTGTGACAAATTATATGAACCGATAAAGATATTGCTGAATGAAATAGTGCTCAACAAAAATAGATTTGTGAGAATCTAAAGGACAGGAAGTAACAAAAAGATGACTGGAAATGAATTACTTCCTGTACATAGCAGTTAGGTATCTCATACAGTGATACTATTATTAGCCGCTCCATTTGATTGGTCTAAGAAAGAGAAACTAAAGCAAAAAGTGCTGTAAAATATCCCTTCAATGGGCTGTAGTCCCTATAGAAATAAGACAGTCCTCGACAGAGAAAGTAGACATACATAATTTGGACAACATAAGTAGGAATATACTTACACGGTAGGTACATATTCCCCAGGAAAACTGTCCGTTGTGTACGATATCAACATGCAGGTCTTTCCTACTGTCCCATCTCCTACCACTACACATTTTATTGGTCTACCTGAGCTCATGATTTATTATCTACAAGAAAAGACACGTAAACATCATTAACTACAATCTAATCTTTCAATATTATTCATTTGATTTTAAGTTATTTTGTTAAATTTTCAAACGCCTTATCTAACAATGTTACACCGATATTATTGATGAAACGAAAAATATCAGTAGCGATTTTAATTGATGGCTCTCAAGACGACATCCATAATTCACAATTAAAAATCTAATCTAACAAACACAATAGCGTACTCACAATTTAATACACACGCGGTACATTTAACGTCAACGTCGCTACATTTTAATTATTCAACAATATTCAACAACCTATTATATTTATTAATGTTCATTTCTATCAATGCAGATTAACTTTAATCTTAGTTTCATTTATCTTTTATCTTTCTAAAAGTAAGTTAAACTGAAATTAAAATTAATTAATTTGCACTGCGAGAAATAGACACAGGTCTCGAAACGCCACATATTTAACATTACTCCGGACATTATTGGCGAAATATCAGTAGTGATTCGGAGACTTTCAAAATTATATATATAATTCAATATAATTCAAAATTAAAAATCAAACCAACATAATAGATGTATTCACAATTTAATACACACGCGGTACATTTAACGTTAGCGTCGTTTAGCTATATTTTAATTATTCAACAATATTCAACAACCTATTAAGTTCATTTTTATCAACGCAGATTAACTTTAATTTTGATTTAATTTACCTTCTATCTTTCTCTAATTTTAAGAATAAGAAAAAGATAAGTTAAACTGAGATTAAAATTAATTAATTTGCACTGCGAGAAATAGACACAAGTCTCGAAACGCCACATATTTAACAATATTACTCCGGACATCATTGGCGAAATATCAGTAGCGATTCGGCGACTCTCAAGACATGATCCACAATTAAAAATCTAACAAAAACATAAAAGACGCATTTTTGCACAATTTAATACGCACACGGTGCACACAATATACCGGAACCCCGTCTAAAATTTGCATAATCTACCCTCATCGGGGGAGACACAAGACACGAGGATGGCGGCAAACCCGCATAAAAACCCATCAAGCATAATCTCGCCCGCGAGACGTCCACGTCGAGTTTCGCGGAAGCGGCTCGCTCTCCCGTATTCGGATCTCTACCGAAGGGCTCGGCCCTACAACCTACGACCGCGCCGTTCGTTCGCGCGCGGCAAGTAAACAAGGACGACCTCGGGCCGGCCAGAGACGGAAATCCGTCCGCACTCACCGTGTGCACGCGAGGGTGGGTGGTTTCCGCGTGAAATCCGTCTCCGTGGGGAAAAAAAACGCCTCTGAGCGCGACGGCTGCGGGGGTGCGGGCTCGCGTGCGCGCGTACCGTGCCGTGCCGTGCCGTGCCGTGCCTCGCCTCGTGTTTGTGTATACGGTGTGTGTACCCGCGGGTCGCTGCGCCTCAAAAAATCACAAAAGCGGGTGCCATGACAGTGCGCCGCGGTTTTCGGGGGACTGGCTGACTGGCTGGCTGGCTGACACACTCCGCTTCGCTCCTCGTCGGTGACAGATGTTCGGCGGTTCGCCTCACACCCGTCTCTCCTTCCTGCCCCTCCTTCCCGCGAGACTTATTGTTCCGGGGGACGTGACACTATCCCTACGAGCGGGTGCGCGTTGCGTCGCGTCGCGTCCCACTTCGCCGCGGAGGTTAAAATTATAGGGATGTGCGATGTTGACCAATTAATCGAAATGTCCGATATTTTTTTTGGCGATTAATCGATTATTAATTGCCGACGTTTTGGAAATCCGATGTATCGATATTCGAATTTTTTTGTGAATATCGAAAGTTTATTTCGTTATCTGAAAGTTTGAAAAAATGTTCTAAATCTAAAACGTTAAAAATTGTTTATTGGTAATCAATAAAATAAATTTTATGATAAATAGTTGATTTATTTTCAAATTTTATGAAGACGTTAATATAAAAAAATGTTAAAATTATTAAAGTAATATAAAAGTGTTTAACTATTGAAAAAACGAATAAAATCGATGTATCAATTCTTCGATTTTTTTTAAAATAATCGAATACTTAATATTGATATTTTTTCCATTTTTATCGATACTCTTTATATCGGTTTTTTTTTTCAAAATCGCGCATCTTTAATTAGAAGATCCGTCCAGAAGGGCCTCGTAAGGGCACGTGCATAAAACGGCGGACCAATCGCACGAAAGTCGCACGCCGGGATCGACGAATCAACGGCGTTCGAATTGAGGACCGATTCCACGAAAACGACGTGAAGTCGACCTCATGAATTGCGCGGGTTCCCGCACTGAATACAATTAGTTTATTTCTTACGGAAATTTTTTGCGCCCCTTATCTTTTCTCGTTCTTCCTCGTTGCAACAATTTTCGTTCCTTGAATCTTTTTTTTTTTTTGGGCAAAGAGGAGTCTAATGGATTTTCGTAATAGTTTAAGGTGGCAGGCCTGAAGTAAACATTTACCTCTTCCCTTTTCTCTCTACGCGAAATTTATACATTTATTTCATTTATCAGGTTTAAGCTGGTTTAAGGAGCCTCAAGTATAAGATGGAGATATTAGAAATCAGTAAAGAGAAAGAAAACTCGAAGTAGCAAATATTGAGATTCTTTAAAAATAAAAATTTAAATAAACTAATCGTGAGAGCGCCAGTTTAGAGAAGAACACATGTTCTGTTGATTCATGAATGAATCTATTTTAATATTTTTCTATAGAACACTGTCGATTGCAAATTGAAGAAATCATGAATGCGCCGGACGTCGTTTATCTCATTTCTTCAAAAAATAACGCTTTTATATGGAATGCCGACGGTAAATAGTATTACTATATCAGTATATATAATTATCCAATGTAATTTATGTATACTTAATTTGAGATTTTGCTTTATTATAGATTGGCTCAGGCTTCGACGGGATCATAGGATAATCGGCGAGTTAGTGGGATCCTTTCCAAAATCGACTAGACAAGACATATTTTTAGGTCTCCCATTACTTTTGCTGCCGGAAGAGATCACTCTGTTGCTCGAAAAGAAAATCGCTTGCCTCATAGAGTGTACAAGTTTAAAGGCAAGGCCAGATGAATCATTGAGCCGACGATTTCAAGAATATAGAGACAAATTGTTCTTGGAACAAGCAGACTGTTTGAAGGACAATAGAAAGAGACAAGTAGTTATCTATATTTACATTAAGTAAAATAAGAGAATTTTCTGATAGAGTGACAAATAATGAATTTTTCCTCAGCTTACCTCTATGATGGGTAAAATTGTAGAAGGAAAGAAGCGTAAGATGTTAGGTTTGCATACAAGTAAGAAGAATATGAAGAAGCCATTGGATAAGAAAACACAGGAAGCTTTGGATAACATTGAAATTGACACTGAAAATTTGCTTCAAGAGGAACTGGCTAAGTTGCCTAAACTGAGCAAAAATGAGGCACTTGTTCAAATACATACAGGTATTGTGGAAAGTGATACATTTAAACATACGATTGATCAAGAAGCCTAAATTTACTTGTACTTTAGCGTATCCATGGTCTGATAAGGACAATATAAAAACAGTGGAATGGAAATATCCGCTAACGTCCGATCAGCAACTTAAATATAAGGTGTACAAAGACCTCTGGGAGAAGCAATATTATATCACCAGTGGGGAAAAATTTGGCGGTGATTTTCTGGTGTATCCAGGTATATCCATATATCTCTTTATGTGGCTATAGATTTGTTCATGTTGCTTGAAATTTTCAAAAATTCCTGCACTTAAAACGAGATAAATATATACTGGGCGTTGGAGAGAGAAAAAGCGAAAATTCTAAATGTAAAAAATACAAGCAACACGAATAGATTTTACAATTCTGACGTGCAAACTCTCATGACGTGCTGCATAATAAATCTCTATTTGCAGGTGATCCAATAATGTTTCACTCACAATACGTGGTACAGTGTAAGCGCAAAGACGAAGAGATACCTGTTATGGAAATTGTGGCTCAGTGCAGACTCAGTTGTCACGTGAGAAAGACACTGGTGTTTGCTATGTATCACGAAGAGGAAGATACAGTGAAATATCATTCTTTGCAGTGGACCGAATGTAGTGTATTAGAAAACAGCTGATGTAACAAAGATTTATTTTATTTTAAAATTATATATTTTTTTAATTGTTTCTTTCAAGATGTTGCGTTTTAAGAATGTCCACATGTAATGTGTTTGGTAATTTTATTTATTAGTTTTGTCCCAGGTGAAAATTTATAATTCTAATTAGATTTCAAGTTGAAATCTTATATTATAAATTGTTAGTAGAGATTAAAATAATTAATTGCAATATCAAGATACATATAGTCAACAATATATTTACTAAATATAGGATTTTAAGATAAAGTTTTTATACGTCTGCCGTACACATATAATATTTATAGTTTTTCTATCAATTTGAATCGATTGTGTTGAGGAGTAGGAATAACATTAAAATGTTTCTTATATATAACTTGATCTTCGCGACCGCTGTAGTTTTTTCTGACCCAGAAGTGGTCCCAATTGGGATCAATTTTCTCACAGGTCACTAGTACTTTGCCTGCTTCTATGGAAAATAAAGCTCCATCTCGCCCAATTCCCACCTATGTCATCAGAAATGTACGATATATAAATATAATGTAGTAATTAAAGCATGGTAATTAAAACATGCTCACATTAAGACCCGGATGAAATCTGGGTCTTCGCTGTGTGACCAATAGCTTGCCCGCGTGTACGGTAGCCCCGTCCTGTACTTTCCATCCTCTGTGCTTTGGTCTGGCATGGCCACTCTTGTTGGTGGTGTTGGTACTGCTTTTTTTTGAAGCGTGCCTCACGCACACTTTTACTAAACGAGTAAAATAATTTTTATTAATGACAATATAACAATAAAAAAATTAAATGTTAATAGTTTGTCAAAAGATTTGATAGAATATGTTGTGACACATCCATATATCTACACTCATCAAAGTTTTGTCAATGCAGTCTAGCGACATAATCTAACGTCAAAATGCCAAAAAAAATCGAGCAAAATCAATCATTTCGAAATTATTTAAATAATGTATTTCATCTAAAAAATGGTAGATTCTGTTTAGTTTTTATAATAAACAATTTGCTAGCACATTTTGCCAAAGAAATTTACAACAAACACTTTGCGAAATTTATCTTCAACAGATTTAATTACCTGAGGATATGCCAGTTACACATATTAATAATTAAATATTATATTAGTATACAAACCCATGTTATTAATATTGCAGGATACTAGAGTTTGCCGGGCGTTTTGTAACCCAAGAGAAATCAATGGTGACAAGTATGCCATCTGAAAAAAATCTTACGTTTACGATTCTTTGAAGAAAATGTCCAGATTTATTTATAATAACGTTATATCATTATTACATTAAATTGAGACAAACTAACCTCCGAATTGCTTTAAATCGACCTCAGAGAATTTGGAAAAGTCGGAGCAAAAGTTCCGGACTCAGGAACGCCAATGATGGAAAATAAATTCTCCATTACCACGTGCGTGCGTCGATAACCAATGCGCAGCGGATCGCTCTTGTCGGCTCGCTTCTCCATTTGTGGGTCACCTTCCCTCGCCCCGAGTAAGTCACCGACGAGTTGCTGCCCCACCTTCGCGAAATATCCCCAAGGGACGATTTCTTCCACCCATTTGTTGTCATTGCGCTGTCATAGTGCAGGCAGGATCATCTGTTTTAAAGTCACCGGCACAGAGCACAATCGTCGGAAAAAATGACACCGAACGCGGGGGATCTGCAGAAGCTGGAGGAGGAAGCGGTCGCGAGGGGCACCAAGTATGTGGCGAATCTCCTGCAGCGGCCGGGCCAGCTGGAGAAGATCGACATGTACAAGCGCAGGATCGGCAGGAAGAAGGCGTCCGTCGAGACGATGCTGAAGACCGCGATGCAGAGCCAGCTGGACGGGGTTCGCGTCGGCTTCGAGCAGCTGCAGAGCTCCCTGGAGAGTATCGCCACCATCAAGGACGACCTGGAGCACATCAGTCAGCTGTTCGGCACAGCGGTGAGGCTTAGCGGCCGGCTGCAGGCAGTGCAGGAGGAGAACATGCGCCATTCGCAGTACGTCATCGCCAAGGAGAACCTGAAGCACATATTCACCGTGCCCGAGAGCGTGGAGAAGACGAAGCAGTGGATAAACGAGGGGAAGCTGCTGCACGCCCATCAGAGCCTGATGGACCTCGAGACCTCGCGGGACGAGCTGCTGTACGAGCTGCACAAGCTACCGAATCAGTCGCCGGCGGACACGGTCATGCTCAAGGCCTACTTCGAGGACGTGGAGATGCTGTCACAGCTCATGGAGAAGCAGATAAGGCTGGTGCTCAGTCGGACCTTGAACACGGTCCGGAAGGAGCCCACCATCATAGTGACGCCTCTGAGGATCATAGAGAGGGAGGAGAAGGCGGATCAGTTCGCCATTCAGAGGCACAAGCAGAGCGGATTCATGGCGCCAGGTAGGCCCAAGAGGTGGAAGGACATGGCGATGAAGGTGCTGGAAAAGTCGGTCGCCAACAGGATCGAGGGGACTCAAGTGGACGAGAGGGCCGACAACAAAATGTGGCTGGTGAGGTACCTGGAACTCACGAGGCTCCTCATCCTTGAAGACCTCAGAGTGGTGAAGACCCTTTGCAGGCCCTGCTTCCCGCCCTGGTACGACATAGTGAGGACTTTTGTCAAGATGTATCACACAAGTCTGTCCCAGCATCTGAAGGACATAATCGCCGGCGGCCTCGAGGGAAACGAATACGTCTCACTGCTGGCGTGGATCATGAACACGTACACGGGGCCGGAGCTAATGCAGCATTCCGAGCTGAACATTGACACGTCCGACATCGGCCCGCTACTCAGCCCCGAGATGATAAACGACCTTCAGGAGAAGTACCTGCGGAACATGTGCCAGAACTATGAAGACTGGATGAGAAAGACGCTGGAGACGGAGAAGCTCGACTGGAGGAGCGGCATCCTGCCCGAGAGCAGCACCCAGGAGCTGTACTATCACACCGCGGCGCCGGTTATCATATTTCAGATGATCGATCAGAATCTTCAGGTGGCGAAAACCATCAGCCCCGATCTGACGGCGCAGGCCTTGATTCTCTGCATCGAGCAGGTGATCAAGTACGGCTCCATGTACAGACAGGCGATCCTGGAATTCAAGACGAAGCACTTCGAGGACAGGAGCCAGGTACCCTACTTCACTCATCACATGATCACAGTAGTCAACAACTGTATACAGTTCACCGAGCTGGCGCAGCAGATGAAGCAGCTCTACTGGGTGCCAAACACCACTGGTGACGCCACGGTAAAGTTCGAGAGTCTCCTGGCGAACTATCAGCATCTGAGGAACGAGGCCGCCGCTATTCTATTGCAGGAATCCTTTCTGGATCTGGAGCTACACTTCCAGGACCTGATCACGCCCAAATGGTTATCTTCGCCCATCCCGGTGGAGACCATCTGCGTCACCTTGGAGGACTACTTTCAGGATTACAATCACTTGAGCCCCAAGAACTTTGAGTACGTCATCACTGAGGCGCAGAATCTCATCGCGAAGCGTTACATATCAGCGATGCTGCAGCGGAAGATATCGCTCAAGACGTACGACGAGTGCCTGACGTGCACGTCCAAGATAATGACGGAGGCGGACAAGCTGAAGAACTTCTTCGACAGGATCGCGCCGAAGGTCGGCAACTTCAATTCGCCGTTCGAGATAATAAAACGCCTCGCCGAGGTGCTGAGGTGCGAGGACGCGGAGATGCTCTCCCTCGATCTGCACTCGTTGGTCGAGAAGTATCCCGACATGACGGAGGATCATCTCATCAGGCTGCTCGGCCTGAGGGGCGATATATCGCGGGCGGAGGCCCGAGGGAAGGTCTCGTACATCATAGAGGCTCAACGAAATCGGAAGCCCATGCAATCCATGGCGAACAGCATATTCAAGCAGATAGTTATACAGGACAGCTTCCTTGGCTGGAAGCCTTGAGACTGGAAGAAGAATTTTTATGAAGCGAAAATATGGCACGCAAACGGCTTCTCTATGTAGCACTACGCTACTCCTTTTTAAATCAAATGTGTTTTTTTTTTTCAGTATAGTGGCGAAAGATGTAATATATTTGTACAAATCTACTAGCGTTTAATATAATTATGTATAGCATCGATTCTGCAATTTACACGCATAGAAGCTCTAAGAACTTTATTTATTTACAATGTGTAAAAATTTATAGAAAACTGATTGAGATTGTATATTCATAGATATTGTACATTATGTAATAATATATCAGATACATAAAACGTTTTTTTTTAAATTTATTATATTAAATTATATTATTTTATTATATTAAAAATGCGTTGGCTGAGTCTGCTGGTGAATTTCCTTTCTTGTTAACCTAAAATCATCACGTCCAGCAACTCTGTTTATTCCTGTAATATCAAGGTCGCAAAGATTTACAAGAGATGATTTCATTAAGTTTTTTGTTTTTTCGTTTCGCATCATGTAATAAAAACATGCAAATTATTAGAAAAATTCAAGAAGGATCACCGAGAGACAAATGTATACATGAAAGAATTAAGTTTGTATGTATATGTACGCACGTGCTTGTGAATGAATATAAAGAAATTTCAATTGTCAAAGGTAAATGGAACAGCCGGCTCTATTGACAACTGTCGATGAATTTCTGCATTTACGATAGGATCTCAGGTGAGTATAAGCGGGAAGAAAATAAGCACGATCGGATAATAAATCATCGTTCAAGATCGTACTGTTTTCATACAGATAATTAAAATGTAAACAGGCGAATTGTCATAACCTCGTGCTCAATTTTCAGAGAAATCAAATTGCCAATCTTTCTTTCTGGAGACATTGACCCAAGAACAAAGAGTTGTTTGCCTAAATATTTACAAGTATGCGCCTAACAATATTCTTAGTGTTGCTTGTTTGTCGCACGGGAGCGAGGCTTGCTGATGTGGATCCACTGAAAACAATTGTGTGGGGTCCAGGATTGAAACCAGCGGAAGTTACCATGCGTGCGAGATATTTCTTTTTGCAGCTCGTTGATTCGCATGGAAGAAAGTTAGTTTTGTCAGACAATTTATACACAAATATAATAAAACAAGTGTATAAGAATATAAACACTGCAACTATAGTATTATTTTAGTATACAGATATTCACAAAATTTATCATTAATGAAAAATAAAATGAGACATGTATCAGCATTTTTCTTTTGACAAAAATCAATATAAATTTTAGCAAAAATACGTTAATAATTTCTGTAATATGAAACAAAAAATATGAAATTTATCATTTTAACTCGGAATAAAATTTAAAGAAGGGATTTACAATATTCTGAGATTTACAATTGCATGATAAAAAAGGGAATGATTTCAGCTACAAGCATCTGTGAGAACAAATTACAAATATATCTGCAAATGATTTTGATAAGTTATAAGTTAAATTATATTTCTATAAGATGTATATAATGTTATATTCTATTGTGTTTCTATAGCTTGACAAAATCTCCCGGTGAGAATATAGTTGCTGGTCAGGTACACGGGGAATCTTTCAACGGTGCATCGTGCCGCGTATGGACTCAAATCCTTGATTGTAAAGATGGAAGTTTCATTGTGCGCTACCAAGTTTTCAATACCTGCTTCAATGTTAAGATTAAAGTGAAAATCAAGGAAAAAGATTTGCCGATTTCCTATTCAGAGATTGAAGGTATACGAACTTGTTTTTCTCATGAAGAACCTTGGAATTTAACAAAGATTGTGTTTTTAGGTCCTATTTACGAAGAGGAATGTTACTGCCCGAATCCATCAATTACTAGCTGGCTAGATAATTATCAGTGTCGAGAAAATTACACTCAAATACATCGTGATCTCTCTCCATTTTCAAATATTAACTTTAACGAAGTACGTCAAAACATTATTAAAAGATACGATCGACCGACCAGTGTCAGCATTTGTCATTACGTATTGAAATCTAACAGAGTAAATATATTATATCATCGACTTACAATTCGTGTTAATTTATAAATGTTGATTTAAACTACATTAAACTAGGTTTATAGGCAATGTTACGGCCAATATGTTGGCTTCAAAATATTTATGGATGCTATATTGTTGTCACTTGCACGCAAAGTGACGCTGCCGGATATTGAATTCTTCGCGAATTTGGGAGACTGGCCACTTGTTCCTAATTCAGGTCCGCTTTACCCTATTTTTTCATGGTGTGGATCTGAAAGTACGAAAGATATTGTTATGCCTACATATGATATCACAGAATCATCTCTAGAAGCGATGGGAAGGTATAACATACCTCGATAATGTCTAACAATCTAAGCTGCCGTTTTATTTGCAATATGCCTGAAAAACAGGGTAATGTTAGACACACTCTCCGTACAAGGTAATGGACTGCCATGGGAGAACAAGACTGAGCAATTGTTTTGGCGTGGACGCGATTCCAGAAGGGAACGCCTTGACTTAATAGATATTTCAAGAAAGCATCCAGAGCTCTTCAATGTCTCCATTACTAATTTCTTCTTCTTTAGAGATGAAATAGATAAATATGGGCCTGCACAAAATCATGTATCATTTTTTAATTTTTTTAAGGTAAATATAAAAGCTTCCTTAAATAATAAAGCTGACATTAAGTCAAATTTGTACATATATTAATTTTGAAATTGTATATAAATTAAAAAACTAAACAATATGTATATTAATTTTTTTCATAGTACAAATATCAGTTGAATATCGATGGCACAGTAGCAGCTTATCGATTTCCATATTTACTTTCTGGAGATTCTTTGGTGTTTAAGCAAGAGTCCAAGTATTATGAATTTTTTTATAAAGTTCTTACACCTGGATTACATTATGTGCCCGTAAAAAACGACCTGTCGGATCTTGTCGAAAAGATCATGTGGGCAAAGGAGCATGACGAGGATGGACTAAAAATTACTAAATCTGCCAGACAATTTGTCAGGGATAATTTATTACCACGTGATATATTATGTTACTATACAGTTTTATTTCATGTATGGGAAAAAAGTTCTATTTTTATATATTTTTCTTGGGTATATATCCTTGTCAAATAATACAATTTTTATATTTCAGGAATGGAGTAAACGCTTAAAGAGTAAAGTCGAAGTACTAAATAACATGGAAGAAGTACCACAACCTAATCATTCTTGTCAGTGTCACTTTAGGAATTCGAACTTTAGAGATGAATTGTAATTTTTAACATCCTTTTCAACATTTTTCTATGATTTATTTGGTAATGAAGATTTAACAGATTCACGTTGCCATACAAGTATCATCTATCATGTGCACATCTGTTTACTAACATTTTTATACCTAATTGCTAATGTCAAAAATAAAAAGACATGGTTGCGAACTTGAAAAACAGATGGTTGTCTAATATTTAATAAATCTTTTCTTTTACAATACTTGTACAACCTGTTAGCTATTTTTATATTTAATATTCTTTTTTATTTATTTAATCTAAAATCATGTCGCGAGAATTTGAGTAAGATACATCATTTGTACAATTATCAACATCTTCTTCGAAAAATATTTATGGGATAAATACAAGGCGTGGCAAGATTTATGATATTCTCTCTTTAATTGTCTCGCGAATTCTACTGCAAATAATATTTAATATGGAAAATTTACATTCATATTCATATATTGATTATGAAATTAAATTTCCTTATATTAATTAAGAGCATAAATAAAAATTGGAACAAACATTTATATATATTTTTACATATGGCATTTGTACCATTGCATAGTTACATAATTCTTTGACTTTCAGTTTGTTTATGTTAGTCGTATTAATAAAAAATTACGTATTTGTAATAAAAATAGAATTTGAGGCTCGTCATCTTTTCTGTACGTAAAATAGTAAACATATAAAAAAAATAAAGAAAATTAAACACAAATTTGCGACAAACTCTTATATTATTTTTTAATTTGTAGAAATAATATAAAATAAAATAAATACAAAAAGAAATCTGTTATTAACATTTATACGTGCTATAGTTTTTTCGCCACAAGAGTTAAAAGCCATGTGGAATATTTTGGCATATTTATTTCACCGAGAGATCTATAGCTAATAATAATAATAATAATAATAAAGATTCGTTATTCTGTCGTAATATATATACGTATACGTAATGTAAAACAAATTATATATAATTAAAATTACACAAATTTATATCAAATTATATCATTTTATATCATACTTGTATCATTATACTACATTGGAAAAAAAAATATATATGAATACTGAGGATCATAAAAATTGTAAATAAACAAATTCAACTGGGAATTTTTTTTGGAGCATATCTCAAAATTTATATATAACTTTTTGTCCCAAGTTTTTTTCTTACCTGTTTTAACTTATAAAATCAAATTAAATTAAGTTCGTTATATAATTCTTGTTTTAATCTAATCTCATCCTTTGTATTGAATCTTTATAGTCAAATATGGTTATTAACATTGATTTTCACAATATTAAAAAAGATATTGTGAATTTACATTATGAAAGTAATAGTATATAATATACTCACAATAAAGTAATTAAAAATACAAATAAAAATATTCTCGATATTCATATTAATTTAAACTTTATGTAAATTTGGGAGTTATTAATGTATTTTATTGTGTGGGTGGCTGATAACCGTAACCTCCATATTGATTAGGTGGAGGTGGTCCTTGTGGTCCAGGTGGAGGAGGCATATGTCCACCAGGTGGCCGTGGTGGATATTGCGGGTATCCTTGCCCTGCTGGTGGTGGAGGATAACTTTGAGGAGGATACTGAGGATGTCCATAGTGCTGTCCCCCTTGAGGCGGATGAGGACTGTAAATCTACAATTCAAGTTGCTCGCAATATATCAGTAAATACACATAAATAATTATATAATTTTTCAAACATTTTAAACATAAATAATTTGAAAAGAAAAATAAAGTTTTCTTATTCTACAAAGAGAAAACTGAGCAAAATTATAAAAACTGTAAAAAAATTATAACATCCAGTTATCACAAAACAACTAATTCAAAATTGATATTTAATCTATATAATCAGATATATAGATTACTCGATACCTGTGGTTGCCCTCCTGGAGTCGGTGGCACATATGTTTGCGTCGTGGTGGGTCCGTAGGCAGGTTGCTGTTGAGGACCTGGCGGTGGAGCGGGACCTTGCGGTGGACCAGACGGCGGCTGAAATCCACTCGGAGCAGGACTCTGAGACGGTTGCTGTTGCGTCTGCGGAGCTGTTTGCGACTGTTGCTGAGATTGTTGCGGTGGTTGATGTGGTGATTGATGCGAGGGTGGTTGGTGGGATGACTGATGAGTTGGCTGGTGCGGTGGCTGATGCGGGGTGTGCGGTGGTTGATGTGGTGACTGATGCGGTGGCGGTGGATGCGGGGGGTGCGATGTCGGATGTGGTGTTTGATGAACGGGATATCCAGAGGGGGCCGGCGGCACCGGGGGTGCGTAGCTTCCGCCCTGCGACGTCGGTGGCGGACCACTATTCGGCGGATACGTCTGCGTGGAGGCAGACGGCGTGCTTGTCGGCTGACTGCTTTGGGCGTAAGTATTGCCGCCGCTCGCGGAGGAAGTGCTAAATGGCGGAGATGTAGAGGCGGGACCATACTGCGTCGCGCCAGGACCCGGACTCGGTTGGCTAACGTAATTGGGCTGCGGACCCGCGTTTTGCTGAGACCCAGGTTGCGGGGACTGAGTCGCGCTAGTTGTTGGGGGTGGCGGATAATTTTGCGGTGGGACATTGTTCGCGTATGTCTGCGAGGAGGGAGGGGGATAGCTCCCGGGCTGTCCAGCGGCGTATGCGTTTTGAGGTGGCGCTTGGGACGGAGGCTGCTGATAATTTGGTTGTGGACTAGGACTGCCATATTGTCCTGGCTGTTGTTGTTGACTACCTGATGAGAAATTTTGCTGCGTGGCGTTTGAAGGCGGGTAGCCTTGCTGATTTGGCGGTGGTGGCCCGTATCCCGAGGGTGGCTGAGCCGCGCCCGGTGGCGGATAACCACCTGGTTGTGGACCGTAGCTGTTCACTGTCGTTGGAGGACCATAATTTGGCTGCGTCGCTGCACTATATCCTTGCTGCTGAGAAGCGTTTGGCGGCCCGTATTGATTTGGTTGTCCAGGAGTGTACGCGGATCCTTGTGGACCTTGGTAGTTCGAGCCAGGATTCTGACCAGTGTATTGAGCAGGATAACCTTGCTGAGAAGGTTGCTGAGGATAACCCTGTGGACCTCTATACTGCTGCGGACCTGGTGCTGTTGGAGGCCCTACAAATATTAAAAGATTAAAATGTCTGATAATAATCTGAAACTGGAAATATTACGATTATACTTCACAAGTTTGATTAACATAATTATCATTTAATATAAATTTAAATTAAAATAAAAAAGTTAAGGTTTCTCTTAGTGGAAAATTCCAATTAAAATATAATATTACTATTTATCGCAGTTCCTTGGCCAGGCATCACAGGTCCGCGATAACCTTGCGCCATTGGTTGGCCTTGATTAAATGTCGACATTGGCATTGTTGGTTGCGTATTTGGTGGCATTTCTCCTCCGGGTCCAGCTGCACCACCTGGACCACTTGGAAGCCCTTGTGGACTCATCATACCGTGCTGAGGTCCATTGGGAATACCTTGAGGTAGCTTGAAACAAAAAATAAATTAAATTTTATAATTATTTGTGAAAATTTTATTTAACAACAATTTCGTTCAATCAAATATACTTTATTTTTACTACGTTCTTTGTTCCTCGAGGCCGACTACTTACAGGTAATAAAGTTTGAAGATTCTGGTTCACATCAGCGATAGACGCTAGATACACCAAGTTGCGATGTAACATTTGTTGATACCTGAAAATTAAATTTCGTTCAACTGATCAGCTTGACAAGAGTTGCCTATAAGTTATAAAAAAAAAAGATCCTCCTTAGCACTCGTTTCTGATATATATAATTGAAAAAATCAATTTGGTACAAACTTAAGGCTGTTATTTTAATAGTAACAAAAATATTTAATTCTACCACACTATTATTTCAAAAATCATTTATCAAGAAATCCTTTCCGATTTGCTTCCGATGGAAGCAAAAAAGAAACGCACAATCACTGCATCGAGCACTTACTGTATGCACTCCTGTGCCTTGCCCTTGTTTTGATACTCCTGAATCATCTGTATAAGCTGGCTATTCTCGTCGAGCATCTGGAAAAACGTGACGAACACATACATGTACATAGTCAGACTACTCAGGATCCTGAATCTTTCACAATTTGACTCTCAGTCGTAAGTGAAACGTAATAGCTACATTTCATTCACATTTCTTACTCTTTAAGCGAAGCTACAGTCAACGTTTTTACCTTCTGTATCTGGGCAGAATTTGGAGGTGGCCTGCCGCGTTGCGCGAAGGTCACGGACATTTTCGAAGCGACAACTCACGACGTGGAAAACTGGCTTCACCGCGAGCGAGGGGGAGAGGAAGAGAGACACAGACAGAGAGAGAGAGAAACCGGGTGCTCTCCGCAAGGAGGGTAATCCTCCGTCGCGTCACGCTATCCTGGCGCAGCTACCTGGAAATACCTTAAAGCGTGGTACGTCGTTATTTCCCGTGCGCGTTCCTCGCGCGATGCCCGATTCATTCGCGCGGGATCGCCGGGAACGTCGCGGTGATCTCTTTTTTTTTTCCGTACGCAACCCGCGTGTTATGTACACACGCGCACGTATATATATGTATATATGTGTGTGTATGTATGTATATATATGTATGTCTAACCACAAACCAGTCGGGCGTGCAGCCGTATTTTTGCCGTAACGTAGCTGACGCGTGTGGCAATTATCGTCAATTACCTCGCGAAGTGCATCCAGCTTCGGACTTGGGGTGACGCGAGAGGTCGGAGCAGCTTCCGAAAACAGACGGCTTGGGAGAGCAGCGCCGCCGCCGACGGATCCGCGAACACGAATGATGTCTGTACTCGTTCAAATCATTTTTTTCGACCATTTTAATCTCTCCTTTTTTTTTAACGATTAATAGCCTTGATTCCTTGATCGGATTCGATACGGTCAATATGAGAATAGATGCAATACACTATTACTGTGTGTTCCGGGTAAGATATTAATCTAAAAAAATAGAAATAGAAATAATCGCTCGGTATTTCTAATGTCATCGCTAATGTTAAGAATGCAAAATTGAAAATATGTTTCGTACGTAACTGTGCAGGGGTGTTTGCAGTTGTGAACTCGAGTTCGTCTAGACAGATCACAAAGGATTGTGTCAATGATGACAGGCCCAAAAGATCAATTTTTTCCCCGCGGAGGACTGTTGGGTTTCAAATGTTGGCGCGATTAGCTCCTCCCTCCTTCCGTCCGCTGCCCCCGCTTTTTGCACTCTCCCAAGGCCCACGTGTTATTTTATTTCTCCACGCGAAAACCCTGCTGCTAGAAAATTGGCCAGACTGTTGGTAATAAATAAAGAAAAAAAATAAATAAATAAAAGATGGAAGAGCAGTCTCGCCGGTGCGCAACCGGTGCGTATAAAAAATTTGCATTATCACGTTGACGCAAGATTACATATTCGCAAATGGCTTCGGCGAAGGTGAGCGATTATTCTTCATACTTGTCAAATCGAGGGAGAGAAGCATCAAATAATCTGATTAGATCTGATGTGATTTCCGCAGATCGAGTTCGCGGTACATATGACATGTGAGAAGTGCGTCAATGCAATTTCCAAGAGTATAGCGGATCTAAACGGCATCCGGAATGTCGACATATCGTTGGAACGCGGCACGGTCACCCTCGAGACCAGTCTACCCTACACCGTCATACAAGAAAGAATTGAGAGAACTGGAAGGCAGGCGGTGCTGAGGGGATACGGAGGTTTAAATGAATTTTACTATGCTATTTATATATAGTATACTATTTGTTGATTACAACAAATTTGACCGTTTCATTCGTGATTTCTGAACACACACACACTGTTTTTAGAACTGTCGAAAAGAAAAAGAGGAGTATTACATAGAAAAATAATTCACAAGACTAAAAAGTTTGTTTTGAATGTTTTTATATTCCATGTATATGTTGTATATGTTTACGTATGTGTGTGTATAATCTTAGAGTTAAATACTTGTAATTGTTAAAATTAGACCCTTGTTGCAGATGGATCCAGTGCCGTGTCAATGCTGGGTGGAAACTCGGGATACAGCGTGGGTAATCTGATCAGAGGGGTGATAAGATTTGCGGAAACTCCAGAGGGATGTATCATAGACGGCACAATCGACGGTTTAACTCCGGGCGAGCACGGTATGCACATACACGAATGCGGTGATATATCTAATGGCTGTGATAGGTAAGCAATCTTGCACAGGCGAAATGCTTGGATTTTGATGCAGGGCTTTGAAGCAGATTTTATTTCTATTGCAGCGTAGGCGAACATTTCAACCCAAATAATTCACCACACGGTGGCCCCAACGATGATCCGGCCAAGAGGGTAAATATAAAACGTGACATTTCTCATGATATTTTAATGACGTTATTGCTGTCTGCATTTGCAGCATGTTGGTGATCTTGGTAATGTCCTAGCAGACACTACTGGTAGAGCTGCCTTCCGGAAGATAGACAAGCTCCTTAAGATCCCCGACATTATTGGCAGATCTCTCATTGTTACCAAAGACCCGGACGATTTTGGAAAAGGCGATAGTCCAGAATCGAAAATAAATGGAAATAGCGGAGTTAGGTAAACAAAATGATTATTGTTGTGTCAGAGCTTAATCTTTGGTTATCTATTATTGTTTTACATTGAATTCTTTTTTCTACATAGGTTGGCTTGCGGCATTATAGCCAGATCGTCCGGATTATTTCAAAATACGAAGAAGATTTGCGCGTGCGACGGCCTGACTATATGGGACGAGAGAGATCGGGCGCTTGCGAATAACCATGGTACAAAAAGTTATTCAGAGTTAAATGGGAAAATATGCACGTTAATTTAAATACTTCAAGTTTAGCTACAATTATTTCATGCGATAAGATTTGTTTCATGTTACTAATCATTATTATAAAAAATGTTTCCGTCGATTTGGTGAGAAGGAAAGAAAGAGAAGATTTGTCTAATCTTTTCTATGTTTTTTGTTTAAATAAGTCTCATTGTGTGGAAATTGGAATTTTCTAGTAATTATATATCTGTGATTTTACAGTAACAATTTCTCAAGAAATAATTTGATTTAATTTGTACGCTTTTTCTTTTCAGCAAACTTGTAGCTAACACGAAGACATAATGCGATTGATTTAACAAAGAACACATTCCATGTTCAAAATTTGAACAAAAATGAATGTATGTACATACCATTTCGGTAAAATAAAATGTATTTATGTAGATATTTAGTCTCTTTAGATACAAACTTTATTAAATTGGCTATGATTTCTATTTCTATTAAATTACATATGTTGTCATTATATCTTTATCTTAATTTCTCTAACCCAGTATACATCCAATACGCAGTTGATCTAAAAATTTGTTGACCTTGAAATAATCAACTTGGAGTATATTATGTCTTTTATGGAGGAACTGGCTGCACTAGTTCAGAGTTTAGCTTTCTTCCTTCACATTGAAAGGAGGAGGATAAACTATGTACTAGTGCAGTCCAGCTTTAAAAAAACTGACCTATGCATCATCATTCAATATGGCGTCACAACTCACGTATCTTATATAAGACATTCAAATACATGTCTATTTATTCTGACGTGTTATAATTACTTGAGGAAATGACAATGATGAGAAATCAGGAAAATATTAAAGTAAGTAGAAGAATGCTTCGATGGAAAGAACGCGTATAATTCTATGAAGAAAACGTAAAAACGGATACGGTTGAGGTTAGACTCCATTGCAAGCAAACAATGTAAGTGGTAAGTAAAAATAAGGAAGTCCAACTATATTAAGTAGTAAAAAGAAGCTAAAAAAATATAAAAATGTCAAAAACATCAATGTTTAATATCTTCTTGCAGAACCACTCGCGTGGATATTGAATGAAACTCTTAGTTCTTTCTGAAGAAAATTAAGTATTAAAATGGGAATCCCCGGTTTAACAACGTACATACAGAACAATTCGGAGCGTTATCTTGAAAATTACGCGCTACACGATTGTTATTTGGTAATCGATGGCAACAATATATGTTGTCAATTGTATATGTGGCATGCGAGATGCAATTGCGCCTTTGGTGGCGATTATGACAAATTCGCGCAGTGCGTGAGGGATTTTTTCGATAAACTGTTGAGGTGCAACATCACCCCGCTGGTTTTGATTGACGGTGGCTGCGAGGACAAGAAGCTGAGGACCATCGTGTCTCGAACTAAACAGAAGGTCGAGATTGCATCAAATTACACCTTGTCCTCGCAGCATCACAGCAAATTTCTCCCCCTGCTTTTAAGAGAAGTCTTCAAAGACGTGATGAACGAAAGAGGCATCAGATACGCACAATGCTTATTTGAAGCAGACAATACCATAGCTGCGATAGCACGCATTCTCAATTGTCCCGTATTGAGCTACGACTCTGACTTCTATATTTACGGATCGTTATACATACCATTTAACACGTTGGAGCCCAACATAGTGCCTGATCCGACAGGCACAGGCTACATGAAACGCTGCAAAATTTATTACGTTGATAAACTCTTTAAGATTTATCACGGATTAAATCAGTCCTTGTTGTTCTTAGCAGCAGTATTATTGGGAAATGATTACACGAAGCAACACACGTTCAGGAGCTTCTTCCGTCATTTGCCACGAATGGAAAGTCGTGGCAAAAAATACAGCAATGAAAAACAACGGCGCATAGATAACACATTTCAGTGGCTACGAAGACGCAGTTTAAATGAGGCCGTAATAGGGATACTAAGTAGATTACGGAAACAAGAACGCAAGCACGTATTAAATATAATTGAAATGGTAATAAATACTTATATCAATGCACCATTGAGCGTAGTACATACGCTGGGTATTCCTCCAGAAATCTTTTCGAAGGCAAACATGCAGAATATGTTCAAGATGTACAAGTTTGAAGGTGATATAAATAATCTGACATATATCGACGAAAAGACAAATGAGATGGAAATGAGCGATGAGGAGGAAACAGGAGAAGACAAAGAAATATCGAAGATACTTAAAGAAAGGGAATTGGTCTCTAACGAGTCTCTGGTTAACAATTTGCCTAAGTGGTTTATTAATGAATTCAAAGAGAGCAGATTTCCTCAATATTTCTTAGATTTAATAGTAAGAAAGTTATATGTTTGTCCTACGCAGATCGAAGATCCTCTCAAAGTTTCATCTATTGTTGTAAGTTTAAAGATTATTAGTGTTATTTATGGATTGTTGATATCAGAAGTCAAAGGAATGAAAACCGATATGGAATATATAACCAAAGATGAGAATAAGGGAATAAAGCGTTTTCAATTGGAGTACTGCGATAATCTACTTGGTTGTAAACTACCTTCTTTAGCCAGTCTGAGGGAATTATCCATTGTCGTTAGAAAGGAAATTTTAAACACCACTTTGACGATCTCTCAGGCAAGTTATATAAACGAAATTCCATCGTATTGGATGATGTATATTGCAACTATAAAATACTGGTTGGATCAACAACAAGAACCATCTAAATACACTTGTCATGTATACGCCTTATTGTTCGCTTTGTTATTTAATATTATCGACTACAATGTAGGCGCCTATAGAATCTTAAGCAAATTCTGTCAGAGATTTAACGGAGTTATGGACAATATTCGAAGCGAAAGAAAAACAAGAAATTATCAGCCACAATACTCAAATAATGCTACGCTTGTAGATGCAGTTCAGGAAGTTAATGCCGACGACTGTATACTTGCAGCTGCATTCTTCGTATCTAATTTCGAAGTAGATCAGAAACTGTATTGGCGACCGAAAAGATTTAATATTACAATTGTTCATAGTTTTGCGGAATTTCAAAATTGCTTGAGGCATATTATGCATTTAAACGCACTATTGGGATATCCATATGAATCAACCAAAGTTGCTACTGTATTCAATGGTACCTTATTGTATAATTTATGTAGCAATTTTAAAAAACGTGATAACGTCGAAGATTACACAAGTTTAATGTTGGGAGAATCCCCGAGTTTGTTGCGTCTATTTAAGTTGCTTTTATCAAAAGTCAAACCTTTGCTTAGCACTGCATTGGAGAGGAAAGTCGATAAATGTAAGAGGCAAAAAACGAAAAGATCTGAAAAAGAGAAGCATACTACACACGAAGAAAATTGTGAAGAAAAATGCGAAAACACTAGCGAAGAAACATCTTTCTATGATGCAAATAATCCTTTTTCCGTACTTGGGGTCGCGCAGCAGTAAGCTTTTTATTGTATATAATTAAACTTGTATACACAATTGTATATACAATTGTATCTCTACAATTTACATATATCATAAATTTATATATTACGTATTAATTTTTTTTATATATATATAAAGAATTTATATTACAAAGGATATAATGTAGAAGCGTATCTAAAAGATTTATAACTGTAATGTAACATTAAAGTTTAATTTTAACGATTACTTCTTAGATTAGAAAAAATCTAAATCCTCGCTACTATCGGTTTCATCGTTCTTAGAGGAATTCCCATAATCCCTTCGTTTCCGATACGTTGATCTTTTGGTATCTGATCCTTTCTTTCTCTTATTAGGCAATTGATTGTTCTAAATGAATAACAGAAGAAAAGTATTTTTGTTAGACGATGCAAAGATTGATGATGATGTAAAAGAAGTCAACGCATTACGTTTCTGTATATTTCCCAAAATGTGTTGATCGCTGTTTCATCAGTATTAGCCTCTTCTCGTAAATTTGGTATATAATACTGATCATCTCCGTGTTTAGCAAGCAGTCCAACGCAAACAGCGTATTTTAATTTCTCCTGTAATTCCTGATCGAGCATTTGAAAATCGGTTTCAATCGGATAGTATCTTTGTATATAATCTCTTAATTTTTTTAATTTAACAAATAATTGAAATTTTTGTAATTCTTTCACGACTGTACGTAGCATTTGCGGCGTTATTGGGATCTTTTCCATTTGAAAATGTATTTTGTTAGAAAGTTGTATTTTCTTATCGATAGTGCTATGTGTAAAAGATAAAGAAAAGTGTTATATCTATATTTTTTTATTATAATCAACATAAATATATCTTAATCAAAATTTATAATGAAAAGCTGTATTTTATAAGATTTTAATAAAATCGTTTAACCAAATATTCTCGTAACGAAATTTTTGACAGAGTGTAAGAATTTATTATTAAAGTATATCATTAAGCACATACAAATAATTTTGTAATATTTGACTTACAATGTTCGATGCATTAATGTTATTAGTAGTATTGATTTGATAACTTTATATTATTTTGACACAAGAAATTTTAACAATTGGATGGCATAATTTGTTGATTAAACGTAATCGGCATGTTCTAGTGCGCATGAATACATATTATTTATGTTTTTTTAATTATCAAAATCAATGAAATTTAAAAATGACAGAATATTTATAAAATACGAAGTCATTCTATTACTTGGAGAAATAGTACGTAGTAAATACTCAATATTGAAGTAAATTGAAAAAAGATACTGTAATAATGTGAAACTTCATGTCAATATTTATTTAATATCCAATAGTGATAGCAATCCTAAATAAAATGTACTTATATACATATCATGCAATGTTAAGGGAAATGCACTATTATTCAAAAGTTCATATAAATTTTTATATATGAAATAATTCTAACCAAGTTCGACTTTGTTATAATAAATGTTATTAATTTTTTCATGAACTTTTATAGGAATGATATTACCGATTAGGATGTTTAGGATGTTAGTAGCCGATATATATTCCTTTTGTTAAATTACATATATTACATAATAACAAGTACATTTGTATACATATTTATATTTTCCTCTCGTAATTGTAAATAATGTTACTAGTGAATTATATTGAATCTCTTTTGTATTCTCTGATTGTAAAATGTTTGTTTTATAAAAATATAGCATTTCTTCAATATAGAATAAAATAATAATTTAAAAGTTGAAAACTATGCGAAAGAAACTCAATATTTTTTATAAAATGTGAAAAAGAAAAATATCAAAAAGTTTTTATTCGTAATACGATCATATTTAATATATAAAATAACTTGCGTACACATAACATTCTTAAAATTTTTACCAAATTGTAACTTTCTAAAAAATATATAAATTAGTAATTTAACAAATTGTGAGTAAAATAATAATTGTTCCGCTTTTCAAAGATCAATATTTTAGTTATATTACATAAAAATTTACATGCGCATTTAAGTAATATTTTTCTTTGCATATCTAGTGGTACTAAATGATAAAAGTTTAGAGTAAATATGTATATCTCAAAAAGCTTTATATATATTTTTTCTTTTATAATCCAAGAACAAGTTACAGCCAATTAAATATTATCATAATAAAAAAAACATGTGCATAGACAATGAGCAAATAAAATTATTTTTAATATACAATTTAAAAAAGTACTATTATAAATTAATATACCAAAAAGCTTTTTGACGAATTATTTATGTTTATATATACCATATAATTTTTAAATAATCCGTTCGCGCATAATTTATAACAATGTAATTAGGTAATTACATACATGTTATAGAATGGTTTATTAAACTATACTATTTTATTTTAATTTCCAAAAATTACATAAATATGCTTATTAATTAAAAAAAAAATTGTGTTGTGTCCGGTATAATATCAAGCGAATTGGATAGATTCATTTATATATACAAGTCTGATACTATTGCTACCTTATCGAGATATCACATGACAAGCTTAGCGATAAATAAAATATAAAATATCATAAGCTTTCTATACCGGAGTTTTAGAGAAAAGTTTTATCAATATTACATAGAATATTACGACACAAATTGATGATAGTCAATAACAACGGTAATCGATTTGTAAATATAAATGAGACAGCTTAATATAGATTATTATAAATTTGATATCACAAGAATCAAAATACAATACGTATTACATCATATATTAATACAGATTTAAATATAGTGGGATTTATAATAAATTAGCTGCGAAAGTGATGTTTGAACAATATTTTTACAACAATTATGTGATTATATTACAATTTGGTACTGGCTGGTTGCAATAAAAATTATATTAGTAATTTGAGAACTATTATAGGTTTTCCAATATTATACTTAAGCTCTATATACAGTATAAGCTCATATGGATTGTTAGTATTAATTCTGGTACTTAAATTTTCTTACTTTTACAACTATAACAAAATACCATTGCACTGAATCTAACATATAGAGAACTTCTCTCTAATGTATATTTCATTTAATCTTATTTCTATATCAATGAGAATGCGTCACACATATATCGTGTTTGGAATAAAAATTATAGTTATATTTTTCTTCCGCGGAATCCATTTCACCATAATCATGAAGTACCAACACCACGATGCAAGAATTTTAGGAAACGAATGCATATAATTCAAATAACAAGTACAACACAAAAGATGATATGAACGATCATATTAAATCCCTCAACCCTTAGTAGGATTGTTATTCCATATGTTTATAAAATATTGCACGGAGAAAACGATAACAATAATAAGTATAGTATCCACGAAGCTCTTGATCATATTTATGTTATGATGCTGTTCACCAGATTCTCTTTGCTTCTTTACAACTTGTTCTACAATCAGCTGTATACGATTCAATTTCTCACCATGTCCTATCATTTGATGCTCTACTTCTTTCATTATGTCAATTAATCTAAAATGAATATATATTTAAATATTATATATGTATTATTAGAGATTATAAATTGTGTAATATAAAATTTATAATTCGTCACGATGCCTTTGTTATATTTTAATAATCTTACCTAGCAGTTGAACGTCTTCTTTTTCCTAACGATTGACTAGAATCAGTATGTGCCTCTGCAGATGAGCTTCCAGAATCATGAGCCTCTGTTAAAGGCATATTATTTGATAGTTGCCTCTTAGAAGATTTCAGCACTGATAAGGAGGAACGTGATTCAGCTTGTAATAATGGAATCTGCAATAATTTATAATTTAAATAATTCAATTTAAATATGCATAAATGATATGCATACATTTTAAAAACTTTATTCGATTAATATGAAGTGCTAACATTAATGTTTTCTGAGTTTAAAATTTAGCTAGAAATTATTTTAATTTTTAAAGTTACGCCTTATCTTTTTTTTTTTTATTCAAACTACTTGAACAAATGTGCTTTCTGGATTACAGTGAATATAATACATGTGTTAAAGTACGAATAACAGTAAATAAAAATAATTTGTCTCTCTATTTTATATTTAAATATTGTGTTAATGAAAAGAGATGAGATTTTAATTATTTGTTAAAAATATAAAAAACAGTAATAAATAGTAAAAGAATTTTTTTATTAGCATGCATAATTTTTACTTTTATTGTTTATTCTTGTCATTCATTAAATTTATTTTTATTCTTATTTTTTTATTGATTTTAATATCTTTTATATTACATTTCTTCTCTAATGAAGGCAACATGTTTTGATGATATGTACAGATCTCTGCTTCAGAAAGATGACAATACATTATGTACAACATTTCACAATTATGAAAATTTAAATATAGAAAATTTTATATATTAAGTATTATACTTAACTGTTATCATAATCATCTAAGATATATATTTAAAACTTACTTTGTGTTACTTAAATGTGTAATAATTTTAGATTCTTATATGCAATTATATGTATAATGGAATCTTAAAAATGATTACGCAGATTACCAATAAATGATTACGCAGAAATAACGTTAAGTTGATTAGTAAATACACAACATAATGATAACACAATTAATATTACACGCCAAGTAAATTACAAGTCAAGCGACACAAGTTTATTAAAAATATCAGAGCTGTGTACAATCTATAGATAGCAAATAGAATAAAGCAGTATAACATGCAATTGTTCAGTAGTACTGCTGGAGAAAGTAGAAAATAAATACATAAAACGATTAAAGTACTTATTACTTATAGAAATGTGTACAAATGTTAAATCAGCATGCACAGTGCAAACTACATCTTACATCGCTGTACCTGTGATTGTGGATCAGTAGATACAATACTACCAGTACGCATAATAGGTGTTTTATGCCTGGTCTTTGTGCGCACCACATAATTTTCTTCGTATTGTACTACATCGTTTCTCGGATCCCACGGTCTTACATCAGCATGTCGATAAACCCAATTTCCAGTTATAATGTCCTAATGGAATCAGAAAAAATTAGAAATTATTTTGCAAATATTAATATGCGACAAATAATTTATATGTAAGTAAATATCATATGAAAGTAGCGAGTATATCGTACTTGAACAAAATATTTTGGAATCCATTCTTGTCCTAAAGTCTTTCGTTCTTTAGCACGTTCTCTTTGTGCTTCCTCAAGTCGAGTTTTAGCTTCAGTAGCAGCAACCTGGTCATCCCTATTAATGGCCTGTGTAACATTATACCACAATTTTTCGCTTTCCCACACTCCCTGATATTCCAAAGGAACGGTAAATTTCTTCAATCTTTTTTTGCGTATTTCTGGAGTTGGATTGAAGAAAACATTTTCTTGCTGTGAAATAAAACATCATATTGACGGTTGTCTAAAATCATTGATTAAGGTTTAAGTTTATCTTACTCCTGTCCGCTTGTCTGTTATTAAAATTAATCCATCCCAATATCCCGAAATAGTAGCTAAAGTTTCCTTTCCTAGACGTATTCGTCCCACAACTTGATTCATTAATTCTGCACCGCCAAGAAATGGCTAAAAATATTATATTTTTAATATGAATTAAATTTTAAAATTAAAATATATAAATTAAGATCTCAGATATCAGATTTAAACTAAATCGCGATTTCATTAATAATTCGAAGTAACAAAATAAGCTATTACCTTAAGTTTAAATTCTAATTCAGTATGATAGCCGGTTTTCTCACATATTATGTTCACTTTGCCACCGAGTTCCATAGACAACGTTCCCATAAGAATGCCCTTGCAATGTGCATAAGGAATTGTCATTGTATAATCTTCACCTCTCGGCAGCATCGTTAGTACGGCGATACCATCCAAAATTGCAGAGGTTGAATTTCCTATAAAAATTCGACATGTATATTATTAAGAAATGTTTTCATTATGTAAATCGGATAAAAATATTAATATTAGTATACCCTACAGTAAATAAATTACTCACCATAAAATTTAGATTTTGCAATAATCGTAGCGCCAATAGTAAATCCATCTTGGCGATTTGTCACGTAAAATCCTGAGATAGGTGGATGATGTGACAACTAGAAAGATTGGATACATGTGTTAAGATAAAATATTAATACTAATCTATAAAAGAAAATTAATAATTGGCTGTATATTGTTCTAAATTGATCTAAGGAAATCTGCTATTGAAGTTGGAAAATTTTGGCAACGTATGTAAAATTTAATAATTAATGTAATTCATTTGGATCATTACTTGTTCGGCTAAATAGAATGTTCTTGAACCATTAGGGTGTTGCCAATAGCAACGGAATGTTTCGCCCAAAAGCGGATTGTATGGCTTTTTCAAGCCTTGTGGTTTCTTGTAAAATCCCGACAAGTACCATTTTACTACGGCCTTCATACGTGTAAATGCATCATCTTCCAATACTGCTCTGTAAAATGAAATAAAATTCAAAAATTATAGTTAATTATTATATGTATCCAAGTAAAAATCACAATATAGATGTACTACTATGTTTTAACTAACTGGGACAATAAATCTGCGTGATAATACGAATCGGCCAGTTTTTCCAGAAATGAACGTGATTCCAAAATAAAAGTTGGCAGTACAACTTTAGACAGATCCATGCCGGGACGAACTTGTTTCATTAAGAACCATATCAAAGACTTTTGCTCTTCTTGCAGTTCCGTAACGACTTCGCCGGCCTATTAATTAATAATGGTACAGTATTATAAGAAAATAAATACAGAATATGTAATATTATGCATTCATGATAAAATTAAAATAATTCAGGAGAAAAGAAACTTTGAAGAACAGAATGCAATAAATTATAAATATCTCTAAATAAATGTTTATTACAAATGTAATTCTAATTAACAATTGTGTTATGCAAGAATAATGCTTACCGTTCCAAGAACTTCATTTTCATTAGCTGCATATGGTGTTTCGGTGATTGGCTCTGATTGATCCTCCTTGGCTGATGCCTCAGACTCGCTGTCCGACGCACTAATTTCAGCATCAGCTGCTACTCCATTCTCCGGCTGACTAATATCGTCCAGGTCTGTATGCGAGGTGTATACAGGATCTAGCGTTACTACTTGACGGGTATCATACTCTAAGACATGTACAGAAGGAACAGTCATGCGACGTGCTGGGGAAATTGGTGGATGAGATGCAGAAGCAAAGCATGAGAAACTAGATGGTTGATTATCACCACTATCTGGTTCCTCATTGGGAATCAAAGACAAAACGTTTTCTTGATCTGTGCCAGGTGTGGGAGATCGGTCAAGCAAGAGTTTTTCCCAATATGTAACTGCATGACAAAGATGTTGAAACATTGGAGTTGGTGAAGGGCAGACGCTTCTAAAATCGCGATTTACAGCGGGTGAGAGTGATTGCGGACAAGATAACAGACGCCTTTGAGGTGTCGTAGGCGTTCTTGGGGCATAGCGACTTAAATATACTGTTGGTGTGTCAAGCAGGATAGCAAACAAATAGAAAGAAAAAAGTAACAGCAAACAATTATTATTACTGCAATTTATGAATTTAATTTTTATCTAAGATTACACTGATTTTTATAAAATATCAAAAATTTTTAAGATATATATAAAAATATAAAAATATTTCTACACTAAATGTTCCAATACGAATCTATGAAATTTTAATAGCGAATTCTTCAAAGAGTTTTAAACATCAATTTAATAATAAAATTAATGATTAAAGTTTATTGTATAATAAAGTTTGTTGGAACAATATTTTCAGGCAAAAATAATTTATAAAAAAATTACATTGCAAAGTTATATAGCACTGCACGAATGGAAAAGATGTTGTCCATAATTTTGCATGATAATATATACGGATAAAAACAATTTTAAATTATATTTATGTTGTATGTAATATTGTAGAAAATTGTTATTAAAACTTATCTATATGTTATTAAAATTTCTTCATCTTTTCACGCGATGTTTATTAGGTTATATAAAATTAGATACGAAATTTGAAATTAATTACTTTCATCAATAGGAGTGCAAATTGACAAATCACTCACATGCATCATTCACAGATTGAACTTTTTGTATAACATACTTTTCTAATTGTTAAATGCCTTTATTAATTCTCCAATTCTCTATTTATACTGTTCTATCAAAAATATCGATTGTCTATTCACTTTCTTTTGTTTTATATAAAAATGTCGATATGTCAAAATGTGTTATATTTGAGTGATAATAATGTCGTTATGTTTACATTTGTTATATAGCTTTATGTAATAAATAGAATGTTTTAAAAATAAAATTAATAACGAGATACTAATAATTTATAAAATAAATTAAAAAATAGGTAATAAAAATCAAGAATATTTTTTCTATGGCATAATTGATATCAAATTATTATCCGTGAATGAAAAAAAACATGCAGAAAAAATCCTATACGTGCTATTATATTAGAAATTCCATTTCATAAAAATTTCATTTCAACGCAAGATATTTCACTCTTATTGCACATTTAAATATCTTTTAAATATAGTAAGTAGGAAGCTATGTCAATGATACTGACCATGATCATCAAAGTGCTTCTCATAATCAGCCTCGCTCCATTGAGTTTCATGAGTAGTGGTTGCATCGTGTGGTAAAGGACGCGGTAATGCGCTTGTCGAGCGTACTATTAACGAAGAACAGCGTAACGACAATTCAAGTGCGTCTAACCAACATTTGCCTGCCGCTTGGGACGGTGCTCGAAAGATTAAATAAGATGTTGGCAAAGGTTGTACAACAGCACCTGGAAAATATATATATTAATTTGTTAATAATTATAACTAAAATAATTGCTTATAATTATAAGTAGCTAAAATTGTGCAGTGTCTGTAGTTGCATATATATCTATTACTAAATTAGATTATAGGTATTATCTATTAATATAATGTAAAAAAAAAAATAAAATTGCTACATGCGAGCAATACATGTAAAATATACATAATGGCATAGATATATACCGATAGCTTCTTTTTCTGGTCCTCGAGGAGCCCAGATAGATTGTTCCAAAGGATGAAATAATTTAAAACAAAATCCATCTTTCTTACTCGGACGTTCTATAACTTGACATGTATTGAGTAATACCGTTCCCACCCAATGATTACTCTGTAATAAATATCGTAGATATCTTAAAGGTATAAGGAGTGTGCAATTAAAAAAGAAGAGATGCAAGTGCGAACCTTTGTCTTTGGACTTTTATACAGTAGCAATAATCCAGGTTTCAGAATACACCATAACTTGGTCCAACTTTTCAATGTGCCGCGAACTTTTAACCAATCACTCATAACAATAACGGTTGGATCCTTGAAAGAACTTAAAAGTTCGTTGGCTACTCTTTTCTTTTCCATTCGATAATTCTTTCTTTGAGCTTTATACGATTCCTTTCGCGTTAATTTGCAAGAATCCAACGACTAAAAATATCATAAAAAAATGTTATTTATTTAAAAGACATATTCAAATTAGATCATATCTTATATTTCAAGTAATGCAAAATAATAAGTGCAACTAAGAAGAAAAAGATTTGTGAAAATAAGTAAAAGAGAATTAAATCTTTTGATTGTATAGTTTAAAAAGTAATTAAAAAAATATTTTTAAATATAAATCCTAAATCAAATCTGTAGTCTTTTAGCCATAAAACGACTTACAACAATAAATACTTTGCAAAATTTATTTTCAACATATTGGCTTTCTGGATATAAATGTCTTAATGAACAAATAAATTGTATCTCATATAGAATTATTTACCTTGTCAGATGAATTATCCATTTTTTGATTACCTTCGCTCATTCCAGAGATCCCTATAACATATATAATATTGTGTAATTATACTTTATCGTAACTAAATGCCAAAATAGATATGTATGTATAATTTAGTCTCCAAAAATTTTCGAATTTTAGAATACTTAAAAAAAATACATTTAAAAAAATTTTTAATATACTGTTACATCATAAATACTTAGATTCTTCTAAGAAATAATCTTAATGAAAATTTTTAAGTAAGATTAGTATTATATTAGTTTTAACACACAATGTATCTAGTAAGCATATGTAAAATTATATATTTCACATATTGTATATTTTCATTTTGTTATACTTACAATTTACAGATAATTTTTAATAAACGGACGAGTCAATAGTTATCATAAAATCAAACTTAATCATATTAAAATGATTTAAAATAAAGAATAAGACAAAATCCAAGTATTCTATTTTTTTAGAGAGAAATAATGCATACTTATACATTATAAAAATAAATAAAAATTACAATACTCTCTTTATAATAAAAGAAATGCAAATGTAATATGTTATTCCATACTAGTCTTATATAAATAGAATCCTATGTAACCACGCATTCAATCAACTAGAATATACAAATATAAAGTAACACACATTACGTTTTCTACGTCATAATTGAACAAATCAAGATAATTTGTTGTTTTAATGTTGTTTCAAGAATATTAATTAATATTTAATTTTGTTTCTATTGACAGACAGCTTACTTAATATTTTATTTCGTAGGTTCCACATATTTGATTACGATTTATAAAATGTTTTATAAAACAAATACAAGATAATATTCAACAATGCATAATAGTAAAAATGTATTATCTTGATTTGTGTTATAAATATATCACAAATGAATTAGATTTATATTAAATTATCTATTCTTATTCTGTTTAAATATACATAACACGATGTACATACATTTATGTTACGGCTTTTAATTGTATAAAATAAATTATATGACATAAAAATCAAATTTTCAAAAAGTTATTGTACTAAATCGTATCTATTATGTTAATATATGCAAAATATGCGGTAAGATTTACAAGATTTGCATCAAATCTTACTAATACATTTAAACAATTTTAAATTAAATTAAATTTTTATTTTTACAATTTAGATTATATGACTTAGTTACAGATTTAAACATAATTATTCAATATACAAAAATAAAAAATTTTGATTTACCAACTTTCAAAGATGCAAGTTAGGTATTATTGCAACAAAAATCATGCTTAAAAGGAAATATTCATTACTTCACAAAGAGATATTTAACATTAAAAATCAAATTTTGGAAGGCAGCATGCAATGTATTTTGCTGTAAATAAAAAAAAAACAACCATCTAGCAATCTATAGAAATATAATTAAATTTTTTACGCAAACCTTATGAAACAGCTCGTACAATAAGATATAAACATTTATATCGCATTACTACACTGACAATGAATTAAATAATCGGAAAGATCAGTACGTATGCACTCTTTTATATAAATAATAATTAACTATTAAATAAACATTTTTTACGTATCTGAAACTTATTTTACAAGTATATAATGCAGATAATAAGCATTAAATGGCATTGCTACATATAAAAAAAAAAACCAAATTTGTAAAGAAAATTGCATATAAAACGACACGCAAACACAAACGTCTAGAAAAGAGCCATGTAAGCCATACACAGGTCTCAGAATTTCTCTAGTATATTTTCTAGCGTATTTATTATATTGCAAAAATAAAAGTATATAACGCTAATCAAATTTGGGAAGCTGTTCGCAACTGTTCAGTTATCCCAAACTCTAACAACGACGTATTACTTTCGAAAATATTTCTAGGTTTATACCTGGAGAAACTGGAGGTGCACCGATGATAATATTTATGCTTGTTGAAAGGGACTCAGTTGATGGAAGTTTAGGTAATGGTGTAGACTGTGCTTGGACGCTGCCTCTTCGAGGTTGTCGATCCGCTGGTTCTACATATTTAGCACTTATTCAATTGCACTCAATATTTATTATCACATCTTACGTCATATTAAGAAATAGAAATCGTCTCTCAAAGAACTATTCGGTCGATTGGTCGACCGTAGACAGCCAGAATTTAACTCTTCTACGTTACAGACAGATAAGATTAACGTGTAGTAACAGAAGGAATGTCGCAGTATTTTCCTTTTATTATCCTTTGTGTGATGGACGAAATGACAGTTGCAAAAACGCGTGATTGCCTGCAGTTGAATGAGAGATATCGCATGTTTGTCTACTCTATTGCGTATATGTATGTACGCTACGAAAAAAGAAATAGGATACACATGCTTAATTTATACATGCATGCACAATAGAGAACATGCTTCAACTTCATATTGTTACATGCAGCCAAGCAGATCATATATGCACGCCGATATACATATATTTACAAAAAAAAGAAACTATACGCAAAATAATAATCAACAATACATCCATCTTATAACAGCATAATTTCAACAAAAAGTATCACAAAAAAAAAGTGTATTACAAGTCATTAGTAGAGATAATCTAAACACACATTTGTAGAGCTTGTAAACATAGTTTCCACACTATGTATATTCGTTTTTCTTGTATACGTGTATCGTGTTTTGTATATATGGTAACAAAATAATGTTTATACTGTAAAGAGACTTGTCGTGTGAAAAATGTTATCTAGAACACATCGACACTGAACCCTTGCACTTCAACCAACGATTTACAGTAGTCAACGTAAAATCATACATTGTCCTCATTGTATATTGTAGGACAAAACCAGTGGAAAAGTGGGTCGTAAAGCATGAGTTATTATCCACAACAAACTACAGTGCTTATAGCGGTATAAGGATTCCTGCTATAATATGAGAATGGTTTGTTACACTCTCGAGTATTGATTTCCATTTTTCCGACAGTTAGATATGCTACAGTATGTATTTCATTCATATTAATAAGCTGCCATAACTGTGTACCTGCACCTGACGTATCTTCATTGTCAAGATTACTATGCACTTTCATACATAAAACATATATGAAATATGTCACAAAACGGACACGCAAGTAACATATAAAATATCCTTTTAACAGAACTGTTATGTTATATCAAACGTATTTCATTTACGTTGAAAGTACAGACTTGTATTCAAAGTGTATCACTTTTGTCTTTCCTAATATTTCCAAGATCATTTTAAATATCCAAAATATTTTCAGGAAGTGTAAAGCTTGTGATTTGTTATCGCAAAAATAAATAAATTTTAGAAAAAAACGCTTGCGTTTATAAGTAACAGATTGTAAGAGAAATGTAAATACCTTGACCTCTGTACATAAGTTATATAAATATAACTTATGTAAATGTAAAAAAATTGTATGTAATTTATGATGTTACATAAATCAGTCTTAGAACACTAATAGTAGGACAGAGTTCTGCAGAAACATGCCGCAATTACATCTATATTCTTAATTGACATAGTTCAAATGTCAATGGCAAAGTGCTTAAAATACTTTTATAAAGCTCATGAATTTAGAAAAATGTAATCTTTGTACATAAAATTATGAAAAACGCAGCCTTCTTAATTTTTCGTACTTTTATTGCTCCCCTAATCTCATATTTTTATGCCTGATATCCATTTCTACCAATTTAGATTAACTTTAATCTCGGTTTAACTTACCTTTTATTTCTTTCTAGTTCCACGAATTAGAAAAGGATAAAAAGTAAGTTAAACTGAGATTAAAGTTAATCTGCGTTGGTAAAAATGGACATAAGGGCCAGTTTTTCCAACTTCTTGTAAGCTAACTAATAGTTAAATCATACGTGTGTCTTTATTTTAGCTTCAAATTAAACAAGTTTAGATGTATAATTTAATTAGTAATTCATTGAAAAAAATTCTGGTTAAAAATGGATGAATCAGAAAATCTTGTAGGATTTATCAAATATTCTGGTCATTATAAAAAATAGAACTCAATACTTAATAAAATATTGAGTTCTATTTTTTAAAATAACCAGAATTTCTATTATAATAACCAGAATATTTGATCAATCTTACAAGATTTTCCGATTCGTCCGTTTTTAAGCAGAATTTCTTTTCAGTGTTAGCTTACCAAGAATCCAGATAGGAAACTTTTGCAATAAATGCACAATTGCATCTTTTCATTCACCGCATTTCGCAATAATTGTCTTAAGATAATTCCGCAAAACTCATATCTTTTGCTGAAGTAGAATTTTACAATTATAAGTTCTAAATATTGACAAAATAGTGACGCAAAGTTACGTAAAAATAAAAAGTAAAAAGAATTTTTTACTATACTTGATTAATAATTGTACAATTTTATGCTGCAACGATTTTTACAATAATTACAAAATTAATTTCTGAAATGTATTCAGTAATATACGATACAGTTATATAAGAATTTAATTTAGGCATCAATTTTTTAAAGATTGCTACATGTTGCAATAATTAAATTTAGAATTATTGATTTTAAAATTTAGATGTAGAATTATTACGGAATATATTATACATTATATTTTTTAAATTAAAATGAGGCTAAAATTTTTCTGCATACGTTCCTATCTGGGAAGTTGGTAAAACCGATCACCTAAACGCCTCACAGCTAATGCCTAATTTCTTACAAACTAATTACATTTATTACAATTATATCAAATAATTACATCATTACGAGTGATAGACTCAATGGAAACAATAATTAATTTATCGTCATTATAGCGTTTTATGATAATTGAATTGTTTACATCCTGACGCTATTACGCACATGACGTGTTCCCACCAAGATATAGAACATGGTAACACAATAATGATAAGATATAAAATAGCACACTTACGGCTGAGGGATCGGCTGACGTTCGGCGGTGTCATGGTCTTGTAGGTGTCCGCGGAGCTTCCGACCGGCATGGAATGCGTCTCCGGCTGCAGACGATGTTGCTCACCGCCGGGCACGACGATCGGCTGCGAACTCATTGCAGATTGACGATCCGTATCGTGGGCTTCGATCTGACACGAGGACATTACATTCTTCCGCGCTCGGACGGAGCGGCAAAGGGGATCAGGGGTTGTATCTGTCGAGATAGACAGCTAGACAGTTCACGGAGAATAACAAATCGTCAGGGACACACGCGGAATCAGCGGAACGTCCACGGGCGCGCGCACGCGTGTGTTTACCTCCTCCTCGCCACCGCACGTCGGTCACGACTGCGTGTGACGATCCAAGGCGTCGTGGCGATTCCACCACGTCCGACGGCTCGCAACTGCGGACGCGCGCGCGTCTATGTGTGTCTGTGCGTATGCGTGTCAGTCCATCGCGCCGCGACGGCTGCGAATTACGCGGCTCCGCCGCGTAGGCAATTAGCGTGCGGCGGGGAGACGCGGGCGGAGGGGCGCGACATCGCGGACGTGCCGGGCGGCTCTTCCGCACGGCGTTAACCGCGGGTCTGCTCTCTTCTCGCGGGACGACACGCGGTACGCCGTGTCCGATCACTCTACAGCGGCCGGCCTTGGGGGGCCGCACTTCCGCCCGCGATTGCTGCAGCGAGCCGGACGAGATTACGGCGTGAACGACGTCGCGAATGGACAACCTGCGAGGCGCGATCGCACACCATCGATCTACCCGCGCGCGCGCCCTCCACTCACCCGTCGTCCCGCGTCCCGCGCCCCGCGATGTCCTACGGAGGTACGAATGAGAGGGAGAGAGAGCGAGAAGCGGCGCGCATGCGCACGGTGCCCAGCGCGGCGCGACTGCACCTGCTGCATTATCTGCACTCGCGACAAATGATTCGCGCGCGGCAACATGACGGTGGGAAGATACTTAGGCCCCCCTTCAGTATAAGCAAGAAACATTAACTTTAACTTACTTTCTATCTTTTTTTAGTCTTAAGAATTAGAAAAAGATAAAAAGTAAGTTAAACTGAGATTAAAGTTAATCTGCGTTGGTAAAAATGTATAAAAGAATACTCTATTCTTATTTTTGGAACGAATAGACTCCGCCTATATATATATAGTCAATTACATTTTGTGTTTTGGAACGGCGACAGAGTTAACTCCGCTACTCATTGTCAGAGTAAAGTTTTGGAACGCAGTCCTGGAGGATCTTTCTCGCGCGCTCGTCGAGCCGCCGGTGTCGCCGCCTCGTCGCGTGACGCACAACGCGATTCCACCGTCGTACTGCCGACGAGGACGATGGACGATGACGACTGCTCTTGATCTTTCTTTTTTTCTTTTTTTTTTTTTGTAGTTCACGTTCACTGACGGACGAATCTTTCATCTGCTCCTCTTGGCGTTCGGTTTAACGGACGGTCGAGCGCTCCGCTGGAATGTCCGGCATCGTTTTTCTGTTGTGAGAGCGCAACCGGCCGTGACTGATGACGTTTCGCGTACGCGGGTTTGATTGAACGTCGTTATCGCGCTCCGCATCCGCCGATTGACCTTTTCGGTCCTCTCTTTCTCTCTCCCTTTCTCTCGCGCGCGCTCTCTCACTCTCGGCTCTTCGAGAGGACCGATCGATTGCTGATATATGTAAATTTTTAATAATCGCGACCGCGCCCCACCCACGACTTCGTT
The DNA here is from genome assembly GCA_928718305.1 of Tetramorium bicarinatum. Classification (NCBI taxonomy): domain Eukaryota; kingdom Metazoa; phylum Arthropoda; class Insecta; order Hymenoptera; family Formicidae; genus Tetramorium; species Tetramorium bicarinatum. Next base: position 19,570,621 of record OV788324.1, read on the forward strand.
CTAATATTAACATGACATATCCACCTTAATGCTCCGCCTCCGTCTTTGTATGCGTTGCATCGCGGCATATATTGTATTTCTAAAAGAGAAACGCTAATTCTAGGCCGGATAAAACCGGCCACCAGTGCGCGACGGTCCGCAAACTAGCGCTTCGTTAACTCTGGAATTTTATAATGGAATTCTCTCTCTCTCTCTCTCTCTTCGGGCCTATGTACGTCCAACGGGCATTCGATCGTAAATTGCTGAAAAATTTGCACGAGTGCAGTTGAGCGTGCTCCGAATTAAATGAGCTAATTTCAGGCTTTACCTCGATTCTCCCTCTCTCTGTTTGCATTATGCGCAGAATCGTGATGTAGCGAGAGAGAAAAAGAAGTAGAAGGGAAGAAGAGGGAGAAAGAGAGAGAAAGATGAAAAGAGTGGGAGCAAGTCGATAACTCAGCGTCGTTCGCACTTTATCGATACGATCTGCAAATTAGTTCACATAAATCAAACAATCTGCGCACTTCGTTTTTCCATCGCCATTCAATACCAAACTCGATGAAAAAAAAAAAAAGATGAATCTTTCAACTTAATTTTGCATTCGACGAGTCTTCGTTTTTTTTAAAATAAAATATACTCAATTATGTAACAAAAAAAGAACACTTAATTTCTTTCTCCCCTCCCCTTTAAATGCGCATGTTATGCCGCGTTCTTGCGTCCTCTCGCGACATACATTCGTTTCATTATCGATGCAGGAGGGAAAACAAACAGAGACGTCAAGTAATCGAATCTAGGATTTCGCGTATTCTACGATTAACAATGCCCGACGGTACAACGTGTGCACGTCGAATGTTGTTTATTCATAGGCAATTAAAGCATCGGCGCGATTTACATGCGCGCTCTCTGCCCTGCGATTCTTATTGCGTACACACAGCTTCTTGTCCACTCGCGACGCGTTGTGATTGGCGCTGCGCGAATTCCCGATCGCAATCACGAGACGAGATGCTCTTTGAACCGTACATTTTTCAATTCTCTCCCTTCTAATCTAATTCCTCCTAAATTATAAATTTAGTTACAATATCTATTTTTATTTTTAAATTATAATACGTGTAACATATCATTAATTGGCTCTTATGTTGATCTATTATTAGTATTCATCATCGTGCGCAATGTATCTCGGTTTTTAACAGGTAAAAAAAGTAAAAAAGTAAGTCAAACACAATTTACAACAATTGTTAACGCATGCGTTAATGTTATATAACATTTAATCAACAATTCAATTCAAGATTATTATCGTACGTTTCGGCTGAGTCAGCTTCAGTTTGTTACATCATAATTATTATGTAATCATAGACTAAAGATTAATTTTCTTTTAGAGTTAATATTTAATTAGCTTATTGTTGTAAAATTATCTGTGTATGTAATGTATTTGTGTTCTTTATGTCAGATTTTTCAATCTGTCTTCTAACCTCATTGATCTGAAAGATTGTTCTTCTACTTGTACATTTTGGCACAAAAAGCAAAAAATTTTCTTAAAGAATATCCCATCTTATTCATGCACGTGCGGATACTTTGGTCCAAATGGAGTCTTCTCGGGTTTTTCTAGCAAATTATTTTTGTCTCATCGTCAGGAATCACATTGTTCTCGTATTTGTACATTTAGACACAAAACACAGGAATCACTTTTTTCTGATAATTTTGTTTTGTGACTTTTTTGTTTTATGTTATTTGTTCATTATATTTTTATTGTTTTTTTGTTAATTTTTTTTACTGAAACAAATTTTTATCTTTCGCTCCAAGGATACTCCAAACTTCAACGCTTGACAATTCTTGAACGAAGAGAACAAAGACTCTAAATCTTTTATATCTCGCTGAATGCTGGATTGGATTTTTTATCAGCGACGAAAAACTAATGATTTAATAAACGGTCGAATAGAGTTCAGATTCCAATTCGTATTAGCATTAGTTTAAACTTTTAATTAATATTTTATATTCTTTAGGATTAGCTTGCTGTGTGAGATAATAAAAAATGAAAATACGTTGCTCTTATTAATTTGAACACTCGTGCGTATCAAAGTATATTAAATTGAGAATTAATGATAAAAACAGCAAAAAAGAGCTAGTTTTTAGTTCACAGAACGCTCGAATTATTAATATTCAGTAAAAAAATTCTAAATTTGCTCGTACTAAAAAATTTTATTTTTGCCATTTTTATTCTTCTGCATAATTAATCCTTAATTTCGTAGAGCATTCATAAACAAAATAAAAAAATGCTGAAAATTTGTGGTTTTCAGTCAAGGACGGATAAATACGTTAAAAGAGACGTGCACAAATGCAGATGAAAAAAATGCCGGTAAAATTCTCCCCCCAAAATGAAAGCGTGAAATATTCACGCCTCGATAATGCCGGAACGTGCCGGCAGGCCAGTTTCGGATGCGAGTTTCCGATGTCCTACCGGCTCGTGTGATGTCGCCGCGCGCAAGCCGGCGCGATACGAATTCAGTCTGCCTCGTGTCATCGGCCGGCACGGAGGACGTACAGTACCCGCGTTCGTGAGTTTCGAGGCAGTGTCCGGCAGCCCGTTCAACCCCTCCCTTCGTCAAAGGGCTCCTCGGCGGCGCGCGTCGCCCGGCGGTTCAGTCACTCCGGTCTCTCCAGTCTGCTCCAGTCAGCTCCAGTCCAGCGAGTCTAGTCCAGTCGCGCGGTCGCAGGGTGCGATGGCCGAACGGTGCACGAGCGAACAGGTATCCGTGGCGAGTGCCGCGAGGAAGGCCCCATCGGCGGCCGGCAAGCCGCTCTGCTGGCAGCACCGGCTGTTCGGCAAGCAGCTCGTGCGCTGCAGCCACGTGAACGACTCGGCGAGGAAGTCAATCGACTCGGCGGCAGCCGCGACTCTCGTCCACGAGGACGGCCGACCGGCCTGCGAGATCGTCGGCATGTACTTCAGCTTCGTCAACCCCGGGGCGACTTGCGACGACTTCACCCGCCAGCTGGTCGAGCTTTACGCGAGTATCAACGGCAACGGCGGCAGCGGCGGCGGCGGCGGCGGTGGTGGTGGTGGTGGTGAGAAGCGGAAGAGGCTCGAGGTGGTGCACGTGGTGCTCTGGAGCAACGCCACTGACGAGCTCGACTCCGACGAGACCTTCCGTGGCCATGTAGCCGATCTACCCTGGCTCGCGGTGCCGAATCGCGACTACGAGAGGAAAGTAAGCGTAAGCGACTTCTTCCTTCGCTCAACATGACAGCACGGCATCTGCATCATTTCACGCTTTTTCTCTCTTTTTTTTTTTTTCATCACCCTCTCCCGCGTCCCTTTTCTTCCGGACCTCCTGCCTGAGGTAGGAGCTTTGGAAGATCGGCGAGATGTTGTGACTACCACGTGCTCTTTCACATGGTCACGTATCTCACAATCAATTAAACTCTGCCGACTTTGTGACCATTGTTAACATTGTTCCAATTTCAAACGTTTGCGACTTGTTCTATTAACAGTAGGGTGTTTGAAGAAAACCTTGAAGTTTCAACCTTAGGTTACTACCTAACGTCGGTTCTAAAAAACTCGAGTAAAAACTTTAAAAATTTGGCTAAAAATTTCTCCTTTATACATTTCTCTTTTACATTTTATAACTTTTTCACTATGATTCAATAAAATAAAACTTATACAGATTACGTTCCAAATCTTTAACTTTTATCTATTCAAAAGCAAATTTGATAGTTGATACCTTTTTATCCTTGTATTTAATCAGGATACTAAAATCCTTAAGCAAGCTATGGTTACGTTCCAATTAAAATAAAAATAAATAAATAAAAATTAAAATTAGATAAAAGTTATATATAAAGATTAGTAGATAAAAAACTTTGAGTTTTCCAGGCCTATATAGTGTAACAACAGCAAAAATTAAGGATAATCTAGAGTTAATAATGCATGTCTCTTTTTCGAAAAAAGGAAGGCGAGCGATATGCACTGACGAACTTGATTAGTCGTACAATCGGATGGATTTACGTAAATTACACATTACTTCTGAAGCAGAAACAGTTCAAGCAGTTCATTATTAGAACGGAATCAACGATCGAGTTGTTTGATCGATTCGCAGTCTGCGATTAGCCGATTCAGTTTGGGTGTTAATAAAAGCAATTGCAGTAAAAATAATATTCACTGTAAACAAGAATGTGAGTAATCAGTTTTCATTTCTTCGTTCTTCATAATTGTTTATATTTTTGCTATTTCTAGTTTGAATTAGATTCAGAACAATTGTATTAATTAGGTACAAAAGATCCGAAAGATAATTAAAATTTGAAGGACAAATGAATAGAATTATTTGATCATCAGAAAAGATCGTATTTGAAGATGTCTTTTTTCCAGCGACAATTTTGCTCATTATTCCTCGCAAACTTTTAATTGACAATATCAGGTATCTTAGAAAATAGATTTAGAATATTATTAAAATTATTTAAAAAGTAAAAAGTTTCGTTGTTCATTTATATTTTCAATATTGAATTCGGAAAAAAGATTCTTCAACATCATCCTCGAATAAAAGGCCAATTTTCTCAGCTTGCAGAATTTGTGATTGATGGGATACGTACGGTAATCAGAGATAATGAGATAAAAATGCAGATATAAAGAGTTTCTAATTGCGTTCAACGAAGAAAACGATGGAGAGAGAAAAAGAGAAAGAGAGTTAAAGAAGTGAATTGAGGACTAATTATGGAAATTGGTAAAAGTGTTAAAAACAAAATTTTTCAGTTTAGCGAATTTAAAATTTCCCTTGTTATTCGACACTCACATAAATATTAATAATTCGGGCTTTCTATGAACTAAAACAGATTTATCTCTGGCTCTTTCACTTTATCACCGTATGCAACATGGCTCGTATATTCCTCTTCACAAAAAAAAAAAACATTGATATTTTGGCACTTTCATCCTTTTCCAGCATTGGTCCTCAATTTGCTAGAACATCCATTCCGTAAACATCGCCGTAGGCGGCAATTTTGGATATTGCATGCACGCACGTACGGATATATCATTCCGGCTGGAGGCGACAACGCACAACGACCTCCGTTTTTCGTTACAGCCACAGGCGTTTTATCCCTATCGACATACAGTCGCGCTATTTAAGGTCCGAATGTTATTTGCGCGAACGCGCCAGGCGGAGGGAGGAGGATCGGGGTCGCGTTCACACATGCACGCATGCACGCTCCGTTCCTTCGAGACGTATTATTCACGCGCGATCGTTTTTATCACTACCGTTTTTATCACTTCCCCGATATACATTATCGCCGATACTACGCAGAAGTACGAGGAAAATACTGCGACAAAGAAAATTGCGAGAGTGTAGTTTGTGCAAGAATGGGGCTCGCGTGTGAATGGGGCTCGGGGAGGAAGAGTGGTGCTCCAGGTGTGGCGAAGTGTCTCGCTGTTGCGTGCTATCCGCTAATGTATTTCGAGCTTCTCCTCACCCCAGGGGCACTCGAAAAATTAGAGAGTGGTGAATATTTGACGATAACCGGCGCGCAGAAAGCGTAGCTTTACAAGCGATGCGATAGCTTTATGGAATTAAACGTCGGTTTTCTCTCAAGGGGATTTTCTCGAACGTTGGTTACGAGTGCTCGGTCGCGAGAAACGAGAGACACGCGATCTACTAATCGAATTTTTCCGCGAACACGCTCCGAAGTATTTCTTACGAAATTCATTTAGCTAGTTTTTACATGGACGTTACTTGTCGATTAATTGTATCATCAAAACTTTTTTAATTTAACATAAATATATGGAAGCAGATATATACAGCAGATTAAACGCGGAGAATACTTGAGATGTTCGAATGTTATCAGAGAAACGCTGGACCACTATTTTATCCAGCTCAGGTACTTTATGCCCATTGATGTTTATAATAGAGATGTACACAGGATATAATATATGTATACATTTAATTTATCTCAATTGTGAGACGGCCATAACGGCGAGTCGTAATCAACGTCAAGTAGCATTGCGATTGGTCGTCGCTCATTAATTCCAAACTTAAATCACTTTTGAGAGCATCTCGTCGTAATCGTGAATGCTTTGTGATAGTTTCGTCGAGTAAGAGAAACGGGGCTAATTGAAAATTACGACTAATTGTAAGTAAGAAAAATTAAAGACTGATTTTATCTGGAACGACCTACCGTGCTGTTGCAAAGTGCATTAAAATACATCGACGCGATTTGAATTGTCGCATTTATTTAAAATTGAATTGTTCAGAGAATCAGTATCTCTCATGTTAAAAAAAATAACGCTCGTTTTTATAAAGTATTTGTCATAACAGTGAAGTTGACATTCCAAAATGTGAATTTAAAAAAAAAATTATATATGAATTCTATCATTTGTCTACATTTGTCCATAAATAATTATTTTTTGTCTACCTTGCAAATATATGTATACAATTATATAATTTATTATTTAATATACTTATTAGGTATATCCAGAATTTAATATATAATTCAAAATTGTTTTGCATTTACTAAACTCAATATTTTGACAAAGTCAACTGTTATTTTACTTTTCGCACGCATTTTAAGCCTCGATCAATGAGATGACAAAAAAAGACGCGCGTGGTTTATCGCGTCGCTTATCAGTATCGACCCGGTCATTCGCCTTTTTCGCGCCTATGCATTTTCGGTATTTCTCCATTCTCCCTATATCGCCGCGGGACGTATAGAGATAGAACCCTCGGCTATACAATCTATATATATCTAGGAGGTTCTACACACTTCGACGTTTTAATTAGCGAGGTTGCTCATAGCTTTCATGTTTTTTTAAATCGCCTCGTAAGGAAATGCGCGTCTTTATCCGCGAGCAACACTAACGAAAAAGTCACTCCATGGGGAAATAAAAGGGGTTGAACCGACGACGGAGAGGCATCTCTATTCCGGACGGAGGGTCGACCTATATCTTCCTCAAATAGCGTTCCCATTCGTTCCACGCGATAATGAAAGGAATCGACGGAGGGACGGAGATGAGCTTGCACGGTATGTTTCTTTTCGTTCGCGCGAGCTCATGCGTACGAGATTGTTCATAAAAGATGCAGTGCGAGTACCGCTTCGTCGGAATGCTCGAAAGTCCGAACAAGAGCCGTGGGGTTTCGAGTCGTTTCTTCGCTCGCTTTTTGTAATTGCGTTTTGAATTTTAATCGAAGGAATCAGCCCTCGAGTTGAAATAATGTTGTCGTTGATGATTCAGTAATTCCATTTGTATTTACGCCGCTGCAACATTAATCAAAACACAAGAAGTGAAGTAAATCGTATAAATCGCGGATTCTAACTTTGAGAAACTACAGCTCGAAGTTTCATTGCGAAGCTGTTTAATTCTGCACGCTGGGAGAAGGAACATTTCTGTCTATTTCTACCAGTGCAGATTAACTTTATCTTAATTTAACTTTCTTTCAATTTTTCTTGGAAATTAGAAGTCTTGGAAATTAGAAGAAGATGAAAAGCAAGTTAAACCGAGCTTAAATGACTTTAATCTACATTGGCAGAAATGGACATTAGTGAAGTCAACCAAATCTTTATAATGAAATCCCATGTCGTAATAAAGAATCCCACAGCCAAGAAACTCGGCGATACATTTGAGATTTTGTGTAGGCAATCTTTGTATAAATATCTTGCAGACTGTTTGAAATATCCGAGCATCCGGAGTGTAGATCTGGATTATATCCGATTTGATGGATGTACGTCAATATAACGTAACGTAATTGTTTATACAGGATATAATCAACAAAGCGATTCGCCGAAATGCTAGTTTAAACATTGCGGTCTCTCGGAGAGATTAGCGTACATTAGACTGTTTGTACTGATTATTCGAAATTTGCTAATTAAGTTATCGTAGATTGGCTGACAGCTCTCTCTCTCTCTCTCTCTCTTCTCTTTGTTTCCCCCACTTCGCTCTCTCGGTTCATTTCCTAGATCTATCATTCCATTTGGGCGCGCAGATTAATCTTCCATTATGGGATTAATCTTCCATTTGGTATCGTTCAATTGTTAACTGGTTACCATAAATGATGTAATTATGTACTTTTTGTGTATATTGATCAGAAATATATCTTGTTAATGAATATCTTCTACCAGCAAATAGTTTACACAAAATAAAAATCATTACATTGACGTTAATGTGACTAAATTTTTTCCTCGATATTATAAAAGTAATTTTGAATTAACGAAACAATGGGACCAATAATGTTACGAAGATAATTAGTATTGATTTTAATAAGAACTTTGAGTCTCAAAGATAAAAAATATAAAGGCGATAAGTATTATTAACTTATAATTATATATTAAATATAAGCAGCGTGGTAAAAGATAATTAATATGTGTAATGATTAACATATGTAATGAATGTAAATTGCTTAAATTAATTAATATTTTATAATAGATATTCTTAAAATCGTTGTATTATTAATATTGTCAATTAACATCTAATCTAAATGTAAGTTTAATATTATTAACTAACTAAGGAATATACATGATGCATTATTATAATTACAAAACACTGTGTGTGTGTGTCTTTAAATTAAAAATATTAATATTAAGTGTCTCATTGTATAACATTTATTTTGACACTGCTTTTACTTGTTAACTATTTTATTGATTTGCCAATTGAGTGTTGTTTCAAACACATAAATCTTAATAATTATTAAAAAAGTCACGTACAAGAATCGCCTGCAGTATCGAATGCGCACGTGTTTGTAGACAAGCGAAATCTTATCGCTACTCCATGTCGCGGTTTCCTTTTACACTTTGTTTCAGTCCCTTTTTTCCTATCCCGATGCATGCCCATGAATTGTGCATGGCCTGTTAGTTCGTGGTCAAAGGGAAAGTGGTGGTGAATGCACAGGTTGCTCGCACGAAAAGCCGTCCTATGTTTGCAGGGGAAAAACGAATCTTGCGACGAGGAACTTTGAGCCCCGCGATCATCGTGTATCAGCCTTTCACGGCAGCCGGCGTTGCCCTTATAATCGAGTGGATTATTAATAACGCGTAACGAAGGCAACGAATAAACTCAAGACGATTTTCTTTTATCTGTTGATAACGGCAGATAATCGAAAAGACTCCAATCTGCATAAATTCTAATTAGCGCGTTTAATTCTGTTCATTGGACGCTCAATCGAGAGCTGGAAAGGGGAAATCTACCCGGAACATGACGGGTTGAAGATCTCACAGCCGATCATTTCAACAAGTACTTAACACATCGTCAGTTACGATCGTCACGCGAAATCATGCTTCCGACGCGTTGTCGTCGGCCACTGATCGCATTTGCTTATCGATAACAATCACCGAGGGATATAAAGACCCTTCCCTTTCTTTTAATCCTTTCATGATCACTGGGACTTATAAATCGCATTTAAAAAATTAAAAAAGCTCAATAATTTAGCGTGCATTTTATCTTTGAAAAAAAAAAATTACATGGATTGATAAGGAAAAGAATTTCGATTTGTGATTACTACAATTGTAATTTAATTATTCGTGCAGTATCCGGATTACGATTGATTTGAATTCTCGTTAAAATCTTTGCTCACTTTTGACGAGGTGAGACAATAAGGGATGAGGGCAAAACAAATATTCTTATTAATATTAGCTAATCGTGCGACGTTATAATTTTGGTTTCTGTAATTAAAAACTCGTTAATTAAAAGACGTTATAATTTTGGTTTCTGTAATTAAAAGCTCAAAAACAAATATAACTCGGTCATAAAGGGGTTGAACATGCCAGATCTATAAATACGTTCCGTAATAGGAGGGAAGGAAGCAAAAAAAGCGGTAAATCCTACGCCGTAATAAGCCGCCTACACGCGACATTCGCTTATCTGCGGACATTGCTTACGAGCGGCACCGGTGGATAATCGAGAGGGAGTCCGAAGGGAGAGCACGTCGTCGCGACGGCTGCAGTTGAGCGCGCACGGCGTGCAGAGGCGTCGGACTAGGCTTGCGGTCTCTGTATACACGAAAGGGCGGGCGACGGGGGAGACGATTGAACGCGTGCGAACCAGTCAAAAGTGATCTCCGTCTCGTCTCTCTTTCTCTCATCCTCCCGCGGTTCTTTTTTAGCTCGGTTGCTCGCCTCCACTCGGAAAGTCGCGGCCAGGGCGATTTTGTCGGTCGCCGACGAGCGAGAGACCTACGAACGGGGAGAAGGAGAAAAGGGATAGAGGGAAGGAAACGAAGGGAGAGAGAGAGAGAGACACGGAGACGAAGACACGTAGAGCACGCTGTCACGTTGGTAGGAAATGTACACTGGTCGTCGTAAATGCTCGTTCGACCGTTATTAGATGTATACACATGAGGCACATAATTCAGGAGATCGTAAATACCGTGACACGCGCGAAATGTTCATATGTGAGACACGATATTCTACGTGTACTTTAAAAATTTACTTGAGATATTTACGGTATTACGGTCCGGTTTTTCGATAACAATTTAAACTCAGAAATTTAAACTCCTTATGTTTGTATTTCTACCAATGCAGATTAAAGTTAATCTGCATTGGTAGAAATAAACATTAGACTTGTTTGATTATTTTTCAATGAACACGGACAATGAAAAAATGAATAGTACCTACATGAAACTAGATTTAGGAAGGAAGATCAAGGAACATTTCATTTTAAATTGTAGTTTAGTCCAATATTGAAAAATCCTAAGAAATGCCTCCGTGAAAAGCAATTACTTCGTCGAAGCTGTTAAAACTATATAGAGAAAGAATACAGAAAATATAAACAGGAATGTTTTATAAAATAAATATTACCAAGTACTAAAATAGAATAAAGTACTAAAATACGGACTCTTTCATAAAGAATTTCAAAGTAAACTTTCAGCTTGAATCTCGAGCGCGAATCCGTTTCGTCGGCGAGGGCTCGTCTCTAGTAACGAGGGGGCGAGCGTTTATGATGGTGCCCGGTGTACAGGGCTGAACGAGGAAAATAACGATAGCGTCGTTCGCTGAGCGGTAGCAACACGGGCACGAGGGAGGACGCACGCGTTATCGACCGCTCGAGAGACTCCGAGCGAGGGCGAGCGCGAAAGCACCACCACGTCGTAGGGCACCACGTGACGCGGCAGCGGGAAATATATGAAGGGACGCGCCTCCGCGCCGCCCTTCCGCGTCCTTCTCGCTTCTCTCTCTCTTTCTTTCTCTCCTCTCCCACCCGGTAAAAGTATTATACTCGCGATAACGTACAGGGCGATCCGCCGTGTTCTCGCTACCTACGAGACCCTTCTCTCTCGTCTTACGCCTCTTCTATCTCACCCTCACCGAGTCCCCACCTTTCACCCTTTATGCGCGCTCGTAACCCGTAACGGGGCATCCCGCGAGATACGAGAAATCCCGACCGATCCTCCCTGGAGATATTGGAGACCGAGGGGTTCCGAATGCTCGAGAAGAGGGTCGGCCGACTTAATGCAGTTTCAGGGGTAGATTGGAAGGTTTAGACTCTCCGTGCGGACGCATGCCCGCGCGGATTCGCCTCTCGCTCGAATTATGACACCCGTTCGACGGTTATGACGAGGAGCTGCTTCAGCGTGTTTTCTCGACGAAGGGACTGTATTCTGAGATATTATGTTTCGTTCTAAAGTATACGTGTGTATTCTATTAAATAAATTAGAGAACTGAGAGAAACACATACGCTTTATCATATATAAAGAGATAAAATTATAATATTCTACTTTTTGTTGCGGTAATTTGGAGAAGAACTAGAGAATCTTTCATAAATGTATATTACAATGAAATTTTTTTTTTATATTTGAAGTTGTTAACGTGGAAATAACGCAGAGATAAAATAAGATGACTCAAGATGTTGAAACATCTACAAGATTATAATCGCTTTCGAGTGACTTTGACTGAACTCTGATTAATCAATCAATTAAATAATCTAATATTTATATATAGTTTTAATATAGGTAGAATCATTTTTATCGTTTAAATAAAAAGAAATTTTGATATGTATTATGGACAGTAAATAATCAACAGTTGTGATGTGGGAATATTTGAATTGAAAACATGCGTTCCAATTATGCAAACAAAAATTCATGCATTAAAGCGCGATCAAACTCCAATTAACTTAATTAACTTAATTTGATTGACAGAATTGCTTAAACAAATTTTGTAAATATAATCTCTTCTGTCCTTTCTGATATAATTTTTTTATCCACGTATTAAACAACAAAAAATTCATTATTCTATTTACAGTAATTAAATAGTATAGATAAATTAATCAATGTTATTGGAAAAATTGTTCATGTATGTTTAATTGCAATATATTTTTTTCTATACATGTTTCCTTTATGAGAAATATGTGCAATGAAAACTGCTGAAAAATTTCTCTCTTCCTTTCCCTCTCTGAAAAAAATCAATTATCGGAGTAAATAACGTACTAGTTTTGCAGTCAGTAGGAATCTGAAATGATTGCATCGTGATTTGCGTTGCGAACGTAAAATAACTTTTACGAAAACGCATGCCATTACGAGATTGCGAACATTACATTGTCGCAAAATATTACAATTGTATATAATAAGTACTAAAAAGAGGCAATGGAAAATATGTTTGTTATTTAGTGAATTACCGAGAGAAGCGAGACCAACGCAGACGTTACAATAAATTGTGCACCAATATATTTCCGTCGGTAATTGCCTTCCGTGTGCAGCTCTTATTTCATTATCTCTATTATACTTCGGGTAATATTATTTGTACAGTAACATCGCTTGCATCGTTAACGCAACTCCAACTGCAGCTGTTGGCGCTTATTGCTGCAGAAGATCTCTAGAGAAATACGCTTTTAGTGCGTCTTGTTTATTGACGCCAATGAACGAGACCATTATTTCCTTCCTTCCTTCCTTCCTGCGGCACGTTAATTACACCCGTATATATGTATATATGACGGTCGTATTGAACAATATCAGATATTACATATTATCGTGCTCGACGCGTGATTTTCGATGGCACGATATGAAAGATATTAGTAATTAAACATCCGAGTCGCGTTGAACATAAAAACTCACGTCGTCCCAATAAACTGACAGTAACATTGCATCAATATGATAATTTGTTACTCATTAATGTAACTGTTATGTACAACGCGTGTTATATTACATTTATATCATTGAGTGGGAAATTACAATATTGATGCAATTATTCGGAATAAATTTATTCCGCAATTCTCGCGGTTCTAATTCCGATATAAGTACACTGAAAGAAAAATATAATTACCTTTGGACCCAATCACAATTTTATAATATTTCTAATGATAATTATAGTTAAGTTAATCATATTTCGTGTTAGAATTATAAAATTATGGTTGGGTCTAAAAGTAACTATATTTTTCTCTTATAGTGTAATATTACATCTCAAGCGGATCTCCCGAATTTTTTGCAATTTATTTCCTATCATTGCCATTTTTTTTTTTCAGACAAGATTGACTCGAAGGTATCGGATAAAGACGGGCGCGCCGACGCTGATTTTACTGGAGGCATCCAACGGGTCAGTCGTGACAAGATGTGGAGTCGAGCGAACTATCGCCGATCCCACCGGCGCGGAATTCCCTTGGAGATATCCGCATCCGAAAGCTGCCCTCGAGGACGGGCCTCTCCTACCGTGCGGCGCCCGCGACAGCAACGAGCCTATGTTGCACGAGGAGCTCCGCCACTGCTTCAAGGGGGTTTACTTCAGTGCACATTGGGTGAGCAATGATACCCAAGTGAATGTTAGAAATGTTTCATCGCTTCCGGTGACAAAATTTTGCTTGAATATCTAACTCTTTCAGAAATATAATTAATCTCTATGAAGCAAACCGCGTTTATAATTGACTTTTGTAAAGCCGAATGCTACTTTTAATTATCTTGATAATTATATTATAATGAGAATATTTTTCCATATTTTTCTTTTCACGAAGCTTTAGCTTCACTTTAGCTTCATACATATATCCTTAGATGTTTTTAATTAGATTTGCGTCGGCGACGGTCAATCTATTGTTCGACATAAGGCGGCACTCATATTTAAATATATTTTTTTCACGAACATCAGGCAATATAATCCTTTTATACTTATCGTACTCATACGATAAGTATTTATACCTATTAATTTTTCGAATTTTTGATATAATTTCCAAATAAAAATCACGCTCTTATTAGACTGTAATAATAGTGTTCTTCTAAATTCTGTTTACAGAAGAATATAGAATCTCTCTTTTCTAGGATTTATTATTTTATTCAATTGGAGTTATATTTGAGTATTTTGTCATATTAATTTTTCTGTATTCCTGATTAAATAGATATCTATTACGCATTTGAATCATTTTATTAATGTATGACATTGTTTTAATTTAGTGTCCGCCTTGTAAAGCATTCACTCCGCAACTTGTGGATACGTACCAGCGAATCCGGGAGAGAGGCCACGATTTTGAAGTAATTTTCGTGAGCTCGGACAGGTAGGCTTTCGTAATACACTTTAAATCATCGCATTTTATTTTGAGATGTTGGTTCTTCTCATTTGATGGATAATTTTTCCGTGTATTTATTGTTATATCTATCATCCTTTTATTTTCTTTGCATATCTTTTGTAAAGAATTTCAATGGCATACTTTTATTCTAGGAGCGAGGACTCTTACAATGTGTATATCGAAACAATGCCTTGGTTGAGGATACCTTTTAATCAAGAAGAAAGACGTCGAAAATTAGCACGAGCTTTTGATGTACAGGCAATACCTACTTTGGTCATTCTGGATCCTCGCGACAATATAATTACTCTAGATGGACGCACCGAATTGATCGACGATCCAGAAGGATTGGTAATTTGAATAAGTTTTTCAAATATAAATTATGTCGCAAATAAAATATCAGAAAAAAAAAGTTTGCTATTAAAGATTATCAAAAACCAATGTATAATATCTCTATTTCTATAATATATCCTTTTTTTATGTAATTTTTACTATTGTTAATATTATAAGAATTGTTAATATTATAAGTTACCTAAATTTTCAGAATTTTCCCTGGAGCTTTAGACCAGTAAATATTCTAACAGAAAAGTATGCTTCAACGTTACACGATGCTCCAGCCATTATCTTGTTTGTTGGTAAGATCATATAAATAAAATATATACACATGTGTGTATAAAAATGAACAGAATTAAATTGCTAATATTCTATTTACAGAGGGAGAAGATTGTGAGATTCAATTTGGAGAAAGTGTATTACTGCCAGCTGCACAAATATATAAAAGGGATCAACCCGATTACGATCCAAATTACGATGATCTTGATGATGATTCTTTGCAGTTCTACATAGCTTTGGATGTAAGTATACATACATATATATAGGATAACATAAAAATTAAATGGATATTAATATAATTTTTATATTTGATTTTTGAATATCTATAAAAACAAAAATCAAGTTTCATAAGACATAAGATGAATGTAAGATGTAAATATCTTGTATAAATATTTTTTGCAAATATTTTTTACATATAAAATGTTAAAATATGAAATGAATTAATGACATCTAATGACTTTTTTAATACAGTGTGAAACATCGGAAATTCTTCGTGAATTCATTGGTTTGGATGATGCAGTACCTCTTTTAACCGCTATCGATATTCCGCGAGGGATATATGTCGTAATGGAGTACGGTGTTGAGATTACTGTGGAGTCTGTACAACAGTTCGTCGATGGATTTCTCGATAACAAATTGCCGATAAATAAAATAGCAGCAGCACAAAAAACATCAAAAACCGAACGTATGCCGGCCTAAAATCATATAAACCGTTAATACGAAATTTATACTTGTCAAATTTTATAAGAGTTGTTCAGATAAAAAAAAATCTTTCTTTTTCTCTCTTTCTTTTCTACTCCTGTCTCTGTGATATCGTCGTTCTTTATGTAGAGAGAGATTTGCGTGTAAGTTGTACTTGGTCTTACACAATTCATCGTGGATGTAACCAAAAACTATGTATCATACCACAGTCAAAATTAAGTCGATTAAATTGTATTTTTAAGTGTACGTATAGACGCACACGAATACGTTAATATTATAAATTACTAAATAAATATCGGATAAGCGCACTGAAAGTCTGTGTTTATGAAATAGCCTATTCATTGTTATGTAACTATTAAAATAATGTAGCTCATATATATATATATATATATATATATATATATATATATATATATATATATATATATATATATATATACATATGAGCTACATTGTATTTATATTACCGGTTTTTAAATATTTGACACAATATTTGCATAATACAACATTTGTATTGTATAAATTTTCTTAGGTACATAAGCAATCATGAGCATCATATCAATTGTCCCATATAGCAAAAGACTTTATTTGTATCTGCGTTTTTTCTTTCTCCGTTGAGTTTTTTTTTATAAAAGTATTTAACTTATTATATCTCTTAAATTACTAATTCAAACATTATTGGAATCTTTCATTTACTTATCACGTATTGTTGTATCCTAGTATTTTTTATACAACACACATTACACTCACACGATATTATTGATTCGCATATCAGTCCTAAATTTATATATTAAATATTTTACAATTATAAAGCTACTACCGTCGCTGGTTAAAAAATGTACAATAAATTTGCGTTTTTTTTATAAAAGACACTATACGTCATGAGCAATAAAGTGCTTTGAGTTGTTTTAATAGTCGTATTAGTTAAAAATTCGATTGAAGTAATTGTCATATTGTCCATCCCTGATAATTATATGTCTGTGATGATTATCACGAAAGAAGTGCTGCCAAAGCATCAAGAAACTTGGGTCTTTCCTCGATTTTCAGTCTTATTACTGTAAAAGGCAAAAATGTTAAAATAAATTCTATCTGATTGATGTCGTTTAAAATTTTACTTCATACTTACTTGTACTGTCAAAATAATCTGCCTCAATGTAACAATTTTTATTCTTTGCAGCTTGCTCGAATGCTTTCCCAAATAAACTGTAAACATAAAATTTATGGTTAAATAATATACATATATCATATTTTCTTTATATCTTAAATATTACCTTCTGGGTTGATCCTCGCAAACTGGCGGTATGCCAACGAGAAGACACGATCCTTCCTCCGCATTAAACATTGCGGACGCCACGAGAGGCCATTCAGAAGCGCGTCTGTTTCTCGAAGATTTTACATACGCTTTGAGAGCAAATTGAGCTAGCATGGTCAGAGGATGAGGATGTGCAAATAAATAATTATCTATATTTCCATCCGGCACACTGAGATATAAAAAGGAACCGAAATTCTTTACTTGTTTAGCTTCTAATACACTCTGTGCAGTTTTAAAGATATTGTGAAGCATAAACTTTGCCTTTTCAATGCCAGTTTCTAAAACATCCTTTTTTGTACGCGACAAACAGTCCAGCGCGTCTAAGAAACAACGTTGTGGTGGTCTGTCTTTTGCCTGTAAAAGTACAATTACGTTAAAAAAAAAGTATTTACTATATTTAATGATTGCTAACTTACCGTAGAGTCCAATAAAGCCAACATAGCATATACCATATCTGATGCACAATATTTAAAACGATAACCATATTGAAGGGTAAAACTAGTGCCGATAATGCTATTGACATTATATTTGCCAGCTAATTTTTCAACCATTTGCCTAAATTCTTGTCTAAAAGTAAGATCCATTGCACGAAACAATTGTCTGGATTGCACCAGAGGTAAACCCATTTCGGCTAAAACTTCCTTCAAACGTTGTTCTCCTCTAATGGACCATAGACGTAACGACACTGCAGTTGACATTGAATACTTTAAACTGGCTTCAACAGTCCAGTGACGATATAATGCTAATTGCAGACTGTTCGTTATCATTAAGAAATTAATATAGTATATACCAAATTTATGAATATTAAATCAGGAAAAAATTATACATGTAAAAAAGGATACTCTTTATCGTATGTAACTTTAACAATACTTTGCTGCTGTTGTTGCTTGTCGATATCAACACCTTGTCTGTGTGTTAATCTTGATACATGTGCCTGAAGAGAACCTTCCTCAAGAACAGATATTCGTGACTCTACCTTGTTAAGAATAGATTGTTCTGTGGAACCAACTATGGCCCACCATGCCATATCTAAATTATCCTTTGACATATTCCAAGCCATCTCAAATACTACTATCGCGCTCTGCAATAAGACGTAATAATGAATTTTCAAAACAGAATATCTTTATTATAATTTAAATGATTAATATATTGCATACCGATTTGCCATAGTAACTGTATTGTAAATAATTGAAAAGAATTGTCGTCCTGTTTTCAACCCATTTTCTTCGTTCACCTCGCCTCAATAAGTCTTCTTCGTTCAATCTTCGACGTTTACTTTGCCTGCCTTCATTTTCGTTGTCTGATTCTTCACTCACATCCTCTTCATCCGACTGTATATATCAAAAAGAATTGTAAGATATAGAAAAAGAATTGGACAAAATAGAAAAAAAAAAAAGAATTACGCACACTATCATCTCGGAATATATCATTATATTCTGGGATCTCATTATCTTCTTCAGGTTTACCAAGAATACATATTTGACGTTCTGAATATATATTGCATAAATCATAAGGCCTATGACTGTCGAGAATAAAAAATACTACGGATTCGTCTGGTCGGAGTAATTCCACTAAATCTAAAGTACCACCACAGTTTATCATAACAACATTCTTTATCTGAAAAGAGAAATTTTTCTTAAATTAATTACTATCAATAAAGCATATGAGAGTACACGTTGAAGAATCCTTGTAACTACCTCTTCACAATTTTCGTCAAAGGCATTTATAATATCCTGAATACCTTGGACAGGTACAAGAGTATAGAGAATATGATCGTTTTTGAAAAGCTGTTGTAATATCCTACAGGCACAGATTGCATCAACATCAAAGTTCACCAGAAGTAAACATCTCTAAAATAAGAATTAGATTCATTATTTCTATGCAATAGAAAATTGTTCAGTTGAATAATACTCAAGCGATAATTTTAAATCTTAAAAAATGTGAATATAAAATTATAAATTTAATGAAGAATTGTTTGTTGTAAAACTCATGATAAACATATGTTATTTCCATCTTGTGAATAATTAAAAAAAATATATACATAATTATGAATGCAAATACATATTTAAAGAGAATTACTTGTAAAATCAATAATGAACAGACATATGGTTTATGCGTTACATCTATTATTAATAGAAAGCTTATTATTAATAAAAGAGTCAAACGTGTATGATACAATCTTCTGTTTAGCCAAAGGAAAAATAGAATTATGCGTAACTATAAATTAAACTGTAAATTTATAGAATTATTTGTTATAAGGTGTAAAAGTAATACACATGCTGTTTGTATTTATTCTGAATAACAAAACAATAGAATCAGTAATAATTAGAAACTTGCACATGTTTCAAGTTTCCAACTGTCTACATCAGAGCTAGAATCATGTGCGTATAGCTGCGTGATTTACGTATAGAAAGAATGAAAAGGCCTGATGAACGACGGAACGTCGCGGAAGGGCCGAGAGAGCACGAGAGGCGAGAGACAACGCGGAGACGGAGTCGCGACGGTAACCTATACATGACGGACGCAGAATACGCTGCCGCGAGACAGCGCGGGACGTCGACTCACGCTGCTTTGTATCGCATCGTAGAAATCCTTCTCCAGGTTCGTCACGAACATGTTGCGACCGTCTACGGCAGGCGAAACATCGCAGGTTTCGCGACGGTCTCGCGCGCGGGTCACAGGACGGGCGGTTTAGCGCGAAAAATCCAAACCGTCGGCTCACACGGCGCACCGTTGCGCGCGACGATCGCGCGACCGCCGTCGACGCCGCCATCGCTCCGGAGTTCGGTCCGCTCCGAGAACCGCCGAGAACGGCCGGCGCACGAGCGCGGGCGATCGGTTGCGACGATAAATGAAAATGGATTCTAAGGAATTATTGACTCCATGAGCACGATCTATTTCCGGTATACGAACGTCTACTTAACCTTTGTAATCTAAATACATTTCAGTATTTTGATGAATATTAACAAATATATAATTGCATTAATATGGCTACGCCCGTATTAACAAAGAAGCAGCAGAGATACAGTTTGTCAGCTAAAAAAGGGCCTGTCAAAGGTTTACGGAATATACTGGCACATCCTAACCTGAACTTCTGGTATTTTCATACATTAATTTTTAAAACATTTCCATTAGTTTTAATAATTTGACATAATGTTATTAAATATTTAATTAAAATAAATATGTATCTATTATTAAAGCTATCAAAGATGATTGGAGTTTGTACTTACTTGTGAAACATGCTTTTTTAGGCCAGCCATCAATGTGGATCGGTATCCAGAGTTGACGACAAATTTAAATACGTAAGTATAATTTAAGATTTGAATCTTGAAAAATATTTTTAATTTATTGTGAAAATGTTTTATAGGATATTGCCGTCGATTAAACAGACAAATAATAAAATTCCTAAACACATGCTCAAAAATGTATCGAAAGAAAATCGTGCGTCAGCTAGGAGAGAAATGTTAAAAACAGCATCTCCAAAGCCGGATATATTGTAAGTACTCTATTATGCAGCTGCAAGCACCTTAAAATTTAGCTACTTTTGCCTGATTTATGAATTTCAGGAAATTTATGATTATGGGTATTAATGTAGTCACTCGAGCCTTAGAGAAGGATAATGTGTGTTGCGTCTTATTAGATGCTAATGTTGAACCGCTTCTATTGATAAAACATATTGTTACTATGGCAGTGAACAAGAAAATACCTGTTCTTCTGTTACGGATTCTGAAAACAGTTACATTAGAAAAGATGGGATTTGCTACGGCAGCTTTTGCTTTAAAGGTAACGTATGAATATTTTGTCATTTTAAAGGTATACATTTTCATGATATTTCTTAGAGGTTTATTATTTCCGTAGCAAGAAGTAAAGCAATGTCCAGATAATGTTTGTCATCCATTGTACAAATTGATAACAGAAGCTTTCGAAGATCTTAAACCACCAGAATGTTTGCTCCAACGTTTTAAATCTAATGATGATGAAATGTCTGATAAAAGTGCAATATGTGAAAGAAAAACCACAGGCATGGATTGTGATACAAATCCAAGTATTTCTAAGTCAGAAAAACCTGTTATAGTATTTACAGATGTATATAAGTATAGATCTTCACGAGACAAGAGAGCTTTTATACCGCCAACTGTCAATAAAAGTTCTCAAGTTTCTCAAGCACTATCGGATGAATTTATTGCTTTAGACAGTGATTTTGATCCTGTCGATGATAAATATTTTACTACAGTGAAGAGTAAAAGATATGTAAATATCAGTAAAAAAAAGAAGCATACAGAAGAATCTGAAAATATAGAAGAGAATCAATCTTCTAAAAAATTGAAATTAATTGATAATGCAGATTCAGTGAAACACACAAAAAATAATACGTTAAATAGGCATAGAAATGACAAACCTAACTATTTATCATTAAAATTAAAACGTATACAAGGAAATGATAAACGAAGAAAAGCAACTAAATTGGCTAAGAAAAAGCGATAGAGATTGACAGTTTACTGATAAAGTAATTTTCTACCCAGCGAAAGATCTGGATACGATTTTCAACATCACGCATTCCTGAAATACAGGAATTCTGAAAAAATATTCCACTGTGATGAAGACAGGAACAAAAGTATAAACTAAATCTGAGATAACTGGACAAAAATAAATTGGAATATTGAAAATAAAAAAATTGCATTGCTCTTGATCCAAAAAATAATTCCAACCAATCTTCCAATCAAAATGCCAGTGAGTGTGATCATTGCTTGTCTCCTTTTATTAAATTTATTTTAAAAAATTGTTAACAAACTGCCTTCAATATTTCAAAAGCTAATAAATTTCAATTTCTGAAGGATAATTGCCTAATAATATAAAAAGATTTTAAGAAATTATACAACTAATACTATAATCAATACTTTATGGTGTTTATATTTTTTATACTTTTAGCAAAATATATGAGTAAAATTGCATTTAATGTATAAAAGTAAAAATAAAAAAATATGTACAGTAATAAAAATATATTTATAATTATATTTTTTATATAATTATATACAAAAATTAATTTTACATTTTTCATTATTAATTAAATAAGTACTTATATTAGTGAATAAGATTATGTCTACTAATATAAGTAATACAACTCTGTTAAAATTTTTGGTAATAAGAAAGAGTAATGAATTTTACAATTTACAATTACAAGTAATATCAAATTAATATATAATATAAATTCTATGATGTACACTGCTGTTCATTAATCGAGTCCATCGAGGTACACATCAGTGTGTATGAACGCACCATTTCCTACTGGTTTTTCGAATTCTCAATAGGATTATAGTATAGATAGTGCATTCATCTACACTAATGTGCACCTCGACGGGCTCGTTTAATGAACAGCAGCGTACATATCAAAATGGATTCAAGTCAGTCTTCTATGTATTAATTTTAATAATAATTAAATACAGAGACATTAAATGAATAATTTATTTAACATCCTTGTCTCTCTCAATATGAACTCTATGTGATGCTTCAAAAAAATATTGCAAGAGATGGGATATTGTTCCTTTTATTACAAAACATTGAAATATATCCTAAGCGCAGTAATTTTATCATACAGGTAAACTTGACTTCACAGATGACCGAAATATTCTTGTAAAGAACATGAGACCAGTTGTACCTCCTGGTATATGACTTATTAGAAAGGATAACGTAGCTATCAATTGCAAAATAGCGGAAAATATTGTCAAAGGAGTCGATTGCAAATGCAGAGCGAAATAGAGTGTGCCTGCTAACGTTGTGAAGTATAATATGGTAAAGTACTTCTTCTCAGCTAGGAATAATGATTTCATATAACTTGAGCCCCACAAAAAACAAAAACTGGAAGAAATCTTTCATTAGAAATGTGGTATCATTCACAGATATACATATTACTTCTTAAATACACATATATGTACCTCATTAGAAAGAAGAGACTTCCTAAGGAATAAAGCAAAGCAAATTTTCTTGCTTTAAGTAATAAAACCGGAATATAAACTGCTGATAGACAGAAGCATAACAATCCCAGAAGAAAACATACAGTGAAAGCTGTGAGTCTTTGCATTCTCGTCTATCAGAATAA
The DNA here is from genome assembly GCA_928718305.1 of Tetramorium bicarinatum. Taxonomy (NCBI): domain Eukaryota; kingdom Metazoa; phylum Arthropoda; class Insecta; order Hymenoptera; family Formicidae; genus Tetramorium; species Tetramorium bicarinatum. The sequence continues at coordinate 19,593,769 of OV788324.1, forward strand.
AAATATAAATGAAAGTAAATATATTTTTTTATAAGAATTCAATATTTAATATCATGGATGTAAACTTTATTCAATGCAAGACTGAGAATATAAAAATAATTTTTCAATCTGTAATTATTAAAAACTGTATTTGACAAAAAAATTAATTTTTTTAAATTGAATGCTTTTTAACAAATTTAGATAAAGAAAAATTGATTAAATCTGATTTCACATATATCTCTTGTAGAAATGTATCAAACAATAGAAAACTTGAAAAATATTAGATACAATATTGCAAGTAAGAATGTCAACAAAATTCCAATTAATTTAACTATCAATTGATTCAACTAGCAAAATAGCAATGATTTTAACTATATAAATTGTTTGTCTAATCTTTCTGTTTCTTATATTTAGAATGACAAAAGGATTACTAAAGTTTTATCAATGTTTACAAAATACATGTATTGCTTGACAAGATAATCGTCGACTAAATTAATCGGAATTTCGCCTTCAATTTTGAGTAACTAAATTGTCTCGCATTGCTATTTATATTAATGTTTCTTGCGCTAGTTCGAATACTTCCACATTAATCAAAATCAATTGATTTATCCATCGGTTTAAGGTTATGAGAAAATGCACTACCATAGCAGGACAACATTCTCTCTGCGATCTCTGGATCCATCCTGCATCCTCCTCCGTCTCATCGGTATTTTTTCCGAACCATCTCCCGAAGTTCGTTCTCGATATCGCTACCGACGGAATGGCGATTTTATATTGCTTTTCATTTTTGCTGCTGAGAAGATACTCGTTCAACTCTTTATTGAGATCGGCCATTTTTACATGTATTTGCCAGCAGGGTACCCTAACCTTAAATATTATCAATTCGAGAAAGAAACCGCTTTTATCGACGCTAAATAATCAAGTAGCCTGCACCCTACTTTATCGATTACCACGAATTATTATTAATTATTACGAATCACAAAATCAATAAGAGCTGGTTTGAGTCATACGTCTAAACTTGTCTTATATGAAGATAAAACAAAGTTAGACTTATGATTTAACTATTAGTTAGCTTACCAAGAAGTTGGAAAAACTAGTCCTAAAAATAGATAAATCGCATTTATTAACGATCTGTCGTATTGTGTTATGTGTGTATTCCGTATTCTCCATATAATTTTTAAAATACTCCTGATTTTTAATCATAAGTTCGCGTTTGTATTTCGAATCAATAATATTATACAGATATTATAGAGACGTTTTGTATTATTTTAAGTACATACAAAAGGATGTTTTTCTTCTATTTATAAGAATTTTTATTAATAACGGTAGACTATTGCAAAGCAATTAGATACGTATTTTATATAAATATGTCTAACAATAAGTTTAATTACATTGTACTTTTATATTGTTCACACAATTAACAATTTAATGAAAAAATCTTGAATTTAGTGAATGTCACATTTTTTAAATACTATATATATAAAATTTAATATATATATATATATATATATATATTTTGTGTATTATATTCAAGTTAGAAAGTTATAGATATAATATAATATATAATTATTTAAAAAGTAAAATTAAGCTAGACTGAGCTATGTTACACGTGAATTACCGTTTCGTGCCCTTCGCGTGAATAAAATACCACGATGGGTTTTCAAACTTACATTTATTTAAACAAATCAACATTGACCTCATATTTACGGATTGTATACTGTATTTGTTGCACAGAGGATGCACCTTTCTATACGCGAGATCTACGCATCTCGCGACGCGTCGTACCGTTTGACAAATCATTACGGTCGGGGACAAGGGGAGGTTGGGGGAGGGGGAGGGGGATGGGAGGATCGGGGGGGCGGGGGATTGGACTGAGTATCGACAGAATAATTAACGAGATCAGAAGATCCGGACTAGAAACAAGAGTCTCACGTTATCACAATGTAATATCGCATCAGAGAGCATAATGCTTACAGTAATCGTAATAAATATCATAATAATAATAATAATGTCGTTCTCGTGTGAGAAGAAGAGGAATGATACTAATAATAGGCGCAAACGTAACAAACGTAGCACGGGAACTCAGACGACAAATCGAATCACACATTCGAAATACAGTACACGCTACGAATAACCCAGGTTCCGCTTAATCCGTCCTACATAGTTTTTTTTTTCTTGTGTCTTTTACACCGCTAAATACGTACCGCTCACGGCCGCTTGAATCTCTCGATTATACGATACATAGGATGAGACTGCTAATTATTCAACATGAAGATCCCTAAACTTATTCTCACATGCGCCACGAAACGAATTTCACCCCCGGGGGGAAAATTGAGATGTCTATCAGCTGTCTCAATCGACTGATATACGCATACTTAATCGCGAAACTCCGTATATGTGAACTTAAGGGAGAATACAAACGAGCGTGAAGAATCGCCTTCGCGAACTGTCCGTTCGTTATTAATTAAGCGCGCGATGCCTCGACAGTAATGAGCTCTCTCTCTCTCTCTCTCTCTCGTGCCGATTCCTTAATTTCGTCATCACCGAACTCTTCAAAAGGCTGCGAGAAATTCCTTTCAAGACAGCCGAGAGAAACAAATTTGCCAAATCTAATCCCTCGCTTATCGCTCACTGTCGAAGTAGAAAGAATAAGAAGAGGCGTTTGCGAAACCCTTCCTCTCGTTCGCCACACATTTTCTTTATACACGGATTTGCGCAACTAAGCGTATGCATGCGAGTATGCGTGCGCTTGTATACATGTATATCATTTTCTCTCTCTCTCTTTCTCACTTTTTCTCTCATTCTTCTCTTTCTCTCTCTCTCTTTCTCTCTCTCCCTCTCTCTCTCTCTCTCTCTCTCTCTCTCTTTCTCTCTCACTCTCTCCACATACGTATAAGTGTGCACGTCTCCTCGTGGACATAAATTCGTGTGTATTTTCGTTAACTATATACTTTGGCTTGTCCTCACACCTCACTGCACCTTCGTCTCCTGCTTTAACGCTAATGGCAGCACGGATACAAGTTTGTTTTTATACTGTAATAGCGTCCTCTCAGCGCACACACGTGCCCTAATCATCTTGCTTCATTATTCGAACGAACGCGCGTCCGTGTCGTACATATATGCATATATACGTGCATATACATATATATATTCTATGTATACATATATGTATGCACGGCTCATCCGCCGACGGCCGTGCGTCCCTTCGGTTGATAGTGAGTACGCGATGTAGTCTCGTTTATTTTTTTTTAATGCTATGTATAATATCGTACAATACGCAATGACGCCGTAATAAACTGCTATGTGTACGCACTACGAGAGGGGAGAAAACTATATATATATATATATATTTATATTTTATATATATATTTTTTTATATATGTATACGTGTGTAATTCGTGGAGAAACGAATCGCTATGTAGCGTATAATGCGCGTACGTACAATACAAGCGGCGGCCATGCGGCGCGACCAACGTCCTCCCCTTCCGGGCCTTCCCGGTGGCGCTGCACCCCGCGAGGTGCGAATTCGAGGGGTGCGACGACCCTCCCTCCTCGTGATCGCAACGACCGGCTTCCGGTAGATCGGCCCCCCCTTCTCCCCCCGATTTCTCGCGAATCGTCGTCGACGGAAGCGCGACCGGAAATGAGAAGCGCGCTCGTCCGTCGCGGATCAGGGATCCTCGCGAGGATTCGCGGCGGAACCGCGGAACGACTTGCGCGTACGCTCCAATGTGTTTCCTTTTCCCTCGCCTAACGCGCGGTTCCATGCGTTTCCCGTTTTCAGGTCGTACGGTACCAGATTTGTCGCGAAATTTATGACTATCGCCGTCCAAAAGAATTTTCATCTTTTGTTTGCTTTGTCAATTAAGTTAGTGTGATGTCCACTTCTATCAATATAGATTTATTTTAGGACGGTATTCAGTTCTTATATTTAAGATCGTCTAAGGACACACTCTTATGTGATTCTAAATCAATCACAAAGCCATATTAGCATCTTAAAACATTACTTAAGACGAGCTTGAAATAAGAACTGACTATGAATATTAGCCTAAATCTTTGTTTAATTTACTTTTTTATTTTTTTTAATTCTTGGAACTAGAAAAAATAAAAAGTAAGTTAAACCGGGATTAACTTTAATCTACACTAATAGAAATGGACATAACTGTTGCAGCGATCTTCATAGCTGTTTTCTTAAATATTTTTTTGCTTTACGAGGTAGGGGGGGTCTCCTTCTGGCACTCCATGATCGGAAAGCGGGATCTGAGCATGCTTACAGGGCATGATTCCGGGTTCCCTCATTGCGAATTGGTTGGGCAACTCGCCTTGAAAGGAAAGGGAATAGGCAATGCGCCGATACCTGGATGTCTCGACATCCGAATTTCGTCGACATCGAATCCCTCACAGCCCCGTGGTCGGCCCGATGGTGGTCTTATCGAAGATTTTTGACTTCTAACGCAAAAAAAAGAAAAAATATTTTTTCGCTGCAACGCTTCGTACGACTATTTTTCTTTACTCTTATCTTTTTCTTTACACGGTTTCGCTTTTAAGGAAAACGCACGGAACGCGTCGGATTCGCTGACGGTTGCGCTCGATCTCGTGATGCTCAGAAGGCGAGATGGGAACGGAGTACAAGAGTAAACAAACCCTCCTCGCCGCGGATACTTCGCCATACTCGTATTCGAATTAACTTCTATCGTATCGCTAGTCGTAGTATCACTAGTCACTTATCGATCGCGTTCCGGGAAAACGGACGATCGAAGAGACGTAGAAGGGAACGAAAGGGGAGCGTGTGTCGAGAGGGTGCATCGAGAGAGAAAGAGCGGCAAGGTACTTAGGTACTTAGACGAAAGGTACTGCGCGCGCGCGCGTGAACCGCGCGCGAAATTACTGTGTGAGCGTTCACGCGGCGCTAATTAATACGCGGAGAGAACTATCCTAAAAAAATTATGTGCTAAACGACGGCGACCGTTCGTGCGACACGAGATCGAATGTGTTCGCCCAACCACGGGAGGAGGGGGCGGGAGAAGAAGGGGGCCTGAGTGTCTAATCAGCGTCGTCGCTCGAGCGCACTCGGCCGCGATTAACGTGTCCCAATGCGCGTGGGGGTGGACCTTCCCGTTAACGGTACCTGCTCACGGACGACGTTACCCTAAGTGAAGAAATCCCCAATGCGTTATGCTATACACAGTAATATCAGCCGCGCAGAACACACGCATGAGCCATATCGTTCACAAGACACACGCACGATATAGAAAAAGATCACGAGAGATGGGGATACTTGTCGTTGGCGGCGGCGGCGGCGGAGGAGGGGCGACGAAACGTTCCAGCAAACGCAAAATATTACAGCAACATTGTGACAATATTGCTGTGATGTTGCTGTAATGTTCGGTGCATAGACATAGAAGATAGACTCAGCATGTCATATATTTTTATAGGAGGAAAGTTGGATTTAGTAGAACGAAGAGAGAGGGAAAACATCGGTGATTATCTGTCTTCTTCTCTCTTTTGCATGCGCATTAATGACAGCAAGTTGCCACTCAGCAAGTTGTTTACTCAGAAAAGAACAGAGAAGAGAAAATTCCCCGATGTTTTTCCTCTCTTTCCGTTTTGCTAAAGACACGTATGCTAAGTCTATCTTTCCATGTCTATGGTTCGGTGTTTGCTGGTCCCTCACGCGCGAGCGCGAAAACTAAAGGAGCAAGTAGCGCGCGAGTGGCAACGCAAGCAGCAACGAGACACGCGTGTTCAGTCGAGAAACGAACTACATGTAGCACCGAGGACGAAGGGAGAAAACGATCAAATACAGGCGCAGCCGATTGCCCTCCCCACGGACACACCCTATCGGTCTTCTCCTCCTTTCTTTCTTCTCCTTATTACTCCTTAGTACCCCGTATTCACGCGGTTGTCTACCGACGTTTCGACCCCTTAATTAATATTGCACACACCGGCACACGGAGGGGCACACGTATCCGGCGGCGTTCCTCTTTATCTTTTCTTTCATGTGTCACGACCGCCGGATCGTCGCCCGAACAACATATGGAATCGATCGTCGCGGATCTGGATCCACAGGCGTTGCTGCTGGATCCGGTGATCTCGCGCGTCGGTATATCGTATAAAAAAAAAGACGGGGAAAAAAGAGCAGATATGAACGAATAACAAAGAGTCGTATCTCATCGAGCCCCGACAGCTCTCGATCGAGCGGACCCTCGGGATCCGCGTTGCCCCTGGAACGAGGCCAATCCTTTGATCACGATGCGCTTGAGCCGCATCTCCGCGATTTTTCCCTCTACCTTCGTCTCTTCCTCATTTTTTCCCTCTATCTCTTCTCCTCTTATGTACTTGTCGCTCGAACGCGAACGTTATAAATATTATATAATTACGTGCACACGTACGCGGGGGTACGTATACACATATACAAATTATGCTTAGCGTTTATTATTCGTGCGCGTCCGTGATCGAGGCGAATCGCTCGATCCACGTTGGACGCACCCTGTGTGTATCCTCGTTCTCTTTGTCCTCCGCGGCGGACGGCGCACCGTCCGTGCATCGACGAGTCACGCTTACACTACAGAGATTCATGTCATTATTATCCCCTAGTCGGTACTTTAATCGTTTTAGCATTACGTTACTAATTATGTTATAGAATCTATCAATCAACGCCCTACCGTGAACCGTTACGTTCGCGTTCGCCGGGCGACATCCCCGGCTTCTCTTTCCGCTCGTCCCCTCAGTAGGGTTTGCAGTTCACCGGGATGTGCCGCCCGATCGAGCGCGATCCTACATTTCGTCTTGAGCTGAGAACATTCAGGCGCCGCGCTCCGTGGAGAAATGTCTCCGTTTCCCTGCGAGCGCGACGAAACGCACATGTATATATATTACGCTAGTTAAATAATAATAATAAGTCAGTCCTTGACCCCTCGCCTCGACTTCCGCCCGTTCTTGGGAACTTCCGACTCGCCTCTCCTGTGGAAATGACCGTCGAATGCCGAAAATGAGTTGGAAGTTATTTCGTCGTTTTTCTTCTTCCTCTTCTTTTTCTTTTTTTTTTTTGGTATTTTTCATTGTAGTCTTCGTGTAGGCCAACGAAGTTTTCGGCGCCCGTACGAGCGCGATCGCGTTAGAATCTTCCTTCCTGTCTCGTTTGACCTCGTAAATCTTCACCTCGACTTGTTGTGCTCCGCCGTCTCGTCTTTTAGGTGAGTTTGAAGAATAGACTCTTCATGAGGCCCTTGCGAGGAATCCGAGCCGCAGGCTGGTCGCGGGACGCCCTCTCTCTCCGAACAGCTGTTTGAACCCCAATTTAACGGTGCATCGTCATTTTAGTCTGAGACCTCGAACTTTTTTTTTTTTTATTATTCAGTAACTTTTTATAAAATCGTAGTAATTGATATTAGAAAATAATAATTCCTTTAAGCTGTACACTGATCTTCATTTATGTATTTTGTTGTATTTGCCGAGCTGCCTGTGATAAGCGCGTCGATTACAGATTAAGGAAGCCATCAGTGCCGATGTTGACTGCCGTTACCTAATCGACGGCTTATGGAAGCAATCGTTATACTGTCGTAACGTACTCACGCAGCTCAGGAGACTCGTCATCCCTCACCAACCAAGGATCGTCGTACTTGGACACTTCCTCGCTGCGAGTTCTTCCGGGCGGTTTGGGACGCTCGCGAGGATGCCTGCGCGGTCCTTCCTCGCTCAACGATCTCTTCGTTGCATCTATGTGCTTCGGCACCTCCAGCAGGGCTCTGGCTCTGGTCAGCTGGGGCCTCTGTTGTCTGTAAGTCTCCTCGCTAGCAGCGCGTATTATTACTGTCGGCGGGGGAGGCGCGGCCTGGGGCAGTCTGTCCTCCAGAGGACTGGTGATAGTCTTCGCCCTGAACGCACCCTTCCGGATGAGCTTGGGCTTGCCGGGCTTACGCCTCGCCGGCGACATCTCCGGCGAGTATTCCGGCGGTACAGCTGGGCTTCGGATACTTTTCCGCTTGGCGGTGGGCGTCGTATCCACCCGCGGTGACCAGATCGGCGGTGACAGATCTTCCGGCGACTTCGGCGGTGTTTTCTCTGGCGACTCGTCCTTCCAGCCGCCCTGATAGAGCGGAAACGGCGCAACCTGATTGAGGATTTTCCACCGGAATTCCTCGTCGTCGCTCTTGCTGGGTGTCGTCGGCTCCGGGCATGGCGGCGGACAGTGCGTAGGCGTGACATTGTGGAAGGGCGACCATTTCTTGTCATCGATTACCTCGATTGGGATTTCGCTCGGGGACTCGTCGTACGGCGTCCACTTGATATCGCTGATGTGTTTCTGCTCGCGCTTCTTCATCCCGATCGTCGGCAACGGCGACGAGTCCTCGTATGGCGCCCATTTGGTGCTGGTGATGGAGATCTCTGGCGAGATCAGACGCCGCACGATCCTGTTCTCCAGCTTGCTCATCTGCCGCGGATCCGGCTCCGGCGACATGCTTCTGCGTATGCTGTACTTGGGCCGTTCGCGCAGACTCTTGCTCTTCGTCTCGTCCTGACTCCTGTACCACTTCGGCGCCTTTTTCTCGGCGGGCAAAGAGACGTGCGGTTTCATGGCCCACCTTGCTCGTAGCGGCTTCTTGCTATCCGCCGGACTGATGACCTTCTCCTTCTCTTTTTCCTTGTCTTTAGCTTTATCTTTGTCCCTAGCGGAGAAACCCCATCTCCTCGAACTCTCGCTCCTCACTTTTACTCCGCGCTCTAGCTTGGGTCGTTCCCTCTTCCCTCTGGCGGCTCTCGGATCTTCGCTGGCTTGCCTCTTGACCTCCGGTTTCTCCCATGGTATGGCCGGCTCGTCCGGCGTCAACGACTTGGAGTAGTACAGTTTCTTTTCCTCCTTTAGTATCGGCTTCTCTGGTATCGGTTCCTTTTCTTCCGGCTTCACTTCCACCGGTGACGCAGGCGCCGGTGTCTTCACCTTAGGACAGGTGCACCTGGGCTTCGGATTTCGCATTACATCCGGCACCTGTAACCATCTGGCCTCCCGCGCGAATCTCGTGTCGTCGCTGCTGTGCTTCCTTAGGTCGTGCATCGGTGTCAACAGATTCTCCGGTCTGACCGACCACTTGTCCGTCTCCGCACTGTGATGCTTCCTGAGATCACCGCGGTGCGGGCCCTCCGGCTTCTTCTCCGCTGGAGTCAGACTGTGGCAGCTGCACTTTGTCTTTCTGGCGAGGTCCAAGTCGGTGTTCGAGGTATGGAGCTCCCAGCGGAACTCGGTACCCTCGCTGGTGCGCCTTCTCAGATCCCAGATCATTTCGTCGGGCGACAAGAAGCTGCTGGTGCTCCACGTCACCTCGGTGCTGCGTACCCTCAGGAAAGTGCCACGTTCTCTACCGCGGGCTTCATCGCAGGTGCAGAGCTTCGTCGGTGTTCTTTGCGACTCCAGTGGTGCCGGCTCGATGGCGTCCAAGTCCTCGATCATCCATGAGATCTCCTCGCGGCGTCGTCGGCCGCACGACGGGCAGAATAAGTCGTCGTCGCGACTAGACCGCGGCTGCTGGCGGGACATCGGGGTCGAAGTCGAGGTCGATGCGGTGGGGTCAAGCTGCGAGAGCGGCTCCACGTCGTCGCGACGGCCATCGTCAGAGCGTCGTGACGTCGCAGCCGTGCCTGGCGATGCGCACCAGCAGGTGTGTGTAGCTCCGTCAAGCTGCCTTGGTGGGTACCGCGACTCCGGAGACGACGAGGCTCCGTTCGAGGCCGCTGCCAGTCAGACTTCCGCGTTCGCTGGATCCGCAGGCCTATTCGAAATTAGATTTAGAGTTAGACTCGATGTATTCTTATTTCACGATTTTTCTTTGAAGAATTCTTTGAAGAGGACTGTCATTTCTTATTGCGTATCAAATAAACAAAATTTTTAACTTTAGCAATATAAAAAAACGTAATTTTTTTTTAGTATTTCTATTAATTTATGTATTTTGGATGTATAATTGGTATAATATTTCTGAATTAGTAGAAATAATTATATTAAATAATTATGTAAAATTTTTTAAATCGAAATATTATACTATTATGCTACGATCAATTATAATAAGTTTAAATAATAAGATGCACGTGCAATTTTCAAATCATTATAATATTTATTATGTCAAAGTCTTGACGATAGGACATACCTTCAGCTCGCTGAAGATCTCTGTGAAGAATCCGGGCTCGCTGTTGATTCGCAGCATCTCGGAGCTGAGTCGGTTGACGATCAGAAGACATCGGTCCCAGAATTTGTCCTTGCTGTCTTCGACGAGGAATGGCTTTAGCGGGTAACTGATCTCGTTACCCATGTAACTGTAGCTCAGGTAAAGACACGTCAGCACTGTCGCCTGAAGTTCCTTCTCGGACGCCTCGTCTCCGTCGACGAGCTCTTTCACCAGCATGTACACGAACACTACGTTGGCAGGGTTTATAAAGGGCACGTCCTGATAAACAAAGGAAGATAAATGTGTGATTAAATTTTTATATATTTCATTTAGTGGATTAGACATTACATAGTCTAATTTATAAATTAAATAAAATATGTTGGTTTTTTATGGATAATTTGTATTACTAGCATTTAGCGAACAATTTTTTAAATTGTCTAGAAACATTCATCTGATTTTTAATAGAACAACTTGTACATTTATAAACGTAATTGCGTAAGAGGATACATGATTCATATCACTCTGTAATATAAATACATAAAATATCAGCAGTATATCTCCAGACAATAATAAGTGATAAAAACAAAGTTCGTGACAACGTGCAATTACGGAAATAAAAAGAGATTTTTTTAATCATGTGTGTGTCTATTAGATATTTATCTAAGCCTGTACTTTAATATTATTCAAATTATTATTGTCATAGTTTTGAGATAAGTTAAGAGAAATTCAACTATTAATACATATACTTAATATCAATAGTTGATATCATATTATTGTTAATATGTAAATTATGTTTGTACGTATGCAACTAATTGGATAGTTCTGTTGTTGCATAGTGCCACATATATGTTGGGTATTTCCCTATAGACTTTAGGGATACATGTCTTTTCATACAAGTATATTTGTACGTGTTTGTCAGTATAAATACGTATAGGCATATATATCGAACGCAAGCGCTTTCGATACAAATATAGTCACATAGATGTTAATTAGTGCGGATACACATATAAGGAGAATATGTCGTATAAATAGAGAATCTATTTATACTTGATGAGACCTCCGTTAGCCATGAAACATAAAAGAAAATGTGCAATTAAGTACATCTATGTATATAACTCTATTATTTATATATACATATATATATATATATATATATATATACGTATTTTCTTTATACACATACACGCATATACATTATATATATGTATATAGATCTCAAGAATTTGTAAATTTTTACAGGATAAAAATGTAATAATTTTTCTAATATTGCTATCGTATCAAAAAAAGTGAAGAAATCTTTATTATATTTTCTTAAATCACAGGATATTTGAATATGCATATTGCTTTATGTAAAAAATATGTAGGCATTGCAAAAGAAGATTATATTTAATTATATGTTTAAAATCTAATAAAAACAATATTTGAAAGTAAATAGTATAAATAAGTAAGTTTGACTTTTTAAGTATATCGTGATTAATTAATAAAAATATTAAATTTTACATAATAAATTAAATAATTACTAGATTTATATAGTCACCTTTGTATTAATTTCTCAAGTTTATAGATACAAATAATAAATAGTTTGTTTATTTCAATTAGATATATATTGCATTAAATATAAAAACATTACAAATGAACCCAATATTAACCTTTTAGCTTGAGGATATACACACATTAATTCGTGACCTGATTTTTAAATACATCCATGTAGAATGCCAACTTGGCTTACATTACCGTGAATAAATAAGCTCTCGCTTCATAAACAGAGATAATATTAGTGACATGTTGGAGTAATTTAATTTTAATCCTTAAAACAAAATCAGCTAATTGTGCACTGCAATATATATATATATATATATATATATATGTATATGTATATATAGATGTATATAGATACTCATGAATAACGACTGTCTCATTTAAGAGAAAAATATGTAACGTCATGTACTATAATACGTCTCAAGGGGGAACCCGCGTACGCATCAGTTCGCGGCGTGCACGCCAATAAGACGCGGAGCAAGTCGCATTAGCGCGCATGGATGCATCGGCTCATAGTGCAGGAGGAGCGTAGGTGCATCGATTCGTGAGAGGTGGTGCACGCCGCGCGCGGCGCGGCGCGGCGCGGCGCGATGCGATGCGGCCGTCGCACATGTGGGTGCATTAAGCGGCGGTGAGGCCACACCGGTGACCCGGGGAAGATCGATGCCCTCGATATACGCTTTCCCCGCGCGATCGGCAACCTGCTGCTGTTTTTCTTGTCCGCGCCGCATAGTCGGCCGCCACCCTCCCCCCGTTCCTCGTTAGCCGAGTGTCTCTCGGCTTAATGCACATTACGCCGCGCGCACTCACGTTTGCAATTTGCTCACACGCCAGGATGCGCTCTCCCCCTCTGAGCTGCCGCACGACGCCGCGACGCTCGGCAGGGCCGACGACACTTCTCGGCGACGGCGACACGCCCTCGTACCAGCGCCGGAGGATAATCGGAGCAGTGCACCTTGCACAATGCAGCGGAAGGAAAAAGGGATGCGCAAGTGGCCTCGCCAGTAAACGCGCCAGTGTATTCTTTCGATCTCGCCTGCGAAAACTCCGCGCCCGATTCGCTCGGGGAACCTGCTAGTGCAATCAGACAGTTGTTCCTTTAACGTGAACGGTACGTTTGCTTACGGCGTACAATTCCATTTGGCAAATTTCACTATTGCTTTATATTTGTATCGCGTTACCGTTTAAGTCGGTCACTCAAGTCAAGTTTTTAAATTTACAGTCGCGAAAGGATGAATTTTAGTAAATTGGTACAAAGTAAATAATAATGGATTATGAAATCTTTCAAATCATGTCCGTTCCAGATTGAGTGATTCTTTCATTGTTATTGCAACAAATGTTTCATGAATTGCACCAATTAATAAATTTCACCATCGCTTTATATTTATATTGCGTTACCGTTTAAGTCGGTCACTCCGTCGGGTTTTTAAATTTACAATCGTGAAAGGATGAATTTTAGTAAATGGTACAAGGTAAATAATAATGGATTAAGAAGTCTTTCGATTTGTGTTCGTTCAATATTGAATGATCCTTTCATTGTTATTGCAGTAAATGTTTCATGAATTGTACCAATTAATAATTACTCGAAAAAACTCTTCTTAGATTGGAATCTTTCAGCTATTAATGTTTCAAGTAAACAACTTTACTTTGGGAGTTCGTGAATCTGCTTTAAATTTCCAATATTAACTTTTTCTTTTAACACTTAACAATTGTTTTAAATATCGAAAATTTCTGGAAGGTATCTTAAAGATATCTTAAAAGATTGTATTGCTATAACGTTAAGATGGCCGATGTTTTTAGAACAACTATCGACAGTATTGAATAGGGCAGATCGCATGACGTGATCGAGAAAAATTATTCATAGACAGAGCTATATGTTTTTACGTTCTACAACTTGCAAAGTAAAACCCGGGTTAGGGATTTAACTTCTCGTGAGAGTGAAAGTAGTAAAATTACATAGGATCATCCAAGATATCCACATTTTGTTAAAAAAAATAGTTTACCAAAATTTTTATTTTCCCCTACTTGGAAATTCTTAAATTCAATTTTGTCAATAAGGTCCTTCTTTACTACCAAAAATCAACAGGAAATTGATTCGAATGGTAAAGAAGAATGTGAGAAATTATAAAAAAGAAAGATAAAATGTTTTTCTATTTTGTTTTCGTGTTTATCATTATTATTTCGCGGAGAGTAGACCGTGTAAAGCTTTCGCTGTCGCATGCACGATTCATTAGGAAGTTTCCACGTGCTTTCGCTGAGTCGTGGAGAGGCGACCCTCTCGATCAGGTATAACGTCGCTCAAGAGCCTCGAGGGCCGCAGGACGCGGTGCAGCAGAATTAGGGGTGCCAATATACTCGACGTATACATATACCTCTAGGTCGGTCGATATTCGCCAGGGGTGAGCGGCCTGCTTTACCACTGAGCAAGCTCCCCCCCCCCGCGTTATTCGAGTCGCCTCCGCGCGTAGACCTAAACCTTTTAATTAAATTTCCAAGACTGCGGATAACGGTTCTCCGGATAGCGCGCGAGTACACTACTTGGACCAATTAGCGGCGTAGTCGGCATGCACGCGAAACACCCTCAACCGCAACGGCAATCTGACGCTTAGTCGGCTCAGGGATGTCCCAGATGGAACTTCCCGAGGACCCAAATCCGCGTGAATTAGCCTCCGAGCTATGCGTCCGCGTAATTAAATTATGCAAATTAATGAAACACATACGTGTGTGCGCGCGCGCGATATCCGCTTTTGGTTGATTCTAATCGGGATGTCGGGAGTGGCATGAAGGTCATCTAACTGATTCCGTAATTACATCGTCTCAATTGTCTCTCTCTCTCTCTCTCTCTCTCTCTTCCGAGCATCGATTTTTCATAAATAATTAATAAAGTGTCAGATGCCATGTGACTCGCGACGCACGTGCCGCGCGCGTGATACGTGACAGAAACGGAATTTTCAATCTCAGCCATGTATGGTTTCCTTTTAACCAGATTTTCAGCAACGCGGCCCGATTTGATCCTGTTTATCATTCAGACGAAACCGATTGGTGAATACCGTCTATGGACAGTTACAAGACATTTTGCTCGCGTGCTTTCACGTCTCAACGGGGTTAAACGGTAATGGAATGACGTATAGAGTCAATATTTCACTTATGTTGCAGCAGTAATATTTATTATAGCGAATGCAACTGAATGTATACTGCATATCGGCTATCATAAGTCATAAGGGACTGCTTGCCAGTAACATATATTTGTTTTTAAACAAATTTCATTTAAAAATTTTTATCGTGTGGCTTTACACATCATTTGGAAGATTTACATTAAACATTTTTAAGTAAAATGTATTTTCAATAAATTGAAAATGAGACATTAATTTTTTAAACCTAATATCTAATTTTCTCTCGTTAATATTACATATTTGTATAATTCGTATATTGAGATGATTAAAATATTATAAAAATAATATTTAAAAAATTACTTTTTTTCTAGTTTCAGAAATGTTAGAATAATTAAATTGATAATTCATGCTTTTAAAGGGGAAAATACGTTAAGATGTAATACAAAGTAATAAGATTTACTTACGATCGAGTTTAGATCACATCTAAGAATTTGAAAATCGATATCGCTTTCTTTTAGTTTTAATAAAAACTGGTCAAGATATATTAAATATAATATTGATAGTCCTGAAGCAAGCAAATAAATAAAATTCGTGCAAAAACACGCATATATCTTTACATACTTTTTCTCCTTCCGCAATAACATTTGATTTTATCATAAAATACACTAATCGTATAAGCTGCCACATCTATCTCCTTCTTGTATACACGGTCACGCTTCGGTTGGTTGTCTTTACACGTGCACGTCGCAACGTGGTTTCTAGACACATGTTCAGAGTGTATGTACATACTCTTAGGATGAATTGCATACACACATTAGATTTAAGCACGCACAGAGGGGAAGGGTAGATTTGCAGTTGTTAATGGATTTCGATATTCCGGAACGTTGAGTTTTGGGCGAAGAAAAATAGTATTTCGTTTCTATAAAAATAAAAATGTGCAAAATAGAGTTTCTTTGTTTTGTGTCTATCATCTATTGTCTAAAATAAAATATTTTCCCCATATCTACGCTTGTTCGTGTGTGTTTTTTCGTTATATCTAACGTTATATATAACGAATTTTTCCATTATTTCGCTTACGCATTCGTTTCGTAAAAATAAAAATGTGCAAAATAAAATTGTTTTGTTCTATAACTTTAAAATATTTCCTATAGGTATATCTGTGCTTGTTTTCGTATGTATGTTTGTTTAATTTAATTTATATATTTCTCCATTATTTTGCCTTTTATCATCACGTCAAATAAAAAAATGTATGGGTCATTAAAGAAGATGTATTACGGTAACGTTAAAAAATTATGTACGGTGTCTGATCACCCTACTTCCGTCAAATGCGTCGCAAATCGTGAGTAATTAGATTATTATTAATCTTGTCAGTTATTAATGTACTCAAATTGAATAAAACGATGAAAATGGACAAAGGATGGAGTTTTGCATGACCTGGTTCTATAACATTAATAGAGAAAAACTATTATTTTAAAATTGCTGCTATATAATGTGCGTCTCGTTATCAAATGTTCATGATTCTGACGTAATATCGTAACCGCTCTTTTAATATTCCTCTTCCACTAATTCAAGAGTACTACCTGAATAAAATCAGGTCTGCATAAATTTTTCTTACGCTCGATCGTAGATTTAGGGCGATAAAAATACTATTCGCCGGGAGCTGATGTCCGAGAAGAGAAATTATCTCCCCTTTGCAATTAAAATCGAAGGGTGAACGTCCCTCTTATGAACACTCGCATTTTTTCACATATCCCTGTGGGGCGATTTCCCGTTGCCGTCGCTCCTGTGTAACATTTGCGGTGCACGTGACCCTTCATCCCTTGTGCGATTTTCCCCCTTAATGCAACATTGCTGCACATCTCTTTCCCACGACGCTTTCCCATATCTCGTCAACCGAAACCTCATTAACTCACTGTCGCGGATTTGCCACAATATAGGATAAATGGCTTAGAAGTTTATCAACTTTAGCCTTTCCATGTACCCGTAATGCGTGACGATATTTGCGAGTAGGTTGTCGTAATATAATTAATGCCAAAAGTCTATATGCGACTTTATATCAACAAAATGATAATAATAATAATACTTAAATAAAACGAAAAGATATACATATTGTAAAAGTATGCCAACAATTTATTATTGACTTTAAAAGTATCTAGAGTTTCTTCCTAGTTTAAAAAAAAATTTAAATTGTTCACCTTAAAATTAACGAAAATTAATTCTCTTAAAAATTAATTATTAATAAATTAAAGTGTAGATATAGATTAATGCTACATATTTAATATATTAACTAAGCTTTATAAAATTATAGAAAGAGGTATTGCATTAATTATAAATAATATATTATTAATATCTAATATAGATATAAATAATTTTTTCTGAAGAGAATTAAAAAGAAAATGTCGGCTCAATATATTTCATATTGCTGAAAATATAAAATATGTATATTACATCAAAGAAATCTTAATGTTATAGCATATCCTAAATGCTTCTAATATAATTTTTCTTCATAAAGAAAAAGCCGAGATGATTTAAATATCGGTTAGTATTTTAAGTAGGATCAAAATAAATAAGCTTATTTCAGGGATGAACTTGAAGTAACCAAAAGGATAGCGTTCGAGGGATTTGAGGCTGAAAATCGGCGTGTTTCGATAGCTGTTGTTACAGGGACAACGAATTGACAACAAAAATCACGCATGTATATTTACTTATACGACTCTCCGATCGAAGGATTAAACGTATGCACGTGGACGCACAAATAGCTACTCTTTGCTATATCTGCAAGTATAGCATCCGTGTACACTTCTACTGCATTGTATTCACGGAAATGTCCGGTGTATTGATTTTTACACATACGAATTCACACACACACACACACACACACACACACACACACATACACGCAGTATTAATCGTATTCCGAGAAAACAAATGATTAAATACTTCTCTGTCAAAAAGTTTTGCAGGAAGCTGCTTGTAAAATGTTGGACTTTTTATATAATTGTTTTTTCATTTTCAGTAAAAGTAAAATTTACTTATGTTTTATTTATATTTATAATTGTAATTTTATATTTAAAACATAATGCGTTTGGATAAATATCTGAGAATAATTAATTCAAATATATCTTTTATTTATGACGGTTTGATAAGATTATTCCTCCTTGACATTCCTTTCTACTTTTGCTGATTTTAACGTACATGAGTTTTAATGATACTTACAATTAATTAAATTCAGGATGACTATCTTTAGTAATTAGGACTTACGTTGAAATATTAAGGATGCTTCGTAAATTATATCAGATGTAGAGAATAAATAATTAATTGTTTCATTAATCCTTGATTGCACGACATTTGACTGACAATTCAGCTAATGTGTACTTTATTGATTAAGTTCTTACGTTAAGTAGTGTGAATATTCTAAAAGAGTTGTTCAAAATTTCCACAGAAAAAAGTAGAACGCTTTTATTATTTTAGTTGATTAAATATTATACATAAAAATTAATGTGTTTAAGTTGATTGATAATATCAATAAAATATGTATATTTTTATACAATTATTTATAAATATCCCGCTGATCATTTTGTTATATAAAAATAATTAATGTGTTCTTAATTGATAATGTCAATGAAATATGTATATTTTCATTTTATTTACAGAATTATTTACAGATATTCCGCTGTAATAATTTTTTATTACGTAAAAGTATTCCATCATCCAGAAAGAAAGGAGAATTCAATGGAGAATCCTAGGTCAACACGAAGAGATATGTTCTTGATAAGAATGTCGACACATAGACGGGTAACAAGAAAAAGACAGGCTCAATCATCAGTGAGCTGTTTTCTGGATACTGAGATAACGCCGAACTCTTTCAGACATTGGATGCGAGTCTAACAATAAGTGTTATCTCGCTCGCCCTTGCAGCGATTCTACGTGTGAATTTATCGACATGAGAAATCGATGTCGGTGGGCGCAGGGACGTTGCTGCAGGGGAGCGTGTCTACGCAGAGGCATTTTATTATGGACCGTCTTCAACGCCTCCCTGCAAAGTGGGTTGAGGTACGCGAATGTCGCAATACGCCGCAAATTGTCGCAAATGATAAAATACACCGCATGAATTCTCGGAAATAATCACAGAGCGGATTCGTGCCGTGAATTGTGAAATAAACGTTTACATTTCTCTCAATCTAAAGTGGATTATAAACTGTGTAGATTTTGTAAACATGATAGAATAAGAAAGATGCATATTGTTTCTTGTTTCAATAATATGCTAATGTACACTACAAAAGATTAATTGCCAAATACTTCAAATGAGATTATTTAAACAAATGTATTAGCTGTTAAACTTGTCTCACTGATGATTTCATTAGATGTGACACTTGTTTCATTGAGGACTATTTTATATATTTAAACACAGAAAAAAATGAATTCATGCATATTTTTATTCTTGAATGCTATTGCTTTCAGTGGAGCATAAAATGCTCTCTTTAGTTAGAAATGTTCACTTACATCAATAATATATAAGTTTATGCAAAATGTATTTTATCCTCAAGGCGATAGTCTTGTTTCTAAAATCGTTATATATGTGTATGATTATAATAAAACCTAATTATAATTCGAAAACTATTTATTCTTGGATTAAGAATTACATTATATCAAATGTGTTTTATTGTTGAATTAAAGTAAATTTTTCCTTCAATTAAAAATATTTTTTACTTTATGTTAAAAATAATTTATTATGAATTTGAAGTTATTTAAATTTGGCGCTATTTTAAGGATAAAATATTTTTAAATCAAGGCATATTTGCATTTCTTTAAGGATTCATTTTTTTGTGTGCATGATTTTGATGAAAATTTTTGAATTTGATATGCACAGGTTTTGTGCAGATACAAAAAGAGATAAATAATTTAAATACCAGCACATGAGAGCAATCTGCTGCGCTCGCCTGAGCAACAGTGAGTGAATTAATTAACAGAAATGCTTCAAAGACACCTTAGTTCAAGAATAAACATTGCCAGTCGATGCCGATAAGGCGCAATTGTTCGCAACAATTGGAACGTCATTCACGATGAAAAAAGTCCACCCACGTGAACGGAGAATCGCCGCCGCAGTGGACTGGAATTATTACCGCCGGGCTTCGCGCTATTTTTCATGAAACTTCACGAGCACTGCGACTCGCTGAAGGTTGCACGATACACTAATCGATAGTGACTTTCGTCATAAAGTAGGTGAAAAATTGTTGCCGATTTGTTCGACAGATAATTGACTCCTTCGTGCACAGTGTAGCGATGCAAACGGCGTTTCGAGCAATCCGTGTCGCGGTAACACATTCGCAATATTTTTTTTCACGTATTTATTTTTGTTACTTTGCATGACTGAACCGGTCACTTTTACGTCAGCTGCAGAAGCCGACTCTTTTACGATATGATTAAAAAGGTTAAATTACTCTTCCCACTAAAGTGATCGCGATAAATTTTATGACGCGCATTTACTAGAAATGTTTGCACTGTATTTTATTTATTAAAAAAAACCATCCAATAATATATCCATCAAAAGAGTTTTTCCATGCTTTTGAAAAGTTTCGTCTTTCATGACACATGTATATACGTCTATATATACTCCTTTGTAGAAAACAAATTCAATTAAAGCAGCTCATAAAACAATTTTAAAAGTGACGCTTGTTTATCAAGGAGAAAAAAATGGTTGAATTTTTCATTTGCAACGTTTGTCGGGGAAAATTTGGTTTTTGCTAAAAATTAACATGGGGTACGGATGATACGATACATAAAAACACAGACCATAAAGTGATTAAACAACAACGGAGATTTTTGTATTGTATTATTAATAGTTCCGTAGTATTTTTAAGTCAGCGGCCATCTACGTCAGTTGACTATCGGAGTAAAATATTTTTAGTTTGATCGATAGCTTCTACGCGCGGAGAAGGCGAGTCTTATAGGGGCCGTGCAATTTGCATAGGTCGCAATCGCGCACGATAGTCCCATTAGCATAAACGTTGAATTCATAATCGAATCAAGAACCAGCATCGACTGAAATTACGAGCAATATTTTTGATTAATCGTTTGATTCGTTTCTCGTGAAAAACGTATAACGATTCAATTTTGTTGAATGCAATAAAACTCACTCAAATCTGTAGGTCAAAAACGAAAAAAAAAGAAAAAAAATAGATTGCTGAAGAGAAATTTCGATACAACTTGTAGTTTAGGTAGTCTGGAATAAGATACTCAAAAATCACGGTTTTTTCAAGGAAAGAAACATTTAAAAATACTTAATTTCCAAATAAGTTTTAGAAATAATTTTAGAATTTTAATTTGATAGGTTACATTATAAAATGTTCTTTGAAAAAGAAGATAAAGGAAAAAAGATGCTTTATTTAGCAACGTATTTTAATTCAAAGATAATATAGAAATAATTCAAGATATGCTTGCTTCTTGGAAATTTTGCGTCATCCCCTTGTCTCTATTAAAACAATTTCTAGGAAAAAGTATATTATAATTTAGCATTTCACAGAATATAACTCGGAAAGAAAGTATATAATTATAACGCTGTATTGCAATTCACTACCCTCTTCCCCGTTACGACGCAAATATAATATGTATAATTGACTCCCTTTACGAAGAGTTCTTTCGGATGGAAACTCTCGGCTTTATACTGTGAAGCATTCGTCTAATTCTCTCTGTAACATATTGCATGCCCTGGATGACTCTTATTATGCTTATTCTCGCGGGACGCCGTTCGCATCCCAGAGGAATCGGTACGAAGCTCTCTCCTTCCTGACACGTGTGGACTATCATCCCACTTGTAATGATAGTCCCTTCAGGGAAACAAAACCTTTTAATGCATCGAAGACAAATATTCGTACTCTTTAATTGGATCGCGACTGCGTTTTTTTCGAATATATGTATTCCGATGTACCAATAATAATAGCAAAGCCAAATAGAATAATAATTCTTTTCAACGAAAATTATTCATATTTTGTACATATGCCAAAGGTCAGTATACCATTCGTACAGCTTTTGTATAAACAATCTTTTTCTTTGGATATATTTGCTGTTCAACGACTATCGACCGCATCGATCTTGTATGACTTGCATATATCGACGTTAATCATAGCAGTTCAATCAACGAGAGTTAATTACTTCGTGCTGTTGATATATCTTAATTATCCAATTATAACGATAGCGAAATAACCGCGGGAGTAATATATTAATTATAACGTTGAACCAGTGTCCGTGATAATTGTATTATCACGATGAGTATATTTCATGAAGCATGTTAAAATGCCTAGGCAAATAAAAATTTACTAAAATATGAACTATAATATGAAAGTATATAAAAATCTTTATATTACTAAACGGAGATTTTTTTGCAAATGTAAAAGTATCTAGTATTTAAGTAGGTTCTTTAAAATATTTATTAAATATACGTCCATACTTCTTTCTACTTTTTTTTTAATTAAAGATTTTTCATAAATAAAATGTTTAATGTTAAATAAAAATTTTTTTTGTAGATGTAAAAATATCTAGTATTTAAATGATTTTTAAAACTATTTATTAAATGTATGTCCATACTTCTTTCCACTTTTTTTAAATTAAAGATTTTTCATAAATGAAATGTTCAATGTTAAATAAACATTTCATTTATGAAAAATCTCAACCAAGAATCTTAAAAAAACCAACATATTTTTTTTCGACGCATAAACGTTTGTTAATTTATAATTAAAAAAATGTAAACATAATAATTTTCAGAAGCAAGCTCTAGAAACGGCGAACTCACCTGCCAGCCTTGAAGCAGGAGATTTCTGTCGACAGTTCTGAGCCACATAACAGCGTCGCCGGCCTGGAAGTCCCTTAAACGGGTGCATTTCTTGTGCAGGAAGACGCCGAGGCACTTGAGCAATTCCGAAGTGGAGGCCTGGATGACAGTTTTTCTTGGTCCAGGGGGCAAGGGTTTCTGCACCAATTTCTCACACGTCGGATTGTGCGTGGTATGATTGTTGTTTGACGCCGGTGGTTTTGTCTAAATAAAATCATGAGAAGATTATTTCTCAGTAAAATAACCTTTCATAATATGTAATATAATCAATACATTCTTATAAATGTTATGTTTTTATTTCATATTAAATACTTTTAGAACTTCTACACTTATTAACATTGATAAAACTATTTTACATTGCTCGCATATTATTTTTTGATAATTTAACGTATATGTAATATAATAAATTCTTGCAAACTTTATTTAACATAATGTCAACAAGTTTAATAAAATAAATTAGATAAATTATATTATTGGTATATTTTATAATAAAATATTTATATATTTTATATTTTGTTAATGTATTTAATTTCTTTGTTAAATGTGCAATTTGTAAGTCATAAAAAACAATAATTGAGCATTAAATAAATTGAAGGTACTTATATTTTTAAAGAGAAAGGTTATTGAAAATTTATAAAGAAAAGAACAACTCGTACCATACGAAAGGAGACATCAAACGATCGATGTGCTTTCGATCGAGTCTCGGGGGTCAAAGCACGTTGTATATTTGATTCCTTCATTCTCTATTGTAAATCTTCTTTTGTTAGTAGCTCTAGACTTCTTTAGACACAACAAGCAATGAGATATATTCTATGTTAACTATATCTTTATATTTCATTGCTCTTGTTTTATAATATTAATAATTTTAAGAATAATTTAAAGTATTTTATAGGAAATTGAAGAGTAACAAATAAATGATTTATATGTTTAGGAAAAACTGTGAAGGAGAGATTATGTAGGATATGAAATGATGAATTAGATAAAGAAAAAGAAAAGATTTTACTTAGGAAATTTCTAAACAGAAAAAGAAAAGATATTAATAAAAAACAAAAAAGGAAAATAAAAAAAGGACCTTAGATAAGTATAAGAAGGCTATAAATTATGATAGAAAATAATGAAACTAAAGTTAATTGTATAGAGAAATAGGTAATTTAAGATATAAACGTGTTGCTAAGATATTAATATAAATTAAGTCCCGTTTCTTGTAAAGTTGAAGTGAATAAACTTATTCATTTCATGTTAATAATTTAAAAATTATCACGTTAAAAGTATGTTACATTATATTATATGACAAATAATGTATGATGTATCACCTTGTTATAATTATATATAAAACTCTTCTAAATAAATTATTACAAGATATATAAAACAATATCTAACTCGAAAATGAATTTCTATTGTAAATGAATAAGTTTAATTCAAATTAAGTTGAAATTCATCCATTTTCTATGTGAAAAAAATATAACGTTATCATTTTTAATAAATTATATATCAATTTAAGCAAGAAGCCTAGATGCCTGGTGTATTTCTCAATAAATTGAATTAACATTCGTATTATTATGTGTATTAATATTAAAATGCAATTTGTTAAAATATGCTTGGTTTCTCATTCATTAAAATTTTATATAATTTTTATATAAAAAGTTTATCTATTAAATATGCCAATTTACTACTTATAAACAATTAAATTAGGATTACAAGCGCCTACATCAAAGAAAGGGAATCAAAGTTTTCTGGTCTACACGAGTACTTACCTGCGGCGTCTGTATATTCTTATTCTTATCAACGATAGGTATATTATCGAGCGGCTGCCTGAAGGAGATGTTCTTGTTCTTGTTATCAAGCTTCTTCTTGTTGTTATTAGTTGTGCTGAACCGCTTCCACGACAGGGCATTTATGAACAGCGAATGCTTCTTCAGGTTCTTCTCCAGGGCATTCTTCTCCGAGATGATCCTCGCATTGTCGTTGTTGTTTAGATTAATATTATTGTTCTGTAGCGAATTGTTGTTGGTCGGCGGATGATTCGTGGGTGGCGCCGGCGCCACCGTGGCAACGCTGCTCTTGTTCTCCCGATTCTTCGCATTATTCAGCTGCTCGTAATTAAAGTTGTTCAACGTGAAGTCAGCGGGATGCTGATGCCCCGTTGGCGGGTAAACAGATCCCCGACGGTCCCGTGGACTGAACGACAATACGGTCCCCATGGTACTGGCACTACGTTCTAGATGTTGCGGCTGAGATTGTTGCTGCTGCGCTTGCTGTTGCGGCTGTTGCGGCTGTTGCTGCGGTTGCGGTTGCTGTTGCTGTTGCTGACCAGTCGGTTGCGTCTGCTCCCTGCCGTTCTGCGGGTTGGTTGGATTTTGACTCGGCTGACGACTCACGTTCGGATGAGGATGCTGCGCCTCTCGTCCTGGACTCGTCGGATGGCCGGGATTTTGCGTCGGTTGGCCGGCCGGATTCTGGTCTTGCTGAGCGGGACTTGGATGGCCCGGGTTACCAGGATTGTGTCCCGGATTACCCGGATTGTGGCCGGGGTTACCCGGGTTGTGGTCCGAGTTGTGACCCGGATTCCCTGGGTTGTGACCGGGGTTGCCCGGGTTGTGGCCGGGGTTGCCCGGATTGTGACCGGGATTGCCCGGATTGTGGGCTTGATGACCGGGGTTGTGACCAGGGTTGTGGCTGGGATTGTTACTCGGACTGTGGGGCGAATTACCCGGGTTGTGATGCCCGGGATTTTGGGACTGGTGGCCCGGATTATGGGCCGGGTGACCCGGATTCTGGTGATGCTGGGACGTAGCGGGCGGCGGTCTCGGCGGGCTCGGTGTAGTGACACGCTGCGGCGGGGGTGCTCGAGGAACCGAGGTCTCCCTCGAGGGTCCCGTCAGCGGGGTCGCATCCCCTGGCTCGATGGCCTCCTCCACGACGGGACCCACGACCTCGCTCAGCCGACCTCCCAGCCTGCTGATTTCTACCTTCGACTTGCAGGACACTACTTTTTCTTCTTCCCGCGACGTTGGGCGCCGATTTACTTCCTGTTCCCTTGCCAAATCTCTTCTTTTCTTATTAAGCTAAAATATGAAATTTCGTGATAATGTGCACTCTCCTCTCCCGCGACGAGAGAGCGTTACAGACAATATGGCGATCGTTGACGGCGATCGATATGCGAAGAAGAAGAGAGAACGAGAGAACGTACTCGAGGAGTGGATGTGCGAATAATCTAATAACCCTTCCACTTATCGTAGATTCGCAGCCGCTGTAGCTTCCGTATCGCTCAAGATGTCACGCGGCAAGATGTCGTCGATGCGCGCAAAAGATGTCGGCCGTCGCGCAAAATGGCGAGCGATCGATGCTCTACCGCCCTCCGCCTTTCGGAGGGATGATGAGCCAGGTGAAACGAAAACACTCGGATCGACGCACCGTGCCACTCTGCTCGATCCTCTCTCGACTGCTTCCCGTCCCGTGTGTGCTCGGTGTTCGCTCTCGCCTTTACAGATAGCCCGTAATACGCCGGCGCTTCCTCGGGCTGCACTTCTGGAACACTGGACACACTTTAAATGCACTTGTCGAACGCACGAATCCCCCGAAAAATTCTTCGTTACTCTGTCTGCCGATCGTAGACCATCGATACCACCGAGAATCGATGGGTGCTCCTCGAATCGATTAATCCTCCCTGATTTGTTGTCGCCGTGTTCTTCGCCTTCTTCGAATTTCAATTCCGCGCTTCGCCGCGACGTCGTACGATATCGCGAAGCTGCATACGTAAAATCGTCGCCGTGCGGACCGACTCGCGTACTGGATGGGCTTTCGCGGCGGACTTTGCGAACGTTGGTGGCAAACAACAACACGACCGCGCGCACGCTTCTACGGAAATGCTGCGAGAACGACTGATTACTGCGTCGGCAGGCGAGAAACTATTTCTCTTCGTCGCGCGGCGAGTTTCGCTGATAGTCTGCTGCGTTCGTCCTCGGCGACGTCGACGTCGCCGCCGTCGTCCTCGTCGTCGTCGGTCGGCCGTGCGTCCACCACCTACGTCTACGGCCAACCAAGACGTAGCACGCCCCGCAACTGTTATCGCTGCGCGCGCAATGGTTCGATAAACGCGGAACGTCGATGCTCGGGGGTGGAAACGGACGGAGAGCGCTCGCGAGGGAGGGAAAGAGAGAGGGCGAGACGGCGGGAGCGAGAAGGTGCATGGAAGGGTGCACTAAGGGCGGTCGAGGGAGAGAGAGAGAGAGGGGGGGGGAGAGCGCGAGAACGCGGGGGTGCGTCGCGAAGGTGAGACGGAAAAGAGCGTCGGAGACGAGGAAGGAGCGAAAGGGACGGAAGGACGCGAGACGGACGAAGGACGGGGCGGGGTGGCGAGAAGGGGATGGACGTGATCGAGAAGGGCGAGATGGAAGGGTAGTTCGCGTGCACCGCGGCCACGACGACTGTGTATACGCCCAAACTTTTCTCTCTGACATAACTCACCCCCCGAGGGGGAAGCCTAGGGGAGGACAGGTCGAGACGCTGCCGTCTCTCGTCGAGTAGACCGCGAAAAAGCTGGCGGTGCCACGCCGCGGCTCCGTACCAGATATTTTTCAGGAGGGTCCCGCTCGACGTGAACGTAGGTCGAGACTTTCCTCAGGGAGAGCACGCGAGAAAATGAATGAAAACAGGACGCGCGCGCGGCGCACGGCGTAAATAAACGCGGATAAATATTGGAACTCGCTCAGGCTCGTGTGCACCAAACGAAATGAATATCCTCTCCGCAAAGCCGCGCGGGGATAAACAGTAATGGAGCATTCGGAGGCGAGAAGGATGTGCCAAAACGAGGTCGCGCGCCGAGCGCTTCCCGCTAAGAAATTTCCAAACGGATTGCAGTCTTGATTCTCGATGTTTACCCAGTTATACTCATCTATAACAAGATCTTGAGAAAATCTTATAATTGTTGTTTATACTTGAAAAAGAGAGACTTATTCTCTGGTTTTATTTGATCAGAAGGATTGATTTTCTGTGATTGTATAAGTGAGTAGAGGGGATAAGTGATTTGTTTATCTTTAGATGTTTTAATTAGTTTCAATCGTCCTCTGTTTTTTTGCAGCAAAAATATAACGCCAAAAAGTGGCTTCTGAAAACATATATAATTTTTAGACATAAACGTTAAAATATGTATAATATTGACCGACATTTAAATATATCTTGTACAAACTGCGAGAGAGATGCAAAAAAAACCGCATTATCAGCCGCATGGAACTCGATAAAATGCAGTAAATTTCCTGTAATGAGCAACGTCGATAATAATACACGCTGACAATAGCTTGTCAGTTTTATTTTCCAAGCGCATAATGTTATTAATTAAATTTCTTTGGATTTGTGTCGCGTATATATTTGAGTTAAGAGTGAGATAATCGAAAAATTAAAAACAAAATTCAATATGGAAATGCTTCGAGGTCGTTCCAGCGGTTTTTGTATAAAAATATGTATATAAATGCCAGTATAAAATCTGTCCTAGATAAACTATTTATAACGTATCGGAATTCATAACGTACGCGAGAAAGTTCGTCCGCATTACCGATTGTATAAATGTGCATTGTATAAATGTGCAAGTTTAATTATATACAATACCGAGCGCTCTCTCGGAGATGCAGATCTTCCAAAAAATAATTCTGCGAGTCGAACAATTTTTCTCCGTAGCACATAAAATTTTCGAGATATTCGTTTACGACTCGCCGACCATTTCATGCTATATTTAACAGATCATATAAATTTTATCACGTCTGACAGTTAGATAAGTGAAGACCGAATAATGCATCTCGCAGTCGCAGGGCGATGCAGGTCGAGCCACCCCCCTCGAGGGAGGTGAGAATTTCACGTAACCTGCTTTTTCTTGGAAGCTGGAACAAGGTCAGCGTAGCGAAGCTTCGAAGGGCGATGAATATGGGTGGTGGACGCGGGCGAGCAGGTGGAAATGCGCACGTGTGCATAGGCCTGAGGACACCACTCGTGGACACACAACTCGGACATGTGTACGCGACGACAGGCGGCTTTACCGCGCAGCGAGGCAGCGCGTAATAATATCGCATTGTGTGTCGCGCACGTGAATATCCGAGACCGTTGAGGAAGGTCGCGTTCTCCGCCGCGTTTCCCGTACGCGCGCCGCGTGGATAAGCATAAATTGGAAATGAATTTCCTTCATTTTGTAATCGCAAAAATTCAATATCGAAACGAATCTTTTTAATTCCTCACACCTATTAAAAATAACTGCGTACATTTTTTTAGACACATTTCATTTTATTAAATAATACTTTGTAAATAATTTTTTTGTAAAATTTGCGAAATCAATGAGAGAAAAATAGATTTAGGTACACATAATTTATAAATAGGGTTAATTTATTAATATTAGCAAAATATAGAATTAGCAAACAACATACCTAATATTAAAACAATTTAAATGACTGATTTGTAATTTTTTTAAACTATTCAGATATATTTTAAGGGCGCGTTTTTAAGACAGATTTTCCATGACTTGTTGCAATATATGTATATGAATGATTAAATTGATTAATTAATTTTCTTCCAGCGTCCCTTTTTTCAAAAATATACATGTATAACTTGAATAATAGAAATGAATCGTCGATAGTCTGAGTGTTAATTGCGTATAATTTCGAAATGCACTCTAATAAGATTTCTCAAGTGTCAAATAGCAGTTATGCAGAAATTAGATTGACACTTCCTTACAGGAGCGTGTATGCTTTCTCAATTTAGTGGCGATCAATAGCGAGGATCCATTATAAAGGTCCATTTCTGACCGTTGAAGAACAAAATGGCGTAGTTGGATGGTAAGTACTTATTAAAAGATGAATCTTCGGGCATATGAGAGAGATTGCAAGCTGCAAACGCATATCGATTTGTTCTAAGATTTAGTAGTATCTCGGACAGAAAAATTATTTTCTCCCGAGTTGAGAAATAGAAGTGTTATTAGTAAATATTCACGTGTGCTT
The DNA here is from genome assembly GCA_928718305.1 of Tetramorium bicarinatum. Classification (NCBI taxonomy): domain Eukaryota; kingdom Metazoa; phylum Arthropoda; class Insecta; order Hymenoptera; family Formicidae; genus Tetramorium; species Tetramorium bicarinatum. Next base: position 19,623,365 of record OV788324.1, read on the forward strand.
TATCGTCCGTCTGTCTACAACGTTTCGGTATCTGGTTTTGTATTCAGCTGTATTTCGTGTAAAGATACATTTGACCGATAAGTAAATTCCTTTCGTGTCTACGTAGTCTGAATAATAAAGAGATGAGAATAATTTAAAGATTCACCTAGGGTCACCGATGCACTTCATCGAATTTGCACATCTTTGGAAACGTAGTTGAGTTTGCATGTTTAATTAATTTGCAAAACACACATAGTTCGCGCATTCGAGTATTACGATTTCCGTCATGGATATTGAAATACGCGGAATGTTTCGTATATTAAATTCCATCAAGAAATCAGCATTTGTACACGTGAAGAATTGTGACCTGCATATAAAGCTGCATTAATCTGAAACATAGAGAAAGCACGTGTATAGCATAGGGAGGGATAAAAAATTACGAGGGACCTCCTTCTCCCGGAATTGGGAAAATAGATTTCCGTAGGAAGAAGAAACTGCCGAGATCTCTCGGCTTTAAGGGATTTCCCAAGTCACATGACCCGAAATGGATCCTCAGATATTCCATCCCTGAATTATAGAACGACGATTTCAGGTTATATGCATCCCATTAATATCGAAGCAGGATTTCAGATATGCGACAATATTAATTCTAACGTACACGAAACAGCAATTTCGATTAAATAATTTAGGTTTGAGCCATCTAAGTATTTTTCTCCGTCTCGACTTCTCGATATTTAAACAAAAGAAGAGTTTATATTCAGACCAAGTAAATTTCAAATAACGAGAAACAGAAATACACAATATATTTTAAGAAATAATCTTTCACGCGGTTCTTTAACAATTCAATTACAAAAAAGCTAATTCATGAAGAATTGAATCGTGTTTCTTTTTAAAATTGTCGAGAGAATATTTTCTTGAGAATTGTTTCAGTCGTGCGTCATGTAGTAGTAAAATCTATATATGATCGGACACGATACACACAATCGATCAAATGAGCGAAATGTATGGTATATCAATTCATGTTCTTCGGAAAAATATACATATTTCCAGTCGATCAACATTATGTATGTAACAATGTTAAATTGTATTATTTTAAGCACGTTCGTATTTTATTTTAAAAACGTTTATATTGATACCAAAGATAAAAAGAAAATTTTGTTTTTGAAACGTATATTGAAACGACAAAGAGTTTGCATCACGCGTCTCAGCGTCTCAGCGTCTGGAAAGCTTATATTGTGAAAAACATTTATAAATCTTAATATTTAACTAATAATATTCATATGGAATGTCAAAATATTCAACGTTTCAGGAACACAACATTTGTTTTTCAACTACAAATTTCATGAAAATCTTTTAGAACGTGTAAACAAAAGTAAACTGAATAAAGTCTCAAACGACCTACTTGTATTTACCTTACTGCTCGCAATTTTTTATAATTAATCGACCGTGCGGCGGCGATCTCGTTATCCCTTCTCCGTGTATCCTTCTCGAGGTGTCCGGACGCAGTCGTGAAAAAGGGCACGTAACGTGTAAAATTGGTGGCGGGCGTCGCTCCGGTGGCGGATAATGGAGCGTGACGAACCTCTGATTGCCGCTCTGAGAAGAGAACGCTCATCATTGGACGCTGATAAAAAAGTAGCAGGTGTCAGTCGACGACGGCGGCCGTTGCAAAAGCGATCTAAAAATATAATGTTCACTCGCGTCGCGTTGGCGTAAAATCGCGGCTCGTTCACGCGGCATGTCCATCGATGTGACCCCGATATGTAGTCGCGATGTTCGTCGACTCTGAAAAAAAAGAGCACCTTTTGTTGTCTACGATAAAGTAGCAATAGGCGGCGCGAGACATTCGACGAGAGTAGACACTACGATCAAACGCTAGACGTGTGGTGGACATGCAACATACAAGAACGTCTAAATGTGACATAAAATAAACATGGAATTTATATACATAAATATAGATATTTCTTCTTGTATTTTATTTCATACATTTATTAAAATGCTACTATATAGATATTATAAATTTTATAATGTATGTAAATTAAAATGATCATTAAAATTATAAGATTGATATAATATATAAACTTTGGATTTTCGATAATTTTGTTTCTGTAAAACAGATTACTAACTTTTATCATTCAAAATTGTAATAATAATTTTTTAAATATATTTTTCGAGAATATTATAAATTATATATGTATATACGTATAGCTCTAATAGAATTTATTATCGCAATTATTTTTTATTCTCTAGTAGCATAAAAAAAGCTAGGCTCTTCTCACAAGGTAGCAACAAGAGAGATCTTTGTAGGTATGAATAATGAACAAAGTACTATGTTTGCATAGTGTCACGATAGTGAGAAGTATAAGTGGGTGGTGAGACACTCAGAGCGTGAAGTGTTTCCTTTTGGATTATCAGCCCTGGAGAGTCAACCGAGTTGTGAAAGATAATGGAAATTCCGCCTGTTTTAGCTATTCGTTTGTAAAACGTTTTTGTCTTCGATACTAAATTGTCGTGCGCCACATGCAATTTTCTCAGCAATTTTGCAAAAATATTCTTACAGAAAACTTTTCCTCGTTAAAATAGAAAAGGAGGCGTTATAAAGAGATGAAAAAAGCACATTTAAATAAAGTATTCTTGTCCTCTATCTTTCTAGAAAGAATAACTCTCATGTTGCTCGGAACATATTGCTCTGAATGTTGTATGTATAAATTATACGTACAACATATATAACAATATGATGTACGTATAAGCAAGAGTAATAATCGATATTACTTTAATTTAATACCTGTTTATTGTACATTATATAAAAAATATATTATAAAAAGGCGCTTTCATGGACGTTTAAAGTTAACAAAGCTGCGACGTTACATCTGACAAGTGATGACGTGGATAGAGGCTACAGACAGCACACCCGAAGGACATCATCCCCTTTAGAAGGGCTGCAGACAGACAAACCCTCCAGGTTCCCTTTTCCCCACCTACTGCCGTCCCATCGCCATAGCAACCCCTTGCATTCAGCAGCTAGGTTAACCAACCGATCTACCCCTCCGTTACGTCTCCCTTCTCGTCGATGGAATATCTTTGTGTGGAGCGAAGCTTCCACTCTCTTTTCCTCGCATTTTAATTCAGGCCGTAGCGCGGAGCCTTAAGAATTCTATAATAAATAGTGTGAAAGTTCCAGCAGATGTTCCACAACGAGGTCAAAATACTTTTTCCTCTTTGGCATTTCTAGAAAATCTTCCATAATCGGTTTACAAATTGCTGCTGTCGCGATCGGTATTTAAATTTCTGGAAATTTTCAAATAGAAATTGCAGAAGATTGTGTTCAGTGAAAGTATCTCGAGAGGTTTCAATAATTTTATGAACACATCACTCGAGTCAACGATTCAAATAAATTCGCAGCAAATATAAGCAGATTAAATAAAAGCTCTATTAGGACCTTGAGGAATCGTTCTATTTAAAAATGTTGGTCGATATCTTTCAGACGTACATATTGCGTACAATAAAAGATTTTAATACTTACTTCCGTAATAAAGGCTTTATTATTAAAGGTTTTATTATTCTTTGCCGGGGATAGCGAGAAATGATTGTCCCGGAAATGTTTCCCTATCCGTTCTCGTAAATGGCTCGCGGGATCTTAAAATGCCCACACAATTGAGCTATTTCTCGGACAAGAAAGAAAGCACAATTTCTAGAAAGGACAACTTGCCCGCACAATGGGCATAAAGTGTATTAGCTCGTTGCAGCGGCGGTCCGTAAACTCGTCAGACAGTTCAACGGGCCGAATGATCACCTTGCTCATTCCCGAAATCATTCCTACTTTTTCCGTTGTCTCGACTGTGTCGAATTCGGCGCGTCACGAAGGAGAATCCGCGCTCGCTACCGGCGCGGCGGCTCGGCCGTTTGGGTTCACGACATCCCCGACCATTTATCATCGGTAATACGTCATAGCCGGAGCCGCACGGTCGTCCCTACGGCGGATTCCACTTGGAGAAACTTGGATAAAAACCCGATGGAAAATCCGCCGGGTCCATAAGTCTTTCGTCTTGTGCCGGTGAAAAGAGGACGCCCGCGTTTTCCTCGTGGAGAATGAAAATACTTCTGGTGCTGCTCGGCGCGTTCGCGGTTTTAATCGCCGGTCAGGATACGAAAACCGTGGTGTTCCCGCCTATCCCCGGAAATGACTCGTCTTTGGAGACGGAAAGTAAAATCGAGCCGATGCTTCAGTCGGATATGACGCGAGCAATCCTCGCGACCCTCGCACCGCCGCCGACGCCGCCGCAACCGATGCTGCCCTCGGATTACTTTTTCTCCGGTAAAGATTTTTCTATTTTAGTTACTCTAAGAGAAAGAGACGGCGTCGTTTGATCACTTATCCTTTGTGCGCGGCTATAATCAAGCTCAGCGCGTCGCGCTTCGGTCGTCGCATTAACATCTCAAAGCCGAGGAATCATTTTGAAATTGGAATGTGTCGCTCTTACTGCTTAAGAGAGGAAAAAATAATGCGCATCTAAAACATAAAATAGATAGTTTGGATTTTCTTGGGAAGTTGGGCTTATTTAAAAAAAGCAAATGCTGTATGATATGTAATTGTATAGAAAATTATATCATTGATTATTCGAAAATTAAGTGATACATATTTTTATAAATAACAACAAATTAATTAAAACAGTAAACAATAATGTATGTACATAAAATTGTATATGTACAAAATATATATAATATTTAAATTAAATTAAATTATAAATTAATACATACAATTAGATATACACATATATGTATGTTTTCAATTTTTCAAATTAATATTTACATATTATTTATGTAAGAGTAATAGCTATAAAATAATTAAGAATTAAATAATTAAACAATTTGATAATGTTGTAATATTATAATAATATATATTATAAATATGTGAGCTTAAGTTGCTTTATTTTCAGTGCTTTATCCACATGTTTGAGTACACACACTATTAATATTTTCAAAAAAATGTTTTAGTACCCAAACGAGCGTTTCTGCATCACAGAAGCGAACACGTACCATATGCATACGAGTATCCCAATGTTGGATATCCAGTAGCACACTCAATAGGGCACTCCATTGGTCCGACATCGAAACAGCTTGTAGTAGTCAGTTTCATCGGTCTCTTGCTGCTTTTGGCGATTATACAGAATACGCTTAGTGCTGTTAAGCGGAAAGATGCGATAATGGATCTATTATCGTCCAGGCAAAAGCGGGACGTTTACGCTACGCATGATTTTCGTTCCGTGGTACGTCATTTGTGATGGTTGCTAAGTTAAAGGGGACCTTTCCAATCAAACAATTTCTTAATTAAAATTGCATTATATTTAAACTTGCGCGAAATTAACGAATTACGTAGAAGTTTCTTTTCGACGTTTCTAAATTTAAATTTCTATTTTCGATATTTTTTAAAATTTAAATTATTATGCAATTTATTAATTATTTTTAGAAGAAAGTTTTCTTAATTAAGAAATACATTTGAGGAGTTAAGTTAAATTTCGAGTTTTTGTCACTCATTTCAACTCAGCCGCGAATATAGCCGGGCAAGTTTGCTGGAGACTTGGAAGCTTAGATACTTCGCGTGATGAAACATTTCGTTTCTGTTGACTGAACAAAATTGCTAGAATAAATCATGAATACCAGACTTCGCAGCAAAATTTTTGTGTGCCAGTAGATTAAGACTTTCGACGAACTTTTAGACCCCAGAGGAGGAAGATATTCTTAATAGCGATGCCAGGATACGATGTATACAGAGGACGATCTGTCTTGAAAATCGCAAGCTCTTTAGAGATTTGGGCGCACCGGGTAAAATGCTGGCAAAATATTTAATGTAAGTTTTACTGCTATTATTTTCAACATGCTCTTTGCATCACAATTAACGCTGGAAGCTTAATGTAAAGATAAGAAATAACTGAAAAAAGAAAAGAAGTAATAGAAAAATTTCGCGTCATAAAGTTGCATTCAATGATGGAAACAAAAGTATAATGAAATTTACACATCTGTTCATATAGATTCGGTTAAATTTAATTAAACTTAAATTCCATTAAACATGGATTTAATTCGCGTTAAAAATTAATGCTATAATTTTTCGCAGGAAAGATATAGAGAAATCGTTCAAGTTATCTTCAGGTTGGGATCGACTTGTGAGAGATGCGGGTGCAGCAGGGATTCAAGGCGAGAACTGTGATGTACTCTATAGAGATTGCGAAATTCCTGTAACAAAGAAGATAAAGCGTCCTAAGAAACATAAAAGATCATCATAATTTTAATTCAATTCGTTAATGTTTCAGAAGTTATAAAACATTGTATTTACTTCTGTCTCGTAACCAACGTGAGTTAAATTATGTAACATAACTATTGTTTTAAATAGATCGGAAAATTATTAATATTTCAAAATTAGTATTTGTTTCTAGAAAACAGAAATGTAACGCTGACATTAATTAATTGATAACACATGTAATAATATACTCTTTCCGATATATTGTATAACTGCATATTATTTTCAAAATTACGATGAAATAAATAGATCGGGTAAATAAAGTAGCCGGTGATATTAATGACTTTTTAATTTTAATTACAATATGCTGCGTTGCATTGTTCTTTATTTGCTACAAACATCGACATCTAGCTTGAACTATTTTAGATAGCAATTCGCTATGGGACACACTTCACTTGCACATTCTTTCTTTCTTTCTCTCTCTCTCTCTCTCTCTCTCTCGCGTCGGAATTATAAGAAAATATCAAATATCGCGAACAAAATGGAGACATTGATCGCGTCTTCGGCATTTTGTGTGTTGGCCTGTGTTTTCTTGTCCTCCTCCTTCCTCCATAACTATTCGCTCCTTCCTGTTCAGCTAATTATACAATAACGCTCCCAATATTATCGTTAACATTAAGGCATTATATGCTTATAAGTTTTGTATCTCAATTTATGTGTCAGTTACATGATACGCTAATATGTCATAACACGCTGAACGCGTAAACTTACACTTAATTAAATAGACGTGAGATCGCTCGTTATAATAGTCCAGGACTGCGTTCCAAAATTCTACTCCATGTCGAGGATTCATTAAGAATAGTTTTCCGCAACGCGAGGTAACATGCTACACAGAGCGTGTACGTTCAAAATTAGGGTAAAGGAGACTCTTACTAGAAGACAACCACAGAAGATTCTTACAATCTCCGCGTTTAAGATAGATTACACGAGTATTAATCTTCTGGCCTTAATCTGACAAGCAATTCAGATTGATCCAGCTAGAATTCTACAAGAACGAATTCTTTTGTGAGATTTTGGATGTCTCTTCAGACATCGATCTGAATCCCTAATTACGGTCTTATTGTTTCACGCTCGGAATCTATTCGAGTCAGTAAATTACTTTAGCTTATTCTCTGTTCGCCATCATTTCTATATCTTATATAGAATTGATGGAGTGAAATTTTTGGAATGCAATCCGACGCTATTCTATAACCGGGTAAATTTTAACGCATGCGTTACAACTTTTCAAAGAGGAGAGGTAAAAAAAATGTACAAAGTGCACGCGTTTGTCGGAAAGACTTTCCCGAACAAAATTTTGCTTCAATATAAATTGTATCAAATATCACCAAAATGATAAACTAACAACTATACTTTTATCACGAAAAGATAGTAAAAAAATAATGGCAAATAATACATTTAACCAATTATTTTTGCATGTTTCTTTCGTGTGTATCTAATTACTAATTTGGCGTAATTTGTAAATCAATGCGATACAATTCAATATTTCTTGCTTTATAGAAACTAAAGTTATGAAACTAAAGCTAACTACCAGTAAAAGGAAACTTTACTTAAAATAGAAAAAAATTATAAGACTGATATAAAACGCAGATAATAATAGAAAGACCAATTATTCGCCAATTAGTCTTTTAGTTAGCTTTAGTTTGATTTTGTGGTCGCCGATCCTGTTATGCATTAATTTTATAAGTCACTTAGTATAAAATTGGATTACTATCTATAAAACCCTTCGCATTCTTGTTTATCATTTTATGTAATTTTATGTATTTTACTTTAACTTCTCGTTTTCTTTTTATTCAAAATTTTTACATTTTGTTTTTTTTTTAAATATAGGCCCACTGCCATAAAAAACACAAGGGCAAAAAAACATATAGCGAGACACATTTATGCAAATGAAGCAATCTCGACAGCCGACAACGAATTTTGTCCCTTTCCGCTTTTTCGTGCAAAAACATTTAGCCGCAATAATTAACACGTTGACTGTCATCCGTGACTAATATGAAGCAATATTTACATTTCTTTAAAATGCTTGTAAAAAATAAGTATTTAAATTTTGAATGTATAAAGCTAAATGTAAAGTGGAAAAACAATGTGAAGTAAAAAGTGCAACTTATGATGTTATCCAAGAGGATATACAGTCTTATTTAATCATATTACACAATATTTTTATATGCTTATGATAATGAAAGTTTTACTGTGATATGGACACAATAGAATTTTAGTAAGACATAAAATTAATTGGACAGACAACGCGTTAACTTATGTTCAACGGATATCGGGTCATTCATAATACAAATATATGTGAAATTAATACCTGTTTGCCTTTGACATACTAATTTATTCCTACTAATTTCGAAAAAAGTACATCAGACAATATGATAAAAATTTATGATGTGATACCTATTATAATAATTCATCATTCAAAATTTTTTGCCCATTATCTACTACGACGTATAAATAATCCAATATCCAATCTGCGATACTACTGATTAATAATTAATTCCACTGGTTGAGAAATAAGTAGTTGAAATACAAAAGTGGAAAACACTACTATACTATTTCATATTCAACCAGAAATGACGCGTGGTTCATGGTGAAAGCAATTTAATAATCAATAGGTTTTAATTGCGAGTTTCCGATTATTATTTCTCAGGTTTCATTAATTTCGTTCCATATCTGTTTTGACAATATTTCATTCAGTCTTCGGAAATATTCAACTAAGCGCATGAATATTTCCTATACAAAACGTGTGATTCCTCATAAAGATATATATTTTTCTTTAAAATGCTGCTATAATCTTGTCAGGATTTGTCAGAGTTTCAAGTATTGAGAGACACGATAATGTTTAAGAATTTTCTGTTCAGTAAAGTAGAGTGTATATTTATCTATCGTATTTAATTACCGTAATACCATGTATATCTGAGTTGAAATGTAATAAGTGTAACACATCGTTGACGAGTTAAAAGTGAATTTTCGAAGTGAATTGTCGCTCATTACGTATCTTAGGAATTGCCCGATTTGTTTCACCAGCATATCGACCACGGACCGCCGATTGATCAAGAATCCGTGATAACAAAGCGCTCGTAAATGTCTTCGAGTGACTGTCATTGTGTGATTTATCATTGACGGATATCGCACGAAGTTTCTGTATTTATACGTTTTTCTTTCTTAATCTCTTGATAGAACAAAAAACTGACAATTCCGTTTATTCGGATATACTACGTCCGTCCGACTCTTTATATTTGATATTGCCACGACTGCTGCTGTCACGAGACAAATGTATTTCATGCTCAACCAAAAGATTGGTTTGCGAAATCGTTATGTGTATTAGATTGTCCAGAAATAAATTTCGATTTTTCTCACATTAAACAGTTGTAACTCCGTGTAAAAAGAAAATTATATTATAATTAATTGAACTAAGAACTGTTCAAATAAATGTATTTTCTTTTCAAACTAAAGACTATATATTTGTAACAAATGATGTAGCTTATTGATCAAAGTTTCAATTATTATTAATATAATTTATATATATCATTTGTAAATATATCTACAGTCATCATGGAAAAGAATAGGAAATTTCTTTCGATTAATTAACACTCAAATATTTCTCGCACAATTTTGAATGCATTGCAGCTTTCTTGCAATATTTTTCTATGGTAATTATTTCATCTAAAAAATTGCTATCTGCAAGTTAAATAATTTCTTTGAAAATAATTTTAATGCAATTAATCATCTCTTTTTCTAAAAAGAGTAAAATTAGCCGGTCTTTAAAATAAAAAAATATATTGAACAATTGAACTGCTTCTCGCAGTATTTCAGAGTTCAATATATTTATTTAGAGAGTTTTATATCGTTGTTGTCAAAGCAGTAAAAACTGTTTGAAAAATCAGCAGGTTAACTTTGTCATTTGAAAATTGCAACCCTTTCTAGAGTTCTAAGAAGAGTTTAAACAGTTTTACGATTTTAAATACATAAAACTTCCTTTCGTGTTGGCGATGTCGCAATCTTCGAGGAAATTGACAAACCCGCTTGCTGTCGCGAAATGTTTTACGACGCGGCTATCACTAAGAACCGACGACGAACCGAGCGAAGCGGACGCTGAACATGGAGAGTCGTGCTTCTTGGCCAGCTCGCTGAATTGCAGATGCATGTCGTCGTTTGATGAACATTTCGATGACAGATCGAAGATCGGCACATCTTGCACGTATCAGGACAGTAAAGTGCGGATGTGTTTCTGCCCTTGAATGTAACTCGCTACCGAAGAGCACCGGCAAATACCGAGGAGAGTGTAAAGACCTTCGACCCTGATGTCGCCCATCGCATGTCAGATCCAAACCACGGACTTCCGATCGATAGTAATCCGATACCGAAGCTCTCGCAACGCCTTTGAATGTCGTGTCGCGGTTATTATTGACACATGTGTACCGCGCGAAGTCCATGTATCTCTCTTTCTCTTTTAAATCTCTCGATAAAAAAAAGAAACATTGTTCCACCTTCCAATAGCGACGTTGCGACAGAAATATCTTTTAAACATTGCAGATCAATTCTCGAATGTAACTTTGAGGAAATATTTTATAGACCGAATTCTTTCGTGAAAATTTATTCCTAGATCTCTTTAAAACACACATTCGAGATCTTTGTAGAATTCTGAAAAAAATTAAAATGCAAAGATGACCTTCTGATTTTTAAAAATGTTTTCTCTTTCTAGCGTTTGAAACGATAGCTCTTTGAAAACTAGTAGTAGATTTTGAATCAGCTATTTAAAATTTAAAATAAAATTAATTAACCTTTCTTTCATTTTGCAAAATATTGTACATAAATTCGGAGATAAGTTCTTTTAAATAGTAACTTTCTTATAAAATAAAACATTTTATCGATAATTCTTATTTACAAAATAAATGACAAAAAATTAAACATACAATAAAAATACAATTTTTTTTATTTCGACAGTAAAAATTTGATGAATCTTCGTTAAGAATTAAAATTTTATATAAAATACAATAATTATTTTACGATTTTTATTTTTTTTACTATATTTGCATATATTATTCAACGATTTGATGATTATCGTGAAAGAGGATTACATCACGTGTTCCGATAATTAAACTTCTACAGTAAGTGATTAAAAATGGTATTTCTGTATGTGTGTGTGTGTGTGTGTGTACACACATATTTATGTAATTTTATGTACATTTTATAATATAATTTTTTGTATTTTTATATAGTAAATGATACATATCATTATAATGTATTATATAATATATAATATATATATATATATATATATATATATGTATATATATATATAATTATTCATATACGTAATTCAGTTGAATTGGGATCGCTAATACTGACTGTACTCATTTATTTAAAAAAAATATATGCATAATTAAACAAAATTCTTATTTATCTTATTCAGCTAGTCAACTTATCTTTATTTTTAATAATAACTAAATTGATTTATTACATTCACCAATTAGAATATAATTATTTAATTAAATAATTAAAAGTCACATTTATTTACAATTATTTACAAAGAGCAAAAAAGTTGCAAAGATATCTAAATATAATTTTCTTAATAAAACATTAATAATAATAATATTATACATATACATATAATGACAATACGATCCAAAATTCTGTTACAGAGTTGTTTAATATTTTGGTGGAAAAAATCCGTCAAATAATAATAATTAAATTTATTTTGAGTAAAATTTAGGAATGAGTAGTTTTGAAACTTTTATATTGAAATATTAAATTATATTTAATATATTTAGTATTATATAATTTCTTTCCGGTTTATTTTATTTGGGTTGTCTGTAATCGCATAGTTAAATATATAATTATAAGTAATATATATCACACAAATATATTCATACAATTTTTGTCAGTGTAAAGCGCTAATCGCCATTTTTGGAATTCAAAATGGAAAAGAACTGTTGCAAGCAAACCAGGATGGTGTCGTAGAACAAAGGATATTAACGTGTGATTTTGGATAATTTAAGTGGCTTAAGAGCATTTTTCGCCCGGAGTGTGAAAAACCCGAGTTTAATTCCCGGTCCAGTCTATCGCGTTTGATAGTTTTTCTTTCGCTCTGATGTTTCAAATTGTCTCACCCATGATGTTACAAGCAAATAAAAAAGAAAACTATTGTCTTCGATCAATATAAGTCAAAATTATCCAAGTACACATATTTAATAAGTGTATAAACAATTCTTTCAAATATTACATAAATATAAAATCCTGAAAAAAGATAATCCCAAAATTCAACTAAGATAGTGCTCGCGAATAAATTAAAAAATAGCATATTATTATTTTCAAATTTCTTGAAATATTAGACAAAGTCTAAAGAAATTCAAAAATTAAATAACTTTAATAATTGTATTCTCTAATTCTAATAAGTTATATAAGTATCTATTATATAGATATTATATATTGTATGTTTGTGTGTGTGTGTGTGTATATATATATATATATATATATATATATATATATATATATACATACATATATCTGTATATATACATATGCCTATAATACAAGTTCTATTATTGGCATATAATTATATTAGTATTCATCATAAGACAGAATGACTAGAATTTGGATAAGTATGCTATTAAAATTATACAATTTAATTTTTAGAAAACGCTAACTTTTAAAAAAATTCGAAAATTATCAATTTGTCTAAAAAAATCATCATATTTGTCTTTTCAAAAAATTTTTTCATTTTTTCAAGCATCAAAAACAAACATTTATGATCATATTTTAGATAATTGTCTCTTTGAAATGAGTTTGCTATGGATGATAAATAAAAACATGTAACAGAGAAATTATTTGATTGAAACAAATATTATTCAATTTTTTTAATAGTGTTTCTACAGTTTGACTGTTATGGACAGAACTTACGATATAATCAAACTCTAGCTACGAAATGAATGATTTATGTAATTATATATTTTAATATATTTTAATGGAAAATAAATTAAAAAATGTAAGACTTTACAAAATGTGTTACTTTATACATAAATAGAAAATTATGTTTTCGATTCATGTATATGTGAAAAATATATTTTTATTTTAATCTTACTTTTTTGTTTCTTTTAAATATTTTATTAAATATTCAATATTTTAACTTTTATTTAGAAGAAAATGCCTTAAAACTATAAGATTTCTGATTTTTATTTGAAAAAGATACAAAAATAAATATTTATAATGTACTATTTATGAGATGATAACAAATTAATTAGTCTTGCATTTTTAAATTTTAATTTTCTATAAAAACTATCGAAATTATATTTAAAAATATTAAAAAGAGCTTTCAATTTTTTAAACACACGAATTTTTGCAGAGAGTGCGATTTTATGGAAATTATTGTAAAGTCAATATTTAAAGTAACATATCTCCGAAAAGATTGCATATTTTTTAAAAATATATTTGGTTAAAAAATTTTTAGGTTTTAATATACACACATATGTTATAGCATTTATAATATAGTATAGTTTTTAAATGTTTAAAACGGATTATCTGATGAATTATCTTATTCAGCTTCGAAATAGTTGTTTTGGCGAGATATATAATAATTCTTAATTCGTCAAAATGTTATGACTTTTATAACTATTGCGAGAGTTTTGCAATGCAACTAAATTGTGCATGAACTAAATTGTGAATAATTAATACTTGTACTCGTGCAGTTTCAGCACCTCTTCGTCCAAGTAGATAGTTGTATAAAAAAAAGTAATTCCTACGAAAATATTTTCTTTTCATGTTTATTCCTGTAAGCTAATATTAGATATTATTACATATTATCAAACAATAATTCTACAGAGCAATTGTTGAGCTATTATCATGAGAAAACCGAAATTTATTTCTGGATCACGATTAATACGACACTTTGATAAAATTCAAAATCAAGCGATAACAATTTGCGAACGAAAAAGCGGAAGGAGAAAATTAATCGTGAATACCCCCAATATTCACAGCATTCACGTATGCATGCAATATACATTCATCACGCATACAAACACACTAACACGTTCTCGTTCTCTTTCTTACACATACTTGCTCTTTTAGATTACTAGCATTCATTTAAACTAATTTGTTTATCCTGCCAGATTAAACTAATAACTTGCTAATTATCGTCCCATTACACATCGCATCTCATTAATAAATTAGACACATTTGTCGAGGCAACGTAGTTTGCAAGGGCAGGTGGGCAGGCAGTTCACGGAAATTAATCCTTGCAACAGCCACGCGAATTTTGCTGGAACACTTTCCGCGACGCATGTGAACGAATCGGATGCTGTCGCGGTTTTATTGTTAAAAGCTAGCTTGTCGTGCTTATCGTTGTGTGCGATCGATCGATGCAAGTTAAAATCGGAATAGCCCAACTATCTTTTCAGTTCTTTTTCAGCTTCGGCTAAGAAGCTTACTTGTAAAAGTGTAAAATAAAGTATATATCTGTGTGAATTTTTTTCATACACATATATACTACGATAAAAAATGTATGAAATTTGAAGTGAATTATCATACGATAGTTATCTTGTCAATTTTTTATAATAATTCAATCCAGATAAGTTATATACAAGTTGGGCTTAAATATAATTCAATTTGTCCTCTATTTTATTCCGCATTTCATGATATTCTAATAAAACTGGATAGTCATATAATAAAATTAGTTTGTGCACATCTTTTGGTTCACTTTTCTTCATATTTAATTTTTTTTACGCTCTTAGTTATTGCTAAATTACTTTGAAGAAAAACCAATTAAAAAATTATTTTTCTTTCAGAAAAATGTATATTGATTCGGTATTTGTAAAAATGTAAATATGAATACAGAATGCAAATACAAATAGATACAAACTTATGACAATATCGAGTTTTAACTGATGGCTAAACAACCTAAATACATAATACATTTATATTATAATTTACATTACAAATAGATAATAAAAAAATCTCAGTTTTATTTTAAAATAAAATTATATTTTAAAATAAAGTTATTCGTATTTTAATTGCTACGATATATATGAGATAACATTTATAATATTGCATATTGATTTTATTATAAATTATTATAAATATGATTAAAAATTATATAGATAAAAGGTAATGTATGTAGGAATTATTTTGTCATCAGAAATTAAACTTTTAGCGTAGACTGATAAAAAAATTTGAATTAAGAATTTATCTTTTTGAATATAGACGAATGTCAATCATCATAAGAATTATCATGTACAAGAAAGCTCAGAATTTAATTTTTGTCATTTTATTGCTATGCTCAAAATAAGCATCATTTTCAACAACGGCGAAATCAATTTAATCATAAAAATTCGTCATATGGTTCGAGAAAGAACGGCAAGTAAAGATAATCGAAGAAGAAAAATCCCCTTCAATTGTCATATCGATCGATCGCATACACATTTCTCCCTATCGTATAAAAACTGAAACCACAATTATATCATAATATTCGTAAATACCTGACTAACACGATAACGACGACCGAGTAATTAATTAAACTATTGGGATTGATACAGTAATAATATTAATATTGATCATTAATAATAATTTTGTACAATATTTTCATCCTATTTGTCCTCTCTCATGCTCGGCTCGTGACATGCGTTCCTATAGGCAATAATTCATATAAAACAGTATCGGTTCAACGGGTAGCAATAAGTATAGTTGCGGAAAAACCTTCCTCTCTGAGGGTGTGCGCGCGTGTGTGTATGTGTTGTGTGTGTGTGTGTGTGTGTACTAGTTTTCCTCAGCTTTCTCGCGCGTGTAATAACGATATATGAACGACATGTATGAATGAATGTACATTGAATCGTGAACGCTCGAGGCACGTCCCCAGTTACGCTTGCTGTGTTCCCTCTTACACGTACTTAGAATCGTATTATTCCTTTACTTTTCTTTTTCTTCTATCGCGGCATGCAAAGTCGTCCCGCTGGAAAGAACTGTTTCGTCGTTTTTGCCTTCATGCACGGGCGCCGAATAAAAGATGACAAAAGTAAAGATCACCCGTTGTTACTGTGCGGTAAAAACAACGAGGACGACTTCCGTACAGAAGTCCTCTCTCTGACGTCTTTCTCTCTTTCTCTTCCGTTCCCAGTGTTTCCGTTACATGACAGAATTATCTCCGACGACGACGTGCCGATGGAGAGACGATACGTTCCTCGAAAAGATCGAGCCGTCCGTTATCATTCGATCCGTTCGCGTCGTAGATTCGCGCGCTTCCTCTGCGTATTCCATGATGAGAGGTAGCGAGGGCAAACGTCGCTGATCACCACTCCCGGATATATTGTATATATCGAGAAAGCTGAAAGTCGATCGAGAACTCCCGGAGTGCGAGATCGTGAGCGTTTTTGAAAGTTTATGAAGACGAGACACTGGGCGTCTCGCTGGCCGACTGCTTTGTGATGACTGTTGGAATGCGGTCTAGCGACGACTCGAACCTCATTCGAACAGATCTCATCATAAAGGATTGCACCAAGAAACGTAACTGGCACAGATGCGGAAAGCAAATGCGATTTACGTTCAACGAGGCTTAGGCGAACAGTCAGATAGAGGCTGCGAACGGTTGACGATAATTTGGAAGACGCGATACGATCCGAGTCTCGGACGAGCTTAAGCCGATGGTGCAAACAATGACATCAGCGATTAACAATCGTGGTGATTTCGAAACCGCGTTTAAGCCCCGCGCGTCAGAAAGCAAGATATACCGAAACGGAGGTCTGACGACGCGGGATGGATTTGTTCTGCTTTGTATGAAACGATGAAACGATGGTACCACTCTCGCATTCGGTCTGCCTGTCTCCGCAGCTACGGATACAATCGTCGTCCACAATGCACACGTATACGTCGTCGTACAATATTATCAATATATCTATATACAAATATCGACATAGCCGTTGACGGTGGCGTAGTCTTTAAACCTAAGCGAGAAACGTAAGAGTAAAGAGATACTAGAGACCAGTCGTTAAGATTTGTCATGCTAATAGTATAATAGTTACACATCCGATATAATCAGCATCATTGTTCATCGTCGTCATTGTAACTATTAAGATCGATAATCCGATAATCGTTATGATGAGTAAATCCGTGATAAGTATAACCCGATGTGATCGTCGTTACTCGTCGTTACTCTTACCGGATTATATTTGCTACATAGCGGCTCTCCATGACAGTTTTTAATTCGCGTTTGGAATAATTTGTGCCAATGCCCGTGTGTTCACTCGCTTCTCTTAAACATTAGTTAAATACATACTATTTTTTTTTCGCAAGTCATTACAGCACTTTAAATCAACTAGATGTAGATAATTAATTTTAGTAACATGCTTTTTCATTATTAGTTTACTTAGACGTCTTTTATCCAATTCACCACAGCGCGAGTTTCAGATGCTTACCCCTTTTTTTTTTCTTCGCATTCTCCACTCGGTCTCTCTTTCTCTCTCTCTCTCTCTCTCCCTCGCAGAATTCGCAATTGTAAAGTCAACGTTTTCGAACACTGCTAAAGAGAATATTATGGCAGGGTTATCTTTGTTCTTCCTTCCTCATATCTTCCTCGTCGTTGTCTCTCTCTTTCTTTCTCTCTCTGTTTTACTTTATATCCATCCACGATACACGCACACACCACTATACTTTATTAAATCTAGCATGCTTAGAAAATACTTGAAAAATGAGTCTATTGGAAGGTGGCTGCCCGATGTCCATCACTATACACATTTCTCTCAAATTGAATTAATCGTTCCACAGTTGTGCGATCGAGGTCACATTTTTCGCTGAGTATCGTACCCCTCGTCGTAGAAAACATCTTCGCATCTTCTATTTTCGCTGTTTTGCTTTTTCTCCCTCTTGCTCCACCATTTTTGCTGCTGTGGCCGGACTATGAGACAGCAGCGCTATCCACTATTGATCAACCGTTGTAAGCAAGCGACACGTCCGTATCAGCCTCCAGGCTTGATTAAGTCTAATTTTCTTTTTACTGGCCAACTGCGAAGCGCTGTAGTTTCTTCGTGTTTTCGCATAATCTTTTGCCTTCCGTCTTTAACCACGCGTCTCCGAAATCGCGCAAATTGTCGTACCGCATTTTGCCATCGTCTGGTACAATTCTACTCATCACATACACGCATCGTTAGTAAAGCGAATGTTAAAAAAAAAGAGGCATGATTTACGCGTGTAGTTGTTTGTCCGATACAAAAGTACCGAAATCTCCTCGGTACAACTTTCTAATAATCAACAAAGAATAATTCTCTAATCCGAGGTAGTACAAGTAACCTAAGACAACAAAGTAACATAAAACAACATTAATTAAAAACAACTAAATTTAGAAATGTTTTCTTCTAACTCTCGTTCAAGCTCCCCAATTAAAGCGTTCTTGTTCCAGTTTGTCTCTCAACCCTGCCTCCATTGAGTTGAGCTTATCGACGATGGCAATAACGGCGATGAGAATTGCGATCATCGTGACTTGCCCTAATAAGGGCGCCACGAGTCGTTATCAATACGGTATTTCGGCGTCGCTCTCGCAGCGCGCCTTCTCGAGATACTAAACGTGTCTCGACGCGTCGTCGCATGATGCATGTCAGTCTGTTGAACATCGTGCGCTTGATTAACGGAGACGCGCGGCTAAGAGGTTGCTGTCCTTGGTGGCGTGAAAAGGGATAGCGGACGGTCGCCTGTGCGTCGTAGTGGCAACGTTGTAGCACGGTGATGTTCGCAGTCATAATCGTGGTGGCATCTTGAGGAGATTCACTCAGTGGTTACCTTCTGTCCCGGTATAGGAGATAAGTCTTCATCGTCTGCGGTAGATTCAGCTCGTTGATCTTCTCTTCTAGTTTATGTTTGCCAATTCGCTGTCGAATCACTCTTCGACAAAGATCCATGAGAGGCAGAGGTTCAGCTGTGAAGAAGACGAACGTATAATTAAAAGAGAATAACGTGACAATGTGTATGGAAATGAACATCTTATGCGTTTTGGACGCTTTATTTTAAATATCTAACAATGGTTCATTCAAGAAATACTTTTTTAAAATGAAGAAAATTTAATTTTTTAAATTAAAATATCTTTGTAAGATGGCGTTAAGTATTTTTAGAATAATTATCCGCTTACGATCAAGTCCGCCGATGTATTTCATCGTGATCTCGCAATGTCCCCAGACGGCGGATACAATAGGATGTAATTTCCTTCCTTTGAGCCCTTTGAACGCTACCCCAAGATACTGACCATCTACTACGAATGCTAATGTACCTTCATCCATATCTAGGACAACTGTGAAGAGAACATACATACAATAAGTTGTAAAAATAAGATAAGAAAATAAGATTATAAATTCTCGCGCAATTGCCATTGCACATAATCACTCACCCAGAAATTTGTCAGGAACAATGAATGTTTCGTCGGATTTGAGAAGGGTCGGATACGTTTGACCATTGCTGTTTCTCGAGTCATGATAGAGTTTGTTTCTACCAAGATCCCAACCCCAACTGAGTTCGTTGTTGCCTACCAAACTCTGATAGCCGACGCTATGTAGGGGCGCATCCGCCGTCGCGACTCCTACCACGGCGTGCGTACCTCGTTGCCTCGTGCTCCAATAAAGCTCCCATACGTGCATACCTTTAGTATATCCCACCTTCCCTCGTATGCAATCTGTACTTTGCGCGACGGGATGTCGATGAAACGTTAACTTATCGTCCTCCTAGAAAAAAATAATGGGCACAATTTAGTAAGAAACTTGAAAATGCTAAACGAATAAAGCAAACAAATTCATAGATAGCATTAATGAAAAAAATCATATAACTTTTTTTGATAGTCCAAGTTCAAACAAGCTGTACAATAAAAAGAAGAGAAAAAGGAGAGAAAAAGGAAAATTGAGTAGGAACTTTTAACATTGATGTTATATTACTGTTACTTTATGTTTACTGGGTATTTTATTATTGCTTGACTTACAATTAGACTGCGCTCTGATATTCACTGCCAGTACTGCAAATCTATAGTTTATGCATCACGCACATTATAGATGTTCAGGACTGGCAGTGAATTTCGGAACGCAGCCTTAATAATGAAAATTCTTCTCTCTGTGATGTTACACATGTTAGAGACATAGAAAAATTGTAAGCTGACGAGGCAACGTGGTGTAAGGGTCAATTTCGATGACTTTACCTTGACGAATATATTTAGACTACGGTCGTCGGCGTTCCAGCTATGATGGATCTGCGTCTCACGCGATGCGGGTGGCATATCGAGGAGCACGTCGAGGCGCGCCGGCCTCGCCAAGTCCTGGACCAATTCGCGCGGTATCACCGATCGTGTGAACGTGTTGTTGCCACCGACAACACCGATCCCGCCGCCGGCCCCGGCACCGCTCTCCCGGCTCATGCTCTTCACGTTGCCTGGAAAAGGGAAGTGAGATCAGTTCCGATTCAGATTTTGGACTCGTGCTCGTTTTTTCCCAACGTGCAGCCACGCGCAGTCACTCTCGATTTCTTGGTTACTTATGTGCTATCTAGCACAGTGATACACACACCGGATAAAGTTATCTGCGTAGATGTCCAATGGAAAACAGTTTTATCGAAATATGTATGTAAATAATGTGCCCGCCAACATAACCACTAAAATGTACATTAATATTTTTCACTGATTGTAAATTAACCACACAACGGACAAGGATGACTATGCTCGGGATGTTCCTACAACGTTATCACGTACGCGATAAAACGTCTCTTTATGTATATATAAAAGCAGATCGCAGACAAATAACGAAATACTTGTATAATGCTTGTGTCTTTGGGAATATCCGCGCTCAAAGTCATGCGTGATTCAGAGCTTAACTCGGAGCTTAACGTTCGTTTCCGCGCGTGACTATGTTTGTAAATACTATCGTTCAAAATGATTTGACTTCCATTAGTTTGCAACTTTCTTTATATATTTCAGTTATTCGTTTTTATTAAGTTTATTAAATTTATCACGAGATAGAAAGATAATGGAAAAAAGAAAAAAATACTCTAGTCTGATTGACTTTGAACACTTATGTCGACGATGCATCTGCTGCAGCCAATTTCTAAAAACTCTTCGAGATTTTATATGAAGAAATTCTATTCCACCTATTCTACGTTTTCGGCTTATTTCTATTTCTCTTTTTAACTGTAAATTATAAACTGATAGATTCTTTACAAATATAAAATCTTTGGCAAGAATTGTTAAAAAATATGTTATATCATATTTATAAAAAATATGAAAATATTCCCGAGAAAAAAATGTTAGAGAAAAAGCACTACAATAATAGATATTTTGTTATACAATATATATACAATATATATATATATATATTGTAAATAATTAACTAAAGATATCAAAATGATATTAAAATCTTGATCTTGATATTAAAATTAACGAGTAATAAAAAAAAAACAATGGGCTTTGAGAATTATAAGTTAACATTATATATCATTTAATTAACAATTCAGTATAAGTTATAATCGTGCGTTTCTATTTTACTTTGAGTCTTTTTCAACGATGCAATGATAGGTAACTTAAATAATCTCACGCTCTCCGACGAGCATTACGTGAATATCGCAAGACTGAATATAAAGATAATGTATTTTTCAAAAGGAAATATTAACAAAATTCCATAATATGCATAGGCTGCAAAATAATTGAATCAGAAATGAAAACTGTATGACTGTAAACAATTGTATAATTTATTAATTTATTAATAATATTATACAGTCATATAATTGATTGTCAAAGCCTATTTTTTTCTTGTAAATTTTTATATCTTTATCATAAAATGTTATACAAAAATATATTTAAAAAATTATAAAGTTTATTTGAAAGTCTTTTTACATATTTTATTGTTTGATGATAATAATTTAGAATCAAATACAAATCTTAGCTCTAAGACGTTGTTTTACAATCTCAAATCTTAAAATAAGCACGTGTTTCTCTAAAAAAAAAAAAATACGTGTTTCTTTTGATTTTTTTGTGTTTATAATAACATATTTCAGAAATAATCAAATCGGTTCTGGATAATTGTGATATGCCCATTGTCAATAATGTATAGTCAATAATGTAGAAACGAGAAATGACGAACCGAAATGTCATTGGGAGAAAGTTATATTTTAAGAAGAGGTATATCCCATATATTGCATCGATAGATTTCAGATAGATTTCAGGGTAGATCGGTATCTCTGCCGATGTGAAAAATAACGGCATCGTTAAAAAGATATTGGCTGAACGAGACTTTATGCGTTTCAGTGCGGACATTTCTTCGATGGATCCTCGTTCGAGATTCAGATATCGTCTGCGTGCAGCCACGGCTGGATACCTGCTAGGAATGCGACGGATCAGAATGTTTGGCAAGAAGGGAAGGGCAGCAGGAGAATAAGAGCAAGCCAATGATCAGGAGAAATAATGGTGAGTCCGGCGGCGCGGCGGAAGGTTTTGGAAAGTTGACCCACGTATCCTTGGAGCACTGGTTTATTTGCCCCAGCTGTTCCCGCGCTTGAGGGCTCCTGGGAAGGGCGAAGGTAAGCAGAGGGTACGTTCATGTCTGAAAAGGCGAGGGGCAGCGAATAAGAAAGGCCCTTTCACGGCGGCTCCGTGTGTGAGACCCGACCTATCCGCATCGAGATCTTTTTTTGTCGTCGCCTCTGGCGTTCCAGAGGTTCAGTTCGTGTTGGGCACACAATGTGATCTCAGATCATAAATTTCACGATCGCAGCTGAATCACAGATTGATCCTGGTTTGAAGTATGAACAAAAAAGAAAAACCAGATCATATCAACATTATTATTATTTGTCTGAAAACTTGGAGAAATTTTCGAAGATAGAATTGAAAGACAATCTCCGGAGACAAAGAAATTCGTTCGAGAAGAAAAAATTCCATTCGTCCAACTTGGAAGACAAAGAAAAGTTGAGAATGCGTGATCAAAGAAAAACGAATAATTGAAGGGGTTAATCACACTGACGATTGCTCCTGGTGGGGGTCTGGAAGAAGGACCCGTGAATCTCTTAATGAGATTCGTCACATACAGTAAATAATTAACCACAATGATAATTACTTCGTAGCTGCACTGAACCTTGACAGCGGAGATGAATATAATTTGACAAGCATGTAAAAAACTGAAGATGGATTTAAAATAATTCAAAAGAAAAATAAAATAAGAATCTTCAACGAAGAAAAGAAAGAATTTATTATATTTTGGTAAATGGTTAAGTTTCTATCGATTGCAACTATTAGATGAAGCTATATGTTTTCAGAGATATCTTTATGTATACTTTCTGTACATTTAACTAAATAAAACCGAGTTAAATACAAATATATTAATATATATATATATATATATATATATATATACAAAAATTAAAATAAAAATATTTATTAATTTTTAATATATTCTATATTGTATATTATATCTCGCTATAACTTCTCGCTATAACATATTTTTAAACCTTTCGGTTATTGAAAACAATGTTTTTTTTAATTATATACATATATCAAACATTATCCTATATCTGATTTTCATTTATGATTAATTATATTCCGTTTAGAGTCACATCTATAAATCAATGACAACACCTTAGTATAGAAGCGGCATTCTTACGAAACTAAATGAAACCGTTGAAGAAAGATTAATTCGTAAAATTTAAATGCATATGTACATAAGTCATTCCACATGAATATGTCGATTGCATTAGATACGGCAAACAAGTTTTGATAATAAAGGTGTCGTTGTTGAGAAAAAAAATCGAATATAAATTACGAAATTTTAAGAAGAAATGACAACGCAAAGGGACCGGTTTCTCCACAGTGTTTCTCCATTTTCCAACTGACGAATTCTTTCTTTCTTTGAAAGTATTTATTATATGTATATCCACGTAACCTATTAGAAAAATTGTTTTCCTGCCGTAAGTTATTTTTTATACATACGCTCTCTCCTCGGTAAGTAATTTTGTATTTAACATTTTTATTATCGTAACAAAAACAGGACAATTATTGTAGGTCCAGGATGAAATATTTTGGAGACTCGGCTAGGAGAAAGCTTCGTCTGTCTTGAGAGAGCAAACTAAAGGACCTGTTCCAAGCTCTACCTGAGCAGGTAAAGTGAGGCGCGGTCAAGGACCTTGACCCTCGATAAACGCTTGCGAGGTGAGTTAATCCACAGTCTAGTCGCTCCAACCCGTTTACGGATAAAATCTATACGTGGTAATTGCATGACCACCAAAAATGAGCAACTATGTTATATGTATAAGATAATTTATACAGCATTTTACCGCAAAATAAATTTCATTCACAGTCTGTTTCTATTACAAAAACTTGTAATTACAGTTAAATAGTTCTGTTTGAAGAAAGAAATTAATTACTAAATCATTGCGCTTAATATTTCTGCTAAAAATGAATAATAGCGTTTTTGTCTTGAACGTTTAAGAGATTAAAGTATTTGTGATTTTTTTAAAACAATAATGCCAAAAGTAATAAAAGACATAAATATTGATTAATATTTATTTTTATTAATTTTTATAATTTATCAATTAAAAAAAATTATTTTAAAGAAACGATTTTGTATATTTCACATTGATGGAAATTGATGGATTTGCCTGATAATACAAAAAAAAGAATAAAACATTAATAAATCCTCGAATCTGTTAACTGTAATTTTAAGATTATACAAGTCTGTTTTTTATATTAATGGATAATCATTTGGAAACATTCCCGATTGCACGGATCATTATAATGATCCCGACAAAAACTCGGCAAGTGAGATGACTTAAGATAGCAAAGGCCGAAAGTCGATTTTATTAATCTTCATCAAAGTAGACAAAATTTTCTGTAAATAACAGTCAAATAGATAAATATGAGACGATTGACGAAACTGATTATCGTCATCTCCGATCATGAAAAATTGCAATTATATCATAAAAATCGCGATTCCGTTTAATTCTTGCCAAGTTAAATTTCAGCAAAAGTACTTAAGCTGGTAAAAAATAAATTTTCAGAAATCAAGCAGTATCATTAAAATTTTATGCTTAGAAATTTACGAGATCACTATTTGTGAATATAAAATCAAAATTTTTCACATTCAAAATAGTAAATTGAATATAGCGATAAAATCATAATTTTATTTCATTACAACGAAACTGGACATTTATAAATTCCATTCCTGGAGTCCATCAGGAGACTGCACGGTAGGAATTTATTCTATTTCTTCTTTGCTTTTTCATTTTTAATTTTACCTTTTGTAAATTTTTTAAATATTTTTGTAAAATCTTTCAATTTTAGATCGGTCATGTTAAATCTTACAATTTAAAATTTATCATTAAATAAAACAACCCCATAATCTTTGAATACTCAATTTTAGACAACTTTAGAATATCGAACTACCAAAAATATCAAAACGCAATATTGCGTTTCCAGCTTGGGCCATTTCTTGCGAGTGCAGTATTAGGTTTCCGCCAGTCAAGGGATTAATCAAATGGAATGGTTATTCCACTCTATGACTAGTTGTGAGCGAAGAAAATTTCGCCGGGGAATGTTTCACGTTCGACGTGGCTTGCGCACGATGCATTTCAGTATAGCGGTATCGTCTAACCTGAAATCTTTTGGCCCATGTTCATGCCCCGGTGGTGGGAGCGATGGTGTGGGTGATGCCGGTGGTGATGTGGGTGGTGACGGTGTTCCGTGCACTGCTTGCCGGCAGGCAGTTTGTGCCTGTGGTGTCTGGTGCCGCAGGTGGTGGTGGTGGTGGTAGTCGTGGTAGTCGTGGTGGTGAGGTGATGATGATGGTGATGGTGGTGGTGGTGATGGCCGGTAGTCGGTGGTGCAGTAGGCACTACACCACCGTCTATTCCTCCCCCGCCGCCGCCGCCGCCGCCTCCGCCGCCTCCTCCTCCTCCTCCTCCGCCGCCGCCGCCGCCGCCGCCGCCCCTACCGGGGCTACCACCGCCCCCGCCGCCGCCGCGGCCGCCTGCAGTACCTGAACCGCCTCCGGTACCGCCAGTCGCCCCGTTTCCGCGGCTACCGCCCCCGCTCACGCACCGATTCGCTTTGTACCTGCAATGCGAGAACAGAACGAGGGCACGTTAATTCGTGTGCGTCCTGAGGGATGGGAAAGAGAGGGAAGGAGGGCGAGATAGAGATAAAGGGGGACAGAGATTGATACGCGAGTCGGGATCGATACGCGAGGAAGGGGGAAAGTGATTTCGGCCGGGGGATGATTTTCACGGTCGGCGAACTCGCAAGAGCGCTGAACGTGAAACAGTTATGAGTACGTATATCGTCAAAGGATGCGATTATGGATCGATTAAGATCAAAATCCATTTGATCTTAATTTGATCAAAAGTTAAAAGCAAAAAACAATGTGGCACTTTGCTAGATGGAGAACTGCAGAAAGAGCAAAGTACTTAAAACAAAACGGCACGAAATTGAAAACTATAGTAAGATGTTGCAAGAAGAGGAAATACATACTAGAAGATAGCAAGAAAACATGTAGGCTCTGTGAAAAGGAAAAAGAATTATGGCAGCACGTAGAGAGCAGTGAATATGATAAAAACGATAATAATCAGAAGAAGGAAAGGGAATTCAATGGCTGTTTAAAATAAATAATAGGTAAAGGGAAAAAGAAAGCTAGAAGAAACAAAAGAAAGATAAATAGGAAGAAAAAATTAAAATTACAAAAAGAAACAAGGAAAAAATATAAAATAAAGATTAAAATTGTTGAGAATACTGCTGTGTATATATGGAAGAAAAGCAAAGAAGGAAATGTTAGAAACATTAAGAAATAAAGAATAAGAAATAAAGAAATTAAAAATAAATAATATAAAATAGAATGTTTTTGGCTATGTACATGTTTCATATACATGCCTAAAAATGTATACACTTCTTTGACTGATCTAAATTAAATTTTGTATACTCTCTAGGACCCTGCGGAACATATATGTTATTAATATAAACACTTACATAAATTTATAAATTATATATTACTATGAATTAATTTCAATGTTATTGTTTGATTTCCACAAACGCTGATGTTCTAGAGTCTAGACAGAAGAATCCCGAGTAACATCGGATATTTTATTAGTCTTTAATAAAAAAAATATGGCATTTAACTTCCTATTAATTATATTCTGGAAAATGACGTCTAATTATTTGCAGTAATATAGGAGAAAGTATTCGATAGAAATATCTCGAATTCAATTGCGTCCATATACAATTTTATTTATACATGGCAGAATAAAAAAATCGTTGTAGATGAAGATTCATTACTGTAGATTGTTCGTGTAATATAGAAAGATTTCGTTAATTTTGGCAAGAAGACGAATCCAGAGATTTTATCATTATGTCCGCACTTGATTTTTCTTTGTTCTACTTCCGACGAACCCTTAGAGATTTTGGTGCCAGAAAACCGCGCCGAATTTTCGAACGGGAAATCATGTCGACGAGAGCGTGCCCCTGGATTCGAGTAATTCGAGGTGCGCGCTTCGTCTGCGGATTAAAAAAAAAAAAAAAGTCCGAGCGAATCTCGATTAATCACGTTTTCCTATTTGCGAGGGCTTTGCAGAACGGATTGCCACGGCGCGGCGTATGTATGGTATGTAAGCGTGGGACGAATCGCGAGAACCGATTAATTCTTTCTAGCGGATAAAGTACACGCGAAGTAGTATTTTCATCACGAGCCCGCGGTTTCCGTACTATTCTCGTATCTTTCTGCATCGCCGGCTCATACTGAATTTTTCAGACAGCCGTGTTGCAAAGACTCGTCTATGGCTAGGAGTAAAAAAAATGTATTGAATCGCTAATTATTTAAATATTTTTCATTCTGTATTTAAACTAATAATGTAATATTATTCTCATTATATTATTAGAAAAATCCAAGAATTTTTAATTCTACTGCGCGTATATAGAATATGATTTTATTCTATGAGATACAGCAAGTGATGTAAATAAATCATTTTACGAGAGAAAAAGGGATATACTGCAAAGTCAGCATGAAAATCATTCTTTCAATATCTTCTTGTTCATTAAAATTTGCGACGTTAAAATTATGCGTAACATTAATCACAAAAGGAAATTCGTGAGCGTACATACTGCGAACAACCGCATTTACCTAATGATAAATACTATATCTTATTACGGAAAGTTGACGACTGTAATCTAGGTTCCTCGAAATTTATTTCTATGCAACATTTTCCTCGGTTTTTTTTAAAGATATATTCAAAAATTAAATATGTACATAACTAAGAGCTATTATGGAAATCGACTAAAATATTTAATTTCAGAGCAGTATGAATAAAATTCTTTATATGCAACAGCATTAAATCGATCGCAGTATTGCAGTTACAATGCAAATTAAAATGTAAACGTAATTTACGATTTTCAAACGTACTTTATTTTGTTATATTATTAGAAAATATTAATAACGTCACTTTTACAAGGCAAACATTTTAGTATAAATTCCTTTACATTCTCTGATCATTCAAGAATGTTACACTATTACCAATTTCTCTATGAAATTGGCGCGATAGACATCTATAGGTAATCATTACCTCAGAGTGTGACAGGGTATGATTAACGTAGAAGCGAAGGTTCACGAACGCGTAGAAATATCCGGATAAGAATATGACAGTGACCTTCTTGGCAGAAATATAGTACACGATACGCCTGAGCAAACAAAGGTTAACCGTATACGTGATGATAATTTCTCACCTGCTTGGCGAAAAGAAGAGAAGCGCGAAGAACAAATAGAGAATAGTGGTGTGGACTCAAACGCGTAACAGGTAACTCTCCGCGTGAGAGAACTAGCGACGTAATGAATGTAATTTAGACTAGGAATTCTGTTTTGAATAAGAAAGTAACATATAAACCTCTCTCTGGAGAATCAAAAGAAAATACGTTTCACAACTTGATAAATTTGTACAAAATAAGATAAAGGCTGACGAACCACCACGCTAGATGTACTTGTTCTAAATAATATTTATATTAAATTAAAAACATATAAACACAAACATTTCGATCTGTATAATGAAGTCATCTTCAGTGTGACAAAAAGTATCGTTATAATTCATATTATTACAGAAAATCATTACAGGTCGAAACGTTTGTGTTTAGATGTTTTTAATTTAATATAATATTGTTTATAGCACGTACATCTAGCGTGATTCGTTAGCTTTTATATTGTATTAGTACATTTAGGAAATCTCTGAAATTTTTTATGTGATTGATAAATTTGTTCTGCTTTGATACTTTTAAAATTTATTCTCTCTTGATTATATAATATTCATCTTATCTTTATGTTGGAGAATGCACGAAGAAAAATCTTCAGTCGTGATCAATTTTTGCACTCGCGGGAAAAATTTCTAATTGGCTGTGGAATTAGAAACGACAAGTAGTCCGATTCGTTCTTTTCTCAAGCCTGTGACATAATATAACGTGTGCTAACCGTAACCCGATCGTTCATAGTATCCGTTCGCCGTCGTGTTGGTTTCCGGTCGCGGACACCGGACATTAGCATCCTGAATCCGGTCGATTTGGTTTCACTCGCGATAATTAGTCCCAGGAAAAAGGAATCTGCTACGGAAATTAATGAAAAATATTTCTCTTGGCTCGATGTGAAAATTTGGGTTACTTATGTTAACTACGCCGTGACCGGAAGTTACGAATTACTCCGGTGCTAATTACCGTGGCGCAGAAGGGAATAGCCGAATGTGGAGACAACCATCCAAAATTCAATTTGCGCGTATTAATCATCTCTCACGATTTAACAGTATAAACACAGCAAAAAAGTAGTATAGGATAATTACATGAACGACAGTCGCGCGACATATTTTAAATGCCTTGACGAAACTTTCCGTTGGCTAATCGTTGTTGTTTGTTAAAAAGTCTGATAGGCAGCCTTTTGTTTTCACCATAAATTCGTCACGCTTCGCTGACATCCGTTTGTTCGTCAGACTCTTAGTGCGACGACAAATTAGGCTTGCATCTTGCCCGGAAGAAGGACTCGCACGGAATGTCGTGGAGTCCTTCCAAACCGACGATCTTGGACAACTTTGTTAATTTGATGAAAACAACACAACTGGGTACATTAACTCCGAAAAAGAAATTCCGCAAATAACAACGCTAATGACGATATGAGAGCATCCCTCATCGAAGTGACGATCGAGCGAAAAGCTCCGGCCTCGAGTGCTTTTCCAAATAATTGTGAAACATTCATAATTAATCATCGCGCTACGGCAAATGAATAAATCATTACGATTGTGTTGCCGCACGGCGAACAGGAAACGCGGTCGAGAAACCGCGAATTTAATTTCCCGCTGCGCTGGAAGTAAATGAGTAAGATGCCCTTTGAGCCGCGCGGGCCGTTCGTTCTTGGCAGTCGTCACGGTGCTGACCGCTATAGAGCAGGCGTTTCATTTGAAGACCATTAATGGCATTTATCTTTCTTAACCGCGACGGACGTCGTCAGCGAGAGCGATATCGCCTTGAGTGTAGAACGAAGAGAAAGTACTGAATTCGTGCTTCCTCAACGTTTGCACACCGGCCAATTAAAACACTCGAAACAATAAACAAAAGCCCGTACGATTACTTTACTAATGTACTGTTTTAAAGTTACATTAGCATGGGCGAGGACTGTTACAATAATAACGCTTTGAAGTGCCTCCTAATTGCAACGATCTTAATGAAGTTTCAGATTTGTGTGTACAATTGAAAATGAGAGTTGCAGCTTTTGTCAGACTGTTTCAATCATAAGGCTTTTATTGCCAAGAATATAGATCTAGAATCATTTTAACTGTCCAAGTTTGGAGATTACAAATTATTGTGTCATGCATATAATTATTTAAAGGATTATGTCGTTTGTCATTAAACATCTTTCGTTTTTTTTTAGAAGTGAATAAGTGTAAAAGCATTGTCGCTTTTATTAACTGTCTCATCCGCGGTTAGAAAATCTCTAAAAAATTTCTAGACTGTCTAAAAGCTCGCGTAAAAAATTCACGTTCGTTTTTCAACGAATATATATTCGGTATACGAAAAGATTAAACGGCGCGCAACAGATTCGTTTGGAAATAGCCTTCACGAACGGGTCTGGACCAAACTGGCATTTGATTTCGAGACGAAATACGAGAATGTCGGCGGTTCGAACGCTATGGAGGCGCTCGACCGGCGGCGGTATTGATCCGCGGGGGTCACCTTTGCCCCACCTCGACACGGGACCAACCTCCAAATCCACCCCTGCCCTTCCCTTCAGACCCTCGCACCACGCGAGTTCTCATGACCGACGGGCGCTACCACGAACTCCTGTAAAATAGACCATCGAAAATATTCCGGCGTAGCTCTAAGTTGCGCCGAGGATCTCTCCTACATGCTAATAAGAAAACTCCTTGGAAACGTTGGATTAAACCATCAAGTATGCATGAGACGCTGATGGAGGCACAAAAGCATATCGGTTTACTGAGCGCGACAAAGTACAATGCTTCTTAATTTTTAATTCCTTGATAGCTTGATATTATCGTTGATGATAAATTATGAAGAAAAACGTGCGAAATCTGGAACACACCCCCCCATAGACTTTTGCCTATTCCTACCGATGTAGATTAGCTTTAATCTTGGTTTAACTTACTTTCTGTCTTTCTCCAATTCTCCAATTCTAAGAATTGGAAGAAGATACAAGCTAAGTTAAACCAAGATTAAAGTTAATCTACATTGGTAGAGATGAATATTAGAGGAACAATTCGGATTATCAAAGATGTTGATCATTGAATAATCTCTAAATTTATAATGATAGAATTTATAATGATAGAATGTTCCCTCTTTGAGACAATGTAGTGTAATACGTTTCGTATGTTTCGAAATTATAAAATCCGTAACATCGATATTTTTCCAAACAATCGTAAACGTCTGCAAATAAAGATCCATCCCCTCTAATAGCTGCAACTGTTATAAGTCCTGCAAACGTGCACGTCTGTATGGCGAATAAACATTTGCTACCGCCATGACGGAGATGCCGCGTTAATTGTTAATTTACAAATTCTCGCGCGCTCGTTCCGTCGTGGTTGCGTAAATATTTAGCATGTACGTCAATGGGTATTTCGTTTCATGCAACGTTTAGTTTAACGTCGCGCATCATGGAATTCATATTTTCACGCGCACAACAGTGATTCGTAATGGTCCGCGAGCACGTTTACAGCGATTAATTTGTTAATTAATATTCATTTCAGAAAATCATTTGTTGTTTATAAATATTAATGCACGATCTGGTTCCTATTGTAATAATCATTCCACTTTCATACCTTGAATTTACGCGGAAGTACTATTTTATATAATGAAATTAAAGTGCACTTGTAGTTTTGATACGGATTTTTCCTCCAAAGTAAGAACATTAAACTCTATGGCGCGTACACGCGAACTAATAGTATTTACTAATAGTATTTAAGGAGTTAACTGCAAACTTCTGAGAAGAAGATATTTAGCGATTATCGTCATTAAGCTGTTTCAAATACGCTCCGGCGGAGACAGCGACACCCGCCATTTATTAATAAACATCCGGAAACGCGTCGGCATTCGGGTAGGGCATGAATTTAGAGTAATCACAATCGCCCGCTCTCTCGCATATACGCTGTAGGTGTAATCACCGTTGCGTGGCTCGGCTTAATCTTTACGTGATTACGGCGTTGCGCTCGAAGGGACGGGATATTTCAACGATTATCGAACGACCCGCGGCGTCGTGTCTGTAATAGAAATTTTTCAACGATGGCTGAATATACCTCGGGGCGATCTTTTTTTTTTTCCGGCGAAAAGGACGATTCCTCGCGCACGGAAAGCGCACCGGGAAACGGCAGGACGGATCGACCAAACATCACCGTGGATGATCGTAAATCGCGGCCGGTTGGTTCATCACGCACGGCACCACCAGCCATCGACAAACCAGTTGCCAACCGGTACTAATAAACTCTAACGATGTAGATGTCAATTGCGTTCAATGATACTGAAACGATGTGTAATGCATCGCCGTTGCTCGCAAGCGACAGCGCTAAAACAAGCCACCGATCCGAAAACTATTTTAGTTGGGACAAAATGGGACGAGACGCTCGTTTTATCATCTAGCTGAGGAATATCTTCAGGAAAATTACTGGAAAATTTTACAATATATAAAATAATATATTTAATAATATTATATTTTTCTGAATTTTACCCCTTTTCTTCGAGACGAGGAAATTTTTCAAAGCCATCCAGACGTATTATCATGCGAAATATTCGGTTTCCTCCGCCATCGTACGAGAATCCTGATTTACATGACAAAAATGTTAGATATTCCCCGGTTCCGTTCGATTGAAGGTTCGTAGCGCAAGCGGCAGCTAATAACGGCCATTTACACTTAGCAGTCGTCGGCTTAGTATGGCACAGCTGACGACTTAGCCGGCCGTCAACACCTGTTCGCCAGCTGCGACGATAAAGGTCCGATAGAAGCCTTTGCGTTGGCCTACAGTTTCTCGACAAAATGGAGCCTTTTGTCGTGCATGTACGGGGCCTTCTCTACCATGACGTTTTCGCGCCGCGCCTTTTTACAAGTCTCGCCCGTAGCGGAGAGCCACGGACCCCCGGCGGTGGTCCACTATGAGAAACAATGCGGCCCGGCTGTGAAGTCGTATATATTATAATCGAGCCGGTCGCTGCTTTTTATTTCGACCAGCGTGAAACGGGTCACTGAGACGAACAATAATTTCCCGGTACGCCTAACGAAACGTAGAACGCGCCTTGATCATGCGGGACTATTCGTCTCGATGTGACGCCATTGAAAGGCGGAGAAGAAAGCGCGGAGGTACTGCGAGGACGATTGTTCACGCCGGGAAATATCGCCGGCGTGTTTCGCGCGTATATTGCGTTAGGTAATGCCTCGCGTACGACATCGGTGAAATCAACTGTCTAACAAAGGAATAACGAATTTGGAAACGAAATTTGGAAATTGTTTTGCCGTCTCTTGCGTAGCTCGCCCGACGACCAATTATAACATTTTTTAAAAATCGTTAATTGTTATTTTAATAATTGAATTTTTATTCAGAGGTTACTCTCACAAAAATATATTGATATTAAAAACTGAAAAAATATATTTTTTTCACTTTTGCGGAGGAAAAATACAATATAAGAACAATTGGACTAATCACACTACAATTAATTTTATGTATAAATTTGATAATATTTATCTGCATCTCATGTTGGGAGTACGAATTATATATAAGAGATTCGTAACATTTTATGCCTGCGTTAGACCGTTTCAAGGATTCGCGACCACGATTTCATAAGGCTGCCCAAAATCGATCCGGCGCGACGCGACGGTCAGATCATCGCCAACGATTTTTTTTTATCTCGACGATGAGCGAAGTCCTACGATTTGCTCGGTTATTAAGGGGACCACGCCCCGTCCCTGAATTCCAACATGATGGGCAGTTCTCGGTTTGATCGAAGTCAAATATCGGGGCGACCGTTGGTGGCTCCTTTCGGCTTGATTCTCTTGGCACGGTGAGATCATCGAATTTGCTTAGCGACGCGTTTCGAATCGGATTGTTCAGGTCTGTATCTCGCGTCGTCTTTAATATTGCACGGTACGAAGATTACTGGTTGCTTCTTTCACCATCAAAAAAATTTATAAATTACACATATTTATAAGAAGTTGCGAAAATTACAATCTTAAGAGCAAATATTTAATAGTCAAATCAGAGTCTTCTTATTTTCACACTTGTTTTTTTTATTTTATATAGTACTACCATATAGTTTATTATTATATTTTTAGTTCTTAAAGGTTTGTAAGCACCATTGATACTGATACTTCACTTCTTGAAGTCTTGCTTTTTAACACATTTATTTTATCATTATACACATTTTCTTGTGGATGTCTCTCGTTAAATATTCGAGCTGTAGTTCTAGCACAACTGATACTTCACTTCTTGAAGTCTTGCTTTTTAATACATTTATTTTATCATTATACACATTTTCTTGTGGATGTCT
Source organism: Tetramorium bicarinatum (assembly GCA_928718305.1). NCBI lineage: Eukaryota > Metazoa > Arthropoda > Insecta > Hymenoptera > Formicidae > Tetramorium > Tetramorium bicarinatum. The sequence goes on from OV788324.1 coordinate 19,658,623, forward strand.
TAAATATTCGAGCTGTAGTTCTAGCACAACCACTATTTCTAAAATAAACCGCAATAATTTTAATTCTCATTTCGATGCTGTAATCATCTTCTCACAAATAGAAAATTCGCTTCAAAGAACATTATATTACGATACGAAACAGCGATCATAACTGACACAAACTCTCGATAGAACTAAGCGTGACTTTCACTGTCGGCAAAATAATACCAATCCTAGTGGAATGTTTGAATTAATTCGTTTGCTACATTTTGAAATACATTTTACAATGTTATCTGACAACACTTACTCAGTGTTGTTTATTAGAAACTCTATTAGAATTATTATTTTGCCAAATATTTCATGTTTTACATTGATTAAATACAACAAAATCCAAAATATCTCAGAAAGTTCTTAACTTAAAAAAAGCTTTATTATAATGTTTTACAAACGTCTCGACGTCTGTTATAAGAATTATAAATTTTATAAAAAAAAATAATAAATAAAAAAAAACATGAGCTTCCATTAAAAAAATTTAACGTGATCTTGCTATGCCCGTGGTAACGTTACTTACGGTTGTACTAACACTTCACTATCTTACTTCCCCCTCAAAACCGAACAACTTTTGTTTCAAACATTTTTCTTAAAAACGCATTGTTTTCGAGATAATCGAGATGGAAAATTTTCGTTCATAGACCCTGTATAATCTTAATATAGTCTTAATAAAATATAATCTTTTGCACCTCAATAATCATTATTATTATTATTACTACTATACGTTAGTGATTACATTTAGTTGTAATCTTTGGATATATACAATTTTTAATTTCGACTATAAATAACTTTTGGTCGTTATAGCTTAGAGATATGTTTTGAGTTGAAATGTAAGAATGTATAATAAGAATATAATAAAAATGTAGTTAATTCTACGTTGCTGTTAGGCTATAAACAATCTATTTTCCATATCTTGTACATTTTCATTATCTTATCATAAAAAGTATTTATATGTATGATTCATGTTAGTCATCTATCATGTTACATTATTCATGCATTCATACGTCTCTTCTCTTCAATGAAATTTTTCAATGAGCAATGAGGGTCCATGGCACGTTCTGTTTTATCGCTTCCGCAGTTCCTCGAAGTCGATTATATCAGAGCATCGGTCTACGTCTTGAAGACGCGTTTAAGGATGGGTTACGCGGGTCAGACGAGTCTCGTTTACACGCTCATTCTCATCGAGAGTCGCACTTGCGGAGAGAAATGACAAATGGCACAATCGTTATAGCGTGTTTATTTTATCGTGTCCGTATCATTAATAAAACGTCACTTTATGTCTCGCGTATGGAAGTCTTCTGCCAGTCACTCGTGAGAAAGAGCTTCCAAGGAATAAAGATTGAAGAGTCAATGAAGCTTATATGAATTTTCAGGGATTATTTATCTTACGAGCGTGCAACCGCGAAGAATTTAATGAAGACTGCTGCTTTAGACAAGTAAGAAAATTTCCTATACCCTCCCCGCTCTTAATGCACATTTGTTGCACGATCTGCATAAATATAGCTAGCGGAGATGAAATCTAAAGTTTGTTGAGTCTGTATAACGGTCAGGGATTTAATAACCTCGCTAAAATTACACGTGAACGTGCTGATTTATGTAAACAGGGACGCGCGAATCTCAGTCAAAACTTCAGGGTGAGGTAACTCACTGTGATTTAGAGATAATATCTAGTCGCACTCTCTCGTTGTAAAGTAGCATACAAGGTGCATATACCGTTGCATGCACGTTGGTGCTGACGGGCTCGTGTTGCAGATAAACGACAGGCGTTGTATGAAGATAAACGACACTCGCTAGAAGAAGATATTTCACGACGTCTGCATGCACGCGCCAAGTAACACACCGTGTCTCAGGACGGTTAGAAGTGTTACGACTTCATTCCGCATGAGATGCATTTCTTATGGTGGCGGCCGGCCCGGCTCTCGTAAAGTCATTTACGCACAAAGGCGCTCAATTAATTCTCAGAAACAAAAGCGCCAATCATTCTGAACGAAACTCACGCGTAAAAGGCGCTTTTGTGCGCCAATTTCACAATTAAATTACGCATGTATCAACCTTCATGTCGCCCCATTTGTTCTTTTTTTTTTTTTGTATCTCTTGTCTCACGCACACAAAATGGTTATTAATTAAAACGTTCCGGCAACTTACCGATGTAACGGTAATAATAATACCCCGATAAATCACGTAATGTTAATTCCCAAGTGGTACATATACAGAAATCTATTTTAATGTATCTGCTTAATTTTCTTCACTTTTGTAATATTTTTTATCGATTTTGCCTTTCTAAATCGAAACATGTTCGTAACTTTTCAGAATAAGTCCTATGTTCCTTTCTACCAATGTAGATTAATTTTAATCTCGGTTCAATTAATTTATCTTTTACCAAGAATTAGAACTAGAAAATTAATCTACATTGGTGTGAAACAAGTGTAGTTACTTTTGGCCTCAATCATAATTTTATAATATTTCTAATCATAAATATGATTAATTTAACTATATGCATCATTGTGTTAATCATTTAATTAATTATCGTTAAGTTAATTATCGTTAGAAATATTATAAAATTGTGGTTGAGACCAAAAGTAACTATATTTTTCTTTCAGTGTAGGAATAGACATTACAGCCTGTTAATGTTCATATGTTGACTTCGATGTACACGTATTTTTGTAGAATTTAAAAGGAAAAAGATTCAATATTAATATCAACGATAGAACGCGATGCGCGCTTGCATTCTAACGCGATCGACGTGGACTCCCAGTTCTTTGCTTTGTTCATCGTCAAGGTCTAGATCAGCGCTGCGCCGGCGAGTGGAAGCGCGCTTTCCGATCCTTTTCCTTCGACCATGTCGCGAATACGCGATCGCGCGCGCGACTCGTGCCAAGAACCGACGGCGATCTCAATGACGAAATCGAGAACGCGATGGCGGGAAGATTTCCTCAAGGTCTCGTCGCAGCACCGAAGGAAAAACGAAAGGCAGGAGCGGATCCACGTTCCGCAGCTTCTCTCCGCACGCACGCACGCACGCACGCATTTTTCTCGCGGGCGCGCACGCGCGCGCAACGTACACCACGACGAATATCTCGGTTTTTCGCCGCAGGACTGGTTCCTCGAGATGATGTCCTTGGAGGACGATACTCCCGAGAAAGTGCAAAAATACATTGTACGACGTGGCTTCGGTGTTTTTCAAAGAGAATAAGAAAATCTCTCAAGACGATAGGCTGAGGCTTAAGATTACAGCTTCAATTCTTATCTCTAGCAATATAAAAGTAATTAATTAACGTGGAATGAAATAAAAATAAAAAGACAAAATATTTAGGAAAAAGAAAATTAAAACTGAAAAGGGGAAATAATGGAAAAGAGATTGAGAAAAAAAATCCAAACTTGCGGAAATTTCTTCATAAAAGTAAATATAAATATAAAAAATAGTATCAAGAAGAAAACAGCAAAACTTCAAGGTGCTTTTGAAAGCCTTTCCAACGACAAATACAAGTATGTGTATAATAAGAAATTATTTAATCAATGTTTTAAAGTATCGAAAGACTTTATTAGTTGCAAAAATCAGATTGAAAAATTTTCTCTAATTTATTTGTAGAGTCTATGGATAACTGCTGCACGCTGTTGTACGAGAGCGAGGATGGAGAGCTACGATTATCTTATATAATTTAACTAGAGCTGCTTGCGTCAATGCGCGACGCACCTTGGCGCGAAGTCTGGAATAAACTATCACGCAAGCTATTCAAATAGATCAAACATTAAGGTGCCGACAATGTTAAATGGCTGCGCAAATATTATTACATTTACACAAACGTTTTTATAAAGTAATTACGAACTTGCGGAGGTCATTGTTCATTGTATTATCCTCTTCTTGGCTGAAGGAGAATGCAAGTCCGTAACAAACTGTTGTTACTCGGGAGAGAAAGTCTCCCAGAGGGAGACTGACTCGTCGGGGGAGATATATTCAGCCTAGAGAATTCATTGTCTTTATCGTCTCTTATCGAATGACGATAAGGATGACGATGACAGTCGCAGCGTATCAAGCATGCGCGTTTATCTCCCGACTGGCGCCTTTCGCTTTATTACAGCGCAATGCGCATCGCGGACGGTTCAACGACCCGATTTCTGTGTGTGATCTTGCGTGGCCTTGGAAGACAGGCCGGATGTTGCGAGACTGACAAAGAGGTTTGGCACTGCGGCGCGCGAGAGAAAGAGAGAGACAGAGAGAAGGAGAGGGAAAGATAGAGAGAGAGAGAGAGAGAGAGGGAACGAGGGACAAGTCACGAACAACCTATGAAAAGTTCGAGGCCGCTATCGGCCTTCGTGGAATATCCAAACGGGCCAGTTATATCGTATCGAACCGAATTTCGATGCGTTTTTAATTTTGGCATGAGCGTCATAATTTCTCGTATATTTTTTAGGGAGTAAAATAATACCGAACATTGAAAATAATCTTATGACTATACAAGATGAGAATTTAGACACATCAAAGATGAGAGATTCAGACATGAGAAGCAAAGAACAATTTCAGCAAACAAATTAAGTTAAAATTTGACAAATATTTTATAATTGTATGATTTTTAAAATAATCAAATATGATACAGACACATACACTGAAAACAAATTCTGATTAAAAATGAACAAATCAGAAAATCTTGTATATTGGATATATTGAGCAACTATTCTGGTTATTATAATAGAAATTCTGATTATTATAATGGAACACAATACTTATAACTTATGAGAAGTAGAATATTTGATCAATCGTATTTTTCTGATTCGTCCGTTTTTAACCAGAATTTTTCTTCAGTGTATGAACAATTAAATAATCTGAGTGTTACAAAATAGTGTGTGACGTTCACGGAAATTCATGTTCATACTTATCATTCCCCTCTATGTACGGTTCACTGTTGCTGCCAAGTCAAAATTCAAAAATAAACCAACCGTAAGAATGTTACGTGATGCCATTTAATTAAAAGCATTAATGAGAGTAACTATATTAGAGATTGAACGATACCGTAATATATTAAAATTATATGTATAATTATAAATTATACATTACTCTCTTAAAAAAGAACATTTCAAAAAGTGAATAAAAGAATTGTAATTACATGTATATTGTCTGAATGTAGACGGTAGGAAAATAATATATATTTATAGCCTTCACATTTTGGCTGTCGTGAACGATGTATAATTTATCTTCTATCTACATAGGTAATGCCACAGCAGATAAATGCCTGTTGATTAGAAGAAAGTTTCTCGGCGCAAGTGTTGGATTTAACTTGTAATTTGCATGTGCTCTCAAAGGAGCCGAATCGTCGCTGACAAGATAGACGGAAGATGGCTTTCTCTCTTTGTCAAATATTTACGATCCTCAGCAGCCTAATTTCTCGCGTTGAAGGGTGAAGGGTCCTACGTGTACAGGGTTACGAACCTGCGTGTGTTCGAACGCGAAGAAAAGCGGAGAGGCACGGGAAGACAATACACAATCGTACATTGTTACGAGTTATAGCATTGTTACTCCACCGAGCTCAGGTCCCGTGTTCACATAATTAGGCTGTAAACGTTTCGAGACAATCACCATTGTTTTCCGTCTCTGCCCTCCTGGATTAAGGTTCCCTGCTGTCCTTTGCCAGTAAAATGAGCGCTTTGGGATACTTTGAAAAAGGAGCAGATCGCGATGTACAAAATTCCGAAGACTGTACTAAATTTTTACTTCTAACTGTTCGATCTAACGTAACTAACGTTGTGTACTATTCTGATAATTGTTAATGACTGTACCGACGAATTATGGTTTTTATCGTTTTATTTTTGCTTTTCCCCTTTTGTACATTATTCCACGAGGAAATATTCTAACAAATTATAGCTACTCGAATTTTTTATTTACGTAGAATTTTTTAAAATGACAAAATCTTTAAAAAAAGATTACGATATTACTGAAATTCTTGTCGGTTGTTGCGTCTAGCAAACTATGCATGTCGCGCCATAGTTTCGGCTGTTGTACCCTGAATTAACGCGCGCCTTGGTTACCGAGGCAGACGATATGATGAGGGAAGATCGAGATAATCTGAGACTCTGGTAACCGAGAAGGGCTCGAGGTTCAAGATAGTCGATAACATGTGATAGGACAAAAGACCCCTGCCACTACTTTCAAGGCTTGTGTTGTGGAACTTTGCCATCTCTCTATGAGAATGTTTCCCCTTCAAAATATTTTTTTTGTCGAGCCATCAAGCAGCGACTTCAGCGTCATTTTTCGTGGCTTTGATACTCTGTCAAAGTATTATAATATCTTAGGAATCATCTTGGACTTCTTCTGATATATCGTGGTATATTTATAGTATATCACGGCGAGATCTTGGGTAGAATGCATTTTCGAAAGAAACGACTATTTCTCAGATGTTTCGTCCAACTTGGAAAAATTCTTGCTCAAACGTACGTTATTTACTGCATCGCGCGCGCTGTCGTATTCCCTTTCGATCGATTTAGAAGCAGCTAGGCGCACACGCGCCTCGGATTGAGACATCGCGAGATGCGGCGGAACCGATAAGACGGCAGAGAAGAGGGGACGAAGGAAAATCGTGGAATGGAGAAACGAACGGAAGCGCGAACTCTCCGCGCGCTGCTCGCAGTGGAAATCCTTCATTTCCTCGCGCAATGTGACGCGACGCATCGGCCCGAGACTATGTAGATTGCAGAACTGGAGAACTGGGCGGGACGAGGTAGAAGGTGAGAGGTAGCGGAGAAGATAATTTATTGTTATTCTGGATGGTGCGTTCGATGACGCTACACATTCCCCAAGATGGCTGCCCCACGGCTGGGAAGATAGAAAGAGAGAAGGAAAGGGGGGAGAACTCGAGGAGATGTGGAGGAAAAGAAAAAGAGAAAGATGGGACAGTTATAAAGGATGGGAAGAGAGAGGATGGGAGGAGAAGGAAGGAATACGAATGGAGGAGAAGAGAGAAAGAAAGAGAAACCAGCGCTTGGTAGCCGTGACCTTGTCTGGTACCCGACCCCACCGTGGTGCGCCTTGGCTTGCACACACATCCTTGGCACCCCACCATACGGTATGAGGTGGGAGGATAGAAGGGAGATGGCCAGAGCGAGAAGATGGGAAGAGAGAGAGAGAGAGAAAGGGAACGAAAGAAACTCGTGGGGCATGTACAAGTGCAGAGGCGGCGGGCGTATTCGTCCACTCATTGTTACCTAATTTAATGAGCAAACCGCCGAGCACGTGTCGGTGAGTACCTCAAAGCTCGTTAGCACGTCCATCGGCGTGAAATCACGAGCGCGCTCGCTCGCCCGCGCCCGCGTGAGCCAAGCGGGCGGATATATTCGCGCCGGCGGACGAGACCAAGAAGAGGGAGTGTGCGGAGCGGATATTTTGAGAAATCCGCGAGCCGAGACGGACAAGACGAAAGTCTACGACGGAGTGTTCGCGCAAGATTACCCGCTGTTGCATCCCGCACGCCAGGGACGTACAAAGGGACACTCAACTGTCTGGCAAGATGGCTTCTCCATCGCGAACGTGTCAATCAATAATGTACAACTAGACGCATCTGTACTCAATTACTGTCACGTAGCAACTACTGTTACAGCACAACTATTATGAAATGCAAATATCAATGTGCGCATTGAAGATTTGAAGTTTAAAAACTCAAGTTTGAATAAAAATAAAGAAAGAAGATTTTATATATAGAGATTACATTTTCTACCATTCTCGATAAGGATACTGAATTATAAATTTAAAGTAGCGTTTCTTTCGATATTTTCGATTTTTATTACACGACGTGTAAATAATATACAAGTCTATTGCGGTCAAAGGCAGATAGTCGGTCAATGTTACTGTGACAAATTGAAACAATCCAGCGGCATGAATTGGAACCAGCCAAGTCGACGAGTAGGTATCATTTCTAATTGTGAAACTAAAATTCTTTTTCTGAAATTCATTTCTCAGTTGATTATGCAATGAACTTTAAATCTTGTAGCAAACAATTTTAAATGCTTGATTAAGCACATCAAACCACTTCTTTATTATTCACGAGAAAAAATTGGTGTTGCAATGGATCTCAGCTTCGTGCCTGAATCTCACTATTCATCGTGCAGGCACCTTGCCAATTCGACAACCGAGATTCCACAGAGAATACCGCTGGAACATTTCAACTTCACAAAATAACATTGGCCTGATCTCTGCCTATGATTGCAATAGTCTTAGGGATTATTTATACATTATTTGTAAACTTTGTCTTCTTTTACAAAGTTCTGAAGTTGAAATTAATATAAATTAAAACCTGAATTATAACATATAATAAAATTAAGACAAACACCATTTCAATATGAATGAACATATATTTAAAAAAAAAACGCGATTAAGTAGCAGCGGCAGCATTCGCAATTGCACAGGTTACAAAATTTAATATAAAGCGAATAATTCTCTGAAAGAAACGAGAAATCTTATCAAGGTAAAAGAAAAAAAATATGACAGAGTAAAGCGATGGTGATAGTTTCTCAGGCATCTTGTGCAAGAGATTACGCGTCACGTAATCGTTCAAACACGGGTACCGAGCGACGAATAAAGCCTCCTTGTGCGCGTGGTCGGTGTGACGGGAATTTCGATTTTAAGAAATCCTTGAGAGAGCGCGCAGTTCGCGAACACTTCACCTGAGAATCCTTTCCGTCACTGGGGCGATGAACAAAGAAGCTCTTTGTATGGCTGAACTCCGCGCGCCGCTATCGGAGGAGTTCTCCTCTCCGCGGGTCGCGCATCGCGCGGATTTCGAAATTGCGGGAGAAACGGCGAAGACGCGCTCTCCTTCTCGGGCGCATCCTTTAATCGACTTTCGACGTTGCAACGCGCTGCGAGAAGCCCGTCGTAGCAACTCGCCAACTTTAAACGGCGCCTTGTTCCGACGTCAGTTGCAAAAACTCATCCTCCGCGACCCTCCACGCGGAGCTTCAAATCGTACGAAAGTTCGAATCGCCTCGAGAGTTGCGAGCCCAGTAATACCAGGCGAAACGTGCTCGACTTTTTAATTGTAGCAACTTCTGCGCTCAAGACTTTCACAACGGCTCTATGCTGAAAATAGTTGATACTTTGTACATTCAGATGTAATTGTTTGATACACTCAAGATTGCTTGTACAAGAAAACTCTTTGGTACAAGCTGATATTACTCTTTAACGCTAACCGTGCTACGTTTGTTGTTGGTAAATTCTTACTTTGCAGAGAAATCTCAACTCAACACAATTATTATGCTTTAAATCACCGCGTGGTTTTTGAGGCCACGTCTGAGAGACCGCTTACGCAAATTCGCGTGCCATTTTTAAAAGGTGCGCGGGTTCATTTTCGCGTCGACAATTAAACACGTGAATTAAAATCGTCTGTGAGAATTCGTATGTGGAAGCGAATGGGCTTATCGAAGACGAAGAGGAGCTTCTTCCGGCGGATGCGCCGCAGAAACGTGTCGTCGACACATCCTGCCGGTGAGACAACAATAGTGGACACCCTCCTCTTCCTGGTTGCATGCGCCAATTACTCCGCGGTCGGAAGAAAGATCGAAAAACGGGAGAGTGCACTGACATCTCAATCGGGATTCTGTGGAATTCCGACGAAGATCTCCTCTCGAGATAAAGGTCAAGGACAATCGCGAAAGAAGATTCTTTGATTTGTTTTTTTTTTCAAAAGCGCTCACTCTTCCTGCAGGCTAAACAAAGAAGTGTCTTTTCCACGATTTTTTCCCTCTTACTTGGGAAAAACCCAATTGACGGGTTACCATTGTGATCGACTTGATCCGTGTTAATCTGTCCTTGATCGCGAAAAATAGTGTCGCGCAAAAGCAAACTTTTAATATTCCAGCTGTCAACAGGCGTTTGTCAAGGTTGCAATCAACGCGATCGACGAGCGTTTTGCCAAAGTTCGTCGACCGATCGTCAACAATACAATTGCGAGGCGGGCAGGACGAAGGACTATCTCGGGATCGGGCTCGCTGTATCTTTCTTGCTCGATCCGCACGACCGCGAGGCAGCGAAGTAAATGGTACCGCAGCACCGTGAAGTGTATTATTAGCATCGTGTAAACGTGTCTGCTGGCCGTGAAACCAGTGAAAGTATTTCATGGACGGAGGCAGGCACGCATACGCGTACGCGTACGCGCACATGTTCTCTCTCTTCGCGCGTGCACGTATACATCATTTGGCGCGTCTCGTACGCCCGGCGGTTGGCTCCTCTCGAGATGATCGCGGACGCGGAGGCGCGCCCAGAACTGGGCCTTTGTCCTCTTTGTCTGGAGAACGGCGGACGGGTAGACCGATCCAGCCCTTCTGGTCTCGCTGAACCGGACGAAAAGGACGAGAGCCCGCGCCCGCGTCCCACGTTCTTCCCGTCACGCGCCTTTCGCGAGACCGGCCGAGACCGGGCTTCTCCGGCACGTTTCCAATTCTGGCATAATACAACCTCGGTGGATCGCTGAAGAGCGCAACGGGGAAATGGGCATAGCGCCGCGAATCGTGCTCCTCTGGCCGTCGATATAGTCGCGCGCGAATGACGACAAACGATCGTCGCATAACGATCTCGTAACAGACGGGACGTTTAGTCATGTCTAGAGTTAAGCGTAACGAGCGTTCTTTGTGTGATAGACTCCCAGACGTTCTTTGTAAAGCGTATTCGATAACAGGTACATTTGATGAATAGTGTGACATTTTTATTGAACAAAAAAAATTTTTTTCATATAAAATTAATAAACAGCTATTACTTTTTCTTAGTTGCGATATTTAAAAGCCTTGTAACCTGAGCTTTGCAAAGCTATGCAAAAATTCAAATTGAATTGAGAACAAGGCTTCATTCTTATATCCTGTATCCTTTAAGTTGCTTTTTATATTTAATGAGTAGAAAGAAAAAATCTCGATAATTTTAATGTAAAATGATACAATAAAAAAAAATAGTTTTATCTTTTTCAAAGTATACTGTTTCATCATACGTTTGTTATCGAGTCACACATTATCTAATATTTAAAATAGATTTTTAAACAGGGTCAAAGTGGATATGGCAGTAACGGAAAAGTTTCATAGCGCTTGTGCGAAGGTTCAAACTTATCGTTGTAATACATCTAGGTAGAAAATATCGAAGGATAAAAAAAAAATGTTTCGTAACGCGACTTTTACGCATTAAGGATTAGATGGCGACCGCGAGAGTTTTATGTAACCTTTCCTTTCACGATTTACAATATATATGTATCTTTTTCTCAGCGGAATTTTTTCCTACAATGTGCAATTGATAAACAGTTTTTTTTCTCAACAGGAGCCCGTAGTTTATGCCGCTAGAGGTGAATTATAATAGTAAACACTTTATTCGCTTACTTCGTGAACAAGGATAAGATTAATGCGGATTAGATCGGCGCGCATAATGCACATTTAATTTTTTCTTAATTGGCGGAAAAAATTTATAAAAATATATCGATTCTCGTCTACATACGTTCGGAGTATCTTGTTACGCTGACGATAAACATTGCCAAAGATCGATATAAAAATTTTCCGAGGTTTTCATCAATCACATCACTGAATGATAGATTTATACAATAAGTTCGATATAACTTATCAATATATTATTTTGATTAGCTGCAGTAACGGCTTTATGGCCAATTTTTTGAAAAACTAATTATTTATCTGTGACGTTCAAAAAGTTTAATAATACTCTATATTAATATTATATCCAGAAAAAAATTTTTAATTAAATTCAAAATTAAATTAAAATAATTGCAAAAAACATTAATATATTTATTTACATTATAATAATACATAGAAGAATATACAAAATATTTAAATATTAAAATACTTAAAATTGAATATATTTAAGGACCTTAACATATTTTATGTAGTATTATATTTTTGAGATTTTTTTATGTAAAAAGTAAAATAAAGAGAAACGAAAAGTGTGTAATATAAGAAAGTATCATTACTTCGGTAATATCAAAAGACTATTGGACAGACATCTCTAAAGTTGTACGACGTTCGACATTCTCTTCAACGAGGCATCAACAAGCTCTTAACGTCATTCGCTGACATTCGCTAACGATGAGTCAAGACAATCATCAAACGCAATAAGCGCGATTTGTCGAGACATCACTGCTTATGGAAGCGCGATCTTTCGTTCCGATGAAGGCGGATGAACATTTACGAGTTCACTATGTCCTCATTTCGCTAGCTTCGACCTCTTGAACTTGATCATACTCTCTCAAGTATCAATATCCACTTATGAGGCGAATTCGAAGAGAAGAGAATTTCTATTTTTATTATTTAGCGAGAGAATCCTTTAAAGAATAATTTAAAGAGAATTCGTTAAAGAGGAATTCATTATTTTAAGGAGAAAATTTTTTTAAGAATCATATATACGCATGAATTAATGGTGTCAATTAAGCGTTTAATCGGGATGACGCGTGGCTCCGTGTTAACGAGAGTCATTAGTAATGGAAGGGTCCTGGCTTCAAATCCCAGTGGCTTTTCATCCCGTATATATTCCATTTTTCGAATGCCTATCGATTGGAGACCGACTCTTCTTCTGGAGAAGAACCGAACTTCCGTAATCGGTAGGAAAGAGAAGGGGAGACACAATGGACCTAATTGAGTCTGAGTGTCACAGGCTCGCTGAGAACTGCTCCCCTCCCCCCTTAGCATTATTATTATTAACAAACTGAGAAATAAAGTTTACATGGTCTTCTCCTGCCTTTACTCTGATGACAGAGCCTTGATTCTTGTTATGTAAACGATTAGTTGTCATATTTCCTTTCTAAAAAAAAAAAAAGATGAAATGTGTAAGAGCGTAACTTCTTTCACGCGCTGATTTATCCGCTAAGTATTTCTCTCGTTTACCCGCTACCGCTTCCACCATTCACTCATCACTCTTCCCGAAAATAATTGCCGCGCGTCAAGCAGACGCGTCATGCACGCCAGAAAACAAAGACTGTGACGCTCGTGACGCGACCGAACCAATCATAGGCCAAGAAGCCACCGACGCAACGCGACCGCAACGGCACCGAGCGCGAAATCAATGACGCGAGAATTTTGAATAGGCAAGATATCTTACATAATGCAGTTTTTTACAATTTGTTTAGAATAACTATGACAATCTCGATTATCTTAATGATTAATTTCGGAAAAATTGTTAGGCAGAAGATTCTGTCTAATGAGCGAAAATCATTAACATGTATTTATTTTGTGTTATATACATGTTAATCGCTATTTATTAAAATAATTCTTTATAAGCAGAATATACTACTATAGAATATATAATATAGAGTAGAATATTATAGGCAGAGAGAAACCTGAGAGCGGCCATTCCGGCCAGAGAGAAACCTAAAAGATGTCACGGCTCGGTTTTAGGTGATCCTCAAATGCGATACACCCTCTGAGAAAGTGGACATCAATTACGTAGCTAACATATTATATTCTCAGGAGTAACACCCAATGTGCAGAAATTTTAATTGCGTTCAAAGAATAGAACGATAATCAAATATATTAATAGGTAACAGAGCTTTAAAATTAAAAGCTAGTAAAGAAATTACTCTGCTGTAAATTTTAACTGCAGTTTTAAGGCGTCGTTTAAGACACCGGGTAAGCGCAACATACTAAAGATTTTTGTCGATCGTAATGCGCCGGACCGACCGTTTCGAGCGATATGGTTTTACGAGTGGTAAAAGTCGATATGAAAGGCGAGCGACGGCGCGGAAGCTTAGCTCGAATCGAGAGGCGAAATGAAGGCAGGCGGTTCTCTCCCTCCGGGAGAACGACGCCCGTATACATTTTGTAGTCAATATGTCGAAATGTTCTCTCCCCGAGTTCTCCTTTCACTAATTGTAAAGGCCCGACCACCGCGAATATGTGACTGAAATTTATGAAAGCGTGTAGATATTTACCCAAGTGTCCGGCTCTCGACGACAAACACGGCGAAACTGCAAAAGTACCCGTAACGAAGAAGGGACGGGTGAAAGAAGCCTTTGACCAAGAATTCAAAAGGAAACCTGTCGAAGAACTGTCGAGCTCGAGGTATTACGAAAACTCGCGCGAAGGGGGAAAAAGTGAAGAAAGACGTTTAAAGCGAGACACACTCGCAGACTTCGATTCACGATTGAATAAATTTCAGCTACCTCGCATCGAAATAATGTAAGTATAGAAAATTGCATTAATATCAAAATAAAGTAAGAATTTTATATATTTCAATGAAGTTCACTTAACACTTTACAAAACTGGCTATATATTAATTAAACATTGAAAAAAATTCTCATGACAGAGTCTCACACATAGCTTCGATTGTATCTTCGATCGAAGTTTTTTCCGAAGATGATAGACACTTTGCGTCATAATTTTGGCATGCCATCAAGTAAATATGTGTTAATGAAGATCGATCCAAATCGGAGCGCTGGTTCTATCGCGCCCCGACCTTTTCGCGCAGAAAGCGAAAGCGGAGCGCGCGTCTGCCGTTTTATTCCAGAATTGCGATCGCGCAAACTGGGCGTTTCGCGAATAAAATCGGCTCACGATGCGGCCGTCGCCGCTGATCGTGATCTTTTTAGCAACGTGGAAGCAGACGAAAAGGTCGTTCGATGCTAATGCGCGAGGCAAAGATCATTCCGATCTCTATAGCTGTGCGTCCGAAAAACGATTTAATAGTTAGAGATCTCATCGCTTCCCTACCGACTTCTCGTTCTTGCAAAGAGAAGAAACATGGGTTCTGAAAGGCAGAATGCAACAACCCGCACGGTTTGTGCGGGACCATTGTGGTCTCTCGGGTCTGTTTAAAGAGGGGCAGAAAATAAGATACCGGAGATAAGGAATGACGTAATGCTGATTCGGTCACCATTCGGCGTTTGCTTCGAGCTATTGCATTTATCATGCAAAGTGACGACTACGTTTCTGTAACGTCGAAAAATATTTTTTTAAATAACTTCTATAGATTAATCTTATAAAAGTAAATACTCGAAATGACGAAAAATAAATGTTTACTTCACCCAAATTTAATTTAATTTTTTCTTATTCCTACGAACGATACAATGCATCCTGAGTTTATAGAACGCTGTTGAATTTATACGTATTCCGTCAGAAAATGTCTGATTTTTTTTTTCAAACAATCGTTCTTTTGATTTGCAAAACATACAGGATTGCGTTTGAAATGTTACAACTAGCGCCGTTCTTTCGGATAATCCAATGTTTTGGAGCGACTTTCTTGAAGCTTTTGCGTTTGAAAATTCATCGTTCTTCATTCTGTCGATATGTAAAACCGTATGACTGCATTTGAAACGTTAAAACGCGCGCAATTCTCCGCATGGATTACCTCGGTAAAATGAGGGGAATATTTTCAGATTTCGCTGTTGCTTCTCCCAAATGTGTTTTTTTTTTTCAAATGTTACTTTCAAATGGTCCCGGTTGCGTAAATCACTCGCCGATACGTGAGTAGAGAGATAAATTGCAGAATCGTTTTTGTATGTCGTCTTTTACAATTTTTTACAGTCAAACCTGATAACGCCGTCTGACCCAACTATGTTTTGTGTTGTATATCGCGGTAAAACATTGCCTAAGGCTGATAGTGCACTAGTGAAAAAAAGGTAGTCCACTGATGAACAGTTTATGATAAGCTACGAGAAGAGAAGCGAAATGAGAGAAAATATTTTTTTTTTTAAATTTCACCCAAATACTAATTTTATCTCATTTTTAAAATTTAACCAAAAAGATTGTCAGCGTGTTTGCTACTAAATTGTTATATTCTTGATCATATCACAGTTACAAATAGAGTAAAGTGACTATGACGATATGTTATCTTGACCTATTGTTATCAAAGGTTT
This sequence comes from Tetramorium bicarinatum, assembly GCA_928718305.1. Lineage (NCBI taxonomy): Eukaryota > Metazoa > Arthropoda > Insecta > Hymenoptera > Formicidae > Tetramorium > Tetramorium bicarinatum. The sequence goes on from OV788324.1 coordinate 19,674,468, forward strand.
GCATTTTATCTATTATTCGATCCTCAATGATCTTTTAAATGTGCTTAGACTAATTTTGATAAATCTCGGAAGTCATTAGCAAAGAATAAATAATGACATTTTATTGATATGTAACTATATTATGTATTTAACTGTTTATTTTTCTCTTGATTGATAAAAACTCAGACTGCGATTGATGATATAAGATGTTTTTTGAAACTCTTTAAATGAGATTATTTTTATAAAGATTAGAGGGATCAGATTAATTCCACTCTCTATCTGTTTGATACTTAAGTCATATTATATTTTATATTTTCAAATAATTATCTAACAATTAAGAGAACTATTGATAACATTGGGCCGAAAGTTAATGATAATAGTCATGTACTGTCAATTGAGTTTTGTATTAAAAGTGTATGCTTGTTTTACTGCATTATTATTTTATGGATCTAATTTAGAAAAATTGGATTGAACTTTTTTATTAATAAATTACTTTAGCTTTAGGAATTTCGGTCATAAATTACGACGATAAATTTTTACATGTAATACTGATATCACGACACTTACAGCACGATACATCAATTTATAGCCAAATTCGGTACAATTTACTAATTCGGTATAATTTGATATTCGGCTGCAATAGTGGGTCTTTCGGGATCGGATCCTCCACGCTCCGGTGTAAACATCTTTTTAATTGTTTTATTCTCATTTATTCTCAAACATCAAGAATGTGAGAAAATGGAGAAACAATATCGTCATAAATTTATACTTTTGATTGTGATATCTTATACGTACGTGAGATAAAGAATTGTAAATAATACACGCATTGTTCTGTATATAATAGAAAAAATGCGTTATTCTTTATATATATATATATATATATATATATATATATATATATATAAAATGTAGTGTAAAGTTGTACTCTAAAAAATTTAACACAGCTTGAAGAAGTGTTCATTCCTCCATATCTCTCTGCTGCGTGTTCCGTTGTTTCATGGCTGAAGTCCGTCTTCTAGACGGACGAGTGCGTCTCTGCCCACAACAGGAGAAAGGCATTTTTCAAAGCTTGGACTTTCTGGAATCGCATGTGGAGTCTCGCCTTGCCTTTTATAACGATGCCACCGATCTCACGACCTTCGAGATTCACTTTACGCATATATACATATATAGGCATACACACACATATTTATGTTCTATTTACACATCATCATCAGCCGATTCACACATCTCTCTCTCTCTCTCTCTCTCTCTCTCTCTCCGCCTTGTCTCGTTTAATGATTTTTCATGTACGTAGAACTCGATTCGATCTTGGTGATATCTCATTTTGTGAATAGTTATACGTTCTTTATACAGTATAGGTATGTATAAGCGTCTTGTAGGGCAGTTCAAAAATTTTGTAACAGCTGTTCGATTATATAAGAGTAATTTGTTCGCACGAAATAATTAATTCCCTCGTGTAACCACCTTATCAAATGTAACTTGATGAAGTAGTGAGAGCGAATTAAATTATCGCATGATTGGAATTTTGTTAATCTGTACCCAATTATGTGTTATGCATTTATTATCGTCGAATAATTATTTCCACATTACATAAGTAGTGTTCACAAAAAAAAGGCATTCTTAATAAACAAAATATGTATAATTTATTATATTTTTAAAAGTTTCAGAAGTATTGCTCAATGACGTATGATCAATATAAAATTATCATTTTGTATATGTTATCGTCTAATATGTACTAATCTGGCTATTCTTATGCAATAAGGTTAATTCACGATTGTTGCAATTTATATCTTATCGACTGTCAACAAACAGCGAAATGAATGGAATTTTACTGTTGAGAGTTACATAATACATTACGGTATTCAGATTATAAATAGGAATTAACGAATGAAAAATTATAGCGGGGATCAAGACGAAACAACAGTTTTTTTTTTAACGTGCTTCTCTCTTTAAGAAAATTATTTATAATTGTCGTGCATTTTTTTTAGACCGTTCTCAAAGGCCTTATGATAAACGATAAGAAAAGAGAAGAAGAGAAGCGTATAGCGAATTATACGCGCTGCTATCGCGTTTTTATCGTTGTATGCAACGTGCGTCCGATAAAGTCGTTTATGGAGGGCTCTGACCGATACGTTCTTCCAACGCTCTCTATTCCTTCGAACTTGCGTAAAGGCCACGTGCCTTATAAATTCGATTCTGCTTCCTACCGTTTTTCTCGGTAGGTTTTATTTTTTAATTAATTTTTTAAATATCTTTGATGTAGGAAATTTAGAATCCTACTAGAAGGACTAACATGAATAAATAATCCATAATAAGTGAGTAATCAATAATAATATTGGTCATTGCGTTGGAAAGCAATAACAAAGAACAATTTCTAAAAATTTTTTATTATTCAAAAATCACGGAATTTGGACAATTCAGAAATTATATAAAAAATACTTCTTTCTTATCGTCTCACGAAGTAGTAAGTTCGGATGAGTATGTATAAAAAAGCTGTTGGTGTTATCGCAATACAAGGACAAAAAATTTTGATAATAACGTTTTTGCAAATTATGTGCTGACAATCGTGTTTTTTACGATCTCAATATTCATTCTTAAGTGATTTATCCTTTCTTCTGCTAATTAATCGCCGGTCTTGAAACGAGTCCTGAAAATTTTGCGTCCCCACAATGGTTTCAATGGGCTCGGCCCGCACCGAGGACCGCGTAATTCGTAAAGTGTTGTAATAATCGGGTGCACAGGCAGAAAGTGTGTGGCAACGCGAGTTTCACAAATGGGTCAGCGGGCACTGCGAGGATGGTAACGGTGTATTCGGGCCCGGCGCGCGTATACGTACGTTTGGCAACGTATTTATCGTCGCTTGCGAAAAGAGAGTCTTCCCTCGTCTGTCGCACGGCCGAGGGTCATCCTCTCTTGTTCCTTTTTCGCGCGCACGTGCCCGGACTCCGTGCAAGACGAAGAGCGGCGATTTTCGCCGCTTACACGAGGCGGCGTGCCGTCGAAAGTTGGGATGCAAAAATATCTTCTCGATGATATAATAATGTAGGCGGTGATATTGCCTTACAGAGACCATTGGAGGGAGTATAAGTGAAAATGTGTTGCCGCTGATATACGTAATCAAGTTTTACTTCATGTAAAGGTCATATATATTTATAGTGTCAAATTATTCCAGGTAAAAGATTTATCAAACTAAATTGCTGAAGAAGAATCTACTCCAAATTTTGAGAGCCTACAACAATCAAGAGAAAAATAACGTTTGAAGCATTTTATGCTCCAAATGTCTTTATGGTATATTAAGTTCGACTAAATTACGTCAGGGTGAATTTGCAAGATGGAGGGAAAATTTTTTTACGAGATGAGAGAGGGGGGAACTCAATATAGCCTGTAAACGACATCCGCTCTAGACACAAGGATCCAATTAGAGCTCGTTAAGAATATGTTTCGAGATCTTTCATTGTATGCCGCTGCTCGAGGTTCAGCGAAAATTTCTGTCGTTTCTTAAGCGTGTTAAAAAGAGCGTCCTCCTGGAGGTAATAACGTTACAATCGCGAAAAATATATATAATTCAACAGTGCAGTAGCAATCAACTCAAGTATACATTAACGCAAATATACCTCTTGCGATAATTTAATTTATTGCGTGTTGCAATTAAAACAAAAATGTTATAATAGAAGCTGGAATTTCGCGTCATTTATATAAACAATTTTGCTGTACGTATCAATTGATTTTATAATCCAATTTTACTAATTAATAGGAGTTGTACATTTATCGCAACATATGGTACACGCGCGCGCGTAATTTTTAATTATATCTGTATTCGTGTAAACAGAGATGTTGTTATGGACGGTATCCGGCCGGCTTTAATGGATATTCAGTGTTTATATCGCGAGAACGTGATCTACTGCGATTCTAGACGAAAATGATTAAATGTAATTATTATTTGGAGAAACGGAATAACGGAACTACTATCACAAAATGCCCAGTCGAACAATAGAAAATAACGATTTATTAAAGTAAATAATAATAAATAAATAAATAAATGTATATATGTATACAGGATGTCCTATTTTAAATGATATGTGTAATATATGGTTTCAAAGGGGACATAAGATAGTGTCACTGATTTGACCTTGAATAAATGTTTGAAGATTACAAAAAGGTAATTTCTTAAATGAGAGTTTTCCGAAACACTATAATTAAGTATATTTTCGTTTCGTTGCAAAATCTACCAATGCAATTAAAAAATACAATAAAATTTTTTAATCTAATTCTTCGTTTATTATATTAATCTATATTATATTTATATAAAATTTTTTTATTTAATCTACATTATATTAATACTAAATACACATTGTTGTCGTTACATTAATATTATATAACTGCATCGATTTCTTTTAGTTAAGATATACCACGTGTTATACATGAGTGAAAGCACAGTGGATAGCTATGACCTATGGTCTTTCCAAAAAGGTGAGCATATTTATTGAGGAGAACAAATTTAGATGTTCGCTTTACGGCTAGATGAAGCTTTGCTTCAAGCCGTGAAACTGTATAGATGATTATAATACGCCTGAAGAAAAGTATCTGTCTGTATAACACGGGCAAGATTATGTACGTGTTACCTCTAGCCACTTAAATTTTTAGACAACGAAACTTCGAATATTGCCGTTGGCAAGTTTGTGGTAAGAGAGTAGCTGATGGATATAAGTGTAAAAAAATGAACATGGACATTTCGTAAATACAACGTCTTAATCGAACATTTGATGTGTATATACAGATATATATATATATATATATATATATATATATATATATATATATATATATATACGTGTACATATATAGTTTTTCATATTGTTTTTCGTATATGTAGATGTACACGTTCATTAAGCCAGTAATTCGCTCGGCTCAAGGACGTGTAACATGTAACAGGGTTCTCCATTCCGTGACATCATGCGGCTGATATATTTTCGATTCTTGTTTAACTGAATGTTTCATTCAACGTTGCATTGACGATATGATCATCTCTTTTCATTTTGAGTAAGTTATAAAAATAATGTTAATCATATCATATTCCAAAATCGAATTAAACGATCGTTAAAGTAAAATATGCTTCAACATCAATTTAATAGATTCCCAAATATTATTTCTATTTCATGTAATATGTCGCAAAAATATACCTGAAAACTGTAAAGTAAACCGAAAAAAATTTGAAAATGCATACTCGACAAAATATATTTATGTAGGTATATTTGTATCGTTCAAATTCCGGTCCTCATCTTATATACAATTTTCAGCGGGAAGATCTTTATAGATCTATGACACTAGGGACTGAAATAGCTCTACTCGCCCATCTTACACTACTCTTATCTCTGTCAACTGAATGTAAATCTAATGTATTTTATCTGAGACTATTCTGTTGCGCTCATCTCATTTCATCACCATGATTACTGGCGTTATTACGAATCAGTTGTCAACGTTGTTTGCAGCCGGATATGTTCTCGACTGATCACTTTATTGGAAATCCGGGAGAGACGATTTTCGCTCTCCTTTGAATTTTATTTTAGTACTTCAATGTTTATCATGTGTATTCAACTTAAAAACAATTCGAAACTTTTGTTTATCTAGTTTTCTGCTATAGGTCATAGCTGAAGAAAATTATGTATCATTAGTGTGCACAATGCATTTGTCATTATAAATCGCACTGCTCGCAAAAATATAATGCTTTAAAAACTAAACAAAGCTGAAAATATTGGTGAACTAACTAATACTGAGTAATAATGTGTTTATGTCAAGAGGCTAACATAAGAGGGTAAATCTGAAATCCAAAACAAAAGTGCTATGTAATAAAATATAATTATACCATTTCATTTCAAACACTTTAAAATATTTAATAATAATGTTATATCTAATTAATAAGCTTGCACGAAACATAAAGGAGATTATGCATAAAAAATTGTAAAATATAATTATACTATTTCATTTCAAATAACACTCTAAAATACTCAATGATATTATATCTAATTAATAAGCTTGCACGAAACATAAAGGAAATTATACAAAAAAACTTTAAAATTCGACATATGTGCAGCATATAATGTAAAATCCATTATTGCTTAAAAATGGACATCGCATTAATGGTGTTTTTAGTATTGGATACTACAGTTTAATTACACTTGTGAATTATTAAAATTATTTATGTGTGATCTAAATAAAAAGTAAAAACAATCGTTTTTAATTATCAATTATTTACGTATATATTAATGGCTTGTTTTATCTAAAAGCCGTGTGATTTATTTATTCTCGATATAAATTTTCCAAAGAGTTTCATCTAAAAAATTATTATTTGTAATGGATTCAAAATATCCAATGTTTGATACATTTTGATATTTTGATTGATTGATAATTCTGTTTTAAACAGCTTTCCAGCTAGTGACATTTACACTTCTAGAAAATCGATCTTTCTAACAAATATCAATTGTACATTGAATATGTAACCTGAATCTTCTATTAGGATTCTGTGATCCAAAACAGGAATTATTGATTTAGATATCACACACGTGTATACTATCTGGTTTTTAACATTGTTTTAAATTGCCTGGGGTTTATTCGGTATATGAATCGTTCATACAAAAAGAAATTGGAGCAGGGGAGGATGAAATAGGAAGCGTGCCTTCTGCGCGTTAATTAAAAGTGCTGCAGAGGAAGTCGCCAACTAAGAAGGGCGAGGCTGAATGGAAACAGCTGCTACTGGATGACGACACAGTCTAAGAGCGCGCTTAGTTCGGGAGCTTCACCACCGTTAGTTTCACGAGCGGGTATTAGAGCCAGTGCCCATCTAATAGGGTATTACTGAAGTATCCTAAAGGGACACCGTTGATTTTCTTCTCAAGAAATTTCTTGAGAAATCTTAAATGAGCATTTCTGAGAATTTCTGAATATTTAAAGCGTAATTAATATATACAGTAATTTTTCTAGCTGAAGAATTGACAAGAATTGAAGAATTGAAAAAAAAAAACCGGATTTCAACTTCAATCTTTATTACTACATACTTTATTACTACATTCAATCTTTATTAATACATATTTGACGAATTTAAATTTCATTGATACCTTAGAAATTAGATAATATTTTATTCAGTCATGAAAAACGGTAATTAATTTCTTTTCATATGATCGCGCATTGAAATTTAAACAAGATTATAACTTTGATTTTTGGACAAAAATTCCAGCTCGATTCCTTTAAAAGCTATTTACAGAAATATTTCTTTATGTATTTTAAACTTTAGGATTATTTTTGTGATATAGAAATTGTGTACAGAAATATTTGACATAATTGTGAATTTGTCAAACTACTCCGAGTTCCGAGAGTTCCGAACTCTTGTGGTACAGTCCGTTAGACCTTAATAATTTAAATCTTAATATTTTCATACGAATACTGCTCTTTCATACGAATACTACTTTTTTCCTACGAATACTGTTCTTCTGTGAATTTCTTTCTTTGTTACTTCGAATTTTACACTAGTTTCTGTACTCAAACGCTTATTGCTTCGATAAAGTTGAAACGAGTTCGTGGAACCGATCCACATGTATAGGTCAGACGGGAATTTTGTCAGCTTTTTCGCGAAATCAAGAGCAATATTATTACTGTTGCGTGAACGAATGTAATTGCGATAAAAAAATGTTTCTCATTTTAACTAGATGTACAAAAATTAATAAGAAATTTTTAAAATAAAATTAGATGTTAAATTGTACGTTATTATCATTATCATTATCAAATATCAGTTTTTATTATCATTATCATTATCAAATATCAGTATCGAATATGATTCAAATTACCTGATCTATACGAATTGTGAGCTCCTCTACAAACATTTACAATTCTCTCTTTCTCTCTCTTTTACCAATATTTTAATCCTCTTATTAGTAATCAAAACCTATTGAAAGTACAATTATTATTTCAATAATTTGGAATTTTAAATAATATCTCTTTCAATTAAAAAAAAATTCTTATGAATCTTTCGTGTCGTATAAATCTTTCATCTTCTCCCTCCCCCCCAAAATATTTAAGAAATCAGGTCGAGTTCTTGGCATCCGGATTTCTATACTTGAATAGTGCTCCCATCCCCCTAGAAGCGTCCTTAAGGCTCCTGGGCCCTTGCCGACCATATTAAAATCGTGACGTCAAACGCGAGAAATTACACATTAAAAATCTTTGCAAATTACTGTCAAATAAAAAGATATTTGAATGTAAACACACTATAGATTGCTGTGTCATATATGTAAAATATACAAGAAATTAAGATTACCAAGGAATACACAACGTAGAAGACGCAGGGTCTATCTCTTTCCAGAGTTGTCAAATCACGTGTGTGTTTAGTTATATATGTGACTACGCTCTATATCATGTTCATTTTACAGATAGTGTTTTTAAAAATAATGTCCTGCATATTTTACAAGTGTGCTAAAGCGATCTACAGTATGTTTTCATCCAAATATCTTTTTATTTGAAAGTAATTTGCAAAGTAATTTTTGTGTAATTTCTCGCTTCTGATTCTGACGTCACGTTTCAAGATGGCTGCGGTTAGTACCCAGGAGCCTTAACACTACCAACATTTTAAGAAAACGTTTAAAAAAAGATATGAATTTTCTAGATTTTTACTTTATATTAATGCTATTTATACACACATATATGTAATATTAGATATGTTAAAATAAATAAAAAAGCGAGCAGTCAAACTGACAATTATGTTAAAATTATTACTAAAATTCAGTTTCGTATTTTCAAATATATTATATTTGAAAAATACTTTTCTTAAAATTAATTACATTTTATATTTACTAAAAATTGAATGTATGTATTAACTTTTAAATAATATTTATATGTTGTCTTAAATATTTTGTACTTAATACATGTTTTGTCTTTAATATATATTTTTTATCTTTAAGCAAAGAATGTTAAAAATTAAAAAAACCAATATCTCGTATTTATTGTAAAAATTTCTAGTTGTTAAAGTTATTCAGAAATAAATCAAAAATAAAATACATGTATATTGGATTTGAATCAAGAACATGTTGTCATTATTGTACACAAATGTTAACAAAATTGTCAGTTAGAAATATTAGTAATAAAATGTAAAGAGAATTAGAAGAATCAATGTACACGCGCCCGCGTATTTTAACTCGATAAATATCAAATAATAATTTATATACCTCGTGTCCTCATTTCTGTTCCCTACGAAACGGTCCACTCTGAAAGAAAAAAATAAAAGAATAATCATTTCTCACATGCCTGATACTATTGCACCTACATTCTACAGTTACATTTTATCACACGCAACGTACGTAAGATAAATTATATTAAAATTTTCGCTATAATATATATCCGCTTTATGATGTAGTGTAATCATGATGGAATTTAAAGTATAAACTAGAAAGAAGTTTAAAGCACAAACTTTTAGATAATTAAAACAATTATCTAGATTTATATTAATTAAATCGCACAATTACGTTTAATCATTAATAAAACGTAATCATTATATTTCATTGTACAATCTAATATCAAAAGTTACTATTTAAAGTATCAGAAGAAACTATTTAAAGATGTTTAAGGAATTTCTATTACTTATGTATAGAAAAGTAATATTATCCAATCGTGTTGCATTTCATATGAAGATTCACAAATATGAGATCTTTATGTATGTTGCGTATCTTTCGTATAAATTAAATTAATATATTAGGTCAAAGTCACGTGCATCTCCATTGACAAAAATGGTTCGCTAAAGAGGCAAATGCACTTGACTGTTCGTAGTCCGCCTTCGGTTTCTGGGTTTATGGGCGGCGATCGCGTTAGGAAAGCGTGAGTGCAGTGCAAAGGAAACGAGGGAGTCTTTCTTTCATCGGGTGTTCCATTACCAAAGACAGGCCCATACTCGACACGTGGTGTAATATACACCGCTGTTGGTCTATATATGGTACGCCAGAAGTAAAGCCGATGCTTTCTCATGAATCGTTTACTATCGCGGAGTCAATTTGTCTTTAATGAAAATTTAGGTGCATATAAGATTTTTTGTAGCTTGTTTCAAAAGGAGTATTACCCCAATCAGAGTCTTTTTTTCAGAAATAATCGCTCGATGTCATGCAGAATGAAATCAAGCGCGAGTTGAAAGCATTTTCGTATTTGCAATTATAAAATATTTACTTTTAGAATATTACCGATGTACAAAAAACGAATTATCGCTCACTTTTAATACTCGGAAAATTTTATCCGATAATTTCTGATTAACAAAAATTATTATTTAATTTTCGTATTTAATGTATAAATATGAATATTATACACGAAAGTACATAATTTTAATCAATCATTTATCTCATCGAGATAAATTAATTTAATTTTTATTTTTAAATTATATCGTGCCAAAAAATAGATAAATATATGTATAAGAACGAAGACTAATGAAAAATAAATTCCTTAAACGTCATGTCACTATTTTTCATATTCACAACCGTAAAATTATGCTGGTCATTACCTCGAAAACCAGCTCTTGTCGAATAACGTTTCTGCGTTAGCATTATCGCACTCCGGAAATGGCGCAGCCAAATATAATGTGCTGTTCAATACGAATCACGCGAGCGCTTTCTAAATATTCTTTTGTTAAGAGTATTACGTCCGTTTCTATCAAACTTTGACGTTGATAACCGACAGAGAAAAATTCAATGAATGTTAAATGTCCAAATTTTTGACGCGCATGTATCATGTTCATATTAAATTAAATATTAAATTAAATTAAATATTCTTTCCTGCGCCTCAAATGATACGATTGTCAGAAAGTTGTTAATAAGTAATTACTGATATTTGAAATGCGTTTAGTTTTATTTTAAAGTTTATAGTCTAGCTAACAGTTTAAAGTAAAATTTGAGCTTGAAGAATAATTGCGAAATATTTTCAATTGCTTGTGAACCGCTACGTAAAAACACTACGTAAATGTATCTTTAAATAATGCCTAGTTAATTATTAATAAGGATATATTTCCGTGTAAAATCAATCAAATAGAGTGATGCTAAATGAATACATTTACATCTAATCAATAAGTAAACGCACTCGAACATTCGACATTAAATTTGCCTTCCATTTGGCGGTTGAAGATTTGTCTTTAAAATTAAATACAGGTTTCATCCGAGAGAGAGACGCTGCCTCTCGCAATTCCTAATTTCCGCATTGCCGATTTTTCAATCTTAATATTCACTCCTCGAAATCAACGATGGGCGAATAAATGATGTGGACGCATCGAGCGTCCCAAAGGATCCACAATTCACTCGCCACGGCGCTGACCCAAGGTGGAGGTCATTACACCCAGTAAGCTCTCATTACTCCTCGATCGAGCGACCTCTTCTCTGTCTCTCTCTCTCTCTCTCTTTTATCCCTTCTCTTTCTCCTCTACACCACCTCTTCGCAGCTTGACCCTTTCGTGGTGCTTCGCCGGGCAACCGGTCGTTCCCTTCGAAAAGCTTCTTCGGCGACTTTCTTGCAGTCGGCAATGCCAACGAAAATTTATCGCATCTCGTCCCGGACGACTCATCGATTTTCTCTCCCGTCCGCCCCTTTCGCCCGCCTTTCTGGCGGACCACCGAAAATTTTCAACCGCAAAGAGCAGACCGCCCCCGCGCGAACTACTTCTCCTCTTTTTGCTCATATCGACGACCGTCGCTCGTAAATCCGCGCAGAATCTCCGTATATTGCCTAACTAGTTCGCCCGCGTAGATTTACGGCACTTTCCGCGTTGATTTAGCACCGAGTTCGTTAAGAGAACACCGCGGTAACGCTAAAAATGACGCGCCCGCGCCGCATTGTTTTCGCTAATGTGATTAATTGTAATCGCATTAAACTCGGCGGTAAATATTAAAAGATCGTTCTCCGAAACTATATAGTACATTCGATCATTATAATCTTGTCAATCGCGTCCTCGATTCTTTAAAGATCTTAATCCGAAAATACTGTTAAAGTTTCAAAATGTCATCTCGTTAATTCAAATAAACACATTAAAATTCTCAAGTAATAAAAATCGCGTACAACCAATGTGAATTTCATAAATTTACTGTGAATTCGGGAGAATAATATATTTTATTTTTTAAATAAATGCGCAGTTTTAATATGCCTAACAAACTGGTGACCAATGTTTTGGGTAGGTATAAAGTTATATACACGTGCTGCACATATTATTTAAGCTTTGTGTATCGATGATTCATGTATCGGGGAAGTTTCAGGGAAATTAATCTCATATGTAATATCGAGTGTCCAATATATTCATAGCGATTCAATTTACAGTATTATGACTATATCACATATATGTCGGCCGCGGATTGGTCAGCTGACGCACGTCACGATTTTGCAAGCACGTAACAGCACATATCCATCTTACGCGGAATATATTTGGAACACGTTATTCCGACCTACACAGGAAATCAGCTATGCGATTTGTTCGCCATGTTTGTAATCTGCTGGTTCACCTGACATTAACGCGCCCGCCCGCGATTGTTATATTATTAAACACCGTGTGCCAATAATTAGCTTCTTTAATTTCATTCCTCTATCATCATGTTTTAGCTAATTAATGTAAAATGTTATTGCAAACGTCAATGTACAATTCTAATATCGGTTTAGATATCGAATTTTATAATTGTAATCATCATCATCGTCATCGCGCTGTCAGTATAATTATATTATCTGTTTACATATCACATTTTGCAATTGTTATTAACATTAACAATTAAAATTAAATTAGTTTTACCTTTCCTTTTTGCGTTTATTGCATTGAATCACACGCACGCGCAAAATTTTCCATATTTTATTTTCCTTTTACGATCGTTCGTACGCTTTTAAAAGATTTAGCCTGAAACAGAAATCACGGATGGTAGTACTGCTACCACGCAATCCTTCTTTTTCCATTTTGCAGAAATTGTTGGTGGAGAAACAATGCGCGCGCGGTCTTGTTCGCAGCGAGAACAAACGTCTGCGCCATTTGATTACGCGACAACATTGTTGGTTTACGAGTCATTATGCAACCGACAACGTGGTCATAACTTCGAGTAAACGCAAGGAATCGGCACGAATAATGAATGAGAGAAAGGCCAGCCTGTACGCGCTTCTGCCGGAGCTCTCGACCGAGATAATCCATCGCTTATGGAGTACTATGCTCGCGAGGAATAGAAAATATCAATTCTTTTTAATTACAGGGCAATTTTAGGCTTTGCCTTCACCGTGCCGTTCACATATATATATTTGCAATCTCTTTAATTTTCACGATATTGTATTTAAGTAATGTAATGTTAATGTAATGTCAATTTTCAAGGTCTACTTGAAACGTATAATGAAATATATAAACGTTAAATATTATGCTCTATGATATAAGCATATTATGTATTATTCGTTTGTCATTATTAGATAGCACACAAAATATTGCAAATAACAATTTTTTTCAAAGCATTCTTTCATCGAGTTTTTTTATTTAATTTTATATTAAATTTTCATTGTCTAAAACTTGGAACGTTTGCTTCATGATAAAATTCTATCACGTATAACGTCAATCATTTAAAAATTTTTCTTTAAAATACGAATTTCTCGTAATGTAGAACAAGCTTTTCGCGCTTTTCATATTTTTTTATTTATAACATTAATTATAATAATCTCATACATTTATTACGGCAAAAAAGTCACTTTAAATTTATTAGATAAAAAGTGCTGTAAATTTTCGTAGTTATATTCTGATTTACACTGTTAAATTACCAACCTCGGGAGAACATGGAAAATATTATTCAGCTACTAGCAGAAACTCTTTGTGTCGGAGTTAATCGTATCACAGTCATTGTTCGACGCTTCATTGTAATACGAAGACTTCCGCAGGGGCAAAATTACGCTCTTCCGCGCTTCGTCATGTTTTTACCTATCACATTATGCGTTTCGTGGCGAAATAAATGCGTGTGGCAATTGCCGAAAGCCGCAGAAAGAAGAGAGTGTTCCCGAAGTTTCGACGCTGGTCAGTAAAGAAATCTCTCGTCGTCGATCGAATTCACGGAGCGTGTCTTCACCAACGAAATTGGCGCGACGATAAAAAGAGCTTCATGGAAATTTTGCGCGACACGAATTTCACGACGTAGAACACGACGTATCCCACGCGTCACTAAGTCATCGTCGACTCATACATGCGTCACGCGTACAATTTTGGGAGCTTCAGCGCGAGAGAATTGAAATACGGTGTGTGGAGTTCTGATCTCGACTGAAGTAAAAGTGTCTCTGTAAAAATGAATCAGTATATAACTATTATATCAAATAGTGATAAGTATACCGCTGGTAATTAGTGGCTACACTAAAAAAAATTCTGGTTAAAATGGACGAATCAGAAAAATCTTGTAGGATTGATCAAATATTCTGGTTATTATAATAGAATTCAATATTTTATAACTTATAATAACCAAAATATTTGATCAATCCTACAAGATTTTTCTGATTTGTCCGTTTTAACCAGAATTTTTTTTAGTGTAGTCACTGAATTATTTAGTGAATTTTAGTTTTAATTTCAGTTGCTTGTTGTAGTAGAATTATAGTGGTGCTCAATCGTACTGCGTGTGGCGCGCGCAGCGACAATAATCACTGTTTATCAGTGAAAAATGAATTCCCTGACAAAATCAGTCAAATTTCCACTAATTCATTTTTCAGAGAGTACACGAAACGATCGCGCCACGCTAATCCTCGCCGCGTTTCTGCTAAAATATATTTCTCGGCGCGTCGGAAAATGGGAAATCGGCGGAAATTACAAACGTTTCGATCCCGCACTTTGATGTAGTATGTATGCCTGAGCTGCCGCCTTGACAGGCGCTCATGAAAATTTCAGAACGACGCGACGCAGCGCGAAAACTTCGCAGCGCCGCCAATTCGTGCTGATCTCATCGTCTCTGTCAATTCCCACGGTCTATCGGCGACGTGCAGCGCGCCCGAGGACGCATTATTTCGATTAGCGGACGGCGAGTATACGTCGATACGAGCCGCAGCACCGATCCCGAGTACGCATGCACGCGCTGACAGTCCAAATTTCTCGAATATTACACGTTCGAATATGCGATGCGAATGTCGAGGCCGATTGTAGAGCCAGCACTAGACTACGCGTGATTAGTGATTCATGAATCACCGTTCGCAATTTGTAGTAAACTCGCATAAATTCGTTGTTTATTGATACAGACTGCTAGTGATTTGGCCTGTTGACGATTTTTAGTACATCGCTTGTATAATTATATCGCTCTATATAATGGTAATTGTGGCATGGAGAGATTAAGGATGTTATGGCAAAATATTCTCGCCCAGACAGCACAAATCTTCCCAAAGATATCTCAGGAACGTTCTGAGAACGTCTCTATGTTTTAGAAATGCCCATAGTATAATACATGTTTTGGAGCGACTTGTGCTTGGGCGATGGAATAAAATACTCTACCGAAAGTATTGTGTCGTCCTTTTATAGAAAAGTTTGGAATCGGCTTTAAACTGGTAAGTATCACATGTTGAACACACAAGTATATGCAGAAAAGATCGGAATATATGACGCGATTGATTAATCATCTTAAATTACGATTCGATTTCAAAATCTCAGAAAGGAAGACCTGAATCCGATTTGAACTGTTATATAACGTTATTGAATTCATTCAATTCAATATTTATAACGAATAATTGTAATTCACAAACTGATTGTTATGAGAGCTTGCGGATGTAAATATTTCAATATACGAAAAGTAAAATATCATCCGAGAATTCAAGAATGTTCAGAGATAATTGTTATTCCACTTAAATTTGTAATTTCTTCAAATTTTATACATTGTGTATTTTTGCTGTTAGACAGTTTACACTGAGAGAAAAATATAGTTGCCTCAACCATAATTTTATAATATTTCAAACACGAAATATGATTAACTCAACTATACGCATCATTACGTTAACCATAATTATCGTTAGAAACATTATAAAATTATGGTTGAGGTCAAAGTAAATATATTGTTACGCCCGATAGATCCGGTCAGCTGGCTGACCGGATCGATATATTGATTTTCCTCGCAAGTGACATTCGGCGCATGGCAACAGGATAAACAATCCGGAGATCGACAGATTTTGACAGAACTCGGTACGTGTCACACGTATTCATGCGCGACTCTGATTACTGGTTTCTGTATGCTGTGTTGTGCTATTCTGCTTTGTTAATAAAGTTCTTCTTGTTCCGTGTTATCCTGTGTGAGTGTTTCTTCCCTGCCGGAAGCGAGCTTAACAATATTTTTCTCTCAAAGAAAAAGATTTGCTGCATTCTATCCATCTTCTTGCTTTATCAATAAAATACATACAAAATCAAAAGGCCCAACATTTCTGAAAAATTAGCGATGTGTTTAAAAAGAACGTACAAACGAATTCTTCAATTATTTCTTTACATTTTAGAGAGAAGATGCATTATGTATCGCTTTATATTCTCGAACCAACTCTATATACTCTATATACTCCAGCACAAATGGAGCGAAACGCGCCTTTTGATTTCGTCAAAACCGCTCTGCTGGCGAATCGGCATGAATCGGTAAACGACAATGCGAACTCGATGAAACTGCCCATTTACATTACTCATACGAACAGCGAACTGCGAATCGTGAATTGCGAGCACGAATAACGCACGTGAATAACGCGCCTGGCATTAAGCTAACACGTTAACTGCCAAGATATCCACGGCCTAATTTGCACCTAAAACTCATACTCATTTTATCGCGATAAAATCTTATAATTATCGAGGATACATACACGTACAAATAATAATTTTCGTTAAAGAAAAAAACATGCGAGTTTTCTCGTAATTACACGTGACAAGCAATTTTCAATGGCGACAGAGCACAGGTTGCAAACTAATATTCTTGGTAGCCAACGTGTTAAATGACAGCCGGACAGTCGATCGTGCTGACAGTATTGATAAGCGTCGATTTTTCACTGAAAAAAAATTCTAGTTAAAAACGGACAAATCAGAAAAATCTTGTAAAATTGATCAAATTGAACCAAATATTCCGTTCAATTATTGTAATAGGAATTCTGATTATTGTAAGTCATAAAATATCGAGTTCTATTATAATAATCAGAATATTTGATCAATCCTACGAGATTTTCTGATTCGTCCGTTTTTAATCAGAATTTCTTTTCACTGTATTCGCATCGCGGTGTAACAAATCGACGATTCTCCCTGCAGCACGATCCGATGCGCCAGATCCTGGTCACTTTCCCGTATCTTCATTCACATTTTTTTTAACGAAATCGCGCGCGGCTTCTTCCCGCGATCACTCAGCACGATTGTCGAGGAGGAATCCCGACACGTCGTTCACGCTGAAAAACGCACTGCACCGGCACCACGCACCGAGTTATCTCCGCGTGCGGCGTTGCTCCCGTCGGGAGGAACGAGGCTACGTTCGTCGCTTACGAGCGGCTCCTCCGGCGATCGATCCCCGGAATCTAGGAGTCGCGGGGCGGGACGGATTTTTCAAACTCAATTTCACTTTCTAGCAGGAACTTACGGTCGACGTTTCAGCGGCCAATCCATATCTCGATGCGGCTGGCTTGTCACCGACGCCTCTCGTCGTATTCGGTCCGTCTCGGTATTCTTCTGGCAAACTGGGCCGCTGTCACACGACTTTTCCAAACCCCTCAAAACTGACCAAAAACCGTTCTCGTTAGTCACGCGCATTATTTCTCACGGTGCTCTATTTGTAATCAACGGGTTCGCGGGTAGCACGGAACGCGAGGCGCGAGTATATTTACAGAAATAATTGTGCACGTTAATTGGATTTAAGCGTTCTCGTTTCACTCTCGTCTCTCTCTCTCTCTCTCTCTCTCTCTCTCTCTCTTCCGCGTCTTTACTCCGAAAATTTTAACTCGCTTAATACATTGAAAAAAAGAGTAATAATTGTCGAATTCACTCGCAACCAGTTCTTGCCGAACACTTGGTTACTATCACTGTGTTTGATAATAGCTATCAAATATTGGTTCAATTATTAAACAAATTTTGTTCAAAGTTGAGTCAACTGAAGAAAGCAATTGTTAGCCAATGTTTCATTCTGACACTATTTCACCAAAGCATTTATAACAACAGTTAACAAATCCTAGCAACAATTAGTCCAAATCCTTTTTTCAGTGTAGTCTGGTCGGAGTAGTTGGCACGAATTTTCCTTCGGACACGAATAAAGTTCACAAGTATCTCGCCTTTTTTTCACAAAACTCATTCGAAGATCGACACGAGAAATGAATATATTTAAAAAAAACTCGAAGAGGTTATCGAAAAAAGAAAGAATATAATTTGGCGCTTTGTAGATCAACAGTCGACAGTTAATTCCGAAAGTCGAAAAGAAACAAAACTATTTTCGCAACACGACGTTAAACATCCGCGCCTTGAAGCCAACCTAACCTGATCGTTTCCACGGAGAAGTCATATCCAGAAATAAAGCGAGAGAGGGAGAGGGAGAGAGAGAGAGAATGAAGAGCGAATTTACTTACTGCCTGAAAACGGTTCCGCAGGTAAACAATTTCGGAGGTTTATCCCCGGCGCCGCGGGAGTGGCACACGAGTAGACGCGCGCGGCGAGTAAACGCTACCAGCAGAGGCGCGGACTGTCAACTCTCGACAATACGCTCTCCGGGCTGACGGGGTCGAGGGCACCGATATTTTCACGATACCTCGACATAATACGACAAGGTCATAACGGCCGGCCGAACGCCGCCGACGTGGGATTCCGCGCGTGCGGCCGTCTCGCGGGATTTGGAAAAACGTGCGACGGACGATGACAGACAGACGCGGCGGAGGCGAGAGCGAGTTATCCGCCGTTGTTATCGCTCCCCGCGACGCACACGGCACACGCACGCACGTACGGCGAACAACGCGGTGAGGACGGGCGAGGGGCGGGGAGGGGGAGGGAGGGGGAGAGGAGGAGAAGAAGAAAGAAATGGAACGGGAGAGATATTGCACACTGTTTCGCGCACATACACTACGGCAATATGAGCCGTGGGCAACACACAGCGTTCGTTGTCGGTCGTCGTCGTCGTCGTCGTCGTCTCTTCGTCGTATTCTCCCACCGGAAACTTATCCGTCTCGTGTCACCAGCACCCGGCGGTTACGTTCCCCGCTAACGCGGCGAGCAGCGTGCACGCGTGCATAACATAAATTACCGCGCGCGCGCGCGCACGTTACGTATTGTACTGTGCGTGTCTGTAAGTGTTGCGTGTGTGTGCGTGTGTGTGTGCGCGTGTGTGTGTGTGTGTGTGTGTGTGTAGTGTGTTGCGCGCGCGTTCGTTCCTCTCGTACACGTAGGTAAACGCACCGAAATGCCAGGTGGATCGGAGGTACGACCTCGGCGACGGCCCAACGACGACTGAGGCAGCGAGTGCTTCACATGTATCGAGCGGAAGGTGAGGGGGAGGCGTAAAACGAGAGGGGGGACGGGCAGAGCGGTGAGGGGGGCGTGGTGGGTAGACTCATGTGGGGATACGTGTAGGGTATACCGGGTATATCCCGTGTGAACACTGATGCAGTCGTCCAGTGGCGTAGAAGCGATGCGTACGCGGCTATATTTCCGGGGATCTGACGCTTTCTTTTTGTAATTTCTATTCTTTTTTGCAAAATCGCAGCTTTCTGCCGCCATCGATCAGATTCGGGAGGAACGAGGGATTTTCCAGCTGTAAGACTCTCCTGCGCGAGAAATCGCCGGGAAATTTGCAGCGTTATTTTTATTAAACAATTTTGCTACTGACTATTCAGGTGGCATTGGCGGCGGTCTCGATTGATTTTTTTTTTTATGTAAATATAGATTAAGTGTGTGTTTTTGTTCGAAACTATGAGAGCTCCGAAATTATGCGGATAGATAGTTCATTGTTCATAACGAAAATCGACAAACTAACATTTTATATACATATATGTTTATATAGGGTATAACAAAAATATGGACCATTATTTCAGGAGCGTGTTCTGTTCTACTCGTAAAACTGAACAGAAAAGTTCATACAACATCCAAAATGCCTCGTTTTGAACTAATCAACAGTAACAATAGGAAACAATGGTTTTCATTTTCGTAACAGTATAATTCCTGAAGTAGCTGCCCACATTTTCGTTATATCCTTAAAGATCAACCAATGATAGGGCTAGAGTATAGCACGCTATAGTAAGAATGCTAAAACAGTCAGTAACAAAGGTGCTTTCACAATATTTTTGACAATAATAAAATTATTGTACAAATATGCAATAAGAATTTTATTAAGAAACTCTTTCCATTTATCTATAATGAATTTGCTATGAAAAATACTTTAAACTGTTTTTATTCAATAATTTAATATTATGTACATATATTCATATGTGTTAGCTTTATATTTATTTGGTTCAAATAATAAGTCTCGACGGTGAAAATGGTCGATAAAAACAGTATCAATTACGAACTAAATAAATATGGTAATGACAGCTGACACGTACCAATCGATACATAATAATACATTGGATAAATAAATAGACTAGTATTGAATAAAAATTGTAACTGTTTTTATAACAAATTTGTTACAGATAAATGAAAATAATTACTTGATAAAATTGCTAGTGCATATTTGTACATTATTATCGAAAGCATTCAATTTATTATTATATGTATATATTTATTATTTATGTTACCTATGAGTAAATATACTTGTTCCAAGTATTTAATAATAACCGCATTTATATAACCGCAAATCTATCATAAAATCATTATAAGTATTACATTTATTTAAAACATATTTTAGACTTGTAACGAGTACATCTTGAACTATTATAAATTATTATTTAATATAATTATTAATAAATACAATTTATAAAAAATGTTCTTTGCTGAAGAAAACTATTAGTTAACCCTTAGAGGACTGCGTGAAAAATATTTACGATAAGGACCATAGGGGGTAACTCAGGCTGATTTTAATTTTAAATCTAATATCAAAATTGATCAAAATTCAACTCAAAATCCATTTTTGCAGACTCGAAATAATGAATTGGATCAGCCATTTTGATAAATGTTGTAATAATTTGATGAAATAATTTATCAATGCTATGTTACAAAATAGTCACATAGCCAAAATTTCAGTGAAAAAAATAAAAAATTGCGGAAATGGTAAATAAAAAAAAATTTTCGAGGGATCTGAGTTACCCTCTACGGCCCTTTAAGAGTTAAACAAAATAAAAGTAATTGCTTGTCTCGTCTCTAAATGAATGAATATTTTTCTGTGTGTAAAAGCACCTTTAACCACTAAACAATTTGCCACTCCTGAGCAGTCAAAATTCTAGTTTTGTCATTGGCGAGATCTTTAAGACTTAACAAAAATGTGGAAGGGTACTTCCTTAGGAATTGTATTTTCATTCCTGAATACATAAAATTCCAGCCCTTGTCATTCAAATAATAATGTGCACAAAATGGTCTTCAAATGGGTTTTCTCCTATTCTAAAATTCTCACTGTCTCGATCCCAGGTAGAAATTCTGTTGTGTAAGGTCACTTTGTCACATGTCTCCCGTGACTGGCGTACGCAGGTTTGCATTTACAAACCTACTGCAATCTTCCCCATCCCTTGCATATCCGAAACTAGTAATAACCATGATTCTTTACTTTAATATACGCTTGCAATAGCTACCAAATGTTAGGTTCACGTAAAGCCGTTTTTGCGAGGTTGACTTTAGCCGAAAAGATACAACGTAAGAAATATTTCACAATGATGAGAACTCGAAAATATCGCAAAAGAATTAAATTTAGAACAATTTTAAAGTTCGGTATAGTATTAACAATAATACAAATAATGAATTTATGTCTTGAAATATAGGAACATAGTAATTTTTATCAAGAAGATAATGGAAGAACTCTAGTGACACATTTAAAGGCAGAAGATAATAATTCCAACCCAGAAATACAACTTAGAACAATTTTGATGTAATTTTAAAATAAAATCAAAATATCCAAAGTTATTCACGTTTTTTTAAAAAATAATTTGTGTATTCAATAAATTAAAATAAATATTTACAATAATTTGTGAGCTAGAGGCAAGCCATTAACATAAATATTGTATTGTTGTTAATACTATACCAAACTTTAAAATTGTTCTAAATTTAATTCTTTTGCGATATTTTCGAGTTCTCATCATTGTGAAATATTAATATTGATCTGTAGCCTGCATTTCTAGATGCGTGCAAGGTTGCACAGTTAGCCAGCAGAGTAACCTAATAGAAAAGTATTTACGCGTCACAATGTCACCGTTTCTTTGCCCAAATATGTGACTTTGAGGCTAGTTTGTGTCTTACAAGCAAATCTAGCAGCTAGCTAAATTTTAGTCAAAATTTCTACCTGGGAATATTTTCGTAAAAAATTTTCGTATTTAAAATGTTACAAAAATTTGTCATTAAAAATATTCATCGTCAGTTTAAGAAATATACGTATGTATATAAATTATTCACTGAACGTTACTGTATAACAAAGCACGTCTTTTGCTCATTTTGCCATATTGTTGCGTTAGTGATAGTTATCTAAAGTGTAACACACAATGGCGGCTGCAAGTTTCCCAAATTGTCAGGAGATATGCGCACTTCGCCAGTTCTCGCCATACTCGAAGAATACTATTGCCGTTTCATGTAATTCGGAGCAGCTCTCGCCACGCCAATGCCAATGGGTATAAAGGGCCGTGATAATTCGCAATCTTATATCTCAGAGTAGAAGGGAAATTCAGCGTAATATCGCGCGGCATCATAACTAGATCTATAACTTAATAAGACTTTATTAAGCGTACAGTAATCTGCCGTAACATCATCCTTCCACTAATGATATCGCGGGCGGATCGATGAACTGTAATTTTTCAAGCCACACACGCAAATGAGAAACTTTTGTATAGAATACAGCAATTTATTGGACAAAATTATTTTTCGTTTCTCTCAATGTTACGTATTTTTACATATTAGTAGCGTCATCATCACCTTTATATGCATGAAATAAACGTTCGGCCTTGTTGACTACGCCTATGCCTAAACCTTGCCTGCCTAGTACTGCAACGTTTATTAAAGTGACTGTATTGCAAGAGAGTGCGAATGAGATGGACGGGAATGACAGAGAGAGAAAGAGAGAGAGGAGAGACAGACGAGAATCGAAATGGATAGAGATGGACGGAGAACGTTCGAGAAGGAATATGAGGGTTAATCCCTTTTGCAGTTTTGTACAAGGGCTTTTACCAGTGGGTCATTTAGCTAGACATTGAATTGCAGTTGATCGTCCCGCGCGTCGACATGCACACGTGCACGCATGTGTGTTGCTCGTCGTCGACTGATTATTAATTAATGCTGTCTAAAACTCAAGAATGACATCGAAGAAGCTGTACGTAATAAACAGCTTTTTCGAAGACAGAATAATATGGTGTAAGTACGATAAAGAGCGTCTTTCTCCGTTTTTCCCATATTTTTTCTACTTCTTAATATAATGAACCGATGCATAGAGCGAACAAACACTGGTCCTTACTTATAACAACGAAAATAGAAATATAAAATTTTTGTTCTCATCTTTCTCCATTTTCTAATTAATTAAATTAAATATCTAATTTTTTTTGCGATACTGAAAAAAAAAACTGTTTCCTTTCCTGTCTTTTCTAACATCTAATGCTGCACCAACGTTGTTTTGGTTGTGTCCATCCGGAAAGTTGAGAATATGAATTTTCGTTTTGATTGTCTCAGGTCATTGACTTGTTGAAGGTTACAGGAGGTCAAAAAAGAGAATGAGAGGACAGGTAGTTTTTGAAGTTTCTCCACGAACTCCAAGAAAAAGCATTTTTGAAATGAATGGAAATCCTTTCAGTGTCCTAATCCTAATTCCTTGCGTTCTTGAAACCTGCAACCTTGAGTCAACCCGCGTCAGATTGTGAATTGTGAATCGTCCCTACCTACCTACCTATCTATTCTGTACTCATACCGTAATTCGTTAACTATTTCTTTCTTTAATTTAAAAATTAAGCTTCGGATAAAATTTTCATAAAAGAAAAATCGTCTCGAAATTAATTCGAGAATACGTTCATGCAAGGACGCGGGGTTCGTTCTGAATCACCCTGTATACGACTTGTGTAGAAATCACAAAATAATTTTAATGTTTTAAGAGACAGATCTTATAGTCGATATTTTTCTGTACAATATGTAAAAAATATCGTTCCTATTTTCGAAGAAGCGTTCGTAATACTCACTAAAATGTATAGGAAATTGATAATTAACAATTTAAGATTCATTAGAAATATCTACATGCACGTACGAAAGCTTTCACGCGGCGTAAAAGACTGTTCCCCATTCTTTTTTGTTGCATCTGATATTAGTCATCCATACGTACATATATGCATATGTATGGATATATAAATATATACAATATGTGTTTAGGAGCTTCATAGATCCCTCTAATACCAGCTGTTCCGCAATAGTGATTGTGTTACTTCGGATCTCGAAATTTCGCATTGACGTATAATTCTTAATAATCATTTTATTTATTATTTTGCAAATTCTCAACTTGCAAAACGATAAATGTAACGTAAGGATTCTCAGCCGACAGTAGAGACTTTAATTACCTACGTAAATATATTTTCTTATACTAAAAACTCAGCGCAGCTTTTTATCTTATTAATTATCATTTTCATGAATAAATTATGCCAAATTAAATCATATCAAGGATCATAAGCCGAAAGTTTTAAAGCTTTCCGAAGTTCATGGAGATTTAAAGACTTCCGGGAAAATTTAATTAGTCTCCGCATTAAAATAATTACGTGTGGCGGAAAATTCATTACTTCTCGTATTAACAATGGCGTGTGACTTCTGAAGAAAATTAGACATTTTGATTTATCGAATTTGTTATCTAATGAATACCTTATGTGAATATTTGCTCAAAGTAGGAACATAATGTTTAAGATCATCTTCACATAATCGGATATTTTTCTTGAATTGATTGCGGATAAAAAGCGCTAGCGACGATCACATGATATGCGATTATAAGGTTTATTACTTCTATGTTAAAGAACGTGCAACGAAAACGCGAGCTATGAACGTATTGCAAAGTTGCCATGAGCCTTGACGCATGGCATCAGCATTTTTGAAATTTTGCATTGGGAATCGGACGACCGTTAGTCGGTAAAGAATTTTTCACTAACAAAATAATAGGGACAGCACGAAATAAAGAATTGTCTTTTCTTATTTTTTTTCTATTCATCATTCTTAACCGATACCCAGGGTATTTCAGGTCTAACATCCGTCAAAAGTTACAGATTCGTTGCAGAGATCTCAAAAATATGTTAAAACGAAAATCCTAATCTTTCACAAGCTGTCACATAGAACTATCAAATTCATGTAACAGCTTTGACAAGGATTTTTCAGGACGTATCGTGTTTCACAAAGAGACATAATATATATTATTTTACTATTATTATTACAATTAATTAAAAATTTACACAAAAATACAATAAGATAATATGCAATTACAATAATAATAATATGTATGTAATTATCAGTTTTGAGAATTGATGCAGTTGAAAACATTTTCACTCTTGTGCAATGTGACATGACTGAACGTAAGAATTTCAGAGACAATTTGACTTGTCATCTTTGAATAATTCTCATTTAACAACTATTATAGGCATTTTAATATTATAACTGTCTTAAAATATCGATTTGTATAATAAACCGATGCATAGTATAATAAACAAATATAATTTTTATTAATGACAAAAATAAAAATATAGAAGTCGAGTATGTATTTAACGAACTAAGAGCCTGATTTTTGAACGTGCACGAAAAGTTTTTGCGTTCGAAAATGACGCTGTGTCCACTGATCAGTACCTGATTTTCAAAGTATATATCAATCAATAACTGCACAGCGTTATTTTCGTATGTAAAAATTTTTTCAAGTAAAAAATTGGGTTTTATTGTTAGTTAGAAACCAGAATTTCCTTTGTGATGTCAAAGAATGACAAATGGATACGCAGATATTGACCTGAGTAGATTCTAAAAAAATATTTTTCGATACCAAAATGATATAGGTGGACTACAGATGATAAAAGGCCAAAAATATTCTCAATGTTTTAACAAATTCGTCTTTTCAAAAGTTTTTTTCTTATAATTCTTATAATCTAATATTCTTTGATCGGGCCCCTGAAACTTATTTTAGAGAAAAAGAGAAAGAGTCTTTTCCGGAATTGAATAACAAGAGAACAAGAGAACTAATGACAAAAGAAAAGACTCAAGCACAATAATATAAAATCGACACTCATATTTAAGCGAGTATTTTAATACTAGATTTTCTTTATAATATTGTAGTACGACAAACGAACACACAGATACTGACAGAAAAGGTTTCCTAGATCATTGACCCGGCTACAGGTCAACGAAAGGAACGAAGAAGTCCCGATTTTTAAACTCGAAAAATTTTCGTGTACGAAAATGACCGTGTGCAATCATTGTTTGGTATATACCTTGTAAATTTAAAAGATATGTACCAACCAGTAGATATACAGTGTCATTTTCGTATGTAAAAATTTTTTCAAGTTCAAAAATTGGATCTTATTGTTGGTTAGAAATAAAAATTTCCTTCATGGTCAAAGAGTGACAAACGGATACGCAGATATTGACCTGAGTATTTTCTAAAAAATATTTTTCAATGCCAAAATAACAAAGATGGACTACAGATAATAGAAGGCCAAAAGTATTCTCAATGTTTCAACAAAAGGTCTTTTCAAAAAGTTTTTCCTTATAATTCTTATAATCTAATATTCTTTGATCGGGCCCCTGAAACTTATTTTAGAGAAAAAGAGAAAGAGCCTTTTCCGGAACTGAATACATAAGAGAACTAATGACAAATGAGAAGACTTAAGTTTAAGCACAATAATATAAAATCGACACTCATATTTAACCGAGTATCTCAGTACTAGATTTTCTTTTTAATATTGTAATACGACAAACGAATTCTCAGATACTGACATAAAAGGTTCTTAGATCATTGACCCGACTACAGGTCAACGACAGGAACGAAGAGGTCCCGATTTTCAAACTCGAAAAAATTTTCGTGTACGAAAATGACCGTGTGCACTCATTGATTGGTATATGCCTTGTAAATCTATGTAAAGATATGTACCAATCAGTAGATACATAGCGTCATTTTCATTTGCGAAAATTTTTCGTGTACGTTTGAAAATCAGGCTCCGGAAAATTCACTTTAAAAGAAAATTTAAAAAAGGTCTTTTTCCGAAGTCGAATGTATAAGAAGGCTAACAATAAAAAGAGAAGATTCAAATTTAAGTACAAAAATATAAAATCGACATGCATACTTAATCGAGTATCTAAGTATCAGATTTTCTTTGTAATATCTTAGTGTGACGTACGTAATCTTAAACTTTAATGAACGCACAAAGAAAATCGTAACGTAGACTAACATTGTGCGCTAGCGCTAAAGAAGGAAAGACCCAAATCCAAGGTTGACGAAAGCATACAAGATAGGATAGGCAGTTTGAGAAAAATGCAGTTTGGGAAAATGGGAAAAGACTCCTGTTTCCTTAAGGCAAAATGCAAAGACTAATGACAAATATAAAGGAAAGTTGACGAGAATATTTACAATATGACTATGAAAAGACCGTAGGCCTGGTTTACGTTTAGGTATGAGATATTCAGGTATACTGAACCCAAGATTGATACGGCGGAATGTGGGAAGAATAGAAGAAAAATTTAGGAGCGGTCTAACAAAGTCTTTTCTAAAAAAAGAAAATAATAGAACTATCTAAAATGGTATCTAAGGGACGAAGGGACATCGGCCAAAAACGGAAAACAACGAAAAAAAGTAGAAACCAGGTAGAAAGAATATATTTAAAAGAATATTTCGTTTGAAAATGTTAATAGTGTGATTGAGATAAATATAATTTCGTTCTATTGTTCATTTATTGTTGAGTATAACAAGTTGCTTACGTTGAATGTTGTGATTTCTACTTGTGTAGATTATTAAAAAACTTTTTTTTGCGATAAAACAATCAGGAGAAGTAATACACAAATTATTTCTTTCTATGTTATCATAGCCTTTTTATGCTTCTATTACATATATAATTATTAGCTATAATAAATTTATATCAATATTTATTATAAATAAATAAGTCGTATAATTTCGTACTAGGTAAATTACCATTAGTGTAAGCCAGTCAAATCGAAACTGGGCAAAACGGACAAAATTTGATTCAGCTTTTGTCAAGAAAAAATGTACGATAACTATTTCTCGTAGAAACAATACTTTTTGTATATTTACTGTTTAAAAAAATATCGACCATAAGATTCATCTCACAGAGCACTAAAACTGTCGCCTTTTTTCACGTGTTTACATCTGAATATGGATGGAAAAGATTTAGTTATAGGAATTTTCTGTTCGTCTCTAGTTTGGCTTAAAATCCAAAAAGCGGTCAAATTCTTGGCGGTTGGGTGATTTCTTGGCAAGGTTATTGACTTGAGAAAGGGGAAGACAGGAAGGACAGGTCTAAATTTGGCATGACAGATCATGACCTGGAAAAAGATGCATTTTTCCAGGCATTCCTGGAAAACTTGGGTATCCCTGATCTTTTGTAATCTTTGGGTCGGTCAATGACCGTCCATGAGACCGAAAAGACTCGTGAACAGTTTCGACTAGCCGAAAGAGCATACGTACTATTCGACGAATTAAATATATGCTCTTTTGGCTACTTTTTGCCAAAGTCTCTTTTTTGCAGCATGCAAGTAAATATGTGAATTTTAAAAATAAACATTACGTATAATATTACGTTAACTACATATAATTAACTACATATTTCTCATTAGTAATTTTTTTATTGAGAAGTGAAAACTTTGCATGAGCAAATTAAATTAAATTAATATCGACTATAAATGATTAATTTGATTGACGGAAGATTATGCGAAGCAGCATTCAAGGACGCGAAACGAGAGAATGATAAAGTCTCGGTGAAATTAAAATCGTAATATGACGAATGCACATGGCACGTACGAACCAGAGAAGTCCCTAAGGTTTTAATCCCTGCCCATTGAGACGAGGAAGATAATTATGTCGTAATGCCGCGCAAAATAATAGAATCAAAAGCAGCGGGATAATTAAATCCTCTTAGAAACCTGATGGTTTAATACGATCATGAAAATTGAAACGCATTTTGGGCAATAAAGTCATTTTCTGATGTTCTATTCCTTGGCAAGTACTTACAAAATATATTTTAATAATTTCAACAATTTTTGTTAATTTCAAATATAACGTACTAATTTTTAAAATAATACGATTAACAATCTATTAATTTAATTATAAAAATTGATATTTGCTTCTCATTACGTTAAAAAATTTTATATATTTTAAATCTAAATATTCTAAATATAAAGTTAATGTCAGTAAAATTTACTTGAGCCAAAATTGTAATGATTAGAGAAAATAGATATGTTGCGATCCATATGAACAAAAGCGAGTGTACATAAAAATTTGTATCGATTCGATAAATGGATAGAGTTTATATTTAATAATATAAGGAGCTTTTTTCAAAGGCCATGGTATATGAGTCATTCTGTCATGCCATTACACGGTCAAAGACGATGTTTACAATATGGTTATATAGGTCCTAGATCGATTTCTTTTTTGAAGTAATGACATTATTTGCGTACGACCTTACATGTATTTAAATATCATAATGATACGAATGTCGAATGTGGAAATATAGCTTTACCAGACGTGCAATTTTGACACAAAGTATACCTTTTATAACATAAAAAAATTTAATGTGGCTTTTTTTAAAAAAAGGACTCGAAAATGAATACTTACCTACATAAAAGGGATGACGCGTGGTTTCGTGCTAACGCGAGTGATTAGTAACAGAAGGGTCCCGAGTTTAAATCTCAACCCTCATCCCACAATTTTTAACGAGCAGTCATAGAGGATCTTTTAGATGACATTAGGCATTGAAATAGTCCTACTCG
The DNA here is from genome assembly GCA_928718305.1 of Tetramorium bicarinatum. Classification (NCBI taxonomy): domain Eukaryota; kingdom Metazoa; phylum Arthropoda; class Insecta; order Hymenoptera; family Formicidae; genus Tetramorium; species Tetramorium bicarinatum. The sequence goes on from OV788324.1 coordinate 19,704,490, forward strand.
CCTATCTTGTACTAATCAATTCAGGAGGGAGCCTCATGTAATAGGTAAAAAAAATCGATTTTTTTCTTTACATAAATCAGTACTAATTTATCTGAAAAATATATTTCCAAAGTTTTAAATCAAAATTCTAAGTATTACAAGAGTTACAAACGATTTTGTACCTGCGCGTCACACAGGTATACCGGAGAGAGTATACCTGCGTCACTCCACTCAGTCTCTTGCACACAATAAGCTTAGAACTCGATTGTATTGAGCAGATGTTTATAACTATAAGTAAAACAGTTGCTCATTTATACATAAACAGCGTGTCTGTTATTATATGCAAAACATGCAAAACATCAACATTTTAGTATCAAAATTGTTGAAATCGCCGCATATATCTATAATGGTCTCTTTCTGGTCTCTTTAATGAAGACTATTATGCTGTATTAAAGATAATAGATACATTAGATATTAAAATTGGATAGCAATGCAAGTTTTTCGCCGATGCATACGACATGGAGCGGTTGCACAGGTAGAAGCGTCGCAGCTTAAACAGTACGAAAGAGGCTTAAACAGCTCATAGGCAACAATAAAGCGAACAAAATGAATTCTATGAAGAAGCAGAGGGTCTATTGTATGGGTTTGGAATAGCAGATTAGTTGTAAGTTTTCAAAAATTATTACTTTTCTGTACCCAATACTTGAAGTGCGTTTTTCTCAAAACCACTTTTTTCAAATTAGCATAACTCAAAACATATTAAGCCTATTCAATTTACTCCAATTTGTATGAATAGATTAATGTATTCCTCTCTAGATAAATCTATTTATTTAAATAATTATTATTGTATAATTAAAATACAGAAGGCGCTATCCTACATGCCGATAGACAACCGCAACATCAAGGGCGTGAAGAATCGCCTTTAAAACTTGCTATTAAAATATTATCTTGCAGTAAAAAAATATTTTTTAAATCTTTTAAAGTATAGTATTAAAATATGCTGAAAATTTCAAGATTCATTAAGCCATGTCTTCAAAAAAAATTTCCGAAAATCACCTTATATTTAGTGATTTACTTAGCTCCCTCCTTCAGTCACTACTTACATAAAAAAAGAGCAATCTATAACTTCAGAGATTCAAGTGGGACCACGAATGGTAGGAACATCTATTCAGAAATCTTATCGATTTATTATTATTTAAGCATAGGAGCAATACATAACTTAAAAACGCTTAATTTGCATCAAAATTATTTAGTATCAAAATAAGATCAATAATTTTTTTCTAAATAGAGTATATTTTACTAGTGTTTAGAGTAGACTACACGAATGTCTTACTATAAATGTATGTTGATGTATATTGAGCTGATAATCAAATTTTTGCTACACCTTACAAGCAACCTTCCTCCGAAACAAATAATGTTTATAATTTCAATTAAATATTTACAATTATAATTAAAAATTCCTACCATTTTTTTATGCGGATATAAGTTGTGAGAATGATAAATGTATTTGCTTGTGAGTTTGACTTCTCACTTTTTTGTGTTCTAAAATAGCTGACATATTAAATATTAAGAATGTTAAACGTGAAAATTCTGATTTCTCCAATTTCTGAATAACTGATTTCTCCGATTACTGTTCGTCCTTGACGATCGCATCAATTTTCGCAGTTTTTGCAAAACAACGCGGTTACTGCGTAATTTTGTATCGAGTGCGAAATGCGGGAGCGAAGAGACTTGTCGGAACAGAAATAAAGGAATCGATTATGGAAGAAACGACAACCGAACCAGCAGGAGAACAACGAAAAGAACAGGAAGGTCACCATAGCATTTCGTTGCCAACTCGAGCGACACGCAGTCGTATTGCATGCAGATCGCATATCAATAATTACAAATAAATGAAGCAACGTTGTTGCATCAAGTCTTATATTAGTCTTATAAGTTTTGTAATCATTTACCATCATATTATCGTAAATTTGAATAATTTTTTTAATGTAAAAATAATATAATAGAGAAAAAGACATATTCTTATATATTTTCATTTTATACATTATTTATACCCTTACAATTTCTAACTGTTTGTCAAGGTGCTGATTAATATCCACAGATAGAAACATTCAATTACGAACGGGAACTAATTTATTCAACGTCATTTAAATCGTCTAATTTATCATATTTAAATCATTTAAATAAAAATGTGTGAATGCTTTTTAAAAATTGCGCTCCTTTTATTCTGTTGCTAGAAAACATTCATCATATGCGTAATCAATTATGATATATGCATCATCGATTCATGCCGGAGATTTTCATTGTCATTTTACATGTGGAAATTTTATTAATAGATTATTCCAATTATTGCAATCCTAAAACATCAAACTGAAAAACGTAGGATTCTTGAAAATAATATTCGTTATTATATATTATTTATTTTTACATCTAGTGAAATGTGTGAAATTAGTGAATTTCCAATATTTTCACTTAGCCTTTAATAGATACATTTATTAACTATGTAGCTTTTTTTCGTTCCAAGCAACAAATCTCTCTGCTCGGAGTCATTAAGTTACTATATATATCAATACCTCGCCCCTCTATTTCCTGCTAGCAGCAGGTTTTGGCACTCCCCGACGTTGTGCAATAGTATCAGTTGCACATTGCAGATGCATAACATACATACGGGCCTAGCTAGTCTATCGGATTCTTCATTACGGAGTATACCTTCAATGAATTCTTCTTTACAGAAGCTGCGTCTTTATTCACACATAATCTATTTCCGCAAAAATTTTATAACAGATTAACATTAAATAATATTTTCATACATCATTAATTAATTTCTTTAATTTAATGGCAGAAATGAGAATCGAATACAAATTTTGTTGCAAATTGCATCGAAGCCATTGTACGAATCTCGACATCTGGAGCTTCTTCTTAAGAGTCTAAATATGAAATATGCAAGAGATTATAAAGCTTCTTCAGCGCGTGTAAGATTTCAGACTTCTATCACCATTTTTATTTTTATACTTCCTATAGAGATAATTCGTACACTTACTTAATCCAGGAATTTTAGGTGACACACATTCTCGGTTTGCATATGTAACATTTTCCTCGAAAGTTTGTCAGAATGTCGGTGACGTGTTAACCGTTAACTTAAGCTTTACTTTCAACTGTCTCCAGCGTTCCCGTTACCGCGAACATCCGTTTTCCAATATTTTTTTCTCAATCGGATATCTACGCGGGGAGAGACGTCCTCCCTTTCGTTGCCAGTTCCTCAAAACGTAAAAGATAAAAAAGAGGGCACCCTGATGGTACCGTTAGAAACCAGATCTGCTTTCCTCTGTCGACGCATCTGCGCAAAACGCGGTCCGTTAAAAGATGCAGTCTTCAATTGCGGTAAAACTTCGAACGAAATTGGCGCAACAATGAACTTCCCGGAACCCGATACTCCATGTGCAATCACACTTTCATACTTAAACATGGTTGCTGTTAGCAGGGATATCTTTTATATTTATCAATTTCTAAACTCTGCATATAACATGTTACAGAAAATATCCTAAAAGAATCTCGAAAGAATTCTTAATGCGCTCCTTTCTCATAATTTCAAGGCACAAACGTGTCGGGAATTAGCAATTCTTTCATTCTAAAGAAAGTCAAAATTGCAATACTTAAAATTTTTCTACTAATTTTTCTCGCATTCCTATTTCTTCTCCTAAAGATGAAAGATTCATAACATCTCGGAGATACCACATCTATGCTGGCCGATAAGAATCTTGCTGAAAGCTCTATGACACGTGCAATTCCTGTCTAACAAGTGACATGGCCAAAGTACTTTATTCGCGAGCAAGTATTCCCTTTGCGAGAGGCGACGGTTTCCTCTTCTTCTCGAGCTTTGCCTCTGCGGCGGCGACGATGACGACGACAACGACAATGACGACGACGACGACGACGACGACGACGACGATGACGATGATGATGACGACGACGACGACGACGACGACGATTATGATGACGACGACAACGACGGCGGTGGCGGTGGCGGCGAACGGAGAAGGAAGGACACACGGCGTCGACTGGAATGACGGGTCTTTGTGCTCGATGGGTCGGTCCCAGTCCTCTGGCGTCCGAGAGAGGATAACGTCAGCTCAAGTCTGCGAGAAATAAGAAGAGAGAAGGGCGGAAAACGACCAGAGAGGTGGAACGAGAAGAGGCTCGGATGTGAAGTGAATGCCAGGCCCGAAGGTCAGCTTTTGTCAGGTCCGACCGGTATGGCCACGAAGACCGGAGAAGGATATCCCGATTTGCCCGTATCTCGTTTTCTCCTCGACTACAGTAGCTTATCAGGAATCCTTTATGTTAAACGCTATTTAACGAAATATGATATTCCTCGGAACTTTGCGAATTGTACGTTTTCAGGAGGTCTCCGGTCGACTCTTATCAATTAGAAAAAAAAATCTATATCAAAAATCAGGCAGACAAACTTTAAGAGCACATTCCACTCACTGTAAGGACGAAAAAAGTTATAAACGTAGATTTGGAAATACTTTCTTTTTAAATTATAAACATTTTTTTATTTACAAATTTTGGTAAGAACATTTCATTGAAAAAATTGCTGGAAACGGTTCCTTTCCGCGTCACATGACCCATCAACGTCTTATGTCGAATTCCAGGAATATTTCATATTTTATCACACGAAGCGATAATAGGATTTCGGAATACTTTTACATTAACAATAGTAGTATTACAAACGAGAGTTTTAAGATATCCCTATCACACAGATCTACTACAACTTCTTGTTTACTTCTAAGGGAATAGAAGGACAATTCATGAGACGTCGATACGAAGCATGTTATCTGTTGTAGACAAAAAGCATTTGTAATATAAACTTGAAAAGGAAGCATTTCCAGAGATCCATTTATATGACTTTTTTGTCCTTACAGTAAGTAGAATATGCTCTTAAAGTTTGACCACCTATTTCTGAAACATCCTGTATATACGTATATTTTTTCAAATCCGATTTTCTCGAAAATGATACCTTGTGCAAAAAGTTATTCCATTTCTTCAACTTATTTTTTACATGAAAAACCACTTCCTCCTCGAATCATTCCCACAAATTGCGATATCATGATCTGAATGCGATAGATAGTGCTGGTAAACACTGTGATTACTACATGGAAAGGGAGGATAAGATACGTAAAACATTCGATGCCTGCGAAAGCGATCAGCTAGGGGAGGTTTCAGTTCCCAACTCACAAATATGTATCGTTACAACGATCGATGTGGAAAACTGTCCGTTTGTCTGTTAGCTGGATATCCTTGTTTTTATTTTTCATAGCACAGGAACGACGTAATAACGTTCCAATGTTCAAATCATAAATTTTGCCGCAAGATAAATGAAAGTTGGATTATCTTTTTTCGTTCATGGCAGAAAAATGCATAATTAATTAATATCTGCTGCATTATATACTTGGTGTTATACATTATGCGCTCTGTGCATTCCTAAGCCAGGATAAATTTACTAATGCGAACATATCGCAAATATCACAGATTATATAACGAACAACTGTATCATGATGTGAAGTAAATCCAATGGATTATTACTGGAATATTGCTGAGGCAATAAATTACACACAATATTAGCTATCTCTAATTATTCTCTCTCTCTCTGTCTCTCTAAAACAAAATTCTCCTCTTTTCTTCACCTACGAGTTCGCAGTTTGTTACGTGCCGCACTTCTATATCGAATTTATAGCCGCGTATTTGTCAGACTGACACGAATTCGTAGCCACTGTGATTTACGTTAAAAAAAAAACAATTCGTCTGCCGGGACGGATTTTGCGCGGGCAAACACACACAGCGACAAGAGCGCGAGATACGCACGAGTCGGATTTGCAATTCTCTGGAAAATGCATATTGCTACATTGCGAGCGTTCGTTGCTTCGTCTCGTTGCGTCGATATCGCTCGGCGAGCACTGGACATTGTTCGGACGGTGGGGTGAGAAACCGGGGCGGAAATCGGCGAAGCGTCTATTCACGTATCGATCATCGGATAACAGTAAGACCGAGGAAAAGTGGAACAAAAGTGGCAGTTTGAAAGCCCGGGCGAAACGACCGCTTCCTGCAAAGGCTCTTCCCATTCACGGTACGCGGGGACGTAAAAATGAAAATTAAAAAGAAGAGAAAAAATACATCTCTTTGCCGATGCTCGGCGAGAGCGTAGACAGGAGAAGAAAGGAAGGAAGAAAACGTTTATTAAATACCATGAAATCGAAATTTCTGACGAGTGAAAGATACAGATAATTGACATTAAAACGCCCGTCATATGCATTATTGCGCACAATCTCAATTTAATAGGGAAGATTATCGAAATGAAAGATGGGAGAGAATATATATATTATCTTGATGTAGAAATTGTCGAAAATTAATTACTCAATTAGATTTTTACGTTTCCTCATGTGTCAGTCTTCACCGTTCAATCGTGCCTTCCTAATAATTCTTGGATTAAAGTTATCAGTGACTGAGCAGTATTCCTCGGAACTTCTCATGTAATTTCTATACTTCGCCATCTTCTCTCGTACTTCCCAACCGTCATCTCGAAAACCTCTGCCGATACTATATATATAGACGCAGGTATAGACTTCTTATATCTAGGTAAGCGGAATTGAAAGGGAAGAAGAAAGGTAAAGGGCAGGTGCGACTATACGTGCCTATATACAACCGCTGCACGCGGTTGCGCCCCTCGGCACACGAGGAGAACCGAGGCTATATCCAATTATTAAAATTAGAGGCTCCGTCGCCTTTGGTGAAACACTCTGGTAAGCGATCCTGCTGCAACTCGACTCCTCGTCATCTTCGTCGTCGTTGCCGTCTTCTTCTTCTTCTTCTTCTTTTCCTCTGCTTCTTCTTCTTCATTCCTCTTGACGTTGTCCGTTCTTTCTCCTTTCATCCGCCATTTCTGCGGTTTTCTTCAGATCTACTTTTTCCTTTTACCTACCCTTCTTTTTTTACACTCTTCCTTTAGTCTCGATTTGCGTAAGTTGGATCTACTTATATATTCCAGTTTTTTTTCTAGATCATTATCTCTTTCTCTTTCTCTTGTATTTTATTTTTTACATTTTAATGTAATTTCGCGAATACCAAGGCGTCAATTTTAAAACAATGATTTTTTTTTAATTTGGATTCCTAGGATTGCTTTATACAAGGTATCCCATTTATTTTGTATACAAGATAATTATAATACAAGATAATTATCTCGTATAGGTATATTATAATTAACTCGTAAATTATCTTGTATATTACGAATAATTCTGTTATTTAGTGTTTTATAAAAAACTATTTAAACAAAAAAAAAAGTTCTTCTTAAAAGGAACTTCTTAACGTTCAATGTGAGTTGTTCTTTGTATCTTAATTTATTATCAAGATAATCGTAATAACATCATTTTAGATTACTATCATTCGGAAGTGTTCATGAATTTCAATTAGATTTATTATTTTTTCATGTAAAAATTCGAGTGCTATTCTGAATAGAAAATATTTTCTCGCAGTAGGATTCAATTTTTAACGACTCTTGACATCTGTTTATAGCTGCAGGAATCAACAGAGAAGAAAATCGGTTTTTCATCGTCTTACGGACGTTTCTCAGGTAGCTTATTCGATAATTATGTCAATACGTTTGTTCGCTGTCTCATAAAGTTTGATCGAGGTTAACACAAAATATTCTCGATAGAGACGATTTTATACAATCGCAGATACGCAAAGATGATATTCAAAAATTGAATTTCAAGTCGATTTGAAAAGCGATAATTATAGTCTTCTTGTTGAAATATTCCTCTCGATAAGAATAAATGGCAAAAACTTTTGAAATATCACATTTTATTGCATAAGATACTATGGATTTAAGTTTGTGTGTATATGCCGTAGATGAATTTTCCACGGAAAGGCGACTTCTTTTTGCTTATTACTGTCTTTTAGAAATAATTTCATTAATTCACAAATATATAAGTGGTTTTCGTTTATCGTCAACTATTTGATCTTACAATTTTAAATAATTCAAAGAAAAAGATGCATTTTCTCATTTCTTTTTAGTTCTTAGCCACATCAGGAATACGTCAATCAAAGAATAATGAGTAATTATGGATACAGACTTTTCGTCGTAACCGATTAAGGTCACAAGAGATAAAAAAATAAGCAAAGAAAATGAAAAAAACTTATGCATCAAACAGACACTTCTTCTGTTGTAATAAAAAATTACAATTTACATAAAAGATGAAATCGTTAGATCGTTAAATCATCAGAACGTAAATATGAAAATCTTATTTATATATAGCTCAATATTGTAAGCTATATATTGTATATGCAAGCAATATGATTTTAATAATTTTTAATAGATGAAATTATTTTTCAGTAGCTTGTTCTATTAAAAAGTAAAATAATCATTCTTTCTGTTTTCGTAGTAATCGTTGAATACCAAATTGATAACAGTTATACATAGAGAAAGTTCAAGGGCGCGTTTTCTTTACGACTTTACGCTTGAACATAAGAAAACAGATAGATATTATTAGAAACATAAGTAAGTTGTACTTGACAAGTATATTTCTGAACAGCCAGGCTATCACTGATAATTTATGCAATTTTATGTAAGAGATATGTTTCTCAAAGATAAATCGCTTTAGCCATTCGTTGAGATTTCTGATAATAATATATAAAAACTGTTATACAATTCGCAGAGATTATTAAGATAAGTAGAAAAAAATTAAATAAATGTGTATAAAAGCTTTATGTTTGTTCTCATCGTTCGTACAAGAATTTTACTGTGAATATATAAAATTTCAGATACCGCGTGTAAATCATTACAACTTGTCCAAGAGCAAAAACAGGAATTGCTAGCCTTACTGTAAATCGGATTAACCGCAACTTATCACGAGAAACATCGCAGATAAATCTTTTTCACGCTCTAATAAATTGAAAAAAAATTTGATTATAAAATTGTAATTTCCAAGAAGCATATCGCAGTGATTATTGAGATATCGCTTGTTCCGCGATGTTTCACGCTTTTGTGGAATGCAAGGTTTTGTCGCTTCTTGTCCGCGCATCATCAGTGTATAAATTTAATCTTGTTGCGCCTTGCGTCAAAATTTTCGAAGAAATTGCTCGACATTACAATGGACCAATGACTGGGCGAAATAATGGCACATCACGGCATTCCGGAGTAGCGCGCGGAGTTTCCACGGTTTTTACGACGGATACGTGAATTCGGGGACTTTATCCATGCCATTAACCGCAAAGATTCCCGGAGAGCTTTATGACGTTTCCCCTGGTTATAACGGTGCTCGATAAACGCCTCATGGCGTCGCACAATATCCGAACTTCGTCGATCACCGTAAAGCTGACCGACTACGTAACGGAAATTTGCTCCTATTTTCATCCCGCGCCCTCCGTGGGAAACGCCGTAACGCGGTCCAGCTTGATGGCCCATCAGGTGTCTGAGATAAACATTCGTGGGATAATGGCAAATTATTACGCGAATAGCTCGAACATGATGCATCGGCGATCGATTTCTCATGATATAAAAGATATATCGTTTCTTGGGATTGCGTGTTTATGTCCTTGTTATCCGTGGAACTCGTTATCGCAGAATATATAATCGCATTTAGTATTCTTAAAAATCGACTACTTAATAGTGTCGCGAAAATAGCGTAACATGTATTAATAACCTTGTGATTAATATTTCTCGAATAATTATTATTTAATTACTAAAAGAAATATTTTATTTTATAGAAAGTAACTTTTATTTGGTTAATTTATTATTAAAAAAAATTTTAGAAGATATCGTTTTGTACCAAAAGATTGTTTACACCGCGAGGAACCGTTGTCGTAACGATTTTCTCTCGATTGAATAAATTGCACACATTCATTATCTCATAATTGGGACTTTCGCATGTGTCGAAGTAAAAAAAAAAAGAAAAAAACCAAGCCGGACGAAGAGCAGCACCTCCGATGCAATTGGCCGCTGCGACGTCTCGCAACTTTTGAAATTAACAAACGAGCGATGGATAAAAATACGGCGCCGACAAAAGCTGGCGAAAATTACGAAAGAGAGCAAGCCGCACGCGCATCACATTTCGCAGTAGGCGAGAGAAAGAGGACGACTGTCTCCCGCTGTACATTTCGTACCGTTGAAAAAGTGAAATCTGGCTAATCTCGTCGTCGCACTCTCGCAGATGCAGATGTAATTACGATTATTGCCTCGCTCTTGTGCCTGCTGCTACGCTGATGAAGTTTTCTATTAACCGCGCTACCGGGGATTTACGCACATTGAGCGAACGTCCGGCACAACGTTTACCGGATCTGAGTGTTTTACAAAAGTGTTTACGCGACCGATATGGCAATAAATTACAGATACGTACAAATTGAATTTAAAAATGTACTAGGCTGCAATAACAGGCTAAAAAGTTTCGTACAAATGTAAAAAAAAAAAATTATTTTACTTCCAAATGTTCAGTCGATTCTCCATTTTATTCCTGCCAAGTTGAAATTTAATTTTTACAACTAAAACAACTCTAATAGGATGCTATCATTAGCCACAAGATTAAAATATTTATTATTAAAAATATTTTAGTAATTAAATTTTAAAGGAAATTGTTATTAAAGTTAAATCGATTAAAAAATTAAAAGTTAATTGAAGAGCTTTTGGCTTTCAATGTTAAAATGTATATTAAATTAAAAATTTGTTTTAATTTAATATAAAAAAATCGATTTTTGATTTGTGAAAAATCTAGTATTGGATGCCTGCGCTAAAAATAATTTGCTTGCAAGTGACCATAAAATTGCTTTGACAAGTAAGTGACATATAGAAACTCAAATGACTTCTTGTATATGACCTGATATAAAATTGAGGAAGATCCCGGCATGACTCTGGAGGCGAGAGAGTAACGACGAGACAGAAGAGAGTTTTCGGTGCACATATATGACTCGTGTCGTCAGGACGGGAAGCGCAGCTGGTCCCTAAAGGGATTGGCCAGCTGTTGATGGAAGCTTTAGGTATGTCGGCCGCGGCCGAACCACGGCCGTGAGAAAAAGACGGACCGGTCGATCGAGTGACTCGCTTCGCGAAGCCGAGGCCGACAAGGAAGACCTTCAGGGACGTGAAACAGGCTCCTTCCTTTCATCGAGAGCCAGCCAGCCTTATCGAGCGTCGAAACGAGTGTTGCGAGAGCGCCTTTGCTTTTCAACAACGAACGAACGTCTTCGTCCGGCGCGGCCGGCGCTTGCGAAAACGTTGCGAAAATGTTGTACGTGGCGGAAGAAGTACGGCGCGTTTGTCAAAGTATAACTTTATGTAACGACCAAAGGTGAAAGGTAAAATCGAGGACACACGTGTGTATTTGGTCAGCTTTGGTAATTGTTCGTATGCGCAAGTCCAAATAGGCTCCCCCAATATTGTTCAATGCATTCAAAATATTGAAGTAAATAGATTAAAATACGCTATCGAGAGTTATATAGGTTCAAAATGATTGATTTTTGCTTCTTGAAAAGTTTAGACTTATTAGTTTATTTTTAATCGTCAAGACACGCGACTAGACTCAGATAGATACACCTAGAAAAATTCTGTTTCATTTTGAATACTGTATGCATAAGCACGTTGAGATATGTACATTTATATTTTTGGAAGATATTTATTATTGAAAGATATAAAATATTTTTGCAACATAGCGAGGTCAATTCCAAAGTCATTTAGCAGTGTCTCTTTTGGAGTGGAACGCGCTTCTTCTGCTCAGTTCGAAGGGTGCCCGGCGTTTGAAAGAAACGTGTTTTTATTCAGACGCAGCTTGGTTGTTATGAATAAATTCTCATTCAGCGTTTCATTCTTCGATTGTGCAGTTTCTATCTTACGCGGTTGGGATTGCTTCAAATCACTTTAGCTTTCGTTTTCGCCGCCTCTTTTGAACGTATTTAAAATATTTGCTCGTACGTTAACATAGCACAAAAGGAGCCGTCTGCCATTCGGACAAAACCCTCGGCTGAATTTCTCAACGGTTCTAAAAATTTTCATATTTGCAAAGAACAGGGGATACAGTCGGCTTGACATTTCCTCGTCGCGAAGGTGTAATTCGGTAGAAACCGCTGCCGGACATTGTTGTTCTACACGCCTACTACCGACTGTATTAGCTAGAAAGTTTGCTTATGTAAATTGGGAGCTTAAAACGGTCTCAGCAGAACTGATTGTAAGCGAAGTTCGAGTGACGGGAGGTCAGGAAAAGAATGTTGAAGGAAACGAGACTCGATAATGCCGCTTATAATTCGTATCGTCGAGTCACTTTTAATCATATTCCTGGAAAGACAAGTGACTGTTTATGAATCATGCTCTCGTGCTCAAGTATTAGCAGGAAGGCACGCGAGGCGCCCCAGATTTCCTCTGCTCTGCGCTCTATATATAAATTCTTTGGACTTGGAGCCCGAAGATAGAAGTTTTTCTTGACGGAAGTTAGTTAATTAAATACTATTATTTTCCATAACACGTTTTACCATTTTCCATAACACGTTTGACCATTTAGCTTCAAGTTATCTCCGCAAGTAATCTCCAAGGGAGAGAAAAATTCCGTTAAAGTTCTCTTATAATTTCATAAACGAGTTAGATTTTACTTGCGCTTACAGCCTTGAATTTTAAAACCCCCGTGCTACACGATGAGAATTATAATCAAATTATATACCTTGCGAAGAGTTAATATTAATCCAGACATTAGTCTACGCAATTAAATCTACATTCTTTTTTTCCGGTTTGTCGATTACCCTCGTGATTCTTGCACCGGAGTGAAGGATTTAGTGGCGCAAAAAGACCAGCGGACGTCGAAAAAAGAATTAGGAAATATATTTGTTCGCAATTTCCGTGATTTTCCAGTCCCGTTCTCCCGGAGTACATTTTTTCCGCCGGATGGACTTTTTGTACAAGGCGACGTCGCGCGTACCATCGTTTTCCGCGATCTCGCGATTGTCACTCCATGCACCTGTCATTGATTGCACGCGCTAGAAGGTTTACTTATGTAAATGTGTCCTTAGGAGAGCAGAGAGCCGCAAAAGGAGTGGCCGCCGTGCGAGAAAACGCGCCCCGAGAAACCATAATTCCTTTCTTACGGTGAACGCGAGCCGCCTACCGTGCAACGCTTTACCACCTATCTGCCCGAGTGCGACTGATTACAAGTAGCGAGTTTAACGGTGTCCATAAATCTCTGGTACAATGTTGAGAGGCGTTAAAGACCGCGATATCGGCGCACATGAGCTCGAAACGTTATGCCACACATTTCGATTAGAGTGACACGGTATCCGCAGTTATCAGCCGCCACGGCACGAAAAAATAAAAAAAAGGAACGGTCGTTATGCTATATCTTTCATCGCAAAAACTTGCTCGTTTTGATTTGCATTTACGACGCGATTGTCGAGGAAGTCATTTGACGTAGTTAGCGTGCCGATTAGAAACGCGCGTATTAGATTTATTAATGCCAGATTTCGCCAACAATGTTCAGTTCTAATTTTAATTTAAAATCCAAGAGACAGAGAACGGAGTGAAATAAAGATCCAGCTTTCTCAATCTTGAAATAAATTATTTAAAAAATTTCTCCCTCTATATATATAAATATATCTATATATTAAAATCATAGAAGAAATTAAAAAAATAAAACTAATAAATAATAAAAAAATTCAATCTAATAAAATTACTATTTCTATATTTAAAGATTTATATCTTATAACTATCCACTCTATAATAATACCATAATTTATAAAATACAGTCTTAAACTAAAATTAGAGTTAATAAAGACAAAGAGAAAAAGAGGAAAAGAGCGAGAAGGAAAATCACATGTCAGTAAATTTGTAAAAATTGTAAACAAAAATTAAATTATAAACCAATATTTTTTTTGCAAAATGATTTCACTTGAGGAAAGAACTAGTTGCGTGCTTCGTAGCTGCTTTTTCGTCGTAATGAAACTAAAAATTGTATGTTCATCCTGCGCCCGAATATTTCCTGCGAAGAAGGAAACATATTTCGAACAAAAACCGTCATGTGTACTATGACTTGGCTGCTTTTTTTTTCTTTCAGCGTGAAGAGGAAGTGCAAACGAAGGAACGAAGTGTAAATAAGGCGAGACGAAAAAACGCGCTGCAAAATGAACGCGGTCGTGCACCATATAGGAGCGATGATACATGGCCACGGTGCAACGATGTGCCTCATTGTTGCACGAACGAAGGGACGTTTCGTGCTCCCTCAAATCCGCGCAACAGCGGCAGACTAGATATCGTACGTGCATTTGTCAGTTTTCTCAGAGTTTTATTTTTTCCCAAGCTAAACAACGTTGCTTTTTCAAGCCCTATAAAATATAGATGCAAAATGTTAGGATTTTTTTATAAGAAGTATAATATGCAGCACTATTGAAGTATTAAAGTGTTTAACAATTTCATGAACAATCGTGAAAAAAAATCGTGACGATCTTATTATATGCTAGACAAATAAATAAATAACTTTAACTTCAATTTTAGTAATGGTTGACATTTAGCTTGAGCTACGTAAAATCATATAAATGAAATTAACGATTAATGCCTGTTTCTACCAATGTAGAAAGATCAAAATTAATTTTAATCTTGGTTTTTAACCTACTTTCTATCTTTCTCCAATTCTAAGAATTGGAAAAAGATACGAGATAAGTTAAACCAAGATTAAAGTTAATCTATATTGATAGAAATGAACATAAGTGCTTTTCTCCCTTGTGACAAATACATGTATCTTCCCTACAAAGTCTTTCTCATAGTCTTTCTCTCGAACGAAGCCGATTTAAAATCTACCGAATATCGAACCCGCTTACCCAGCTAGATTTTTTCTCAGCGACCAGCGTGTGCAAAGAAAGGTGATAAACGGAAAAAGATGAGGGAGAGAAAGAGAGGATGGGTACAATGACCCACTGCGCAACGATAAACGGCATCAGTGCCGTAGGAGCTGTAGCACTCCGGGACGATTTCAGGCGCATTGTTGCATATATACACATACAAGAAGTTTCATCCCTTGGGATCTTCCGGGGATACGAGGAGGGTAGCAGTCGATCGTGATCACCGAGAACATCTGTCGGGTATGGAACAGGCATGACGCGAAGGCGCGGGGATAAAATGCCGAGGAGAGAAAAGGCACCCACGCTTTGAAAACGACGATGAAGACGACGACGACGACGATGAGGGGAGAGGAAGATTCGCGGTTTATACGGAAGAATCGCGGCGCGTACCTGGCACAGCTGCGCTTGATAGGTTTTCTGGGATTTCGTGATGCACTTTGTATACACAGTCTGTGCGTAAATAGATAGGTAGGTAGGTAGGTAGAAAAGTATAGATAGATAGGTAGGTAGGTAGGTACGTATGTACGCACAGCACTTCCAAAATATCGCTGGGTAGAGGCCATTGTCTCGTAAATAGATGTGTACATACGTATACCTGAATACAGAGTATGGAAAAAATCGATCCCGCGACATTTGATTTTCCACACAGAGAGACATATATTCTTGTCGTAAATTTGACGTGGACTTAATTGAAGCGTAAACGAATTCCATTATGTATAAGCAAAAAAATTATAGCTATTATATTTCTCTAGTTCTAGTATTCTAGTTCTCAGTTGAAGATTATTATAATAATAAATTTCGGGTCATTCATTGTACGCGAATAGCAAACATTTTCCTTCGCATTTAAATAATTGAAATGAACTTTAATGGAAACAGACATTAAAAGACGCGAGCATTAATCGTAATATATTAAAATTTTTTATATGGAATAGTCATCCGGCAATTTATAAGATCACTACAGAAATTAAAGAATGAAAACTTGAAGAAATAGTAATTGCCAAAATTGACTATTTAAATTACTATTTAAACATAATGTCTTCGTTCATGGTCAAATTTTATATGTACAATCTACATTTTAGATATTTTATATGATGAGTGCAATGATATAAATATCGTCGAAGACAATTATTTTAGTATAAACTAAATCCGTACATGACAATAAATTTATCTATAAATAAATTCGCGAAAGATATAATTATCGATGACCATATTTGACAACAAAGTAATTTTGTCGTTCCGAAAATAATTCGCTCGTCAGCGTGGATATTTGCAAAAATTCCATGAAACAAAATGCGCACCTTTAAAGTTCTCGAGAAAAGTTCATCGAACTTTTGTAAGCCAGACAAACACATTAAAGACTGGTTAATGTGGGCGTAATAACGCGGGACGCGGAAGGGTTCGAGGTAAAAAAAAGTGGAAGGGTCGATGAAGTGTTAGTGAAAAAAAAAGACACATCGAACTTTGATAAACTCTTGTTAAACACTATAGGAAAAATCTAATTCTCTTGTATAGAAGTCGAAGGTACCGTCGCTTTTCTGAAAAAATTTAAAAAACAAAGAATTCGCGGGCAATCATGTGAACGTTAAACATTTATGCTTGTAATAAAGAAATCTTGCAGGTTAAAGGCAGAGGAAGAGAAAGATAGAAATTTTATAAAATTGAAACAATGAATAATATAATGATTTTCAGAATGACAGTAGAATGTCATAAATAATTTAATAAAAAATAATAAATATAACATATATTTATAAATCAGTTTAGCTTCTACAAAAATAACAATATTATTATAATAACAGATTTAATAAATAGATTCTTTCTTGAGAATATTAATAAGCAATTGAAAATATTATGATTTTAGATATTATTCATTTACATTTTATTTAGATAAAATGTAGTATTAACATATAAAAAAGCATACAAAAAAATAAAATAATTAATGCTAGATGTCTCAGAGTCTTTTTTTGGAGTAACAGATGTTAGTAATTCATAATAAATACATACTGAGTGAATTCTCTATCGAATAGCACGTTATTGATAATAAATGAAATAGCCGTTGCTCCATTACTATTTCAATGCTATCAGACATTTTCATTAGTAATTCTGATAGTAATCATTTTCAGTAGAAATGTCTTATTTTAGAACATATAATCAGCTGTGAATAATCAGCATATCGGAGCGATATCATATTACTAGATTTAGAAATACGAAAGGAAAACCACGTAGGTGGTTCTTAACGATGAAGGTGCGAACAGCTAGCTTATAGTTTCGTTAGAAAGGTTCTAAAATCCAAGAACGGGAGATTGACAAGCGTAGTCAAGCTATAACGACCATCCCGCATTACTCGACAGATCGCTCATAAATCATAGAGAGACGCGATGAAATACGAGACGTCGTGCAACGATCGCTAAATTAATACATAGAATCTTGCGTCTGAGCGGACTAGCGTGCGTGGGATCCATATTATTAAAGAGTTCATAAATGATAACTGAGATTAATGTATACACACGTAGATGGATAGATAGTCTGAAATATCGGTGGGGTACTGTCGAAATGTCGCAAAATCAACATGATTGACTGCGAGTCTCGGGTCACATTCTTCAATTTGTCGAGGATTAATTTCCACTTTTATTTAACGACAGTGCGACGTGACGCTGTCGCGATCGGGAAAGATCGATGTAATCGCCATGCGTGCGTGTGTTCGTACTCTCTGGAACGACACAGGCTCGTAATCGAAGTTCGGCGCGAGAATGTATCGGGCGGTGCTTGTCGTTCCTTTCGCGAGTACACGCGCGGACACCGCGGATCGCGCGCCGCGATAAGGCGAGTCGCGTGCCGATTGCTTCCGCGTTTTGTGTACCGTTATTACGTGCGAGCGCGGCTCCTTCGCGCCGCGCCGGCGCGAAACACGTTACGCGGTATTTGTGCGTACGAGCGAGCCTTCAAGAGCGGACTATCGGGCCGGTTCGCAATTCCTTTTCCTTTTGACGCGAGACCAGACACAATTTTGTCTCACGATCAAACGCCCTCGCTCTCACAACTTGTCAGTCCTCAGTGTTGCTCGTTGCATTCTACGAGATTTATTCCGGTGAACGGAGGAAACGGGAACGAATGTTTCCATTTTTAGCCCAACGTTCGGTTCAACATTTATATAATATTATCCAATCAATACTCGGTCTTTTTTTAGATCCATATTTGAATTAATTTTATTCACTGGCTTCAATTTACAGCCAAGAAATGAGACTTGATTTATATTGATACTAGCCACACTCATCTTTCCATATCTTATTCTCTCGAAAATTCATACTCCTTATATCCTTTCCTCGTTATCCTAAGATTATATATAACCTACCTATTTATCTTTATATATATGATCCTTATAAACCTTATATGCAGTACATAATCATATAAAATTTATAATTTCATATTTATATAGTGTTAATATATTAAAGTGTTACTGCACCAATGATATAATAAAAAATATTAAAAGAATTGTCATTTCGAAACTTCTTCGTTTCTCTTTCTAGGCTACAGAGTTCAACGATTAGGCCACATGTTTTCATAATCTCGTACGTTAATATTCCATACGTTGATTTATGCCCTATACGCGAGTATAAGATTGTTGCCGTGGAATTCGGTCGAATGGCAATTGATAATAATCAGTAAAATGTGGAATTCGAAAAATCGATGGCTCAATCGCTAGATTTTTACGGCAGCCACGGTAACCACCGGCCGCAAGAGTGGCCGACTTGGTCGGAATCAAATCGCACGAAATTAATGATCCCTGAAAAGCCGGCAGGAGCCAATTCAGCCAACGGTGTCGCGAGTCAAAGATCACACGTGTCCGTATTCAGCCGTGACCTTAAGATTCCTCCAGTTCAATATCGCGCTCTTATCTCCGCACAATCCGCACATCGCCTTCATCTTTTTGTCCCGCGTAACCGTTAAAGCATCCTGCTAAATTGACTAATAAACTCTACCGTTCTATGATATAATATTTCTGATCCTCGCTTGGCTCCTGACCCCTCGCTAAATTATCATCCATCGTAATGTTAATTGCAACCGCACCGTAAACCCGTGGAAACGTATGCTATCTCTCGTTAAATCATTCTTCCACTTGTATTTGAATAAGAGATGCGTGAAGATGTAATCTGTTCGTATTCGCAAAAAGTAAGGACTAATAATTGATTAGTTTCTAGAAAATTATATGCACAAGCACTTAACGATATAAAATGTGATGTTTGATTACGTTATATATACAACGAATACTAACTGTATTTCTTTTTTCTTTTAGGAAATTGATTAATAAATTCCAAGGCAGCCTAATTCGAATATCTTCAATGACCAACTGACACAGAGAGGTATCGCGAAAACTCGAATTGTCTGGATAACAGGATTTAGATAAGCAGGATTTAAATTTGGCGTGTGAAAAATGTTGTGCACAGAGAGACTTTCATTCGACCGGCCGTGGTGGAAAGAAATGTCAAAAAATTTGCAAAGAAACCCGAGGAAACTGGAGCGCACGCGTATAATAATCAAGAATTATCATTCACAATCTCCTTGGGATTAACCTTGCTTTCATTACTCGCATTCCGTAGCTATTGCTGAGCAATACAATATAAAGAAATGACGCGTGGCTCTGTGCTAACGCGAGTGATTAGTAATGGAAAGGTCTCAAGTTCAAATCTCGCGGCCCCCATCCCACACACAATTTTTAGCGGGAAGTCACTGAGAATCTTTATAGATCTAGGTGACATTAGGGACTGAAATAGCCCTACTCACCCATCTTACACTACTACTTGTTTAATTTGTACGATTGTTAATGTAAATTATAACATATATGCCGATGATTTGTCGGATTTTTTCATTTTTATATTCTATAGAAAATTCGCTACTGGCATAAAAGCCACGAAGAAAATGCCTGAGTCACATATGCACCTAAAGATACATTTTGCCGTGCAGAACTAAATATCTTTGGTATGACCAACGATGCGATTTTCATCGTTCACACTTCGGTCATGGCTTATTCTTAACTACTGTGTTTATTTTATTCATTTTTTTCTTGCATCCCCGTCGAGCTTTCTATTCTAGCTTTTAACATAAAATTCATGGAAAAAAAATTATACTTGAAGATGCATTTTGTGAGCTACTACAGATGCGTCATTTTTGGAATGCTTTCTATCCATAACACCGTCAGCCATAATTTAATATCAATAACATTGATAACTAACAACAATTGCGTAAAATTATCATGTCATGATAATGATATCTGAATAAAATGCACAGAAAATAGAAATAAAAAGAAATAAAATAAAGAATTGTTTTTTTGAATTTTTAATTAATCAAAATATAGTTAGTTAAAAATATATATGAAGAACAATATCAACAATAATAAAATAGTATTTATTAAAATAGCTTTTAATTTTATATATCACTTAGTTGTATACTTTTTACTAAAGAGAAATAAATCTTCAAACATTAATATAATATAATTTAAATCAATGTTGTTTTTTTTAAATTTTTTACACTAATATATTAAATTGTTGCAAATTTTTCTTATTGTAATATAGAATTTTTACTATTTTATCAATTTTTGTTATTGACCAAGATTGGAAAAATGAAACAAACATCAATGACATTTGAAAAAGCGGTAAGCTTTTAAATCTGTGATGTGAGGGGAAAAGATCGTGTCTATGAGCCTCGGGGTTTGATAGAAAGGGCAGATTAATGCGTTGACAGTTAAGTCCTTCATCCCATTTTGTTATTTGTACCTTACACCGACTTTTAACAGGCCTTATATTGCGCGAGCTTATAGCGGAGATTCCATTAATTTAAAGATGTGTATAAAAGATAATAATTATGTTAATTTACACCGAATAATACAAGATAATTTAATTTATAAAATAATTTAATAGCTTAAAATACCTCTCTTTCTTTCCTTTTCGTTACATTATTATTTAATTATCTTTATAGAAAGCAAGTTACATCTTTTCTGTTTAATTCCTTGCAATGTATTTTTCTTGGTGGTCTTTTTGTTTTATTTTATATCATACTGTATCATAAAGTATATAAAATATAAAAAAATAGTGTTTACCTTTCACTTTATATAATAATCTTGAAGTAACTCCTAATTTTCGTGACCGATAAAATGATTACGAAAAGTTGCAATTGTATTACTACAGCTTGTGATTCATGTTTTGTGTCAAGCATCAAAAACATCAGGCAATACCACGCGATTGAGAAGAAACCCGGCCCTTCGGACACGCATCTCGTGGATTTTATTATTCGCTAATGAGCCTCGGATGATGGTCAGAGATATTTCGATTTGTGGCGCTTCACTTCTCGGATTCACTCTCCCGTTCGTGAGAAATCGGCCTAACGAGAAATAAACGAGGAGAAAGAGAAGCGTGCAGGTTTACAGCTGGCGGAAGGATAAAATTGGCGTAGCCGGCGGGATCATTTTCGCCAGGACTTTCGAGGTTCGCCGATCCTCGCGACACGATCACGACGCGAGATGCGATTCCGCGAAGCAAAAAGAAACGGTCAATTGAAAGCGCATGATCGAGATACGAAAAAGGAAGCCGGCGACCTCGAAGAAACACTCGTCTTCGTTGGACGAGACGAGTCAGCAGATCGTGTAATCAGATGCCGGACTGAATTATATCTATTATATGGAACGTTTATGGCGCCGATAAAGATCCCAAGTGCACTTCCTGTCGGTCATTACGAGGCGGAGGACGAGAATATTTCGAGCGATCGATGAAGCTGATACTCCTCGAGCGTGATAATAATTTGATTGACGCGAGACGATCGTTCTCCCAAGTAGGCGCCGACAGCTTGACGAGGGGAACGATGAAAATTGCCCTAATCGTAATTGCAATTACAGTGCACGGTCGACATTCGCGGTGTATTGAGCGTGACGTTTCGTAATGATCCTGCAGCGAAATTTTCCTTTCCACGATCCGCGCCGGATCGCAAGAGCCGATCTATTATTACGCACAGATTTGACGCGAAGAAGTCTTGTATTAAAGGTAATCGGACATTAGCGCGGGATCGATTAAAATATGTGAAACACACTGAGAGAAAAATATAGTTACTTTTGGCCTCAACCACAATTTTATAATATTTCTAACACGAAATATGATTAACTTAACTATATGCATCATTATATTTACCATAATTAATAAGTTAAAAATATTATAAAATTGTGGTTGAGGCCAAAAGTAACTATATTTTTCTCTTGTCAGTGCAATGACGCATAATACACTGAAAAAATTCTGGGTAAACTTATAAGATGCATATAGCAATACAATTTTTGAAATATTTAGTTAATATTACTAAATATATATAACAATAATAACAAAACATTTGACAACAATTATGAACATTTCATTTTTATAACATATTTTTTCAGTGTAGAAACAGACATTCTTTTTTATTAGCGCGGGATCAACCACTTATTGTTAGTCATTATCGCGCGGTCAAACACGTGAAACACATGAAATACACGCAGATACTCTTTCTTTTATTTAATTTTAATGGCAATTTGTGCGACACCAACCACTTAGTCATTATCAAATCGGATTATTTAATTTATAGGTCAAACGGTACTCCACGTTGGGACATTATTGGTAATGCCTCTTTCTGGATATTTTCTGTTTTGGATTCCTGTTTAATTAAGCAGGAATACGTTGATTGGATGAGTAATCGATCTGTTTGTAATTATTAGAAATGACTGAATAACATGGAATTAATGGACGATTTATTATGCCATCAATTTATTGGTCTCTACCGCCCCGTAATTACATTGTTGCTTTAGTGGGCTAGTTCGTACCGAGTTCGCACAACCTGATCTATATCCTGACCTAAAGTAGACTTCCAACGAAACGTTTACACTATACAGACCTGTGATGCTTTTGTGTCGAGTGCAAGTCGGTAAAAACTTCGTTTTCACTTCGTGTGTCCAGTTTTTTAAAAATAATTAAGCTTCATTTAGTTCGTCATCTGCATCGAGCAAGATGAAAATATACTTCAGCGAGCTTTGGGACACGTTATATTGTGCAACCCAAGTTAGGTCAGGTTAAGCGAAAAAATGACCTGACCCAAGCAGGTCGAGTCGCTTACCAATTGTTTACTCTGTCACAACCTATCGTGTATACCGAATATAAGATATAGACCTAAACGTACAATGTAAACTAGTTACCTGAATAAGATAAGCAAATCGCATGGTTAGTTCGAGTTTTATCGTCGCTTTTTAGTTTATAGATCTCTCCATCTTGAAATTTGATTTTTTGAAAAGAATAGAGACTGTCATTCATTCTTAGCTAGGCTTAAATTTCGGATTGTTGTCGAAAAGAATCGTGATAAGAGATATCGCTATCTGTAAGCAATCGAGCTGCTTTAAGACGGCCCCGGGGCACGATCCTGCCTTATCAGCCATTTGTTAAGCTCATCCTACGCGATCTGCTCGCCGGTCTCGCACGGAGGTTGCCCGGTATCGCGATACCGTGCCGCACGTTCGACCAACACCTACACGTGGACGGGTACACGTGCACCTTCTGCGTCACTCTAAAATTAATAATGGAGCGAGGATATACGCGGTCTGCGCACGGTCACACCGCGGAAGCACGCACCGATCGTTCTACCGGGTGTGCTCTTTGAGCGGGAACGCGTCGTTTCGCGTGCTTATCGATGAAAGCCAAGCGCATCCTGCGCTCTGCAAGAATATGTATTTTTTTCTTCGCACACTCATTCTTCGACGGCGTAACTCCCTTGTACGACAAGCAAAAGTGACTTGCAATACCGAGTGTTTACGAACCCCTGAGGCCACCTACTATCCAATTACTGCGAAAAGATAATTAAGAACTCGCCGAGCGCCTTCGACAGGTGACAATAATACGTATGATTACATCAACTGATAATCTGCGCGTATTTCTTATTTGGATTTTATAACACAGCCGGTTAATAACATAATTATTAGTCTCATATTTTATTGAAACGAGTCTCACTCGCGACGAAGTGAGATAAGTGTTGGCTCGCCTAGCGAGATGAAAACATCGGACGACGGAGCTCATAAAGTGAATTCGTTTAGATAGATATTTTTACAGCCGGAGACGGGAGATATTTTTGTATCGCCGGTTACATTAACGTGCACAACTTCGGTATTTCTATTCGTGTAAAGACGGAGACAGTTATTCATGATCAACGAGCTGTCGACGGCTTCACCTTTGTACCCGTATCAACCTCCATGTAATTTTTCACGAATCTTCACGGCTATAAATAAACTGATTTTATAATTGAAATACTATGATATCTTCATTTTCACATAGCAAATGTATCAAATTTATCATCGTAAATTTTATTGGATGAAAATAGATATAGAATTAACTTCATTTTTTGCATCTGTATTAATCTTTGAGTTTTTCAAGAATCGTCAAATAAACCGATTTTTCAATTTAAACATCACTTTTGAAAAGTAACAAGTACACTAAATTCATCGTGAATTTAATTAGACAAAAATAAATATAGGATTAATTAAGATATTAAATGCAAACAACACAGATAAATTACAGAAAACTCACTTAAACAGAATTTTTAACTGCTAACGTGATATCTCTCTAAAATTGCAAATATTTATTATATATTCACTTTAATTAAAAACTCGTTTCTTAACGGCAATGTTCGCAGATTAAGGTAATTATTCGTGACATTTGCAAAGCTAATTCACTGGAAGTTACTACACGCGGACACTTTGATCTCGGTAAACAGCTCCTCGATAAATTGAATCCTGAATGATTAGGAAGCGTTACGATATTGAATCAGCTGGTTTATCTCGCGACGCACGCGAAACGGTGGTGGTCGGCGCGAGGCGCGCGTGCATTAGCACGTGGCTTAGCGGCGCCGCGTTGCAATTTATAACCGGCGACGTTTCCTCATTCATTCCGCCGGGGACTCAATTTTTCGCGGGTGACGATTCGGCGCGGTGCTCGTCGACGTTTATCGATCGGTCGCCCCCTTGGCCGCGATTCTAGGCGAAAAGCGCCAAGCTCGGTGTGGCCGGTTAGAGACAACGCCGCAAGACGGGAAGACGGGGAGATTGCACGTAGATCTTTCTCTTTTTGTTCTTGACCTCCTGCAGGAGAGAAGTGCGCTCCACTCCGCTCGCTAATATCGTGGGCGGCGTATCGTGGTGGTAGCGGTGGTATCGTGTCAAGGAGCCGCGAGGCCACCACGCGCCGCGGTGTGTTTCTACCCGCTCGTCTCATGAGCCAGAGCTGACGATATCATCCGACGCGATGAGACGCGACGCGACGACTAGGTCGAGTGCCTTTTATTCCGCGGAGCTTCATGTGCGAAAATTCCCGTTGCGAGATTGCGATTTGCCACCAAAAAAATTTATTCAGAGTTTTATTCGTGTTTTAATTATATCCGTAATGTAATTTTAATTTTTTATGTTTTAAAGACATAAGTCTGCTGAATTGATTAAAAATATTTCACTCGAGAAATACGAGCGATTTAATTTTATCGCAATTATTTAAGAATTCTACGAAGAAACAGGTAGCAACATTTTTCTCTCATTCTCTCTTTCCAATTTTAATTTTCGATGACATGTGTATTCTGTCAGAACGGTACTTTTCATCTCTATATTTAATGTTTTGACTTATTAGAGTTTTTTAATTAAATTGAACATAACGTAAAATCAACCATAAGAAAGAGAGATTAAGAATACATTAATTTTCAAATAGGCATACCTTGATACTAGCTCATTAAATTTATTGATGAAATCTTAGCCTTGCGTCTAACCGTTGACATGAACGACACAGGATAGGTGTCCAAACTTGCTTACCTGTAATTAGAAAATAAAGAAACTTAAGTTATTAAAACAAAAAGATATGTATTTTAATTTCAATTTATAAGTCAGCTTATCTGATTTTTTTTCCGGACATGCAACTTTTATTATTATTATTACATCTTAATCTATATCTCGCAATAACATATCCGACTAGCAACAGATCCTTTATATGATAACGTATCACGCATGCCGCATCATAAGTTAAAGGATCCCTGCGAGGACGCGCGGCCGCTATTACGTAAATTCTCTTTCACCATTAATTTCGTTATTCGTGTCTCGATATTATCGTAGAAACAATCTTCGCTATATATACATTTCCGCCTTCTCCTCGGTGCGTTTAAGCGACGCGGCTTTGGATTTGCGCGCGATGCAATTCGTATGCATCCGCACGAGTGCAATGTTTATTCGCGCAGGAGGGACGCTGCACGGGCATGTGAGTCATCCGCGCAAAGGATTGCGCTGTGCCTGAGTATACGATGACGTGACGAGATACGAAAATTCACCTAAATGCAGCAGCTTTGGGAACAAAGAGATAAATATGAATTTCCACACAAAAATTCTCAGCTCTCTCCGTATCGGGTAGTCATCGTAATGCATGTTAAAATGCTTCGCGTGCTGATTTTCTTCAGCAGTAATACAGCACAAATATATGTATACACTAAAACAAATTTTGGTTAAAAACGGACGAGTCAGAAAAATCTTGTAGGATTAATCAAATATTCTGGTTATTATAAAAGTTATAAAGTATTGAGTTCTATTATAATAGCCAGAATTTCTATTATAATAACCAGAATATTTGATCAATCCTACAAGAGTCTTCTGATTCGTCCGTTTTTAATTAGAAATTTTTTCATTGTACTATTTCCGAAACTCTGATTTCATTGTATCACTGAATAATAATAACGTGTAATAGTCCATTGTTCTAATTGCGTCACGTTGACGGCGACGTTAAAATATGAAAATTCAAACAATATAGTAAAACGGGCACGAGATAATCGCGATACAATGACGGGATACTTAATAAGACGCCAACTTGGGATATTCGGAGATTAAAGTGGGATCGGAGACTAAAGTGAGAGGTTTGTGCCGGCATTGTGATGGTAAGCGTCATTGAAATGAAGCAATATTAAAAGCATGGCCAGTCGTGCACTCGGTGCACACAGGCCCGACGTTGTGTCTCGAGCAGCTACGAGAGGATCATCTCGTCGTCCTTTTACCCGTGCACTTTTTATTCCTGCGCCCTTTTGTACTTGCGAAACTTTTGCATCTGAACGACAGCGAGGGAAGGAAAGGGAATGAGCGGCGAGAGAGAGCACCGACGCGCGATCTCGCCGCGCTGGAGCAGGACGGCAGGAACGGGAAAACAGGTCTCATTTTTCAACGAAAGGAAAGAGGGCACGACAGCAAACCCCGAAGCTTTTAGCCATTCTTTACTTAGCGTACGATTCTACGATGATAATGTGACCTTTTTTGATTGCCTCTCGCCCTTGGCGCGATAAAAACGAATGTTCCGCTATGCAAATTAGATTCTATGCATCCAATTATCTCGAATGCTCGAGATGAATTACGAGAGGCGCGAGGAAATTTAACGAAAGGAAAGAGGGCACGACAGCAAACCCCGAAGCTTTTAGCCATTCTTTACTTAGCGTACGATTCTACGCCTTTTTTGATTGCCTCTCGCCCTTGGCGCGATAAAAACGAATGTTCCGCTATGCAAATTAGATTCTATGCATCCAATTATCTCGAATGCTCGAGATGAATTACGAGAGGCGCGAGGAAATTTATTTTCGCGATGCGACTACGTAAGAATTACACACTTTGCCATTCTCGAGAAATAGTAGCACTTATTTGACGATAAATTAATTCCGATCGCCATGTGCAGTATCAGCAGTATCAGTAGTATCAGCAGAATCACGTGACGCTTTTTCTTCATTAATATTTATCTTGCTATTAATATTGATTATAAATTATAAATTAAAACAAATTGGAATTTGCAAATTTATATTTATGAGATAAAAGTTTGAAAATTTAAAAAGTTATGAAAAATGTTTCATATACATATATATATATTTTTTTATATATAAGGTCATGTTTAGATATTCTCGTCTCACTTGAATTAAAGCCAGTTTTGCTGCAATTTATCAGAATCAATAGAAAGCCTCTTATATTAGTCTTAGATAAACACATTCTAATAAAGTGTTTACGGATACCTCTATTAAGAAAAAAAAAAAGAAAAAAAAAGTGTTATTATGACTACCGTAATAATTTAGTAATTTCCCGAGTTTTTTGTTGCTTATTTACTGCATCAACGGTTGCGTTTTAACCTTTTGTCATAATCGCGATTTCCAGGTTCTTGTCGCGATAAAAACAAAACACTCGAGCTCGCTATGCAAAGTGAATTGCGCGGATTTTGAAACAGCTAAATGTCGGCGAACGAACGGTCAGACACGACGGTGAGAACGGAAAGCACTCGCCAGTACGCGTATGGTAATGGTCCTCGAGAAATATTTATTTATAGTTTTCGAACAAATTAAACACGTATACTTATTCAAAAGATTCCTCTCAAATTGATGCTATCTCAGCGTTGCAAGCGCAAGAGTAAACTCCGATCTCGACCAAATTGCCATATTTTCCGAACAACAGATTTTTTTTTATGTAAAAGCGCTTTTATATAGACTTTGACAAAGAAATAACTCTAGAAATTGTTGTTATCTTCAAAATGACTTTACACGAAAACTATGAGTAGGTAGAATTTCTATACTTTTATTTTATGTAGACATGATACGCTTGTGTGATATTTTGTATTGTATTATTTTTTTCAAAGAATGCTTATTTGAAAGAAAGTAATCAGTGCTGTAGTTCTACGCTAGGCTTATAGAGACATTTCCTGGGTATCTCTTCGAACACGACGGGATAATGCGACGAGGAAAAAGTTAATGCAACGCGCATCGCGACAGTGCGATTCGCTGCTTCGTCTAGACAATCTGGAAACAAACATCGCCGAGTTATTCCGAACGAGCGTTAAAGGTTAAGGACGTGGGTTCGTTAGCCTGGCGAATCTTGCGAGGAATAATAATAATAATGATTCCTAATAATAAGAACGTCTGTCGTCGACGAATTTACTCGAGGACGACTGCATTATCCTCTTTCCCATTACCGACTTTTTCGTCAAGTGAAAGGAAACCCACCGGCGACGGTAAACACGCATCCTCGATGTTACGCACTTCTAAAATTAAAATCGACCAGTCGTTTGTAACGATCGGTGACGAGAGCTCGGCTCCGCTGTGTCCTTGAGGGCACGTTACTTTGCGCAAACTTAAGTTTCCTTAACCTTCCCTCAGCTGTTCAAGTAACCCTAACGAAATTGTCTACGATTGTCAAACAGTAAGAAAAAGAAATCTTGGTGTTATTTAATATAAAAATAATAATAGAATAAAATACAACACTGAAAATAAAATTCTGGTTAAAAACGAAAAATCTTGTAGGATTGATCAAATATATTCTGGTGATTAATCAGTTATAAAATATTGAGTTCTATTATAATAACCAGAATATTTAATCAATTCTACAAGATTTTCTGATTCGTCCGTTTTTAACCAGAATTTTTCTTCAGAAGTTAAATTTTTTTCTAACAGCAATTTTTTTTTTTAATATTATTAGTCATACGAGTTAAAGAAAAAAAATAATCATATTATTTAAGAGTTCAACGTACATACGGCGGTATTTAATTTTTGTCGCAAGATCGAAGATTTAACGATGCGCGGCGCGTTTTTCCAACTTGGAGCGAAGGAGCGTGTTTGGCACTCTCGCAGACTCGCTGCCACGATCGACGCGGAATTTCGCGCGCGGAATTGAGACAAACTGTGAGACTTGCTCGACGGGCCGTGAACGCAAATCGATTCGGTGGCGACACGTTAGTAACAATCGCCTAGGTAGGTCGAGTTGGATTGGCATGGCGTGGCGCGGCGATTTGTTAGCGACCGATCTAACGCCAGTTTTCTAACTTTAATGGTCCGTGACGGCCCGCGATTACATCCAGGTCGGTTACGCTCGCACATTTCGTGCGTGGGCATTGTGAGCGCCGTGAAATCGGCGCAAACGCGCCGCGATGCTATTGATTCGCCATCGAAAGAGGAAACTGATTGCGCGAGGTCCTTCGACGTTGAGGCCTGATTGAGCTATCGGCGGCTTTAGATGTATCGGCGCTCCGAAATGAAGCCTTCCACAATCTGTTTTCTCCCCCTTACTTTAAACACGTATTCGTGTAATTCATCAAAAGAACTTTCAGCTAATCTAGTCGAACGAATTAAGAAAGACTGATATCTAAAGGTGTTTTAATTAGTTTATTTAGTAAATTAATTAAAATATTTTAATTTATTAAACACTACTATTTTAATTAAGTATTTTGATTAACTATTTAAATTTAGATTAATTAATGTATTAAGGATACAGAATTATATTTGCCGATTTGTCTGGAATCGTGAGACGGTACTGACGGTTCTGTCCTGTAGTACGCGTCCGTGATCGAAAGTCCATGATTGCCGGCGATTTAGAAACGTGCGAGACGTTACGCCTGTCCTTGCGTCGTTAACGCGAATGGACGCAGGTACATACATTCTAACTGCCGGCTATTATGCGTTTCTTTCTCCCCCCCTCCCCTCCTCTCTCACTAGGTTGAAGACGATCAGTCCCGCGATTAAATTTGCGCACGTGCGGCGCAAACGCTGTCGTAACGTCGTCGTATTAAAACTCTGCAAGCTTAATACGTGATAATTTAGTTGTCTTGCGTCGCGCAATTTTCGTAGAATCTCGATAGCGCGAGATGTGCAAGATACAAAGCAGTTACACCTTAATCGGATATTCTGGTTTTTTTTTCGACCGAAAGCGCTCAACCTTGAGATTAAATATATACGTACGTGCAGCGATTCTGCGACGTTGTTAAATGTAATAAGTTCGTGATAAAAAAATGTCGCGTGATTTTCGTAGAGATTCAAATGAATATAAAATTAGAAAATAATTTTTCATTTATATTACAAAAAAAAATTTATTTCTGTTAAATAAAATATCACATTTCTCCTCTATTTTTATCCTCGCCTTTCTGATCCTTGTAATCTCTGACAAGAGCTATAATCATACGTTAATCTCGGAATAGCACCGATCCCGCCGATCGGTCGGGAAACCGCGCTTACGCGAAGAACGAGTGCGTATCCGTTTAATGGAAAGTCCGTGATTCTCGCGGCACACAAGCGGCCGAGACGTACGCGTGTCCTTGTGTCGTTAACACGATTTGACGTTACTCAACGCGATATGCCGGCGAGTGAGAGAGCGTGCCTACATTATCTTGGCGACGCCAAGTAAGTCGGCGAGTCTCCGCACGCGCTTGCAAAATCGTCGCTACACCTCCGTAAAAAGCCTCGCGAAAACGTTCCTTCGCGTGAAAAATCCAGCCAATGCACGTATCCAGCCGGCTGTGTTCCGTTTTCTTTTCCCCGCCGACAAAATCGCTCTTACGTAGAATAAAAAAAAAAGCATACAACAATCGCGATCGGCACGACAGCCCTGGGTGTTGTAAGAGCAAGGGTAATGGATTGAGTACATGTTCCTTTGTGTGAAACTTAATTGCAGTTTTATTTAACATAGATTTAAAGATCTGAACAAATTAACGAAATTTCACTCTTCGCTTGATTACACAATATCTTTAATTTACAAGTTTAGGACGTTAATGTCAGAGTTTAAATGCTAAGATATTTATATGGACAATTAAGTGAAATAAAAGATTGTCGGTAATTACATAAAAAAATACGAGTATATGAGTTTCATGCAAATTTTATAAAGGAACAGGAAGAGTGTTTACAGTTCTTTGGCAGAATAAATCTCAAAAGTTTTAGCTTTTACAGAGAGAGAGAGAGAAAGATGTACCTGCTGAACTGTGCGTATTGGGCATTCTGATCGCGTAGCTTTGCGAGGGTAGCCTTGGATAATTTGTAATTAACGCAAAGACAATGCGGGCAGGCGGAACGATGCGACGAGGAACCTTGAATTTACGTGGTGGTAAATTGCGCAAGACCGGGTCTAGGCTCGGCGCCAAATTTCGCGCGATGCGTTGACCGACTTTACGAGAAAACCAGATCGTGTGGGCTTTTGAAACAATGTCGAAATGCCGTCTCTCCAAACAGATATTCTTCAAAGTCGTTCGGCGAACGGCGTCGTAAATGATTGAGGGTATCCTCGGATATTTCTGGACTTCCGGGTCGTTGTTGAGCAATCGAGCATCTTTGAAGAAAATTCTTTTCTCGTGCGAAAGGATGACGGAATTAAGAAAATGCCGACTGTTTTACTATCAATAACAGAAGTTTTACTATCAATTTATAGATACCTGTTAATTTACAATATGATCTTCTTTCTTATTGATGTTAGAGATCAGGTTTACGACTATTCATCATTGAGAGAAAAATATAGTTATTTTTCATAATTTTATAATATTTTTAACACGAAATATGATTAACTTAACTATATGCAGCATTATGTTTATCATAATTAATAAGTCAAAAATATTATAAAATTGCGGTTGAGGCCGAAAGTAACTATATTTTTCTCTATTACTGTTCTTAGTATAGCGTTACAATTTGTAAAAAATAAAGATTATTGAAAGAATTTGGGACAGTTTGGAGTAGCGCTGTAATTCCCGCGAAAGAAGGTAACACGGAAAACAAGCCAGTAAAATATGTATTAATCTTACGGAAATTGGACCAAGGCAAATCGAAGCGAGGTACACGCGATAAAATAATGACCATAAATCCTAATAGCAACTATCTCTCTGCCGAGTCACACAGATTCCCGGTTGTAGAAAATCTTGAAAAAATCTCCGGGGAAAGAGATTGTTGACTACTGGCAAAAATGCTAATCGCATTACAGAATATCACGCGTGTTTTTGTGGGAAACGCGGGAGCGTATTTATAGGATTAACTTCATCGCCGGGAGAGACGGATTGCAGTGTCACACGCGCTGCAGGCCTCGCAGCCAATGAATGAGCCACGGTGCAAGGACACGGGTTGCAACAAATCGAACGTGCCCCAGACTCTCCGCTCTCTTTCTTTCCTGCCCCCCTTCCTCTCAATTACGAATTAAAGCGCTCACTGCCGCTTACTCGCGATTCGTATCAAAACTGCAACGTGTTTACACGCCGAGAGAAAGGGTGAACGATCGACACCAATATTCCTTCCAATATTTCGCTAATTAATTCAGGAAAGTAACAGCGCTTTCTCACTTCTCTCGGTAAAAATGCAAATGCCTTTTAAGCAAATACCGATAAAACCTGTGTTATCTTGTTGTCTTTTTTAAACGTAAATATTTAAAGGGCGATATATTGGGCCTGATTTTAATTCCCGACTCAACACAACACTCTTGGTTTTATTACCAATATAAAAAGCTCATTTCCTTCGATAACGTATTTGTATTATCAGTCGAGAAAGTATCAGCTTGTTGCTTGAAAAATATCTTAGCAGCGTGAGAACTCAGAAACGCAGAGCACTTGTCCTTACACCTTTCACACCGATTGAAATGACTAGTATTAATTACCTGTCTTACATTACGCGACTCTGCCATACGCTACGAGCTTGTACTTGTCTCGAATCTAGTTTGTTTGAGTGGCGAGAAGAATTAAAAACTCTATTAATACAGAGGAGAATAATGACAAGATATGAAACTTTTATATGACTCATACTAAAAAAAAAAAAGAATATAAAAAATACAGGACAGTCTATAAAATATTATACATTATATAAAAATATTATAAATTAATATATACGAGCGAGAACACATGATAATCAAACTTTGGATAATTAAATAAAAGTACAACAAAAAGTTAATTCAAATAATTATAAGGTTTTTGATTGAATAATTACATATCTACAGGAATTTGGTAATGCATCTAAAAATTAATGAGACGTTTATCCAAGGCATTTTTAGTTCTCTTGATGAAAGGATTTAAAAAATTTTTAATACGGGTCTTTTGAGCTACGGTGACACGGATTTGTCAACTGCATCAAAACGTGGTGTCGAGGAGAACGTACAACCAATCGCCTACGGACCGCTCGATCAACGATAGGCAAAGGAAGGTGTACACGCCAATTGGCTACTTAAGTATGCGACGTGGCATGATTGGCGGTTTGGTATTTAGGAAAGGCCAGTCGACCAATGTCACAACTCGTTTGAAAGGCGCTAGAATCCATAAAGCGCAGGTGAACAGACTCGCGATCATTCCTCTCTACTATCGATCTCCTGGATTGACGACGACAAAGGTTGACGATTGCAAAGCGCATAATTGCCCCATGACGAAGGTCCGCTGCAAATCTCGATCGATGATCGTAGGAAGATCGTCGGCGATTGTAATGCCTTTTCCCTGACGAGAACGCGAGCCAAATGAACAATGGTGAAATTGTTTCGATATTATCAATTGAAATTGACTTTATTTCGTCATTGATTAGATTTCGTCGTTTAACGAATTTGTTGACGAAATTAAATACAAAAGCTGAAACACTTTCGTTAATTTATTTTAATTTGTTGACACATCGTCGAAAGATCTCGGATCTGCAGTCTTAAATCACGAACTTGCTGGTTGTACCATCGAGTACAATATCGTCATTTACGCAAACGTAACTGACCCTACTCACGCTCACGAAACGAAGCACTTTGTGGCGAGAAGAGCCCGAAGGTGAGACAGAATTAATCGCTTTGACGATTCTCAGATGAGAACGGCGGACGGTACCCCCACGAAGCGGAGACAGTTAACCGCGTTTCCCATGAACCTTCTCTCGCTCTCAACCCTATCCGGGACTTTACTAACCCCGTCACGAACCGGTTTTGGAAACCGGGTGGTTTTTGGGAAGAACCGGTTCGACCGGTTCTGACGAAGGTTCCCGAAGAAAACCCCTGGGGCCTTCTTCGCAAGCGCATTGCCCCCTGCTCTCCCCCTTTCTTCCTCTCGAACAGCGAAAGGTAACTTTTGTTTCGGCGAGGTCACATATTTAGACGAAGAATCAAGGCAGAGGCTCAGTTGCGACAGAAGCTCAAGATGCAGCTAACAATCCTTGCCAAATGGTTCGGCGTGACAATCGATTCTAAAAGAAACCGCGAAAATATTTACGAAAAATTTTTTTTCTCTTTGTTCAGTTTAAGTCTAATTTTTCCATTTCTAATTAAAGATAAGTATTTCAAGATACACGTAACTTTTAAATTATAAATATGATTATGAGTAAATAGATAATGATTGTAATTAAGTTTTATTCCTCATAATTTTAGTTTTTAGAACCTATCAAATAAAACTAAAGAATTAATTTTTTTCGATAGCGTAATTATTTTTCGTTCTTCGATTTGTACTTTACAAGTTTAATTACAAGGAAAGAATCAATCTTTGATATCCTGGATTTGCTCAATTTCTAATGTGTTGTTGTATTTTCACAAATATAGTAATTAGTACCGACGCATATATAGTTTATGCATATATAGTTTATGAGAGATAATTATTTAAAGTTACGTTTTCTGAACTCTCAATGTTATCATTTCTTCTACTTAATATACACATAGAGATTTTAAAATGGAAATTATACATTAGTACACTCGTTGAATCTAACCAGTTTTATTCTAGCAATGTGGCAATTAATTAATGCAAGTCGCGGATGCAAATTGTATGATACTGCCGTGACACAGGTTCATAAAGATAAATACCCTTATTTGCAATTTTCAATAAATCATAGCTCAATGCACCTCGTAGAGATTCTTCTGAGAAATTATCGTTGTTGATTGGATTGTTTCTTGTATTTAAAAAGTACTGATTGTTATTTGGAAATTTATTGGAAAAATTGATGCAATTATTAAAATTTGATTTATTTATGAGAAACGAATTTTTACTTCATATTTTAAAAAATTATATATATATTATTTTTGTCAAATTTTTTTCTATTTAGCTTATCTAAGTTACAACATAATAATTAAAAATAAGAAATAAATAATAATACAATAAGAAAAATATTGATTATGTTTTTAACGGATTATCCAGTTATTAAACGATGTGAAATACGAGAAGCGAGAGGAAACGCGAGATCGTTTTAATGCCGAATATCATGCATGTCGCGCGACGATTGCCCGCTAGTTACGCGCGCACTGAATGCTCATTGAAGAACGGGGCTGACCGTAGAAAAATCCATGAACGAGGTTGATGAGTTTTCCAGCAACTTTCAGCTGAACCAAAAGTACCACGACCGCGCTTGCGCGATAGCGACACCTTCCTCGAAGGAAACTAGGACACCGTAGAAATTGCGAAGTTGGTCCTTGCATCGCGTGCAGGTGCACGAAACGCTTTTCCATGTTCTGCCTGTTTACTCCATTGTGTTGTCTTGAAAGCGAGCAAGATCGAGCGAGCACGATCGGGGAAGAAGAGTTAAAAAAAAAAAAAAAAAAAAAACTATCATATTCAAAGCTAATCGTTATATATTGCGGAAAAACAGTCATTTTTTCGATTCTGGAATTTATAAAAAATTAAAAGTAAAAACTTCTTGCAATTAGGGTGTTTCTTACAAAATATTATGCAAAAACAGTATTTTTTTTTGTAGATTGATGAGCACTTCAAGAGTTAGAAGGCCAAATATGGAGATGGATTTTTAGCATGAGAATTAATGTAGGCAAGAACTATACCGTAATGACAAATTGAAACATCAATCCAATAAAATTTGACACTTTTCTCCGTCTTATTTCTTGTTACGCTTATTTTCTTCAATTTCCTTCATGCTTTCTTTCCAATTCACCCTATTATCTGTATCAACAGTTACCGCACCGTCAGATGTTATTATTAGATCATTGGCTTTTATGCTTTTTACTAAAGAAGAGAAAATAACATACTCGGGTAGAACTATTATTGTTTTCGTACCATAACTGTTTTTACGCAGTCTGCTATGCAGCTATGTAAATATTAACAAATATATTTTGTGTACATTTGTTTTGAATGACAGAATAAAGTATACGAAATTGTTTAATAAAACTATTTCTTGCGATAATAATTATAGGCATAATTGCTGGCGTAAAATGCTAATATTTAATTTTTAGACACTATACATATAGTGTAATTATAACATAATATCTATTACTGTTTCGAGAGACAGAACTTACAAAATTACAAGACACTGAGGGAAAACAAAGGGTTTTATAAGTCGCAAGATCGATCGACAGAGATCTTGAATGAAGGGAACAGTTTTTACATTTTTTTTTCTGTCTGTTGCCTTGATAGTTATTCTTCCGATAAAACTCGAGTTTTGTTTCCCGATAAAATTGGCACTCAATTACACTTCCCTTAATTACAGTCAAGATTCTTCGACCGGCGAATGGAGGTCGATTGTGGTACTTGTGATGTCACTATACAGTCATTACCGTCGTTATTATTCCACTAGGCACTCTATATTGCTTCTCGGGTTTAATAACGTCTGCGGCAGGAGTACATCCTATTTCCCGTTTCGCTCGTTGTAGCGGGGACCAGGATTAATTAACCGTCGTAAGTTGTGTCCAATAATCGTCCGCCATCTCGCAGTCGCTTCACCAGGGCGATGTTATTTTTCAGGTAAAAAAAAAGCATTTCCACTACGGTGAAAGATTGCTAAAGGTTACGGTTTAAACGATTTTATTACGTAAGTTACTGCGGCATTGTAACGCATACTCGCATGCGACGTAACACGCCTGTAAATCCCTTTTACATTGCAATAAGGGCAGGGGGACAAGATTACGCTCACGCACGGTTTACATACAACACGCGAGGAGACCTTTAAGGGAGTTTCCCTTAAAGGGGCTTGTACGGAGGTAAAGGCCCCTCAGGTAGCGGAAGGACGAGAATACTATCAAGAGGGACAACTTGACCATGATGCACGGAGAGTGTCGAGACGAGCGAAGGGCGATATAAGGGCGGCCAGCATTGTCTGTCCTCCGACAAGCTGCTCTTCTACTTAGGTACAACCGTCCCTCGAAAGTCTAGCTATCCCCTACTTGGAACTTAATTCGAAGTTCATTCCCAAGACCAAACTTTCGACATAAATGACAATCTTCGCTTTCAATCTTTGCCTAAAAAATAGAATTCCCTTTTCATCGTTTAAAAATAGAAAGGTACCTGTACTCAATATGGCCCACCTAAGCTTTCAGATTTTAAACTTCTGAAATTTTAGATTTCAGAATTGTGCCGAAGAGCACAATTTGAATAAAGTATGATTACAAAACGTAGAAAACAGACATTGATCGCTTAATTGGCACAAACACACAGTATCAATTTTCCAAACAATAGCGTTCTCTGTGAAATTTGTTGTGTATTTATTTAAAAACAGGTAGTGTATAAAATAGTTTTCAAAAAAATGATCTGTAAATAGTGCGTGTCTAAACGATAAAACAAAATAATGTAGAATAAGATATGGTTCTATTACAAAGAAGATTAGTTGCTTTTAATGAAAATATCAAATTAGAGTTCGTATAGATAATGAAATATAACGTTGTTATAACATGACAACGTATAATTTCGTACGAAAGTGTTTATTAAAAGGTGATAACTAGACAAGATATTAGTGTTACTATCAATAAATTAAACGGAAACGTTAGTGAAAAATATTAATTAACCGCATCCTTTCTCATTCCCAAATTATTTAACAGTTACAAAAAATATTTCGTATATATTACATGACAAATAGACGTTTTATAAAATTTTGAAAGCTCATGAAAATGTTTTTACATGTTATTTTTACTCCACTTTACATTACAATTATTATATACATATAACAAGAACCTTTTTTAACAATTCCATCTAAAATATTTAAAAAAGTTAATTCTGCATGGTTTATTTTATTGTATTTATTATAATTTTTAAATCGTAAAAGCACTAAATAAAAAATCTTATGTTACTGAAAAATTTAATCAAAATGCGTGCTCCCTATACATGTGTAAATTTTTTTTCTACACAATCGTCTATATAAGATTATAAGAAACTAATATATATCACAGATATAAAAATACAGAGATCGTAGTAATGTTTTACTTTATAATTCATACATATGGCTAATGGGAACGAAAGGGTTAAATATTCAAATTAATTCATGCTATATTATTCTTCATCATCGTAATTTTGCTATCGGCCTAATCATCGACATATCCAATTCTCTGACAATTAGAAAGTAGCAAAACCCGATAATGTTCGATTGTACTTGCAAATTGATTTCGTGTTTGACGAAAAAGAGAAAAAAGTTAGCATAGTTGCCAGGGAGCATGATTCTGGAGCGCTGTGTATAATAGAGTTAAAAATAAAAGCAATTAGCGAACGAGAGCGATCGCGGCACTTACATCCGCAATGCGATACGCGCAACCGATCCGCACTTACGTGCAAGTTGTTTACGTTTGCCGGCGTAAATAGAACGTGCGGAAGTTTTCTTTCACCAGAGGCGCGTTAGCGCACCGTTCTCCGTGAAAATTCTAATAACTCGCGCCTTTCCCTCCATACGGCTGTGCCGCGCTGGGACGTTACGAAAAAGAAAATCGGTTGAAATTCCAGGCGGTCGCGGGCCGTAAATACGTCGCAGCTAATTATCGGAGTTAATCACAGCGGAGTCGGGCGGGCAAGAAAAAAGGGGCTGCGCACGACAATTATCCAATACGTCGACGGCGGTATTTTACTCTCCCGCCGGACTTTTCGTGAAAATCGACCGTTCATTATGTCGATACGTATGTACGTACGCGACTGGACAAGCCGGGTAAGTGGCAAACAGGTTTTCCTCCAACATTAAGCTATGCCCCATACAAACGCGTATCCCCGCAATTCAATTAGTATCTATCTAATTAACGGCTGAGTTACGCGATTGCTATTTGCCAAGCCGAATTCTGTCCCCGTGTATCATAAACGTCAAGTGGTTTCTTCTACTTCTCTTGAGACTTCAAATGAAACGACGAATTGGAATGGTTTTAGCACCAATCTGAACGTATTTATAACTGCTACAAAATCAGGTCGTCCCGTTTCTGTCAATTTTCCGAACGTGTCTCCAAGGACGCTATGAATATCGCCATCATAAATCGACATTTCGAATTATCAAATTATTTCAAAAGAGGATGTGATTAATTTTATTTTAATTTTAATTTTTCGAAATAAATGTTTATATAATTAAAGATGCGTTTATATAAAAGTTGTATATATTTTATATTAAAATAATAATTTATATAACGTGTCCCTATGTACAACTTAATTTCAAACTACACCTCTAAAATGCAAATTGTTGGAAAGTAAGCCCTGTTCTACATAAGATTATGTGGTAAGGGCGTACGATATCGCGTACCCGGCAACTTGATTGCTCAACTTATAATCGCAACCGCTCGGGCGCAATCATAAGGATACACCTATTTCAAAAGACCTTGGCATTTGGTGTTAGATATTTCGGGGACGATGGTATGGATCGGCCTTCAGGCGAGCTCTTTTTAAAATGAGAATACGAAAGTGACTACGAGCCGTTCATACGTGCAACAGGATACTCGGCACGGTTTTCGAAACTGTCGGTGGCTTTGTAAAAGGAACGTTCCACGACGATTCCGCGTTACGAACCGAATTTGCCGTTACGGTTCACTCTCTAATATTCTCGGCTCGACGAGGTTCTAATGAAGATTCTCGAGATACTTATATCGAAAAACGACTTTCTCTTGTGCAAATACTGAGCGTACAGGACCGTATCGCGTGTCGCATTTCGTGCTCACCCGTTTCCGCGGCACGTTTTTCGCTTGCCTCGTTTTACAATGTTCAATGACACTTGTACGCAAACACCCTGATCGATGATGCGAACCGCGCTTGGATAAATGTCGACAATGTTTTAACACACACATACACATATCGTTATAGTAATCTTTTATTATATTAAAGTAGAACTTGATAAAAGTTTAACTATAAAATCAATACGCGAGATTCTATTTCTATATATCTATAAATTATAAAATAGTAAAAATTGGGAGATTAAAGTTTCATAAAAAGAACAAAGATAAAAATGTGTCAAGTACATGAAAAACATTTCAAAAATGTACATATTATTAAGTAACAAATTATTTAAAAAATAAATAAAATCAAGAAAAAATTTTTTCTTTTTTTTAGTAATAAAAGATATAGGATAAATCAGGAATTATCAACTATGATTAAAATATATAAAAATTTTTAATGAATATAGAACGAATTCAGAACGAAAAAGCAAATGAATTGTAACAGATTATCCTGTAATAGGATTTTCACGTAGATTACAATATTATATTGTTGCAATTTTTTTATAGAGATTACAAAATTTCAAAACAATGAATTATTTTCTAGCATTTTGTCAAAAGCAATATAAAATGGAAAAATGAGAAACTAACAAAAACTGATATCTATTAAAATAAAGATAAAAGTTAAAATTTTGAAAGAAATGTGTTAGCAAGTGTTATCTGTACGTGCGTTTCATACGACATAGTTCGCGTTCTGGCAAGAACTTGGGGAATGCAAGTTTGACGGTGGCATGCGATACGTTCAATAGGGACACTTGCGGCAGAACTGTGTCAGCGTTGCTACATGAAGAAAGGAAACAGGACGAAAAAGGAGTCGTAGCGTGGGCGAACTTAATCAACTAGTAATCGGCCAAGAAGTCGGTGAAAGAGGAAAAGCAATCTCGTCGTATCGTCGAGCAACAAAGCGACCTACGTACTTGGAAACCTTTCTAGGAAAAACGTGATGTAAGATAGAAAGAAAAAGAGAGAACGAGAGAGGGTGAGGGAGAAGAAAAAAAAAATTCTTCGAGTCAATGTTAAAGCGATGGTGACAACCGAGGTGTCTCTCTCCGTGGGTGCATTAAATCGATGCTCGCGATTGATTACCTGACAACGAGAAAATAGCTGGACGCTCGAGGATATCATTGCTCTCGTGACAGGTAGGTTTTGCCTTTACGAAGTAGAACGGCGCAAACGTTGCAGCATAGGTGTGTATATAGCTGTTACGTTTAAATATCGTAAAATTTAAAATTTTGCAATAATTGAACTATATAGATAAAGATTTGAATTCTCACAATTACAAAGATTAATAAGCAATTGATTTTTATAAGTGAGCCTTACACATTGTAAATGCGATTATATATTTATTGTATTTATTTATTTATGTACATAAATATGTTGTAATAAGCTATACTCTTACCATACAATTACGAAGTTAAATTCTAAAAATAACTTGTGTATCTTAAAGATATGGAACGGTGCTGGCTACTATATTTCGATCTCGAGTAAGTCAAGTGAAATTTTTACAGCAATCACACAGAACGAGATATCGACTACGCATGAATGGATGTACAACTTTCGTAAAAGGCGCGTCGAAAGTGCCAATAGGATGAATAAAAAGAAGTGTGGGTGCGGTTAATCGAGCGCTCAGCAGGAGGAAACATAGGGAGAAAGGAAAAACGACAACTAATTTTCAAGAGCGCCAGAAAGAAGAAATGTAAACTCGCGAGTTTCTCTTAATTGATACACAGAGCGAGATGTGTAACGAGCTCTTCATGATAGATGGAAAGTGTGGGTGCACGAATGTAGTGGTAATGAGAAGAGGAAAGAGGCAGAGAAGGGGAGGGAGAGAGAGAGAGAGAGAGAGAGAGAGAAAAGAGGTGATTGGATCGTATCGGCGAGCAACAAAGCGCGGGAGAACCTTGTGAAAGTTACATCACCAAGGCTACCATGCCTATCATTATATGCATTAGACGTCCGCATTATTCTTAGGAACTACGCTCGGTGCATCGTGCGCTACCGCGCTTTGGTGCACGCCGTATAACGCTTTCCCACTTGAATAAGAAACGAAACTTGGATAGTTCTGCTATCGCATGGTGTAAACAACATATTTGTAAGTTGGAGAAATTATTAGAATTAAACTCTCATCCGAGATAAAATCATTCTCTCTGAATAATATCATGCGTGCTCACATAAATACCAGAACAATTACTCTTTTAATTCAGTAAATAAAATGTAAACGGCGAACAGCTTTCACGGTTAGAATTCTATAATTAATTTTACGACGCGATATGTGGAACGTACGTTACTTTTTTGTGTAACGTTGACGTAACTTTCATTTCATATAATGTTTATTGTGCCATCGGGATATCTATGATTATTAAGAAATATATG
Organism: Tetramorium bicarinatum; assembly: GCA_928718305.1. NCBI lineage: Eukaryota > Metazoa > Arthropoda > Insecta > Hymenoptera > Formicidae > Tetramorium > Tetramorium bicarinatum. The sequence continues at coordinate 19,747,358 of OV788324.1, forward strand.
TAAGAATACGATGAAATGAATATAATTAAAAGTATTACGCGGATTTTATTTAATTTTGTTTAATTCATGATGCAACATACATGACTTTTGACGCAATAGAATTTGGTTACCTGAAAGTTAGAAACCTGTGGCGTTTGAACCGGAATTATAAAAAAATTCTTTTTTGCATGATGAAAGAGTTAATTGCGACAAGCATAATTTATTAGATTTTAACGTGTAGAATGATTGTACAACAAATATAAAGCATATATGTGTAATATAATCATTTAAATTAAAAGTTAATTCTAAAATTTAATTAAAAATTAAAAGTTATAACGTAAGTTGAATATTTTCATGTTATATAAAATTTTATCGAATCTGTCGGAAAAATTTTAAATATATCCAATTTTATCCAAATTTATTCATTTAATTCACTATTTTTAAATGGAAATACTGTAAAATGTACCATTAACAATTTTTTTATGAGCTAGTCGGGTCGATTCATTTATGTGTTATCCGTAGACGAACAATCTGTATAAATTGATGATGGAATGGGAACTAGTTTCCGGTAGAGATCGTGACTAAACACATTGGTATTACATAGACGATTGACGTTAAAATAAGCTACCATAAGTCATAAGTGCAGCCAGATGATGCGGTAGTATCTATATTATTCCCGCCACGAGTTTTATGCATGATCAAGATCAAGGATTTTAGTCTTTTCTATTATTATACACTGTTCCTTCTCGAACATGCATTGATAATAATTCTATTATATATTCATAATAACTATCTAATATATATAGATCTATTCTAAATTATCCAATATTCGTCCGTTATTATCACGAATAAAAATACTTTAACAAATAAATTTCAATTTTTTTCGCGAAGATTTAGACTTAGATGGCAAAAATTTTTTGTTCCAAGGGATACAAGTGTCAACATTTCAATTGAGAATGCACACAATATTCTTGAGAATGTACACAATATTCTTATATTTTAAAATTGGGATAAAAATGTCTTATTCATTCATTTGCGTGTCACATAAAATCGTTTAGACTTTTCTTGTTCTCACAAGAAAGCAGTTTTCAACACCGAGATTTGCACCTTGTTGCAACGATTTCGTTTCATGCCTCTTTTATCGCAACACTGTGCGGCAACAACGTTTTGGTGCGGGGTACATTCCGCGATGGTGCAATGGGGCAACCATTCCTCAAGTTATATGCCTGGACACGAGGCAACGTTGCTGACAGAAGTTCGTGTGGTATCGAAGAAAGAAGCGCACGGGTTACGGGAGAAAGGACCCGAGAACGTGAGAAAGGGAGAAAAGAAGGTGAAGAGGGAGAGATGCGACGGTGGACACATCTTATGCATAATTCATGTAGGTGCCTTCCACGTATATTTTCGTGTTTAAATATTTGAATACCTCGTTCGCTGCAATACCGAGGAAGAGAGGGTTAGGAAAATATTTCGCCGTTTATTCACCGAGGTTCTCCAGCGCGGATGAAGCGAAACGGAGAGTCTACAACTCTTCCTCTGCCAGGTCTTCTTCCTTCGTTTATATGTTTTTCTCTTTCCTTCTTATTTAGTGTAGAACGCGTTGGTTCTTAGCAAACTAAAACAATCAGGTTCAATTTTTCGCTGCGCGATGACGTGGCGGAATATTATAATGGAAAGCGTTAACGAGAACGTGATATTCGTAAAAGGCAATGAAAAAGCTCACGGCCTGTCCTCGAGTATCGGCATTTCGTCGGCGCGTTAGTGATTATTTCTACTCTTGTACGCAATTGTTCATTGTTCAGCGAATAATAAGGTCGATTACGTCTTATGCGTCATTCTCGCACTGTGAAATTATCGCTTGCATGGTTTATCTGCGGCTTTATTCTCAAGGCTATTTAGAATGATTTAAAAGAACGCAATAAAATTTTGCGAGGATTTTACGAAAATTAGATCGAATTGTCAAAATTCGCTGTTTAAAATTTAATACCTTTAGTTGTATCTTCGTAATCACGTAACTTACTCGCGTGTTTGTATAGTTGTTATAAGTAATTATAGTTGCTTTTGCAAATATATTTTGTCAGAAATGACAGAGCAACACAGTATGAGAATATTGTAGTTCAAAAGCTTCAAATAAAATAATTAAAAAATATGTATATGTTGCAAACATATTTCTTTGAAAGAAAAATTTCAAATTAAAATAATGTTTTCCTATTTGATTCCTCTAATTAATAAACTAGGATTAAAAATAAAATGAAATATTATCTTGATATTACATTTTACTTTTAGTACTAGTTTATTAATTAGATAATAAAAATATAAAAAGTTTTATTTACATATAAAGTTTTTATTTTTATTCGTAATTTCTCTAAAATTACCTCTAAATTTAAGATTTTTTTAAAGCTTTTTTCAAGGTTAAATAATTACATAATTATGGATTCTTTTAAATTTTTGTAAAGGAAGATTATAACCATAAATTCAAAAAATATTTTCAAGAAGTTTGAGTTGCTTGATGTTATTTAAAAGCTTTAAATGCGACGAAGCGAGTTCGACATTCAAACAATACATTTGTTTATAAATATAAATAATCGCTCTCATGGTATTTTTTTCCCAAGTAGCGAATCTATACAAGCATATTCGAGATGCACACGTGTGCGGAAAAATGATTAAAAGAGCTAGAGCGATACGTCACATTTAGGGGTCGATAATGGAAGGGACAGAGAACAATGTCGCGTCATCACAAGTCATGCAATATGGCTCTGTTGGTCTTTTATGGTGAACGACAGACGGGAGAGCATTTCGTTATACAACACACGTTCTTCCAATGCGCGCTCCGGGAACGGTCTAATTTTATTTATTGCCGTGTCGCAATCGTAAAACAGACAGGTGATGATAGCACATTAAATCATATTAATAATACAACTCGCGAAATGCGACAGCGCGAGAAAGTATTGGGGCGATATAAATTAATTATTATCACAGCAGTTGCAAATCGATTACGTCTCGTATGCATAATTAATGAAACAGCTTGCGCTCGTTCGCTGGCGCGACATTGCAGTCACTGTTATAGGAAGTATTGAAGCTGCAAATCGGAGCACGCGTGTGAAATAAACTTTTGCGCGACTAATTTTACGATAATCGCATTTTATTACACATTAAACTCAGTTACCGTTGCTTAGCTTTAGACAAATTTTAAATTACGCTTCACAAGGTATCGTAATTTTATATCTCATTTTACTGTTTTAGTATTTCTGTTTTGAAACTTGTAGTTTTCTCGGAAGATTGAGATGAAGAATAAATTATTTGTGAAAATTATAGTAAGCCATCTTTAATTGTTTACTTTAAGCGGTTTCTCGGTCTTTTGTAAGAGCTCAAGGAATTGCAACTGTTTTCCTGCATTCGTTCAGTGACGACTATCTCGGATTCTCGTTCTCTCGTTTTCTTTTTGTATTGAAGAACAAACAGCGCGGGATTGGTCGCACCTGCCTCTTTTAATTAACGGCAATCAGTAATTCATGCCGATAATTGGCCGCCGGCGACAATGACGATGGTGGAGTACCTTCGCAAAACAAACTCGCGATAACGCGTGCGCGAGCACGCGTGCTGACACGAGTAATTATACAGACTTAATGAGCGGGCCCACCCCGCGATAACGTGTAAGAGGCGCATATATGTTACATGGGACCTTATCTCGGCATGAGTACGAAATAGGGGGAGGGGATGAATCATTTTTTGCAAATTATAAATAATCTGTCTCTTTGCGAGACCCGACATCACAAAAACGTAATAACGTAGCTAAATTTAATGATAGTACAATTAACGATATTTGATATCGCGCAAACTTATACAGCATAATCAAATTTTCATTTATTTCATAACCAAAACGTTAATGGATACGCTTGCAAATACAGGACACGTAAATTTAATTATGAAACATGGACAATTTCAAATATTATAAATGATTGGCCGAAATGTAACACATACTTAATGCTAAATGAGATGAAATAAATGCGAAATAGCAAATGTGCGTATAATGCTCGTATCTTTTCCCCGTGTTATTTAATTGCAGCATAAGAATCGACAAACGGACAATCATCGTGATTAAACGGGCTTTGAAATACCCGTAACGAACCGCGGCTAAACTCACGAGGCGCAAAAACGGCAAAACGACAAAAAGGCAGGAGAGGGGGCGGGGAAAGGACACAACCCGAAAGTAGTTCCTGCGTCTCGGTGCGCACTCGACATGCTCAAGGTATATACGCCTTGATAAAGCGGCAAGCACGGCCGTGCTATTTATAGGGCGCCGTCGAGCTTGTAAGTGCAGTAGGTACCTGTCTGCAAACACGTACCTGAATACCTCGCGCCGGTGCGGTGGCGCGAAGGATTAATGCCTTTTCAGACGATCCCGGCTGTTGGAGATTAGTTTTAGAGCATCTACTAGCGACATGTCGGACCGAAGAGCCGGGGTTTTTATTATAGGCTCGCTGATTTTCGGCGTGTAAACGAAAAATCCCTCTGGTTAATGCAAACGCACATTTCCTCGCTACCTGCTTTTTCATACATACATACATACATATATAAACATACGTGATTACGAAGGTACAACTGAATGTATTAAATTTCAGACAGAGCATTTTAACAATTCCATATAATTTTCCATAAAATTTGATTGCGTTCTTTTAAGTCATTTTAAATAGTCTGCGTATGTGTGTGTACACAACACATACGCACATATATATGAATGTATGCGTTTACCGCTTATTTCGGGGGCTCTCGACCCATTGGGGTGAATGACCCGACTCGCGACTGTCTGGGATCGACGTTAACCTACAGATGTCACCGTCCAGTTTTTGTCTTGGCTGTGCGGGGCATAATTCAAGATGTCAATGAACGAACTTGATAGTTATTAGTGTTTAAATTTAGTAATTCCAGAAATTCAGATTTTCTTCGCAAATATATACATATATATATATTACAAAAATAATTTTAACAATGCAAGTCATTGGAAATACTGAAAATGGTAATAAACAAATTAAAAGAGAGAGAAAGAAAAAAGTAGAAGAGAATTAAAAAGAAATTGTTCTGGAATATCTCACTTTCTCGGAATAGGGTTAATTGCTCGTGTCGATTTTGATGAGACGAAGACACATTGTGACACCGTTGACAGATTACACCCTATTTTCGGAACTAGCCCGATGATTGATTTACTTCGAGAATTGATTCTCCTATAGCCGGTCGGAAATACAAATTGGATCCCTGGAATCTGCCGTAATGCGATTTTCAAAATCAATCGAGGAATTATCCGGACACGCGCAAACGATCTAATAAACGTCGTCGACGCGAATTTCCATGCTTTGATGATAATTCGTATCGTATATTGTTAGTCCTTCGTTACAAAGCTGCCGATTCGTATAGCCGCATTACAGGAAAATTAATTTATCGCGTACCGCTAGTTGCCTAAATGTAATTAATTAGTGACGCGAAAGCGGAATTTCGAAGTGCCATGAGGTGCGATGCGCTATTTCAAAAATCTCTGAATTTCGGTTATAATAATTATCTTGCAACCACTTCTCTGTTATGTTGCGCTACAGTTTAATTTTAATAGAGTTTTCAAAGCAAATCTTTTTTAGATAATAAACATAATAATATTTAAAAAAATGATTTTAAAGTTATTTTTTTCTTTAATCCTTTGTTAACGAAATTATCTTTATTTTTCGATAAATTGCATTTATCTAAATTAAATTATTAATTAATAAGTTTTTGCGAAATAAAAAAGTAAATATAACTGTAATATATTAATTATAATACATTAATTATAATATAACAATTGTAAAAACTTAAATACTTCTTCTTCCTCTTTACATAGGAGCGTGTCATTTCTGATTTATCATTCTCTCTTGAGGCTAAATAATTAGTTCTATGAGCAATTGATATTTTTTTACAGTGGATTGCTAATCTTGCCCACTAATCTTCTTCTTTTTGCAAACGGATTTAGGACCGTTCTTCTTAGGCGGAGAGTGTGCTCTCGGCGGGTTATCTTATTCCGCCGAGAGGTGGCGATCGGGTAATAAGTTTTTAAACAATTCGGTATTTGTTTTTGTTGAGTTTGAACTCTGTCTGCTGGTTCGTAGACTAGTTACACACTTTTTTGCGTCACATCGCCACTATTAAAACTTAAATACAATATTAGAAAATATTTAAAGGAAACAATAAGCGCATAATAAGAGTGTATGTCTATTTTAAACTTAAAACGAGCTTAAGAGATGTATGGGTCTAAAATGAGCTTAAAATATTACTTAAACGATATCATCGACACTGCGGTATTACGGCAGATACATTGATGATCTTAATCGGCGCGATTAATCAGTGTCATGAAACTAGGAAATCGCAGGATTACGATGAGCATTCGATCATACACGTTCGGACATTGGTCGACAGATTTGAGCGGGATGGAATCAATGGTTATCATGGGAAGTGTGCAAGGCGGACAGATACAGAGTTGAGACAGAAGAGCGAAAAGGACGGGGTTCATCGACACCATGAGATGGAAACAGAGAAGGAGGGAGGGACGTGAAGCGCGAGGGTGGCAGAGAGTGGGGGGAAATAGTCTCGCCATGTATTTTCGGTGGAACCCTCTTGCTGTCGTTACCGAGGGACGTTTCGACACGACCGACAATCCCAACTCCGAAATGCACTCTGGACGGTCGTTTGCATAGCTGCATAAAAAAGCGCCTGATGTTGGACGACATATTAACATGCCATATGGCGTTTGATAAGCGGGACTCGTGGCACGATTCGTAATAAAACGTAGGCGCTACCGTTTTCGCCGAGCGAAGTTTCTTGACGTGGCAATTAAATTTCTACAGCTGTTTTTCTTCGCTAGAAATGTAATACGCGCAAGAATCCAATTACTACAAGTCTATTATAACGTCTTATAGTGTTATAACGTTTACAATTATCCTACATGCTTAAATTCTTCAATGAAATGTTATTGTACTTGTATATACACTGCCGGTCAAAAGTTTCCGAATACCTAAAATTACTTGTCTACATTAAGTAAAATAAATCTGTAACTGTAAAAAACTGTAAATGTAAAATATGTAATTATAAATTAAACGAACGAAAATTAAATTTCTTTTTAATAAAAATTAATTTAATATTGCGTTAGTCAGACGATCAAATTGAGACTTTTTCGTCAAAAGAATCGCCTAATAAAATGCGTTGTATTAACCGCGAAATCCTTTTTATAAGTTTTTTTAACTTTTTCGGGGCAATTTTTCAAATTATGTCCAATGTTTTATGCATCTGACATCGGTTTCCTTATGATCTATTTCATGATAATTCAATAAGTTAAAAGATTGTGGTAGCCATTGCATAATTTTAATTTCTTAAGATATCTTCTTTTCTGACAGATAATTTTGCCTCAATAACACTGCGTTAAGTTAATTTTTATTAAAATACATTGAATTTTTGTTTACTTATAGATAAGTTAATTTTGAGGACGTCTGGAAACTTTTAACCGGCAATGTGTATATGATATATAATTATTTTAACAATGCAAAATATTTCAATGCCATCAGCATCTATTTATATTTCTACAAACGTTTTCCGCAATGTGCGTAATGTCAACTGTCGTGTTATGTTAAACAAATCGCGTTCGACGCCTCGTGTCGTTCACATGTCGGCGTGAATTTCGATGACCGGACATCTCCATAAAGCGGCGCGTAAAAAGCGATTAAAATGCTTTTTCCCGGCGCGGCCGGTGCGATCGACCGTCCCAGCGCGAATACATTTTTGTAATTACGGGGGTGGCTTTGCATACTGCGATCGAGTGTCCCCGGTTGCGCGCGATGAGAGCGGGGATCTCCTCATCGCCGTGCCGACGCGACGCGGCGGGTTGCAGCGCGGCCGTCCGCCCACTCTGCGACTCGCGTAAGTTGACTTCTTTACGCAAGTGGTGGTGCCACGGATATCCCGGGTCGGGTTGTACGGGCCTGCAGGTTAGGTTGGGGCTAGATTCGGGGTTGGTTCGGTTTTGGGGTGTGTGTCAGTCACCAGGGGATGTTCCATGGCTAAACTCACCCTTCTTCTCCTGGTGGTTTCCTCCCTGCCTCACGGGCTCTCTCGCTATTCCCCCTTCTCCCTCCTCGCTCTTCCAACCCTCTCTCTGTCATTCCGCCTCACTGTCAAACATACATACACGTACGCGGCACACGTGCGCGCACCCCTGAAAGCGTATACGTGTGTTTGTGTGTGTGTGTGTGTGTGTGTGTGTGCGCAGCCGAAGCTCTCTCTTCATCTCTCTTGCTCTTGGTTCTTTCAGCCCCTGTACACCCCCGCGAGGATCAATACGAGCCAGTGGTTATCGTGCCGATACTCTCTGCGTTCGTCGGCCATCCTTCGAAAAGATTTCAGAAATCGGTAGAGAGAGAGAGAGAGAGAGAGAGTTGATCATTTTATAAACAACAACAAGTCTAGAAGTGGATTCACTGAGCAGAGAGTTTGAAAAATCTACTTTGCGATTAGATTCAGAAGTATGAAATGGAAATAATTTTGTAAAAGAGAACTGTTTACAATTTCCATTCAAACAGAGCACAAATTAGTTTCAGTTTTTTTCTTACTGCGAATATACTTAATCTGTAAATATTTTTTACTAAGTTCGTTCTTAAAAAAATTAGATAAATCATGTCGTAATCCAGTATAATTATTACATGGCCAGATTATTTTCCGTGCAATAAAAACAATTTTAAAATTAAAAACTGAACATCATGTCGCAATTAAAAAATTTAATGAATGTGTGCCCCCTCCCCCTGTCGAACTTAACGCAAAAATGAAGTTATGCGATGGTGAAATTCACATCGATACGTTGAACGTCAGAATACCGCAGGAAAAAAAAGCAACGCTGTTTCATCTCGACAATACGAAGCGACAGAGAATTCATTAAAAATTTTAATTAACGACGCATTTCGAATGTGCTCGATGGTAACAAAGCAACTTCATGAATTGCAAAAAAGGGGGAAAAACAGCGACAGCGTAGTTAAGCGAGCATGTGTAAAAGCTTGACTCATGGCTTTCGCGTATCATACATGCGAATGTTGTAATGTGACTTGTACTACTCATCCATGGAATCATATGCATTAATAAATTTATGAGGTAAAAGAGATTATCATTAAAAAATTATATTTATATTTTCACATCGATGTAAATTTACCAAAAGATTATTAAGAAAAAAAGTTGAGAGATATGTACAATATAATACAATATAATACTATGTCTACAAATTAAAAATGAAAAATTATTTCTCTGGCGATTGTATTTGTGTGAGTGGATTATGTGTGATAAAAAAAGCATCATACCCATTTTTTGCGATATCATACTTTATACAATCTGTAGGTATATGCCAGACGATAAAATATATTCAAAATGAAAAATGCCATAAAAATTTGTTCATTTATACCAAATACGGAATTTTGGTAATTAATAGCGTGGTATTAACGACAGTAATATACTCAATTAAGTATCTGTTATCGGAATAATGTTAAAAACATTTTCTCGTAGTTTGGTTTCATAAGAGCTGCTCGCTATGTGTATTATATATAATTTAGAGGTCTATAAAACGCAAATTACAGTGATTTGAAATGTAACTCTTTAAGTCGTAGTTTCTAACTATTCTTCTTATTATTTATAGAAGCTGTCCCTGTGCCAGTAATCTACGCGAATCAGTAAGTTTTAACGTTGTACTTATATATGCTCATTAAACATTTTGTATTAGATAGATATAGCTTTAATCTGCATTAAAACGTAAAGATATAGTTACATGTATATGAGATGAAAAACGAGAAAGTGAGAGAGAGAGAGGAAGAGAGAGAAACAACATTAATATTATATTAATTAATTGAAATATCAAAAGCAAGCTGATTGATAACGTTAATTAATAATTATTCAACAAAAATTTAATTGGCTGTATATATATTTAGGATCAAATTTTTCATAAAATATTTTAATTTATTTTACAATATGCTTGTTATTAATAAGAATATTTAAATTATATATGTAGTTATTGCTATAAAATATCTTGCCATAACTTAAATCATATAATTTTTATAAAATTGTATGAAAACTTTTCTACCTTTCTCTCTTACGAAAAATTAAGTTATCTGCAATAGATATGTATGTAAGAAGAAAAATCAATAGTTTTTGTTTTAAAATATAATTATATAATTTAATACAAATTTATATTTACTTATATCAGGTCAATGCTACATCTCCTTTATTCAAAATATTTGATAATTAGAAGATGGAACATATTCTGAAACTATTGAAATCAAGGACAATCAATTAAATTTTGTTGCATCTTGAATACTGCAAAATACACATGTTTGAATGATCGAAACACCCTGTTTGCGCAATTGTTTCACCAGTCGCTAGCTCCAACAAGTCCTGTGGTCAACAGTGCATTCGAAGTTGCCATGAATCGGCTCGGCGATCGATAACGCATCGCGCAATAGGATTGGCTAACGAGGTGCTATTTGCTTACGGGTTCCCATGGCTTTTCCACGGAAGCCACGGATGACTTTCCCAACGAGAGAAGGGTTTCAAAGTTTAACGATCCGACGTAGGTAAGTATAATGCACACGAACGAACGAACGAACGAACACGACGGGGCTGCAACCCTTTAGGAATACGCCACGCGGTGACGTTGAATTTTTCAGCCGCAAGTCTTGCCATGCCAAGTAATTAACGATTCCTCTTTCACTGACAATTAATTATGTCGATTGCCGGAAAAAGGCGCTGCCACCCTAACTTTAAACCCTGAAAATACGCAGCTGGGAGAAGTCACACGTATCTTAAATTTATAACGATAGCTTGTGCTTGGCGAAAGATTTCCCCCGGTGATTTTAATCGTGCGCAATGGCGAGCGGTCGGACGATATCAAATTCCATATAAATTTATACATGTCTACGTACATATGGCGTAATATAAGATAGCGAAACCACCATAGTATGAACCATATATAAATATCCCATCTTCGAGATTAAATATCCCGAGGCACACGGAATAGGAGGTTCGCCAGTGGTACGCTGCATTGCTATCGAGTAGAAGCTGTATAACGCTGCGAGAACCAATAGGGAACGTTGACAGTAAATCCGGCGGAAGCTTTACCTATTCTAGGACAATATCGCGGAATAGCAGCACCCGCAAAGCACGACATAAGCTTCCAACATTGGCGATAATGGTTGTCGGCTATCTATGCGGAAAATAAATTCCTTTCGCACAAGATATCATATTATAAATAATCTAAACACGAAATAATGTTTTTCAAAAAGAACATTTGTACAACAATATTCTGTGTGAATTTCTGAAGTAAAATATACTTCACATTTCTTTCTTCGAAAATATCTTTGTCCTTTTTGATTTGCAAAACGAATAATGGATTTGTCAAACATCTCGAAAGTTCGTTTTAGCCTCAAAATATAAATTATTTATTTTACTTGTTAATCGAAATTATTCTACTTGTGGCGAGCCTTGCAATTTTCCAAGAAGAAACATACATTTTAAGTGATACCGTTTAGTTCATTCTGAGATGCGTGCTACGTCTGCAGCATGATTGATTTAAAATCATTATGGAACCTGCGGTGAAAAGAAGAGAGACGATTTTTGCTATTGGTTCGCGTTAGTTGCGTGTAGCAAAACACGCGCGGAAGATAGCACGTGATCTATCACCGAGAACAGACAACGGAGCAGGCAACAAGCAACCGAGCACCGAGGCAAAGCAGTGAAGCATGCATCGCCAGTGCACGTGGTAGCTTGCACTGCAACTGACAGCGGAACACACGCTCGATATTTTGCGCGCATTCTACTCCACGCGAAAAAAAAAAGAGAGAGAGAATTAACGTGACTTCTTTTCTGTTAAAAATGTCCGATCAACATTCCACTATTGTCACACGCGCCATTGCGCGATGCTGCATACCTCCCTTTTGCATTCCTGCCTCATGGAAAACTCCCAACTGGCAAACCCCGGATGAAAAATGCAATGCTACCGCGCTTCTTTCGCAATCGAGAATTCCGCCCACGGTAACTTCGAAGACTTCGTTAACCCAGGCGAATGGGAAAAAACGAATCTGGGCGCGGATTCTTGCGCCGTGGGCGGAAAACTTTCCGATGACGGCTCTGCTCCCGTCGGATGCAGCTTGAATAATTGCGGAAAATAATTGAAACGGAAGACTCAATTTATGACCGGACGGTCTCGCGTCAGCGCGAGAGTACCAGGTAAAAAAAAAAAATTATGAACTCAGTCCCTGAGATTTATCATGAAGAGCGAATCTTATTATAGTATCTATGTTTGCATGCGCTCTCGTAATACGTTTTTAATGGAGGATTAATTTAAATAATTCAATTTTCGCCGTGCTCGGATATAATAATTGCTTCAACGGTATAGATAGCGACGGGACAATGCAATTACAGTTTTTCCCCTGAATATTTGCGCCGTTGAAAGTAAAATGCGCAAGTAACGCGACGGTTAAAATGGAAAAGCAGGTGCACATGAAAATTGTACGTATTGAACTAAAGTAGTGTGCGAGTAAGTGGGCACATCGTTAAAAAAACTGCTTTCCTTAAAATTATCTTGTCGGAAATTATAATCATTACTCAAAGCGAATGCAACGCAGTAACGTTGCGTTCGATATTTTTTATAGGCCATATGGATACCTTCCATATCTACGAACCGTTTAATTGTTTCCGTCTCTCTCTCTCAAACGGACCCTCGTGATACGTTAAAAAAAGCGTCATGGTTTGTTATAAGGATAAAAAAAATCAAATATCACAGTTTTAAGACGGAATTTAATGAAAAATAATGCCAAGTGCGACATGTTCTATCGAGCGTAAAAAATTTGTTTTGATTTAATAATTCGCAGTAGGCGAAGAACATTATCCACAGAATTAAAGCAATCATGTTTAATAATTTTTTTTGCAAAGGCAATCGGAAAATATGCGTATTTTAAACATAATTTCAATTTCATAAGTTATGAAGTCAATATGTTCTCGTTAATATTTCTTTTCGAGCAGAGCAAAATATATAAGAATTAATAAACGCGTGCCACGCTAACGTGAGCGCATTCGTCACAATTTTTCGCATAATTTTCAACGCGGCATGTATACGCAGATGTCGAAAACAGCTGGCAACGTGCACGTGCTTGTAATATGTGACGTCATCGATTTCAGCCGCCGATACAGCTCAGATGCATAGATTGCGCCTATTTCACCCCTTCTCACCTTCTTCACACTCCCGTTTCCTTCCGTCCTTCTCTCCCTTCCGCTCTTTCGCTCGATCCCTCTGCCTAGGTTAATGCACGTGATGCTAAAAGACTCTACAACCACATCCCCGGAGGGTGATCATCCCCATGGAAAAAACTCAGGAAACCAATAAATTATTCTTTAGATACAATTAATTCCCTTCCGTTATACGTCAAGGGTTCCACGAATTTGTCACACAGATTTGACACATTAGATTCAATGTTGTATTTTTATAGTTATATTAAATAAAAAATTGGAATAATATTAATACAATTAATGCAAACATATCCCAAATATCCTAAGTTTCTCATCGATACAGGTTTATTAATAAAAAATTTGGCTGCCCAGATGGAACTTGTCATTATCGTCAGTTGCAAAATGTTGCTGTCGAATGAGATTTTTAATGCAACATTTACGACGATGGCACGCAATAAAGCGTCACTCTCGTTTCTTCTTTTATGTCGAAAATCTACCCGAAGCAGCGCGTCATAAAATTTTTATTTCGCCGCGGGAAAAAAAAGAGAGAAATAATCGCGCCGTATTAAATGTTTCCTTCACAATGGGGGTTGAAGTTTAGCGCGGAAAGTGCGAGAAGCGAGGTGAGCTCTCGCGCAGAACAGCAGGACGCATCGTCCCTCTCTCACGTGCATTCTTACAATGACAATCACGGTAGATGAGGATACTGAGAAAACCACGGGACGAGAGAAAGAGAGAGAGAGAGGGCAGCGGCGAAAAAAGGTTGGCGAAACCCTTAAATTTACACGCGTCGCAAGTTCGCCTTTTCCTTCTGCCCTCGCGAGATCGTTAGAAATCCTTTGTAACAGCGCTGGGTCATCTTTATTCTCGAAACTATGGCGTTTTTTCTTTATTCATCGTCGGCTGATCGCGCGTTATTACGGGGCATGATAATACGGTACTCACGAAAAACCGAGGAGGCGCGAAGATCCAATTAGGACAGCAGGAGTATCATCTTACCTGAAACAAGGAAAATGATGTTGTCAGTTACATACATCGTTATAAAGTAATGAAAGATGACACACTGAAAAAGATGATGAATATTTCAATCGCACTATCTATGTAATATTGAAAATATGAAAAAAAAGGAGAAATGAGACAAAAAGGATTTTGCGTTACGATGTAGCTCGCATCGCAGGATTTATTGGCGATCGGACACGTATCAAGTAATTCGAGACATCGAACGTTTCCACGTGATAATCTCTTTCAAGGACGATGCATGCGATGCGCGCTGCACTCTCGACGAGAACACGTGTGCGTTCACGCATAATAGTAGTAACCCGGCGATTGCACTCGTTGGCTTTTTCCGAGCGCGATGGCGTCCGTTCTTTGACAATGGAATCGTTCGGAAAATATTTGTCGAAAGGCTGGGGAATGCGGTAGCCGTCGCGTTGTATCAATCGGTCATATAATTCGTTGATAAAGAATATCGAATACACGTCGGTATCATGCGCATCAATATTTCATAATGCATCAATTATTATTTGTAATCCGTTTAGTGTAGACTGATAATGGTAGCAATATCGGTGATAAAATGTGCACAATATTGTTATAAATACTATATCACTGCATTTATTATACAGAATATATACGCAAGAGTTATTACACGTTGAATCACACTTGGAAACAAGGTGTTGGTATTTTACCGAGTAAAGATATGCTTGACGATTTAAGATAATAACTAAATTAGTTATAAAACGCTGTTAAAACGCTTCTGCAAATAGTATTTGATGAAGCATCATGTTGTAACAAAGCCATTGTTCACCACCTTCAATGATTTAATGACTGTAATGGGAAAGAGCGGCAATAAGCTCCGCAGTAAGAGACCTCGAGAAAGAAATGGAGAGGATGAAGTAGGAACGAAGGGGAAGAAAAAGCGAACGTGCGCAATTGCAATTGCTGTCGACGACGACATTTTACCTTCGACATCTGATATTTCGAGAGTATTAAATTCCCTGGGTTTGCACGCCCACGCCCTTGTAAGCGACAGCCCCGAGGGAGAGAAGGTTTTCAGCATGGCGGCGGTAGCGAAAAAGACACCAGTCTCCCGTCCCGTTTTTCTCTCGTTCCTACTAACGAACCATCATCACGCAGCATCGTGTGACCGCGTTTCTTCGAGGATAAGCTTCATCGCAATGTCGTCTTCATCTCCTTTTTTTACGCCAACATTCGCTGGCCATGCGTAAATGCGTGTAAAGGATTAAAGAATGTGGGGCAGTAACGCCGTATACAACTGAGAAGCTTACGAATTCAGTGCTCCTTGCAGTAGTTTTGTGTGAAGATTATACTTCAGCTACTTCAACATTCTTTCTTCCAGTCTTACATTCTTACATTCATGCGCGGGATATTTTAGATGAGAAAATTTGGCATAATTTAAAAAAATAATGTGACACATTGTCAGAGAACCTTTAACAATATAGTTTTTTTTCTTTAACAATAATTTACATTAAAATATTACATCAATTTAGTAGTCCTTTATTGCCATTAAATAGTGGTAAAAAGAGATAAAAGAGCCCTATACTCTGCCGGATTTTTATCTCTCAATAAAATGAAAAATTGGAATCTTGCGCAATAAAGAGCAATTTCACGAGCAAACAACTGCAATTAATTACGATTCTAAATGAAGTATTTATTTTGCCGCATGAAAAAAAAATTGCGTCAGAAATAAAACCGTTCGTCAAAATGCTGCATTGATGAATCTATCTCTTGTGTATTTAATATTATCTGAATAATATCTATGGTCGAAATGCGAACTCTAACTTTTGTATCAAGACAAAATTTTCATTTGAAAGTGATATTGAGCATAATATCGTCTATGAGACGATGTAGACATCACATGTGTGATGAAACGTCATCGTGACGATAGCGAAGCCAATACTTGTTGGCTATTACGCACGACTCATTAACGATAGCCATTGTTTAATGCGCATATATCCATTTCGACACAAATGCCAAGGTGACTGTGTGATCACGATTGTTGCAAATGCTGCGAACTTAATTAATATGCGAATCTTAGGAGAGACATGGACGTGCATTGTCGTGGAGACGCGCGTTAAAATCGTCGTCAGCGAATTAACTCCCTAATTAACGACCGCAGGCCTGTGACATCGTTATTAAGGTGTTAAAATGAGAGATGATATACAGGGCTGCTGAAAAACTTCCATTAGCGTGCTCCAACATGCATCGTTGAAAATTAACCTTTGTGAAGAAAAGATTATAATTAACACTCTAGACCATTATCATGTTGTAAACAATTAAAACTCTATAAAACTTAAATCAAACTAGTTACGAAGTTTTCTATTTACAATAATCTGTTAAAGCGATTTTTATCTCTATAATACTGTTTTCGATAGGAGAAGGACATGTACATAAAGCGATATGTAATCATATAGCTGCGTAAGAAGGATATAATTTCTTATCTGAGCGCGGCGTTCACAACCCGAGCGCACCTTCCACGAGTTAATCGATCGCGGCGCGAGCGTTCCCATAACTTATCTACGTGCGAGAGCTCGTAGGAACCGGCGAAGTTAGCGGGCGCCGTCATAACGCCGCGTGCGTTATACGGGCAAATCGTTCGATCGGCTGGAAATGAAATTTACGAGCCGACTATACGTGCAACGTTGCACCCTGGTAATTTTCCGGCGACAAATCTCGCCCTCTCCCTCAGGCAGGAGAAGTATTCTGCTAACCGCCGATCCTCTCCTCGTTTCACCTTTCGAGCCGAGCGTGAAAGTCGATTCATATTGAACAATGTGGTCACCAGATACACACGGTTATTATGCAAAATGGATTAATCCGTCGGCTAAAAGTTTTCTGAGTTAATTAATTTTGACGCGCCCAGAGTTTTATGCATCTCGCGTTACGCGTACAACATCGTCCCAACTTTCGCAAAGTGACTGCGCGAGTCTAATTTTCGTATAATACTGTCTAAATACTCCATCGTGATAATATCGCGTGGCTGAATGTCCGTAGGCGTGTGCAATTTACGATTTGACACGAGGAAATCTGCATGTTCGAAGAACAAATGGGGGAAGGTAACCCCCTATTTTCAATTTTATTAAAAGACTAAATCCTTGGATGTATGTCGTATCATTATGATCCCTTCCTCCGATATTAGGAAAATGAAGATGCTGTTGCACCTCGTAATAGAACATTTCGTTGTGTCGCTCTGCAGGTATGTGTAGCGTCATGTCGCATAATGTGAATCAACCTTAATCTGTTTCCATCGCTATGAAACCAAAACCGGTTTTCGTGTTCTCAGACGGACCCGAAGCTTGATCCAGGTATGCGCATAACGTCGATTATCATATTAAATGTACCGGTGTGTTTGCGGTCATTGGGTTGAGGTGGGACATATGCCGGATTTACATTTAGTCTTCCATTCTCGCGTAGCCATCGCATAATTGATACGATTTGTCCCACCGCATCCTTTCATTTTTCATGCAATCAATAAGCGGTCGGTTTTGAACGAGCCAATTAAAACTATTAACTGCTCGCGGCCGGTATAATGTCTGTTGCGATAATAATTAAATTCCTCGAAAAATAATTATAAGATGCGTGTCCGTGTAATGCAGAATTGCATTTAATTGAGTGTAAACATGAATTTTCGTTTTACGATAATGAATTCGCGCAGCAAAGCAGAGCGAGTGTAACAATAATAGTGCGCTGATATTTAATATAGTTATCAGGGACTTTGTGATAGATTCACACAAAGAAAAAATAATCTTGTTTGAACAAATTATTATACGATAAATCGAAAATATTAATGAAATATTTGACTTTCGAAGTTACAACACAGATATAAAGTGAAGTTCCGTGTCTTAGAAGGGGAATAAAAGCGGCGAGGTTGCATGCCTCAAATTTTACAGACGCCTGATTACTTGGAAATTTTTCGAAGTCGTACGATAAATTCTAACGCAGCTACTACCTGATACTCGGTCTCCTTTTTTTTCGCTATAACGGACGAACTTGAAAAGGCAAATTAGAGAGTTCCCCGAATCGATCGGTCTGTGGTTACTGCCACGATGATGATAGGTCGAGAATCTCAGGGGCAGCCGTCGAATGCATGGTTTGTGTGCACAGCGAGAAAGAGCATGCCATATACCGCGTTATCCAAGGCTCGCATTATGCGAATCGCATGAACGTTACTATTATTGTTGCTAGATCGAAGGGAACGCGACATGATTGCGCTGAGAAAGGGACACGTGGCCTTTCGAAGCTGTCGATTGTGTCCTTTCATAGCCGGTTAGGTTTCACAGTCGGACACGGGAGATTTTTTTCATTCACGCGGTTTTTACTGTCCTTCATTGCCTGCACGAGCGAAACAATTAATTCTTCGTAAGCGACCGTATCGATGAGGTGAGCGTAAACTTATTCATACGGATCGATCACGCGTTCCACCGAGATATCGCGGGGATTAGTCTGATTCGGTTTATGTTAATCAAGCTTTTCTAAAGATTGGAACGTTTTTCCTCCAGATTTCGCTCACCACTCCAGGAGTTCCATAATGTATAAGATTGCAATAAGCGCCTGACGTTGGGTGGAACGCCTTAAGCTCTTTCCATCCACAAAGGGAATCCGCGGAAATATAGAGGTATCTTCATTATCATAAGCCCTATAATAGCAAATAAACGTCAACGGTAAAGAACCAAGGAAAAGATATTATCGCTGCTGGATCTTTTCGATATAATTGCGGTGATATCTGCATTCGCGAATCCATTTGCTCTCACGATCGTTTCATTGTATTCATTATACATTTATGAATAACAGTCATTAATTGTTGAATAATGAAAGAGATGACAAGTGCCCTCGAGATGAAAGATTACTGAAACGACGAAATGTAAATATGAAACATACTTCTCTGTTGTAACACAAAAATGTCATTTTTGGCTCTTTGGCTAATATTTAACTTGCCATTTGTTCGTTTTATCTGTCGCTATTTACCGCGCTTATTGCGATCGCTTGGTTCTTAGGTCGTCATGGCCAGCCGATCGTAGCTGATTTGTCGATTCCGCGCAACGACGTGTAGCCGGCAACAGCAAGCAGCGAAGAGGATCGAGGACCGATTTGAATGATAATCGGACGGATATGATTGATTTATGAATGCGGTATGGTCGCTGCACGCTTGCTAGACGAGATTAATCTTCATTACACGACGTTATCCCGTCTGGCTGCTCTTGTCGTGCAAAAGGGATCGAGATACACGCCGCGGTAGGTAGCCGCATTATTAAGATTGGTCCGCGGTCCCCGTAGTCGTTTTCAAGAAACGATACCTCGCAACGGAGATTCTCAGGAACGGACTTGAATGAGCATGCCGAAGAAACGTTACTCGATGTATGAATATAAATGAAGCAAGACCTTTTGTATTAGTTATATTTTCTCACACTTTCGATGCGTGAAACAAATACGTGTACTTTTATCTCTAATAATCGTAACTATTTCTTATTTTAGTAATAAGAAAAATTTTTGTTTTAAATATAATCATAAAGAAAAGGAGAAGGATATACTTTGTAAAACATTCAATTACGAATATTACAATTATATTTTACACATTGAAAAAAAATTATGGTTAAAAACGGATGAATCAAAACAATCTTGTAGGACTGATCACAATATTCTGGTTATTATAATAGGAATTCTACTTATTTTAAGTTATAAAGTATTGGGTTCTATTCTAACAACCAGAATTTCTATTATAATAACCAAAATATTTGATTAATCTTACAAAATTTTCTGATTTATCCATTTTTAATTAGAATTTTTTTAGTACATGCCTACTCGTCAAAGATATCTAATTGAAAGATGCGTACAAAAATTGTACCATGAAAATATTACAAATTAGTTGTTACTAACAATAAGTTAAAGATTTAAGACATGTGTACTCAGAGATGCAGCTCCAAACATTGACATACAACTCGATTTTATACAATAGTATTTGTTGTCGATAAAATCTTAGATTGTCTGGAACGGATAGTAGCTGGTATATACAAAAATGGCCGTTGTTAGATTTCACAAATAAAATGGCAAAACGGGAGTTTATAGCACGCGGATTCTTTCCTTTGCTTTGCAATTCCAGCAGAAACCGACCCAGATCTGGGATGCCCTTCGACCTCCACCGACCGTTGGATGATGTCTACAGCGAGTCACGAAGTCGAATACTCAGCGACCCGAGGAAAGCGAGGCAGTCGGTGGAGATCTGAGAGACCAACGCGACTTCGCAGCGGACCAACTCGAAGATGGATTCAGATTGATGAAAAACATATCTCCCGCAGATTACATGGATTCCAAGTTTATTTCATGAGAAACGACGTCGCTCGAGAGTCTGCCGAAAATTGTGAAATCACACGAATGCAAAATGAAGAAGCTGCTCAATTATAAAAAGAGAGATGGTAATGCGAGTGTAATATTAATTAGTGTAATAAGTTAAGCCTCATTTAATGACTAAGGAAGGAGCTAACTGTGAAAGACGGAAAAGGAGAGGTAAAATGTTATTGGAGAGTAAGACTAAAGTTTCCGACTAGATAAAAATCTTGTATTATTCCGTGTATTTGATCTAATTCGAAATTAGAATCGATTTTATTTTCTACGTATATTTTCAGCTCAACTATCCTGATGTTTCGCGTCGAAAAGTGTCGGAGAAACATCGAACTTGGCCGGTGTAAGCGAGAAAGTTCGAGCTGTTCGATCTACTCCGATAGTTTGAAACTACTCACGAAATACCAGTGCAATATCAGGAGGTTACGTCCAAACAACGAACAACATCGAGCCAACATAGATCCAAAAGGACAGGGAGAAGGAAACCGAGCTCGTCATCGACAGACGAGTCCTTCATGATCGGCTCGCTTTTATCGAGAGATTGTAGAATGTCGGATATTGAGCAAAGGAGAGAGAGAGAGAGAGAGAGAGAGAGAGAGAGAAAGAGAGAGAAAGAGAAAGAGAGAGAGAGACAGAAAGAGAGAAATAGAGCAAAGATCGAGGAAGGAGACGAGAGGAAAGGGAGAAAAAGGGACAATAAAGGTGACGTTGCACGGAGCCGCGGCATCTGTCCTAGGAAGAGATGGAACAGCTGTGTCCGAAGGAGGTGAAGTGGGCAGACAGAGAAAGACGGAAAGAGGGAAAAAAGAGGAAGGAACAAGTAAAGAGAGAAGAATATGCGAGAAGAAGAAATAGATAGCCGGATAGAGGGAAAAGACAGAGGAAAAGGGAGAGGAATCTCTAGCCGCGATGGGTTCTGAGTCCGAAGTGGATAAAGAGAGAAATATGGACAGCCATCGGCGAGGAGAAAAAGACAGACAGGGCGGGAGCGAGAGAAAGGGGAGGAGGGCTGCGTTGGAAAGGGGCGATAAAGGGGCATGGGAAAGGAGTTGGCAACGCCGCCCGGTCGATAGAAGAGTGGGACCTGCGAGACGTGGCAACGTCGCAAAGCGTCTGCTTTAATGCAGCGGTTCTCATCTCGTGTGAATTCTCTTGTTTTTCACATCAAATATAACAAGATCAGAGACAACATGTTTGTTGTTAGAATTAAGATCATAGCATATAAAGAATTTTAATAATAAAACTTTAAAAGTATATGAATCGAAACCAATTATAGTTGAGTATATTTTCGGGAATTCTAGGTTAGGTCTCGACCTAAATTCTTCTCGGAAAATGCTCGATTGTCATTGGTCAGTTCTATTATAAGTTTCTGTGTGCCATAATTTTTGCAATTAAGTTACTATATATGAAATATACATATATTCGTATTTCACACAAATGAATATCACTCACAAAATATTTTAATCATGAATGTGGAACTTCATGGAATGCAAGACTTGTCCTTTTTGCGCGCCTTTGATGATAATTTTAGCTTATTTCAGCGTATTTAACACGTGACCAAAATTAATTTTAATCAACAGCAATCTTGATCTTCTGTAGGAAGATCTTAAACGTTGTCAAATGATATTATCTTTTGCTTCCGAAAATTGATCAATAAAAATAAATTAATATTTCTTTCTCTATGAAATCTACAAGATACTCTACAATTAAAAATGTTTAAGTTGTAAAAAAATAATAATTTATAAGTTTATTTTATAAATAATATTTTATGATTTTAAAATTATATTTTATGTATATTTTTACTATAAAAGAAATTTTGAAAACTACTCCATTATTAGAGAAATATGCTAAAGCAACTTCAATATATATTTTCCTATTAAATTCATTTTCCCATAGTAAGATTTCCAGCTTTATTTCGCGAAGCCGTAGCATAAAAGTTACGTATATATGAAAAACTAAACTTTCAAAGTGCGCAGACGTTGTGGAGCTTCAAGGAACTTGAAGACGTAGAAATATTCTAGGAAACCGACTGGCTGCGGTCGGGTTTGCGAGTCTTTCGAGCCAGAGTCTTTTTTGCCGGACCGGTTTGCGAATTGCAGTCCGAACTTTTCCGTGCATAGGACGATGGGAAGTACGGAGAAGATAGCGGTTGGGCGTGGCGACAATGTACGCAATAATTTGTCTTAAACGGGCATAATTGAGAGCGAGTGATTAAAAAAAAGTATTCGAAGTATTCACAAAGCGACACACGCGCGGCTTTGAGGGCAATCTGTTTTATATAGCTGGTCCAATATTCTGTTTTGCACGAAACGGTTAAATCACATGTGACGCAAATTGACACGCAGCTTTGAACTCCGAATATTCGTGTGACTGTGTATACTACATTTTGTGTGATAATTTAAACCCGGTAAATTCTGTGAAACTTTAGATAAAGATTTAAAATAGTGATACAATATTGCTTTTATGTGTATATATTTAAAAATGACCAAATTATTTCAATTGTTTTATTATATTTTCTTTTTAACTCTTATTCTTCTTTATTGTACAGTTTTCATAATATTCAGAATAAGTTACATAAAAAATAAATTTTATTTTATCGTTGTATTAATATAAAAATTATGATGTTTTCACATTTATACTTCCTTTCTTACATTCATGTTTGTATATTAGCACATTTTAAAACTTTTTACATTAAAAAATTTAACAGTGTACTCTGCCAACAATTTAGTATTAAACGTATAATACACTACATCAAATAAATTCTTATAAAATAAGGATTATTCAAACATATAGGTATATTTCTCATAGATTTATATAGAAAAACAATTAAATACACCTTGTATAATGAATAATATAATAAATGTACAACAAATAATAATTTCTTAAATAAATTATGAATTTTTACAATAATGCAAATAATTAAAAAAAGTTTATTGTTACATTTAATTCAAGATTAATGCTTTGTATCTATGAAAAAAGTTTTATTGTGATGTATCATTAAACATACCATATAGTGTATTTTAATATAATACATTTTTAAAATATTATGTGGGATATATGTTTCATTGCAAACAATAAAATATTAAATAATTATTGAAGTTATTAAATCATATGGATATGAATAATTTTCATGTTACAATTGTTTCCATTTCTATATGCATCTTTTATCGAGTGTTTAGTGTGCAACTGTGTAATTGCAATAAAATGTGCACGGCCATTTGGAATACATTCTCTCTCCCTCTTCTGTGAAATAAATAATTTATGAATGAGGAATGGCCGACTGTCGGCACCTCTTGTGTATATCTAAGTATATGGCTCAGAAATGTGTAGTCGAACGTAAAAAGGGGAAGGCAGGCAC
This sequence comes from Tetramorium bicarinatum, assembly GCA_928718305.1. Lineage (NCBI taxonomy): Eukaryota > Metazoa > Arthropoda > Insecta > Hymenoptera > Formicidae > Tetramorium > Tetramorium bicarinatum. The sequence continues at coordinate 19,771,314 of OV788324.1, forward strand.
ACGAGTTGTACACAGGAAATACATAATTCTAAATAAGTTTCGCAGGTGTTCGCAATTGTACTGTGCAAAAACCAAAGGCGTTTCGAAATCTTCGTTAACATGCGAAATGCGATAGCTCTTGTGGAAAATATAATCAGTCTGTCGTTTTGCAAGATTATAAAAATATAAACTATAAATAAAAACTATAAATAAAAATCGTGCAATGTTTATAATGTTTATGAAAAAGAAGATCAAGATATCAATAATGAAAGAGATCAATGAAATTAATATAAATCTTAGAAATAATCTGCTACAAAAATAATATGATAATAAGGGGATTGAAGAGATGACAATTTCATGTACATATTCAATTCATTCTCGTTGAACGTAGCAAAAGCCGTAGCCGGCGTGGCGAGCATTTTATATCCTTAATGGAGACAGACTCGAGCACGATACGAGCTTCTTTCCGTTCCTAAGATTCGTCGCACGTTGCCGCCATTGGTATCAACTCTCCCGGAAGAAGTCGGCAAGTATGTGGCCAATGCGGCATCGTGAAGACGCTGAAGATTCGGACCGACGCTTAAATTAAATCTAACGTCACAGCGCACGACGTGGACGAGCTCTCTTCGCTCCCTTTTTCCTTATACTTGTCCGTTATTCCCTTTTACAGGATAGTTTCTGATGGCTCGCGTAACCCAGGAAAGTCCCGGGGAATTCGAGGGGTTTTTATCGCCGAGATGTCGGGACGAGCGGGAGAAAGAGAGATCTCGGGAGTACAGCGCATTTTTTTTTCTTCTGCTCTAGACAAACCGTTCTTTAGAAACTTTTGCAAGTTCTCTTTGTCCCTTCGATCGTTCGTCAGGGTTTTCAGGAAGCGTGACGAAGAGATCTCACCCTTCCGCGAACTCCGATGATTCGTGACGTCTAATAACGTACGGCCGATCTTCTCGCTCGTACAAATGCTCGCTCATTTGTCGAGGAAGATTTCACGTAATATATTTTAATAGAACACAAATTGTGTTCTATTATGTGGCCACGTCAAAAGAGATTTAATAAATCACACGTCGCGCCAACGATTATGAAAAAAGGGGAGGTCGTAAAGACTCTTTGACTTTTTAAAATTGCCTAAACTCATGAGAACGTTCATTTTAGAACGTTCAGGTGTCGCTAATGAATTTCTAATTGCAAGATAATAACGTGTAATCGCAATGCATTTGCTTGAAAGGTTTTGCGCAGTGGAATTCAGTTGAAATTCCCAACAGTAAATATTAATTATTGTGCAACGATCTCAGCTGATCGAGAAAGTTCGCTTCCATCGCGACAATTTCTCTTCCTCTCCCCCCTCTTTCGATTTATGCATGAACTGATAATACGCTCTAAACTAGTTCACTATTAAGATATAATGATATTAGATAGGAGCGTTTTATCAGATTCAGAGAAAACGGTACACATTGCAAGAAACTGATAATAATTTGATATTAATTATTTTCAAAAAGAATAATTTTCTATGCAATAACAATTTTTTCTAAAGATATCTCCCAGTTAAAACGGCAAAAGTAAAAAATCCGTTTTGCTAAAGAAGAGAATTATAGAATCTGTCCTCTTTATACCGAATTTACTGCATTACTTCTTTCTTCTCTTTCTCTCTTTCTCTCTCTCTCTCTCTCTCGCCTTTCCTTTTTCTATCTGCTCCGTTTATCTAGATAAAACGTGAATCACTTTAAGAGAGCGATAACGACTACATACGTATAGGCCACTGGTACGTAACACATGGTCGGAGAATCGATAACGACCGTTATTTTTGTGAACTTTGCAGTTTCAATTGCGATGATAGTGTCAATATTTTTTCGTGACACGTAAAGCCATTCGTGAAAAATTAAATAAAAGTTAGATTTTTTACTATCTCAACTTCAATGCAAGAAATTACATGCAAGTTGTTATTGCATGTTTCGAAGCACTTGAAACAATTAACTGAGTATGTATTTATGTATTTATAAAACGTTGTAAGCATTGTATTTGATACTCAATAAATATCGAAAATTAAAACTCCTAATTTTATTTCCTATGATATACAGTGATTAACAGTGCCCTTACAAGAAATTTAAATTTGCAACCTCCCCCCCTTCCCCGCAAACACACATTCTCTCTCCCTCTCTTTCTTTCTTCCTCAAATTTTGTAAAATTTCGAGTATATTGTATATAAGAGTTTTAAAGTACACGCGACAATTGTATAAATTTGTATTTTTAATGCACTATACGTATCTTCAAAATTTACACAAAATCATGACATATATTATTTGTATATTATTATTAGTCATATTTTCTTCTTGCCTAATTTAGATTGTATTTTATATAATTTTCTATAATTTTCTTTTCACATTATCTTCTTATTACACTGTCAACCTTGAGTTTCCTAGCCTTGTGTATGTATCTCAGATTCTAAATAAATCACAATTACTATTCGTATGTTCACTGATTCCTTCGGCGACTGTATATAATTTTCTGAAACAGTTTGCGACTTTACAATGGCAGTAATGCATGAAAGTAACGAAACTCTATTCTCGCAAGGAAAAGATTTAAATTATAAAAACAAGCAAAACGTAAGTAATACAAATTATTCGTATAAAATTTTATGTAACTTTTAACTATTTTATAACTTTTTTTTGTAATAAAATTAAGATGCATTGAATTCTTGTCTTTAGTGATATTATTATACATAAAAGAAATATATCTTTTTCATTAAACTTTTCATTAAACTATTTTAAATTCCGCATATTAAGTTTTCTTTAGAAAACAAATAATAAATTTATATTTCTTTTTGTTTATCTTCATATAAGACATAACGTGAAACAAGTCAGAAAAAACCATTCAAATATCATACATATGATGTATCTTATTCAGTATTATATAGTAATAATATGTTAATTTTTTATGAATGGATAACGGCTCTTTCGTCGACCGTAGCAGTGCGACGTTTGCTCATTGCATTTTTTATAGCGTCGATGTGGACAATTTGTGTCACTTGGAAGCGAATCTATGGCCTAGTATGTACGAACTGACGCTAGAAAATACACACGGCCGATAAATATATCTTTTCTTTATACTTCATAGTAGCGAGTCAAAGAACTATGAATGATAATAATATAACGAACCATGAAGATGATCTCACAATGTTAAACGTAAGTCCTTACGTAAAGCGATTTGACTTTCGAGTCTCGGGAAAGCCTAACAGCAGCTACGTGTCAAAAAGTAATCAACACGCGATTGATCGACACTGTTTTCGCGCATCTATTGTGAGGGCGTAAAAGCTTAAAGATTATGATGATATTCGAGCTTTGCAAAGCTTGCAATTTACGCAATGAGAAGTTGCCGGGGCAGCCACCGGAAATGGCTTGTCGTGAACGGTCAGCACAAAATCCTCCTCTTTTAACAATTTTTTTTTCCTTGCCCGAGCGCGGTTTTTACGAGCGATCGTCCCCGTCGGCCTTTTTATTCCGGACTTATAAAAGAGCCCCGCGGCGAACCAAAGATACGCAATGCTTCTGGGATTTGACGGGCAATCTCGCGTTACACGTCCCCGGTCAATGAGACACATTTGCATCGCGACAAATGTCCCCGTGCACTTGCGGGAATCGACTCGTGACAGAGTTAATGGCGAATGTAAAATTTTACATCTCTCGATTTCTCCCTGGTTGAATAGAATTCAGGTCTCTTGTTTCGACGCGACGTGAATCTTATAAGAGAGAACCACCGTGGTATGGATAATTAAAATATATTAGAGACACGAATGTGTCAAAGTTATAATACAGGTTCTGTTCATATTTCTCCTCTTTCATGTTTCCATAATGTGATGTCACATGTTACAAAGCTATACGCTCTTATTTGCCTCGCGATATAACAATCTCAGATTTTCGTAGGAAAATGTGTTGATTAAGGCTTGTCAGCGACAGCGGGAGGCAGACTCGAAAGGAACTGCTCGCGACAGTAGACGGGCGTTCACCGTTTTTTTTTCTCTTCTTTCGGGACGTATAAAGAGAAGAATATCTCGGCATGAGATCATTGCGGTGCACCGTTGCATTAACATCGCGCCACGTCATGTGTATTTCTTAAATCTTTTCTTTCGAAAAAATTGCAGATAATGGAACTCCTCACATTGTCTCGCTCGTGCGATTCACGATGAAAAAATATTCAGGAACTGTTTTCTAATCACGTAGATTCTAATGCCATCGGTCGCACATGTCGAACGCTATGATTGCACAATGAACATCCGATAAACGTTACCGTGAGTGTAATGTTGACTGTGCGATATACGAAATAAACTTTGCTATTGTAGGAACACCTGGCACAGTCTCAGCTTACCGCTATCGAAGTGACGACGAAATGTTTCCATTTCGCTGTCGTATATGACCGAGGGTGCGCCACAAAGATACGGAGAGGGGCAATGAACTGTCGCATCGCGTATCCGAAAAGGCTGTGGCCACATTATGACGGCGGTAAGGTTTATCTATAATTGTGCTGTATGTTATTCGCAAATGTATTCTCATTACGTGAAAATGTTTAGTTTCACAAAAATTATTAAAAGATGTATCACTATCATTAATGTATCGCGTTATCAATAAAAATTATCATTATTCACTGTCACGCGCATGTGCGTGTTTAGCTGGGAATATATTTCGATTAAAAAAAAAAAGTGTAAACGTTCCATGATGTTAAATTGTAGAGAAAGTTCGATATTATCATTGTATAAATATTAGATACTGCGTGTGCACTTCTAATTAAATTAAACTATAATTAAAAAATCAATATAATGCACGATTATTTTTTTTGTGATGTCTACATAATAATTGATTTCATTATATATAATGATAATGAAGCAAACTCACACTAATTAAATTTCGAAAACCTAGTATTTAGTCCTTTCAGACATAATTTGTTTTTAAAATGCAAAGTACATTTCCATAATTCTTTAATTACATAACATGAATGTTTATCCGATTTTGAAGTCGGAGGTAATTAAAGAGACGAAAATTTGCGACGTCGAAGCCACGAGATCCAAACGAGGCGACACGTCCGAGTCACGAAAGCCGCAGACCTCGGAATCTCGGATTCCTCGATGCCTTCGGGTGCACTCACCTTGTTTCCATACCAGAATCCGCAAGGATGTCACGCTGCGCGCCGTACGCAAAACGATGCTCCGTCGAAGGCGGTGGCGCAGGACGTGTCCGCGGCGCTCCTTCGAAGTGTCGTCGACGTTGACGGTGCTGTTGATAGTGATGCTGCGGTTGTTGTTGCTGCTGCTGCTGTTGCTGCTGCTGCTGCTGCTGATGATGATGATGATGATGATGATGATGATGGACGACCGAGGGATTAATTTGAATGCGGTGGATCGCGCCTGGCACCCTCCAGCAGAGCACATATGGAATCACGAAGTCAGGCTTGACCTGCACCAGCGGCAGCAGGCGATACTCGATCTCGCGTGGATTAAAGGACACCGATCGCCCGTTCGTGTTACCGCTCGACCCGCGCACCAGAAGACGACCCTCTCCACGGAGGACGTTGTAGTTGCGCCAGCCAAGGTCACGGGGTAACATGTCACGAGGACATCCCTGCCAACCACGAACTACCGGCTCCTTGTGCGTCTTGTCATAATGTCAAGGATACCTCTCTCTCTCTCTCTCTCTCTCTCTCTCTCTCTCTCTTTCTCGTTCGTCGTAGTACCGAGGTAGTCTTTCAGGCGTGAGCTTGTTTTATATGATATCCGATCAATATCGCTTCGGTCAATCGAGGAGGAGACTGTCCATTGCCGTGAATAGACGATTTTTTTCGCTTACAGCGAAATATATCGTGCGATTAGGCAAGGGAGGAGGCAACGAAGGAGGCTCCCGCGAGACGTTTATCAGCAGTTACACACGCAGCCGTTTAAATCCACTTGGCAATCGATAGAAGCTTCGTGTACTCGCTGCCCACTGAGAGACGAGGCACTTTGTCGCGACACAGGAACATCCGCGACGCGGTGAGAATCCTCCCTGGACGAGTCTCGATTTATCAGCTCTTTCTCTCTCTCTCCCCCCCTTTTTGTTTTAAGATCGTGGATTCAATCAAGGATCCAGCGTGTTCGCTCGCGAATAATGTCGGGCGTACCAGACGGGCGAGACTGGACTCGGGAGCGTCATCCTCGAGCGGCAAGCGCGTGTGCTCGCGAGGAAATTCGGGATCACTGGGAGGACCGGGAGGGCGGCGAGACAGGCGCCCGGCACTCCCTTCTCGCGCGACAGCACTCCGACCTTAGCATCGACTTCCACGACCGGAGCCGAACGGTGCGAGAGCGAACGAACCCAACGAACGAACGGACGTGGAACGAAAGGCGAGAGAGGAACGCAGCCCCCAAGGATCTCCGCGGCGCGCCACGAATTTCAAACTGGGCTGCGCGCGCAATTTACGTGCCTCAGGGCTGTCTCAAAGAAAGCTCACCGCGAGAGGGGTGGCGGCACGCGAAAATGTCGGCGGCGCTTTCGACGCTCGCGCCATCGACTTTTCCGATTGGTCTGGAGAATATTAAAGCTACTTGCGTTAGACTCGTCGCGGTCTTCAAGAATGACAATTATTAGCAACATGGGGATATGATTCAAAACAAAATATGCAACGTAAGCTAGTAATGAGTGAATAGAAATGATGTATTTAAAAATATAATTTATTATCTTCGAGTAAAAGGAATTAATAAATAGAACGTTTGACTTTATAGAGTCTTCTTCAGCCATATCTTAAAATTCAATAAAAAATAAGCGAAAATAGCATTGGAGAATACGATAATTTAACAAAAATTAATAGTGATTATTATAAATTAAAAAATTTATTATTAGTAATAATTAATTTCTTTAATAAACAATAAATGAAATGTAATTGTCTATGTGTATCGATACTGTTAATTTTTCTCCGAATTTGGCGGCTTGATTTTTTAAACATTTTTTTACTAAATCAAAGAAAGTAGAAAATATTATTATCTAGTTAAGATTAAAAGCATTGGATTACATTCGCACAGCACGCAGAAGATAATCAATAAGATATATCCCACGGCATTTACTATTTATTACTGCGATTACACAATCGAGGATAGATATCGCGTCGGATCTGCGGCACGGAACAATGCGATTTATAGGAAAATGTGAATCGTGCCTGACGTTGGTAAGCATCGGTAAAAGGTATCGCTAATGTATCATTCAAAAGGCATTTAATTTTATCTCAAAGTTAAAACGCTCCGTCACCTAAGCGATGGGATAATTAAATGACTCTGTCTGCTAAGACATTAAGAGTCGATTTGCCAAGTCGAGAGACGATAAAACCGCACACAGTTAGTAGCAGGTGCCTATTTAACAGTGTTTAAAAATGCCAATTCAGAAATTATCGATGTCTTGGAAGATTAAAAATTTCGTCCTAGTCATTCCTGCTAGAGACTTCCAGCGGAAAGCTCGTTACGCGCACGCAGGTGAGAGGCGGCCTTCTTTCGCAGATTCCCCTCTTTTTTTTATCGCTTGTTTTTATCAGTTGCAATCGTGTCATCATCGTTATTATAATTCCATCGACACTTAATGCCGCACATTTTTTTGTTGCCCGCATATGTTTTTATTTCTGCGTCCATGCTTTTTACGCGAATGCAATTGATCCAGGACATAGATATGGCAATTTTCCATCACTGTTACAAGACATTAGAGCGATGCTGAAAAAGATACAAAAAAAAAAAAGGAATAATTGAGGCAATACAATAAAAAAAAAGAATAATAAATAAATAATTCATATAAAAAACAGATCGCTAAAATTTTAATCTTTCACCTCAAGTAACCTTTGGAAGATCGTAAAACCAGAGGCGACAAAAGATATTCCCCGAAATCGTTGAACGCCGGATTTACAGGAGATTGAAAAATTCAAGTTAATTATAAACCTCAACCGAAGCATTACAATAATTTAAGAATATTTAACAGTATACGGAAGGTCAATATTGCTTTCCAGATATGGAAATAGTATGCACAATATGAATTTCGCGACGATTTTCGATCGGCCGGTCGCAATTGCCATTTAATCAGCATCGGTAGCGCCGCTAATGAGCACGAATCAGCCATGAAATCTCGATTATACGGTTATGCGTGTCCGCGGTGCCGTTAGCCCGATATCTTTCTGCCCGGAATGACACTGCACCTGCACCAGGCGCCGCGGTCAAAACACTTGAAAATTCCGCAGAGGGAGGATCGAGGAGGTTAAACGATCGCGAAGGTCGTTTGCACCTGTTTGCATCGACCCTCTCGCCGTGCAACTCCCGCAGGTGCGTTGGAAGCGCATCAAGGACGCCTTGTGGCTCAACGAGTTATTTTTGTTCCTGTTTCATATAATATCGTCGAGAAGTAAGTACACATACTGTTTTCGTAAGATTGCATGCCGAAAAAAAAAGAAGTACATTCAATAACTGTGTACGTGGACATTAATATTGGAGACAATCTTTTTCGCAACAACACTTTGATTTTTTTTCCATTTTCTCTCACGGAGAGAATTTCAGAAATTTCATGCAAAATATCTTATCCGTGCTGACATAATAATCTCGACGGAATATACTACACAATAGTCCTGATTAAATTGAAATGCGAGTATCATACAAGTATCACAATATCACGTATGCCATTAATCAGCTTTCGATAATATTAGAGATATATGTATGTATACCAGGTTTAATTAAGCGCTTAATTGATTAATGTATTAATCAAGACAGAATTACATCGCTCACGGAACGTTGCGTTGTAATTCTCGTCAAATAATATTTACTTGTTTGTTTATCGATTAATAAATGTCCATATCAACTTAAATGTCGATGCATGCAATTGTCATATAATGTATTGTATCTGCTGTTAAACATTCCCAATGGGATTAAATGAGCTATGATTGGATAAAGTGAGCGTATAGTAGACTATTAATTTTTCGAGTTACGCGAACCCAGCGTTCCCTTCTCGCAGAGAAAGGGTAGAGACGCACTGAATGAGTCGTAAGGACGTCTGCTTCTCTAATTTTTTCTTCTCACGAGAAACGTAGATCAATCACAGATACACCGGGAGTGATTGTTAAGGCCACGCGCGCCTGTAATTCTGCGAAAATCGAGAGTAGCAATTTCTATGGTTGGGAATTTCGAACATTTTCCTGAGAGCGTAAATAAAAATAAAGCGACCTAAAGAAGGATCGACCTGATCTATCATCCCCTGTGAGACAAGATAACTGTGATTAATATAAATTCAAAAATAACGAAATAACATTTCATGTTATTTCTGTTGTTTATGTTGAATAAAGAAATTCTTCTGATTATCTCGCCGAAGAAGTGGCAAGCGATCGTTAAAGAACCACATTTATCCTTCGTTCGTACGGACGACGAAATCTATTTTCAAGGAATGTAAAATTGTCATCTTTCTCACACCGGTAAATCAATTAATTAATCTTGTTATCGCGAATACTTATTGTTAATGAGGATGAAAGGCACTTGCACTAATTTTCATCCTAGAAATATTACAATAAACTATCATATTATTAGATATACTTCACATTCGTGTTAGAAATATTGTAAAATCGTGGTTGAGGCCAAAGGTAACTATATTTTTCCCTCATTGTAAGTGCAAGAAATTCTTTCGTTGCTAGAATATAATTAATATAAAAGCGATATATGCATTGTTACGTATATCATATCGAACGTTCGATGTTGCACACACTAGCGATCTCGGTAAACGAAGACTCGATACTACGTCACGATTCGCGGCTACAGCTGCGGGACGCGCCGCGCTGACCTTCGTCGGCGATCGGAAAATCGATCGATCGTATCGTTGCAAAAGATCGCGAGTGGTAAAAGATCTCCCTAGTCCGGCAACGCGGATCTGATCGTTAAGGGTCGCGCAGGCAGCGCGTAATTATCGGTTATGGCAAGGAACTAATTGGCAGGAAGATCGCGACGGTCGATAGCGATCCCGGAGCCGGAATCGTGATCGGCACACGATCGCAAGAGCCCTTTCCAATGCCGGGCGCGCAAGCCGGCACGCGGGGAGACGATTTTCAATTATTGCCACGGGAAAATGCGCGCGGCCGCGGCAGCCGTTTATTACCGGCGGCCGACGTTCCTCCTGTTCCAACGTAAATAAATTTCTACCGATTGCAACCGGTAATGCGCGGCGTCCGTCCGGAGTGATGAGGCAATAATTATGCGCGGCAATAATTCGCCAGCTGATAATTCATCGCGGGTTAATTTGACATGGCACTTCTTCGGGTTAGGCGCGCGTTGCAAGTGCACGTGTACGACCCGCGCATCGAATCTTGATACGGTGGCATCAATCGATGTCTCGATGTCGGAGTGAATCAATTTTTCAGTTGCCGCTAGTGCATAGAGTGGAATAGAGTTATTGCGAGTAATTTGTCAACACAAGAACGATGCTAGCTCCGTGGCTTTCTCTTTTATAGAATCATATTAGCGAAATTGACACTGATTTGTTTTGTACTGATTATATTGACATGAGATGTGCTAGATGGCGACGTGTAAAAGAATTCATCTGGGATAAACAGAAAATATTTAAATAAAATATTAGATTATTCATAGAATGGAGCGTTAATTTTCTTACTTTTGTATCGATCTTCTCCACAAAAGCATATCTAAAACTACGAACAAACATTCTAATTAACATTCGAATTACTATAGCCACTGTTATAATGAAGGAAGTTTGCGAAATAATAGTATTCATAAGGTTTTCTGAAACATTTTATCAATAACTTGCACACAATGCCGTCCCGGCCCTTACGTATACGAAAAATATTTCCAATTACATTCGGCGAATGTAATTCACGAGTTGTAGCTCGTACATTGTACGAGGCGTGCATGCGCTGATGAAATCAGTCAGGTTTCTCGCCGCAAGTCACATACGTATAATAAAAGTCAGAAATAATAATAGAAAAAGAAATTACGATAAATGGAAGATAACAGTAATACGCCTTTATTAACCTCCACTATTTCTGCTACAGACAGGCCTGTATAACGAAATTAATGTTAATTATCGTACAAATAGAACGCGCCGTAGCGCGTATGTAATTACGGTTTGAGCTAAATTTCGATGAGGTAGATAACGCGAATACACGGCATGCGTGATAGGAGCATGCATACGATTTGTAAACGGTCCCCGTTAGAAACGCGCGGCCGATTCTATGGTAACGACGCCGGCAATACGATAAATGCTCTATAACGCAGCAGGCCCAACCCCTTTGTGACATTTACCAGCCGGGGCAAAATTCAAGGGTTCCATTATGTAGCTCGCGCGTCAATGAACCTGCCTTGAGAGTGTATCTCCAACCAGCCAGTTTCTCGCGTTTCCCCGGTTTTCCGCGACGTTAACACCGATTCTTAACACGCTCGCGGAAATTCTAGAAATACTTTCTCCCGAGTGTGTTTCGCCAAGTTCGCTACCGTAATTACGCTAAATTGCAGTCAGCGATCCGTATCAATGTAAAGCAGATGAATCTAACTCTTTTGAAGGAGAGCTTCTGTGAGAGCTTGCGAATAAACCGTGCAGACTCTATCCAACGGTGTAATAACATCGTTGCGGAATATAATTATTATGCCTCGCTGCATTTGTTCGTGCAAATTCTTACGAAACACCGTGATATTACGTCATATTACGATCGATTATAAAACAACGTATTATACTTGATATTTATATCATAATAATTTTACTGAGAATGAGAGATGTATCTTTTTTACAAAGTTACACTGTTAACTTTTATTTTTTTAAACATTATAATACATTTATGGAGTTTGCCATACGAGCAAATATTTTAATTCTCACACGTATCGTTGATGAAAACCAAATAATTGTATTACAAAATAAATAAAAATCACCGTTTGCTTTTCGCGTGTAAAATGACCTCGCGACTCGGCAGTGGAAGCGCAGAGTGGGAGCAGCAAGGGGGGGGGGGCGAGGGACGCAAAAATCTACATGCCGAACGCTACCGTCGAAACGTGATGTCCTTACGAAACAATCGTTGTCCTTGCCTGACGTCGCGGGCAACACGAGAAGCGAAATTTGCTGATAAACACGCGTGCGCGACTTGTATCCCGGAATACAGAGGCGTGACGCGCGGAAAAAATATCTACCGGTGTCTCCGCGACGATTGATTATTATACTCAAACTCGGCCGTTTCCGTAAATACATTATATATCGAAACGTTTTGCCGATACACCCTGGCATAAATCAAATTAAATCATCCTCCATTCGCGTCATCGCACGTTACCGGGGGGTTTGCGATTTGATTTCGCGGGGCTGGCTGTATCAATCGCGGTTAACATGTTTGCAGTGAAGTTTCTGGACAAGCATCGATACAATGCTTGCAAACTATAATAATTACCATTAAAGCTCACCGCGCGCATATATCTATCTACAATTACAGAAAATGTATTCATACGACATGCATGTCGCGCGTCGATCAGACTCCGGCGATGTCGCGACAATCCCACATCTGCGTGTCTCTCATTCAAGTTTAGCCAGTTATATTTACTTTTCATATTCAATACCGTTACGACGTTGCAGAATTTACAGCGTATACCCGGCGGGTGATTATTGTGCGCGAATATCCGCGAACGATTCGGAACAATTCGCGAATATCGATAGCGCGACAAAGGACCCCGGCGCGATGACGCTGCACTCGTTAAAACTTGCGAAAAAAATTAAGCCCGAGTGGCGAGCGCGAAATTTTTCGTCGAGGGGCACCGTCGACGGCCCTGCGGGCGTCGGGCCCACCTCCCGCACCCTTCTCCTCTCGTCAAGGGCGACTCGTGTCGTCGAAAGAACCCTCGCGCGACCATTGGCTCACGCGATCGCATGCGCGCCACTGGGAAGCATCCCTATCGATCCGTCGTGCGCGACGCTCTTCTCCACCCCCTTTCCACCCCGTCTCGCTCGCACGCCCGTTCGTTCGCCCTCGCTCCCTTTCGAGGGCGCGCAATTGCGCACGCAAGATCCCCGACGATTACGACGTGGACCACACAGCGCCGCCGTCGCCGACGGCCTTCGTTGTCGTCCGTTCGACCGACCGACCGACCGCGCTCCGTTTCCCGTGTTTAAACTCTTAACCCATTAAAACACACACCGCTTTAATTGTCACGGCCTTTTGCGTTCAGCGCTACCTGCATGGTGCAATTATCGCGACATACTTAGTGCCGGGGCTCCGAAAACCGAGGAGACCGTCACGCTTGCGGACCAAGTGCGCAGCTTCGAGGCATTGAACAGCAATGTCATACTTTTTTTCCCCACTATATTGCGTTCCTTTCATTTTTTATGGACAAAAAAAATGATAACTTCTTCGCGTTCCAATATTTTTTTTAACGAAAGCCGGAAAACTAACTTTTTTATCAGCGGTCCGCTTTGTCGCGAATAGAAATTATGTCAGTACATGGGCGGAACTTGTTTACCGTTCGCGGCAGGTCGTTCGTTTTGCATCCCTTTTCATCATAGAAAACTAGAAAATAGGGAGGCAGCCCTGCACTTGCGTTTAGAGCTAGGAAATATGAGAAGGGGCGACGTGTTCGATATCGAGGACATAATCCGGTTATGTCGTGCGTTACACGTAATGCGATGTATTAAATGCTTAAGCGTGTATTAAGTACTCCTGAAACCATGCAATACGCTTTTCCATCATCGCACATGTGTGTTATGGCTTATGCATAAAACTCTCATAATAATTTACAATCAATTTTTCCATTATTTTACTTATACACGCAATTTCGACTTGAAAATTATTATTATCCCATATAATCATTTATAATTATAGCTAGGACAACTCACTATTTTTATTTTAACGGTTTACTGTACAATTTGAGTTGCTTGACAATTGATAATTTTGAGAAAATATACATTTAAAAAATTAAAAATAAAGCTGTTCTAATAAAGATAAGAGTTTATGTCTTTTAAGATTGAAAATAATTATGTCAGAGTCGAGTTTTGATGTGATTAAGAGAAAAAAATCAAATTTCTTAGATTAAATTAGTAAAATAGCCCTTGAAATAACTAAATAAAATATAATTAAACCAAGAATTGTAGGAAATTAACTTCCAATATTTCAGACATTAATTTTATTACATTTATTTATTCGTTGTGCTTTATAATATCGTAATGCTTTTGCAACGACTTTCTTACGCGATAAAAAAATAATGCTATGTCTCACATTTGTAAAGCTAAGTTTGAAATTTAGAGTTGAGTCGTGATATATCTAGGTTTCCGAAAACTTCCGGTAGAGGAATTGATCCGTGCAGCTACCGTAAGTACAGCGTTAAGTGCACCTTTGACACGTAGATATTAGTTGTACGAAGCGAGTGACGGGTATGGATTAGATAATCGGACCGGTAGTTTTGAAGGTAATTGGTAGATGATAAGATAATGCATGCGCGAGACGCGTGTGAATTGCAGTAATCTGCAATAATGCGTCAAAACACATTGCTGAAAAAAAGCGTGATGTTTTATTACATAACAATATGCTAATTAAAAAAAATTCTTGTATTAATAAAAATATGAATGTGAGAGATGTAGAACAGTATGTATAAAGGTTTCAACTCTTTATTAGATGTTATTTTTCCCAACTTTAATTTATAAAAATTTATTAATATAAGTTTTAATTAATAAATAAAGAAAATGTTTTATTTAGTTTTTTATGTCAAATTAGTCGAGATTGTTATTATAATATTCTATTTTCACAGAAAATTATTAATTAAAATATGTAGAATATATTATATATATAGAAGAAATTAATTTTTTAAAAATAAATTATTTATGTACGTATAGACTGTACAGAAAAAAGATTAATTTTTTGTTTTCACGAAATTTTCAGATTCTCAAGACGTTTCATTAAATAAACTCATCCTTGTCATCAAATAATATCTTGATTCAAGAAAAATTCTTCTCTTCTTTTTTTTCTCTTCCTTCTATTTCTTTTCTGCTTTCTCATTCTATATATTTATTTATCTATCTATCTTCATTCTCAATTATCTTTATACTAATACACTAAAACTAATTTCGGTAAATTGATTAAAAAGATATTTTAAAAAGAAATAAAGTTATGAAAAAAATTCACTACATTCATTATACATATATTTGCAAATTACTCTTTTACGATGTCAATGATTACGACTTAATATGACATATATATCAGTTCTTATATTGTAAATATACTTACAAATTGTAAATACATGATACTACATCGAAGAGAAAAAGAAATTTCTCGGTTCAAATTAGAGAATACTGTGACATGAAAAAAATCTCGTTCAAGAGATACGTCTTAATTTCGCTGTAGTACTTTTCACATGCAAATTGAAGTTAAAATATAATTGAATTTCCGCTAATTTTGAATGTCGAAACTTCATATAAAAGCTTAATGAAGAAATGCAATAAAATCACTTATCGAGTACACCGTAAATTTTGTGTTTTATCATTGTATTTCTTTTACAGATAACACAATAATTAAAAAATTACTATAATTATTAATATTAAACAAGTAATATTGTAAAATAATTTTACAATAATTTTACAATATTAATTTTTATGTATCTTTAATATTATGAAGCGTTTTTTTTCGATATAAAGAGGAAAGAAGAGAAAGACGAAGAATGAAGCTGGACCAACAAAGTTGGCAGATTGAATATTTAAGAGCCGCTCCTTCCGTGCGGAAAATCGAACGCTACTTCTCCATTAAGAAGCGAGGTATACACGGAAAAAAAACAGAAAAGAATGATTCCTTTTGCGGAGCTTCTACCCTCTTCTTTATTTGGTCAGAGGTTAAATCTATACCATTGTTCCTTGATTGCTGATAATAGAAAATGCATATCAACGCGCCAAATCTTGGTTTGCTTCTTTCATAAAGTATTAACCATTCAAATTGATGTCAAGCGAAAGATAATAAACAAGTAAATAATAACTCAGCGATTTGTCGATTGTCTTACCGAGACAAAATTGATAAATACATCGGACGATAAATGAAAATTTTTACACGTAACAAAAGGACAAGACAAATTTTATTATGTCATATATTTCTGTTTCTACATATTTTTTCTAATAGGATTAAATTGAAAAAAATTAGTTTTTCCGAAGAAATTTTTAGTCGCTTTATTTGGTCTATATAAGCCTTCAATTTTATTTTACCGTATTAATTAGTTCCTCTTCACGGAATTCCGTTCGATAAAAATATAACGCTTAAGATGCTTCTTGCAAGATAGGCAAAATATTTAAGCGGCTTCCGACGTAAAGTAGCAAAAAAATTTAGAACGTCATGTTTAAAAATAACGAAAAGGGGCTATAAGGCATTGAAATTTTCCCGAGGATGCCGAGACATGCTCAATTATTTACGCTCGCTTTGGTCTGAGTCTAAGCATCGTGACAAGATTAAAACAGGACGATTAATCGCTCGAATATATTACGCGATAAATCAGACGGTGAAGGTGAGGGAAAGTACCAAGTCGGCGAAAAGATTAACTTAATTTCATCGATGGAAGAAATGTGGCACATTGTCTCGTGATACTGCGACAGACGGCTTCAACTTTTATCCTTGTTAAATACTTTTATCTCGAAGTTACAAATTATTGACAAATATCGATTCCGATTTAATATTTTCATGATTAGATTATTTTGATATGAAATATTTGAATGCTTTTTTATTTATATTTAATTTCTTATGGATATATATATATATATATATATATATATATACATATATATGTTAATTTTTTTGACAATTTAATAATTTTCCCGTTTAATCTAACTCTTTAATCGATTACTCTTCTTACTCTTAATCGATAACTCTATAATTGATTAGTATATAATAAAAATATATTTAAGTATATATGTATGTACATATTTCGAAAAGTGAATTTTATTACAAAATAAGACCCTGTATAACAGTTTGTTTAATTCATTAAGTTATTTCATCATATTTTATGATACATGATCATTATCTATAATAAAAGATTTAATTGTAAAAAGCAAAAAATATACAAAATATCTCTCTTCCTGCTATTTTTAAAATATTAGAAATATAGAATGATGAATCGTTATTATCGTCCATTTTTATAACATTTCTAGGTCATTTTTTGTCGCATTGAATGATCCAAGCTTACGACTGATGAAATGTCTGAACGCGACAAGAAGATAACTGTATCCAAAATAAATTTATAGAGTATGTAAATTGTAGTAATTTTATCAGTTTCTTAATAAAATACAAAGATTTGAGACAATATACAATTATAATGTCTAGCAGGCACTGTATTATTTTAATTATTAATTTTTTAACGCAATTACACCAATATAATATTAAAAATTATATATTAAATCATAAATTAAAAATTACAGCGTCGAGGTTACTAATTAATGCTAAAATATTACTCTTTTTACTTTGCGATTGCATAATATCGGTCGTATGAATGAGATTAAAAGACTTTGAAAGTCAAAGCGTACGGCTACTCGACGATATTTTCAAGAGCGCCAAGAATTTTGCACAGTTAGCGAGCATGACAGTGCGTTATCGAAGCAAGGGGATTTCTTCGTCGAAAATAAGCCACCGGGATGAAGGGTAGACGAGGGTGTACACAAAGTACTACCAAGGGTGAATGGCTCCATGTAAAACAGCTCCGTCCTCTGCATCCCTCTCGCGGGGTGCTCTTTTTCTCTCTCATTGATCCACTCCCCGCATCGGAGCATTGTTTCCATGCTCTCCTGTGTTTTTTTTCTTGCCTTGCCTTCCGAATAGGGAAGCCGAAAGCATCGCCATTTTTCAAAGTGTCGGACGTCCAGGGAGCGTATATATACTATATACTATATTTTACAATGGATAAGCTATATCGCGATTCCTCGCGAAATTTCGAACTAACAGCATTGCGCGGATACGTTTCAGAACAGAAGCTATTTTATTCGAAACATACGCAATAGCAATATTGCTGCTGCACTATGTCTGATGGAATCGCGACATCGAGATTGCCATTGATGATCTTCAACCGCAATGAAAATTCACGCAATTTAGATAGATTGTTACCGCAGATAGAGATTGCCGTTACATGGCAACAATATTTGGCATATGGAGTAGATTGTATGTTTCTACCCTATACATATGTTTCGGTTTCTAATTCTTCTAAATCGTATTTTACGAATGCTAGACATACATGACGGTTTCATTTCAAGTCGGGACAAAATTAACTGTTTCAGACACGTAATACGTAATTTACGTTTGAAATGTAGATTATATCTATCTCAAATGTTATGTATTATTAAATTGTGTATTCCCGTAAATGTAAACGGCATCCGCGTTTCACGGTTTTCGTTAAAGTTATTTACTTTAAAGACTCTGCGCGTGTCCTTTTTGCGGCTCACGCTGTTATTGCGCTCGAAATGTCGCGATTACTTTTTAATGTGTGCGCCGGGGCAACGCGACCGGGAGACGGCGAGAGGCCCATCTCCTTCTCTCACCGCAAATCTGAAGCTCGTGTCCGCGAAGTCGCTTCCTCGAGAGCACCGGCGCGGCGCGGCGCGGCGGAGAGACCGCGACGATTACTTTCATTTAATGAAAGTCGCCACTCGCATGGACTCTCTCGGCACGGTAGCAATTGCGGGACACCTTTCCATTTCGGCTGGATAAACAATCGAAATACCCCGAGAAACGTTGGCGCTGCTGCCGCGCATCGCTTCTCTCTCGTTATTTTTTCTCGCCCGTGGGTAACCGATACGAGACCTATCAATGCGTCCGGGGATGCATGGCAAAACCGAACGATCGCGTTCATTAATACAAATGGCGGATCGCCGAGAGCGAGACGGGGTATCCTGCAGTGAGGATGCGTACCACGATGAGAGGGGTGGTTTGCAGCAGCAGCAGCAATGGTAGCAGCGGCGTGGTTACGTTTTTCAGCCATCGATCGTACGGATACGCTTTACGTGTGTGTACGCGTGTGGAACGAAACGCGTGCGCGCAAAATGGTTTGAGGGGGGAAAAAAATGCTCCAGGAGAGCGCGGCAGCCAGGGTGAGGGTCGAACGGCATTCGTAAGTTCAACCCTTCGGTTTGTGGGTTTTTCGCGATTGGGGGACGCCCTGTCGAATTTGTCGGCGGATTAACAACAGGATTTGCGGATGGCACGTTCGCCAGGAGTTATATCGTATCGCACATACCGTCCGTCCGCTGTCCTCTCTCTAATAACTTTATGCAAAATTCTGGTTTATAATTCTGGTTTATATTAGTTTCAACATTAACTTCCTACGCCGTGATGTTCGCAATTTGAATATATAATAATGTTGTAACAATATAGAGAAATGTGAAATTGAAACGATTGGATCAATATGTTATTTTAAATCTTGCTTTCCAATTGTAGTTCAATTTAATTGTTCAATGAAAGTCGATCTGCGTAAAAAATGAACATTTTATTTTTTCTCAAGTTCCCATTTTTGCTTCCTTCTTATTTGAAAATATACAAAATATTTACAATATACATGTATATATGTGTATGTTTAGTATATTTAACTTTTTTCGTATTTCACATTTCTTATTTCTGTAAATAACAGAATAACAGAACAAAAATACATTGATAAATGTAACAATGGAATTTTGAGAGAGAGAAAGATTTAATTGTTTGGATACCATACATATATGATAAAATCACATATATGATAAAATTAAAAGCAAACAAAATAAATGTTAAAAGTCAATAAAAATTCAAGCCATGTCGTCTGTGCGTCCATTACACCTGTTGTGTCATGTCTGTTTCTTGTTTCGATCGCTATTAGATTGCCGCCGCCATATTTGGCGAGACGGTGGACGGTACGTCAATGTCGCTGCCGATAATAGATAATGTCGATAGTAACGAAAGCCGACGTCGCGCGATAATGCTACGTCTTCTGTAATGCCAGAGGTGACTGACTGTCGATCCTCGTTGCCGCGAGACGTCCATGACGCAAGGTGTCCGGCAATCTGTTGAAATCGACGATTGTCAATTTGCCGACGAATAATTAAGAATTTCGTTGAAAGTTTCGCATCAGAGATTGAAAGCCGAATGGGACAAGATATTTTTTTCTTCGAGCTCAAATTTCAAAAAGATTTTAAATATACATGATAACGAGTAGTAATTTCGATACTTATCTATAACAACAAAAATTATTAAGCACATCTGATCTATAATCGCATGAAAAATAATATCAATCGGAGTTATACTTATATTGGAGAAAACTTATACTTAAGTTTTCTCTGAAAAGAACTTGTAAATCCCATTCGATACATTAGACACGAGAATTAAGATGGCGCAAGATCAAAATGGAAAAGAGATTAATATTCCTCCTTCTTTCCTTTGTTCATCGCTACTGTTCATCACTGAAGATGTTCGCTAGAAAACTGGCTTTTATTCCTTCCGCATTATACCGGACGCTCTCGCCAGAGTTTTTCCCTCCCTCAAGTTTTAATTGACATCTTTCCGGAGATCGTAACTTTCCATAACGGAAACTACGTCCAATGGCATGCCGGCTAATCCAATGATGATGAAGAAAGAGCACAGATCTCGGGATGTGGACTTCCGGGGATCGTGGAAGTTTTTATACAAGAACACAGTGAGAGATTACGATTTCTATGCTGACCTAAATTGTTTACCTCGAAAAACTCGGAATGCGTAACGCAGATTTATTTGATAATCAGGATAATAATAGATAGATTAATAGTTAGTGAAACAGACGTTCCGCTCAGTAATAATTGAAGATTTCTTCACATTTCTGATAAATAAGTATGTATATAATTTAAAGATAACACTTGTAAAATGACTTTTCATGCGTTTTTCTAAATGTACAATTAAATGCAAGAAAACATTCTTATTAGTTCAACTACCTTGATGACTGTTAAACTCATAGGCTCGGTTTTTCATTCTGTGATTAAGTCTTAACTTTGGATTAAAGTGAAGATTCCACCAATAGGAAGATGCAATTTTCACTTTAACCTAAAATTAAGACTAAACTACAGACCACAGAATGAAAAATCGGGCCATAGTGTCAAATTATATCCAATTTGAGTCATTTTAACTATTCCATAGATCGCCACTGCTCTTACTCAATATTTCATTAATTTTGATTAACTTGGAAGTTAAATTAGATAAATTAACAACATCGTGAGTAAGGCTTACTCAATATGTCGCTAATTTTACCTCACTTGTTTTAGTTAAATTAATCGAATATTGAGTAGGAGCAGTGGCAACCCATAGGAGTTTACAGTATCAGTGATACAGGGCTCGAAATAAAGATTCTTTTGTTTATGTCTCTCCCGCAGCTGTGACTGAATTCCTTATTGCTCGAGTAATAAATGAGAAATCATAAAATATTGGAAGTTATTACAATTTTCTACGAAGAAAAAAAGAAAATATTGATAATGATACTCGCAATATTATTCTATACTCGTAATTAGCTCGTTAGATCGTCTTTCTGGTCCAGTCAACGTATACGTAGGAAATACCTTATGAACTGGATCGTTTGCGATTTTTCTCAGGGGGAGAAAAAAAATTCAGATTGGAGTGCGATCCTGTCCGCGAAACGCGATTTCTTCTAAGTTTCTCGTTCCGCGTTTTCCCCCGCTGCGTTGTGTCGCCTTAATTGACATCTTCTACGGGAATACAACTTCCCGTTGTGATAGCTGCGCCCGGGATAAGCTAATCCAGCGTAATGAGGTAAGAATAAGACTGGAATGTGGAAGACGAAGACGGGGAAGGGGGGAGACAGTAGAAGGGCGAGAAGACGTCTCCTATCTTTCGGGGAGACTAGGGGGATGGTATAGAATAAGATAGGGAACGACGGAGATCGGAGAAAACTTTCCGCGAGATTTCTTATCAAAATGCAAATCCGGCGAGCGACCTTACTGATCTTCTTCCGCCCTCGACTCGACGTCGTTCTCTCCATTTCTGCCGTTCCAGCGCGCTTGCTGCTCGCTTCGATAGATCTGTCGTTCCTGCAGCTTTGCTGTGACACCGGTTTAGATCACTCTCGGGCGCTCTTCATGCTGTTCGTCCTGCTTTCTCTTTCCATTTCAAGTTGTCTTCATCTGATTTTCACGTCACTGCATCCTGTCCTCCGCGCGTGGACCTCAGTAGTACGATCGTCGATAGGTATCTACTTTGCCGAGAGCACAAAAACAGCGAATTTCCGTTCTCCGTTCTCAAAAATATATTTTTGCACAATTGTCTTGTCTTTAGACATAAGTCAAGAACAGAAACAATAGATTTAAAAATATTCATCTGTTTCTCGCCGTAAATACTTCGAGGAATAGAAAAGAGGTGATATTTTAATAAAAATCTCAGCTAAAATAAGACTAAAAGTACGATAAATGTCGTATCGAAAACAGAAGATTAACAGATAAATGTGATACTATTTTTATAAGTAGATAATTAAGAATAAATTAAACTACATAGTATGTATTTATTAAGTTGAAGATATTATCTTGCAAAATCCGTAAATCATAAATAAAAATTTGAAAGCGACGAATATTAGACGCAAATAAAGCTTTTGTGCGATGAAAACCAATAGCCACATATCGACGGGCAATAACGGCCGTTTAAAATTTTACAATGTAGAATTTACAATTTAGATGGAGACCCATTGTCTGGCGCAACCCTTCTCTTGTCTCGGTTATGAAAAAGCAGGAGAACCCTCGGCCACGCCACCCCCATCGAAAGCACCCTCTTTCTTCCTCTTTTCCACTCCCTCTCTGTATTGCTGTTGGTCATCCTCGAGCCAACATCACCCTACATCAGCTGGGATACTTTCATTTTGCGCATTCAGCAGTTCCGTGCACCTCAATTCAATCACAGAAATCCAAAGCCTACTTTTTATGAGTATTTATGTTTGATAGCAATATTTTTATCAAAGATAAATCTCTTTCAAAAAGAGAAGTTTTGTTTTTACAAAGATAAAAAAAATATATTTATTATTGGTGATATATATATTCATCTATTCGTCTATTCTATTATTAAATAACAAATTCTGCTCTGAATACATTTTCAATTATCTCAAACCACTATTCAGAATCAAAAAGTTGTATTTTATGTTTTTCGTGTTACTAAATTCTATTTTATATCTAGTATCCATTTTTATTACAAAATAAACTTTTAATATATATAAAAATACCTCACTAAAAGACCACCTGAAAACCTCACGATAACATAGTAAAATATAACATAAAATAACTTTGTGTATACGAATTATAAAATATATGTATAATTAATTTCATTCATAGAGAAAATCAGCGTTTGTTTTTCGACTTAAACTTGTGGTAAAGAGTCGCAAAATGAAAAAAAAAAAAAAAGAAGAACGAACGTCAATTTTTTCCGCGTCGGTCTTTTCGCGCACGGCATTACGCGCGTTTACAATTAATAATGTACGCGGGATATACACGTTCGGAACGGATGGACTCGCATCGTGTCGCTCATATACGCAGACGGTTGAATAAATGTGTACCTGTCTCTATATCGGCAGACAAGATGATTCATCGTTAGGCTGCCGGTTAATGAATGAAAATGCGGGCGAAACCCGAGCGAAATACGCTCCACACGTCCAGTCGGGTAAACGGTCCGCGAACTTTAGCTCGTATCAAAGTAATAAACGTTTCGTCTCTCGTTACGTTTACCGCGCTAATGCTATGCTCGGTCTATCAATGTGAATTCGCGACACCGCGTATTGTTTTGATACGTCGATGCGCTCGCATCGTAATGTGAAAACATACGTGCGTTTTCGAAACGAATGGTGAGTTTGATTTTACTCGCCATTGTACCGTATGACGCTGTTTGTTGACGATTTATGATACGCCGTCATTCTCCGCAGAGATGCGACGCGATTCCACATATTAATTGATAAATACCGCGAATAATTTACAAGAATTACAGTGCAGTTCGTGAAATCCATTCACGAAACATATCGCCATTAGTGGACATTTTGTTTAACAACGTTACGGCATTATAAAAGATATTAATGAAGAGCCGCGAATTAATTAGGAATCACAAATACATCGGCCGCGTATTAACTGGCATTTTAATCAGCTAATTGGAGCGGCGGAATGCTATCGATAAGCTGTGTACGAATGTAAACGAAGTGGCAGCCGGTGAAGTTTCATACTGCGATACATGAAAAATTCAATCACAAAACGCATTTGCTAATGATGCTTCCTGCGTTCTTGCCGCGGCGATTCATCGTTTTTCAATTAGTTGATTGGTCCTGAGCGGCAATTCGTTAAAAAACGGAGCGGTAAACGCGAAGGAAAAAAGCAAAACTGAAAATTTGATCGCCTTTGTTGCAATCGGCATATAGCCAATCGAAAAAAAACGGTTAATCTAGAAACAATATGTTGTAATTTAATCAAGTTATAAGAAGATAATTTGCAAAATTCATACGCGACGAAGTTGGTATTTTAATTTAAAGCTACCAATTTTTCACCAATTACTGTATGTGCAACTTTTTTAGTCGCATCGTTCTGACATTTTTCATCTAACGTTTTTTTTTACACTGAGAGAAAAAGATAGTTACTTTTGGACTCAATCATAATTTTATAATTTCTAACAATAAATATAATTAACTATACGCATCATTATGTTGACCATACACTGAAAAAAAATTCTGGTTGAAAACGGACAAATCGGAAAAATCTTGTAGGATTGATCAAGTATTCTGGTTATTATAAGTTATATTGAGTTTTATTATAATAACCAAAATTTCTATTATAATAACCAGAATATTTGATCAATCCTACAAGATTTTTCCGATTCGTCCGTTTTCAACCAGAATTTTTTTTCAGTGTAATTATCATTAGAAATATTATAAAATTGTAGTCGGGTTCAAAAGTAGCTATATTTTTCTTTCAGTGTAAAGAGATGAAATTCATCGTGTAAATTCAACTTGCAATGGTATTCACGCCAGCCTATGCATCACCCCGGTTGGACCTAGTAATTTTCGACCGTTTTCGGAAAAGTATAATCGCGTGTACGCGGGCTCTTAAGGGCTCGCGTGACATCGACGGATTCGTCTGGACCTGACAATCATGGCCGTTACAAGGTAGATGGGTCGTAGATAGCTGTCGGTCACTCGCAAAGCCGCTTGTGAAATGCACTCGTGAAACATGCGCTCATGAAACATGCAGATCATCGTCAGTGCTCGAGAAAGTTGTCTCCGGACATTTCCATATCGCCGGTTGTTATCGAGCTTTCGGCTCGGTAACGTAAAAGCAGCCCTATTGCGGATTGTCCACGGCTTATCACTTTGAACTTTGAGCCGCACACGCCACGCGACTGAAGGCGGAAAAAAGATGTTTCAATATCCAGGCACTATAGCCTATAGCCTCTGAACAATTCACTAAAGGGCGAATAAAGCTCCGGGGATATAAGCAGCAGAATTTTATATCGCTTTCCACAAGCATCACTTTAATGGAATCTGAATTCGAGATTTGCAGAAATTGAGGAACGTGAATGCACCCCGCGACGTCTCCGTCGCCGCGGAGTCTCCGAGTTTTGATAAATGGTTCACGAGATAGGTCTTATTTAGCTAGTAGTAATTCGAAGTAAAGCAAAAGTTGGCGTTATTCCAAAATAATCCGCTATTCGTATGAGTTATAGCGGAGATGAATCATACATTATGTATTTATATGTACATACAAGCACAGCTATATCTACTGCATCTTAATTGATTGTTCTAAATTTGTAAAAGGGTTTTCAAACTGGTGCAATTGGTTCATAACTTTTCAATGTAATATCACAATCCTGTCATGAAATCTTATACGTGACGACAATATTTAAAAAATTCAGCACGGGAACGTAAACAACGAAGTAATTGAATACAACTCAGTCAGTCGTGAAATGTTACGCAAACCTATTACATGTCAACCTACTAAACTATATGTTTCCACGGCCCCAAACATCTCTTTCCACGGTTATCTGTGTTTCTTTCAACCGTGACACCTCGGCCTTGTTTCCTCGATAAATTAGATCGGCGAAGGTGGTATCGATCGGCCGATCACTCTATGCTTGGATGCGTAGGCAGCAGTCTCAAAAAACGAATCTACTTGCAATTTTGCCATCATGCAAAACAATCTAATACAGACTGATACAATACGAGAACTATTAAGAAATTCTCATAAAAAGTATAATTGGCAAGGAGAGAAACTTTTTGCGAAATATCTCGTAGATTGAATTTCTAACTTGTCTAAAATTTCTAATACTATTATTTTCCCAGATAAACATTCTCTCGAAGAACAGAAATCTCTAGAAAGATGACAAAGAAAAAGAAAATAAGAAACGGCAAAACATGATTTGCTTTAAACTTTGTAAATACCAAAGAATATATGATAATAAAATTTTTTTTGTAATTTTTATCATTATATGAATTTCTCAAACAACAATCTTCATAAAAAAAGAATATATTAATAAAGTTATAAACTAATTACAGAGACTAAAATTAAAAAATTTATATAAATTGGAATTTATGTTTGTCTCATAAAAGGCACTTATTATTCTTCTTTAAATAATGTAATATTTTTGAAGTATCGTTTATTAAGGTAAGATAACTCATCGTTAGTACGGACAAAATTGCAATTTTTTTCCAAATCTGCCAACACCGAGCTAATAATTACAAATCGCATTGTGGCGAACCTCACCCTAGCTTTCCTTAAATATCCGTGAAAACTTGGTGCGGGAGACTCCCGTGAGAATATTTCCCGTGGAGAACGCTGCTTCCCGGGAATTGCACGTCCCTAGACGCGGCGCGTCGAGAAGGGAGAGAAGCCTCCGACGAAAGGATACGTTCAGCCTTGGAACGAAAAAACGTAACGGTCGTTCGCCCGCAAGGTGAAGAAAAGTTGGCCGTAGCCAGGCACTGACCGAAGCCAAGGAGACGCTCCGAGCGATCGCCGCTCTGGCGATTCCTGTTCGCTCGGACATGCCTCGGCTCGGCGCGGCTGCCCCCGACCGGTCTTTTCTCCTCGCTTCTCTCGTCGCTTCCCTTCTCTTCTACCGCATACCGTGGTGCGGACACCTCTCTCGCCTTCTCTCCTCGTCTCTCGGTACGGACCGGTCCCGGAAAATTATCACGAACGGGTGATCTTTCAACCGGAAAGCTCTTGGGCGCGCCACCTCTGGGACTTGAAGGCTGTTCTTCATACAGGAACTGTGCACTGACTGTGTCTTGACTGTAAACTGCTTGGAAAAAAAAAAATGGACGAGAAGTCCTCTAATTCCCTGTTTCTCTTCCCCCTCTTCCTCCACGATCACCGAGAGAATATCGTAATTAGAGGAATACTAATATTGCAATAACAGATAATTGCTGAGTAATTTATGACAGGGATTATTAACATCATTGGGATAATATACAAATTACATATGCTTATAGTTGAAAATGATAGTTTATAACGACATTTGCATAAGGAATTTCAAATAGGATCGTAAAAGTATCGCTAATTGTGACAAGATATTTTGCAAGAGCATTCATTAATAAAAACCTGATCGTATCAGATGAGTATTGAATGCTGGAAACATGCTCGCTCGTAATCAGAAAAATATATCATTCTGATCGGCAAAGTGTCGAAAGCATTAATTCTGCTATTTAAATTGCTGCGTCGGAATTAACGTGTTTTCTTTGAAGTCACATCGTTTCTCCGCGACGCGCTTGAGAAATGATTCGCAAGGAAATTATCGCGAAGGGGCGATCCTTCATCTGGAAAATTCGCAGGCGCACCTTTGATGCTACGCTGTTCGCAACGCGTACATCGATAAGACGCTTCAGCTCATTCAATTATGTACAAAGATGAATAGGACGAGTTTCTCGTTTTTGATCGAGACTCCTCCTCGCTCCATCTATTTTCATTTCTTTTCTCGCCTCTCGTGCCAGTCGAATCTCAAAAAGTTCCCCGATAGGAATAATTAATTGGAAAGTTCTCAGATGACATTTTCTCACTAGGCTTTATAGTGTCTTACGATAAAAGTTTGACAAGGGGGCGGAAGGTGGGAAAGAGGCAATATCTCGACGTGGCAGAGTTTAAATTATGGCTTTAAGTAAGCTGCGTGACGAATTAATTTGCATGTTTAAGGAAACGCATGGAAGCGCAGAAATTATGACGAATAGATCGGCAACGTTACACGCTCGGTCACACGACCGGCCGATTTGTCTGTGTGAAACCACGCTCGTTTTCTTTCTTGTAGCTACGCGGCCGAGAACATTTGTTCGCGTCGCTCGTATCGCTGTACGTGGCTGGAGAGTCTTAATATTCCGCGGGTGTGATCATTTATCAGACACTACGACTCTGCGGTCGAGCGACATTCCTTGCCGCCAGGCGGATACGGCCCGCGTGACAATGCGATTTCGTTGGATTATTTACGCCGCGTGTGTGCATTATAATTCCCGCGGAATTCTCAAACGTCGCGCGGCTTCCGTTTCGCTAATTTATGCGCGAGCTGGAATTCGCGGCGGGCGGCGCGATCGAGTGCTGCCCGTCGATCGCGTCTAACGGTCGTAGATTTTTATCTATGATGCCGGAAGCGCCGGACAACACGATACGCGAAGATACGGCGATAGACTGACGAGGGAAAGGCGTCAAGCGAATATAATCTCAAGTAGTTTCCGCGCGGGACAGTTTCGACATCGTGAAACTTTGGCATCGCCGAAGTTACGTCGTTAAAGAAAAACGAACCCGTCGCCCGTGGGCTCTTCTCGCGAGCGGTTTAGATTTAAACTAGAAAACGGAGAGGGTCACGGTCAATGGGCTCTCGCTACTTCATGTCCACGCGGCTTCCACATCGGCCAGCGTGTTATTAATATCGACTGTTCCCCGCGCGCGCACGCGTATATGTGCAGGCACGTTCTCCTCGTATGCAGTCACGCGTGTATGCATCCGCGGAGAGCTGGCGCGGCGCGTAATGAATGACAACGTGAAAGCGCGGCGCGTTGCGTAATGAGTCGCTGGCGCAACTGTGTCGAACCTGTGCGCGGAGAACGCGCGTTTCGGAGAACGCGTTTGGGTGTTTTTAAGGCCGTCCCCCTTGCGAGCGGCGGCGATTTTCCGCGCGGATATGCTCACCCCTCGCGCCGCCGCGAGAAAACGTATTGCGCGCGAGTCAATCATGCGTCGCGCCGCCGCGATTGGAAAGAGTTACGAGATTTTACACCGACGCGTGTATGTTTTTTTTCCTTGCTTGACTAATTTCCTTGAATCAATAAATCACCATAATATTGAAATAATCTGATGTAAGACCGACGACGACGTTCCTCGTTTACGTCACGTACGACTTTTAACCGTTTTACAGAAGTCAGGATCGGATATATGATTTCAGGAAGGCACTTGTAGTTGAGTCTTTCCTTTCCTTTTCTCTCTTTCTCTCTTTTTCTTTGAAGAAACGCCTACTGCGAAGCGTACGAAAGGAGGACACGGGTACCATGTGAACCGATGCACTTTTACCGACCCATATGGCACGCGAAGGCTATTTTTAACGGCAAATACCATGACGAGCCGCGGCATGCGTGGTCCGCAAACCAGAAATTCATCGCGCAATATTGATGTCATGACTTGGGGTGAGAGTGCCCCGATAGAATTAGCTTCGCAATGTAGAAAGAAAAAGTTGTACAACTAGAACCGTTCAATGCCTAGACGGAGACTAAATAAGTATAACGAAAGTTTCATAAACATTTAAATTGTTAATTACTTTCTAAGGCAGTAAATACTACGGTTTGTCAGTCGACGAATATTTTTCTGTACTGAGAAAAAATATAGTTTTGGCCTCAACTATAATTTTATAATATTTCTAATAATAATTATGGTTAACATAATGATGCATAATTAAGTTAATCATATTTCGTGTTAAAAATATTATAAAATTAAAATGGTTGAGGCCAAAAGTAACTATATTTTTCTCTCAGTGTGGTCGCAGATAAATTTATCATCAAAGTGTAACATTATAATCAACAAGATAAATTACTAAATAATTTGTATTAAATAATTAGGAGCGTACAGCCCATACATAATATACATATATTATTAATTGCAAGGGCTTGTGTAAAAATTGAAAATTTATAAATTATATTAGATAATTTGCATTAAATAATTAGGAGCGTACAATCCATACATAATATACATATATTATTAATTGTAAGAGCTTGTGTAAAAATTGAAAATTTATAAGTTATAATTGATCTGATATTTCGTTTTCGGGCAAACTCAATTTTTATCAATACTCCATCGTGTAATATTTGGTCTCAACGTAGAGTCGTCGCGAAAGTCTCATGTACACATTTCCCGCGCTAGTTCGACCCTTCGCTTCGCAACGGATTGATAATCCGCAGATCCCTGCGACTGACAATTGTCCGCCTGTGTTTCGAGATCCCGACTCATCTCCTGTTCGTTAGCGTCACGTGGGTCAAGCTTATCGCTCCCCTAGGTCGTCGCTTCGCGCTTCGCTTTATGCGGCGACGACGACGACGACGACGACCGTGCAGACACAATCATCTTGAGCACGCGCACGCTCCAAGAGTACATCGAACCGCAATAATTTCGGGATTTAACGTACAGCTGAGCGTCACATGTCGTCTCTCGCCGGTCGGGTGAACCCGACGGGAAGACGGGGTGCTGCGTGCGGAAAGGGGACGACTGAGGGTACAAGGGGAAAGGGGGACAATTCGCCTCCCGGATTGGATGGGGCATCAACCCTCTCGCACCCCCACGCTCAAGGGTATTAATAATTTCATACGTTTAATTCTCCCGATGTATAACGGCGCGAGGGTTGGATGAAAAACTCGCGCAGTTTGGCGTGGAATTTGAATGTACGAAGCCTTTTATCGCGACTAAAAATTATCGAAATCCTACGGTCTTTGATGGAAGTTAAAGTTAATCAAAGATATTTGAAGGCGGGGCGAATAAACAGATTTGGAGGACAATTTGGATTTTAATTACATTGGTACAATTGGCCTCGCTATCGCTTATGCCGATTTGTTACACGCATTCTCCTGGTGTCTAGGAAGTAGTTAGTCTTATCCAATCACTATACTTTCTCTAGAGCGTGAGTTTTTAACTGTAATCCGATTCGGTTTCTAGTTCCATTCACTTGATAGTACATACAATATGTACATCACCGTCATTCATGTAAATTGTCGTAAAAGAGAGCAACCTGTTCCTCTACATATATCTATCTTTTTTTCAAGTTTATGATTTATACTTTAAATTTATAAAATACGTCTCTATATACGACGTTTAATTCTTTTAAGTACTTTTTGCATGGTAAATAAATATTTCATAATGAGAAGTCTAACAAATTATACAAGAATGATAAAAATGTGCTAAAAAAGTAATTCCATATATTACAAGAAATTCTTATCAAAGTAATGATGTGTGCGCAAAATTTTCTGCACATGCGTGGAATAGTTTCTTTCATGCGAACTATGGTACCGTACGGCTTTCGAGAACCGATTTAATTAGTCTTTCGCATGCGACTGGGAGATTTGTATCAGTCTTATTATCTCGTGACACGCGGGCGCACGCGTGCAGAACGCTGGGTGAAGATGAAAAGGCCTGTACGAAGGTCGATAACTGACGAACAATTCGCCTGTAGGATTTGGTGGCGCCATCGAAGGAACAGACAACGAAGACGAAAACGCCCTACATCTCTGTCGGTAATGCGACAAATTGAACAAATTATTGTTTAAAAAGAATGGATCCAGTAGACGAACATAAAATGTAATTCAAAAATATAATCGCATGTCGATGTTATACGATATCACATGTGTCCTATTTTATTTCGACCACAAAATTAAATATTTATTAAAGAGAATACAAAAAAATACTTGTAAATTGTTTGTTGTTAAAAAAGTGTTTGAGAAATTTATATTTGAACATTTC
The DNA here is from genome assembly GCA_928718305.1 of Tetramorium bicarinatum. Taxonomy (NCBI): domain Eukaryota; kingdom Metazoa; phylum Arthropoda; class Insecta; order Hymenoptera; family Formicidae; genus Tetramorium; species Tetramorium bicarinatum. The sequence goes on from OV788324.1 coordinate 19,803,203, forward strand.
AATAAAAAGGTGCATTTTACGATTTATATTTCGGAAAGCTTATATGTGAATTATAACGAATATTAATCTCTAATCGCAAATATATTCGAAATATCCTATATAAAATACTTTTTGTAAAAAAAAAAAGATAAATTGAGCACTATTATTAGTTGATAATTAGAAGATCTATGTTACCTACTTATCAAGGTCACGTTGCGATCCGCTTTATGTATCTCTTACCTGCAACAAAAAGAAAATAATGATAATTAGACGTGATAATTAATGATATGCTGTATAATTTCGAAGAGGCGAGGCTGAATTAAAATTGCTTATACACAGAATTAGCGAGCTGTTAAGTAACAGACGTCGATAAAAAGGGACTCTACTCGCTGCAACGGAAGGGCATTTCGTTATCAAATTTCCAACAGCCGTTTAACCCGCAAGCCTGCCGTTCGATATCGATTCCAAATAGCAACTGTGTCATAAGGAACAGTAATTAATAATGTAACATTGGTTCGCTATTATAAAAATCAACAAAAAAAAATCAAGGCTGCTCGCATAAGATACCTGTTATTGTATAATTATATCTTTAATTTAAATGGTGAGTGGCTATGCCACATTTTTCTCTTTGATCGATCAATCGTTATTCATCAAGTTCCGCATGTTACCAATTTTAATTATTATTTTGCAATTAAAATCTCGCGCATATATTAGAAATATAAAAATTTGCGTGATTCGATAATCGCCTGATTTTTCGGTTCCGTCTTTTTCGATCGACTACAGTTGTATAATAAGGTCAGATTTTAAGTCTTGCCGAGAGTTATTGATTTGAGCTAAATAAAATATCGCGAACGGTCTTGAGTTACGTTTATCCAAACAACAGCTCGTTGCCGCAAATCTAAAAACATGTATGCGATTTTGAATAAAATCATTTCCATAGAATGATTGTTGAATAGTCCAGTGAAATTCATGTATTGATGACGGCGTTGCATGCGCTTTCATTTATTCACGATTACAATTACGTTATTATGTCATTTTCGCATGTACGCATTGTGTGTACACGCTGTGCACACATATTATTCACAAGCTTCACTGTTTGTCCATTTGATCGTTATTGAACGCCCGATACGTTCCGTATCGCGGCTCCGTCTTGTTCGTTCGAGCAGATGCCATTGGCAAAGGGAAACGCGATGCACGAAACGTTCCATTTATCGCTAAAACCTTTCAGGATATTTCGCTTTTGGCAGTATATTCCTTTTAATAAAAAAAATCTATCAGAATTCCTATTATCAAACTACGGCCGAGAAAACGCGCCGATCGATTTACCTTTCCGTTTTCGTTGCTCGCGCATAAACGCGAGTTCGCCCAAATGGACTTGGCGTGCAACTGGCGAAAACTGGATCGCCTTTGTTTACTCGCGCGAGGGGAATATTTCGGCGGGAGGAAGTTCCGGTTCAAGCAAACACGAGATGCGAACGAAGATCGAGATCTAAATTTCCTACGTTTCCTACATTTTCTAGGCGCAAAGCAACACGCTAGTACTGACGGTCTTTGAAAATGATTTAACGCACCCGAGTAAATCACGTAATCATAGGTCGCGAAATAACACGATCGAAGACAAAAACCTATTTATAAAACGACCTGTACAAATTTTTAATGCAGCGCGAGCATCTTACATCATCATATCATTTTTAGAAGAAATTTTCAAAAGTCTTCGTCGACGAATGAGATAATGGATATTAAATTAATTATATGTTGTACATAAAGAAAATTTTAGGCTAAATTAATTGTAAGATTAATAAATGATAAAAAAATTAATGATTAATCATCAGTCAAAAAACAATCCGTCCATAGTCTCAAGAGAAATACAAATATTTCCTTGAAATAATAAATAACTGTATTATTTTTTATAATGTCCCTTGATTATTATGATTATAGCTTTGTGTAGAAAATTCAAGCAAAACATAGAAATCGTTGAAATTGATCTGTTATAACGAGAAAATCAAGTTATTATTCACTTTTAAATATTAATTATTTAATTAAATGTCTCTATTGAAAAATTGGAATTTATCGCGACTTGGTAATTTAATAAATTATGATAAAAAAGCTAATTAAAATAAATTTATATGTCCATAATTTAACTAATATTTGGCTTGGTCGATAATTTTTAATATTCGGTTGATTGTTCAAATTGTTTGAAACTACAATATAGAATTATTACTAATTAGTTTAATTATATATATTAATTTTTTATAAATAATACCATAGTATAATAAATCCTTGCACGAAAAATTAGTAAATTATATTGAATGGCCATATTAAATAATCAAAACTAGCAATAATTACAAAGCGATCAATATCCTGCTAATGTTTCGTTTTGTTTAGGCAATTAGTAAATAGGATTAAATGTTGATACGCGGAACAAAACGCGATCAGACTTCATTTATCAGCATTGGCATTGATGATTTTTCTTTCGTAATCGGTGTCGCGGTAAAATTTCAATACGATCGTACGAGATTGGAACACCAATCGAAAGCCAATGGTATAATGCCAGTGTGATTATGCCTGGTTATTATCCAATGCGCCTGAGCAACGTCGACGAGTTTCCGATTTCAAATCCAACCACGATTCGACAAAATGGATTATAATATCCAAGTGGCATCGTAATTTCGAGAACAACAAACGCTGTCAATTTGAAGTGCACTTTACGCGCTATCATCATCTGCATTCGACAACGACACGGATGATGAATAATGATGCAATTAAATTAAATCTAAAAAGAGGTTGTCAAACTGTCATGGAGATGCTAAAAGCATGCGGTTGCTTCATGTAACTTGTAGCGTACATGTAACATTGTCTAAAATATTTTAATAACACAAGAAAGCCGATAAAAGAATTATAAAGTTTTAATGAAACGTTTAACTTTTTACGATTACCAAAATTTGTGTACACATTTCAAAATCGTAGAGTGCTGAGATGTAATGTATATCATGTTTATTTGAGTAATTAATGAACGTTTTTAGTGAGCCAAAAAGATCGAACCGCTCTAAATATTCCATCAACATTTACTCTACTCGACTCGCGTTCATTTTCATTTTGCAACAGCGATGTGCCCAATTATTCTGGTTGTTCATTATCTTTAATCATCTTCCCCCTACGGGTTAGCCGTAATTCGTATCGCGATTTTTAATGAATAACGCAATAGGATAGTTAATAATCATTATGTGCATCGGCACCGCCTCCCTTCATATTTAATATGTACACACAGATACACACTCTAAATTATACTGAATTCCATTGATAACGTACGTTACAATAATAAATAAATATGAAAAACACAAATAATAACACTAGAAATAAATATTACAAATTTTATTCCAATGTTATTAAAAAAATACGAAATCATGAAAAGTATGAGAAATATGAAATTGAAAAATAAAATTCTGATTATTACACAGAATGATATGCATCTTCAGTACATAATATGTATATGTGATTAATTATATTTGACGCACGTAATTTAATTATCAATGAAAAAAGTACTTTGTAATTTAGCTGTGAACCGAGATTACGATCATTGATGTCAACGCAAGCGTCAATGTTGTACACTCGAACATTATAACAGGATGCGCGATTCTGTCTCCGTAATAACGGAAATTAACCTCGTATTATCCAGTCGTCAAGCGTGAACTGAATGGAAATTAATTCCTCTCGGTTTGTAATCAGAAAACCGATGCCATACGCGTCAAATGTTTATTACAGAGATAACTTCATTTACAATAAAATTGAGATGTTTAATATAAAGAATATTTCCAGTACTGTCAAGGTTTCTCTCAAAGTAGGGATTAATGTAATTTTACTCAAATATATAAGTATGGAAAATATTATCTTTTTTTAGAAATACATTTAATATATCAATATATGTATATTTTCCAAATATATTTAATAACTAATTTTCACGTTATATAGGTATATGTATACATAAAATTAATATATTTTTACAAAATAAGAAATCTTCTTCTCAGAAATCAAACTGATTGATTTTAAAATAAAAAGTAGACTATTGTTGATAAAGTTATAAATTAATCATGTGCTCTGATATTAAGATAAAAAAATTGACAAAAAGTTGATCAATCTTGGCTTTCGAAAGAGATTCGTATGTCATTAACAAAATTTTCTTTTTTATATCAAAATTTTCAGTTAAAAATCAATAAATGCAAATCAAAAAGTAAACGATATCATTTCAAATCCCGGACTTTATGTGACTGAATGTCGAATAGTTCGAAGGACGTTCGACATTGGACGTGAATTACTTTGCATTAACTTTACGGCGTTCGATTTGTCACATTGCGCGATAAATCCCATTGACCCAAAATCGCGGTTCAATTCGCATTTCCGCGGAATTTGCATCTGTGCTAAATTTCCGATCAATCTCTAATTACTACAAGTGTAATCGGCTGACACGCAATACATGTAACCGCATTAGCATTTACTTTTACGCGAGAGATAAACGGACTCCTCTTCTGCCAAGGAGAGAGAAAGAGAACGAATCGACACGCCGAATGACGAACGTGTCAGCTGGAAAACGAGTGACATTTTACACAGGCGTACGTGGACGTCGATTGTCGCGGCAAAAAGAATCGCACGGACGTGCGGCGACATTTTCCACTGCGGTTATCGGATCGTCCGTTTCTACGGTATGGAAATAGAGGTACTCTGGGTGGCCGCGCGACAACTATTTTCCGAATGCCATCGATTTACTTTCCTTTTTTCAACGCTTAACTTTTTCACCGCACTTCCGATGAGAGGGAATTCCTCCCCCCTGCCCCCCAAAAAAATTCAGGAACATTTATTTTAGACGCACGTGGCGTCTCTCATAATGCCTCATTGTTTCGGATAATAGGAGAACGAGATGAAAGCGATACTATGCTCCAACCAAGTTCGTATTTTACAATCCGAAACACACGAGACCTATGAGTTTCAGAAAAATAACCACAACAAGGTCCTTAATATGCACATTTATCGTGATGTATTATATCTAAAGGTATTATAGAATTTGCGTATTTTATAAAGTAAAATGGATGGAGGTGGCTAAACACAATGTCATCTCGTTTCTGTTCGGGTATCCTGATGAAGGATCGCGCATCGAAAGAGAAAGTCGGAAATGGAGGGTAATCGGCCGTTGGAAACACAATTTACTCGCGAACAGGCGAAGGATGACGAGCAAAGGGAGAACGATAAAGGCGCAAGTTACCGAAAGTGGAAGGAACTTGTGTCGCCGTCCCTTGAGGGCTGGTTGCCCCTCGAATTGTCAGAGCCCTCAGATCCCCGCCTATTACATCCCGCCAGGTAATCCGGCTGCGGTACGCCGAGCTAGGAAAGTTTTTAAATTACGAAAGCGTATCTGCGCGACCGCTGCATGTCGAGCGCAATGTGAAGCACGGAGCATGTCAAATGACTCTCCAAAAGCGAAATTATACACTCACGAAAGAGTGACAATAGCGGGGTCTTATTGTACCATGTAATAAGGGTCATCCTTCGTTTCTTTCTCATTTCAATAGCGTGTGAATTTTCATTTTACATATCTACATTTGCTTCTCATACTCGTAGATTCATAGGAAATACTTAAAGCGTAATTCTTTTTTAACCAGAAATGCTTACCCATATAAATGCTTTTGTCAATTAATATCAAATTTTATTGACAAAGTTACTTATAGAACGTTCAATTTTAAAGACTGACAAAAAGTTTTAGCAATAGAAACGAAATAAATATAGATTATTTTAAATTTGATTAAAAATAGTATTATAGTTTTAATAAAAATTTATTTTTAAATCTGGCGATAATCGTTATTAAAAATAAAAAACAAAAGGTTTCCATACAATACTTACTTGTTAAAAAAAATTCAAGTTTCGTTAAAAGTTGCTAAAAAAATTTATATATTTTTCAACGTGACACATGTTGTGATGTAATGATTTAAAGGTAAAAAAATAATCGCGTAAAATCGAGCCGAAACGATGAGTGATTGAAGCTATTGTCATAGTGTAATCGTTACATAACGCCGGCATTTTATCAACAACGAACGATCGATCACCGCGGGTGAATTACGAAAAGCGGATATCCGTCGATAGCACGAGGACGTACCAGCCTTCCCGGACGACATTGGAGGCCATCTATTTTTTTCTCACGTCCCCCCCCTCTCCCATCCAGATTCTACTTCTGAGTATCGGGTCAGTTACCTCGACCTACGCATTACCGATACGCGTATGTACCTCTTGGGTGTCGTTTTATGATTCAAGGTCCGGCCGTTTAGCATCATTAACGCCGCGTGCCTTGGAATCAAAGCGGGCTCAAGAAGAATGACCCTTGACCATGACTACCGTAGAAAAACAAACAAGGGGAAATAGTCATTGATAGCACAATCTGACGGTTAATATTGATAGCGTAGGAAGAAAAAACTTTGTACGGTATAACTTGTCTAATTCGATTTGTATTTGATAGCACATAGCGTGCACGTGATATCTTAATTTAACAAGGAAGAAAATGTCGATATTTTTAGCTCAAATGTGAATATTCATTTCATAAAAATAATTTGACTCATTGAAAAAAAATTCTGGTTAAAAATGAACGAATCAGAAAACCTTGTAGGATTGATCAAATATTCTGATTATTATAATAGAAATTCTGGTAATTATTTTTGACTAAAAGAAAAGGTAAAATTTTGACTAACATGGAAGTTAAATTAGATAAATTAACAATATCGTGAATAAGGCTTACTCGATATGTCGCTAATTTTATCTCATTGTTTAGTCAAATTAATCGAATATTGAGTAGGAGCACTGGCAACCCATATTATAGGTGTTTACAGGGTAGAAGATGAACGTGTTTGACGTTAGATATGCGACGATTAATGATATAAGCCAAGAGCAGAAATCTAAAGGTTACGAGGTCACCATGAGAACAGACAAATGGGACTTTAATAAAATTAACTCAAATTAACATAATAATGAAGTGTTAACGCAAAAGTCAACGCTTTTATTTCTTTTGTCTTATTCTTTATCTCTTAGTTCAGTGAGCAGTTCGGACATGGAGACGGCGAGCGCGCACTTCCTCGGGAGGATAAAAGCGTTAGCGAGCGGAAGATAAAACTTTCGGACCAATGAGTTCTTACCGCGGCCGAGGGACGCGACGATACGCCGAGGAGAAAAGTATCTCGTTCGAGAAACGTGTTGCCGCTGACGAAGAACAATGCACACAAATCGTTCGTGCTTGTCAAGACAACTTTGTCTCGGGAGTTCACGCGGCTAGTGCACGCGGGCGCCGCGCCGGTGAGTAAAGGGAAGAAATAAGAGTTCGGCGAGTTGGTCGAGTCTGGGAACCAGTGAAGAAGAGAGAGCGATTCTTCCTTTACAAACCGCACGAGACCGTAACTTCCTTGCAAAAGCCTCGTGACTCTCGACCATGAGTTTTCGGAACGTGTACGACAAGACGTGATGAAAAAAAATTTCCGGACTGATCTTTTTTCCTCGACAACAGTAATATTCTGCATTATTCCTTTCAAAGTATTCTCTTTACGAAGTAACGTGTCTAACTTAATGTTCGTACTATCACAAAAATCAGTTGAAAATTTAGTGAATGCGTCCTGTGATTCTTGTTGAATCATTGGTTCATCATTACATTATCGGAAAAATGATATTCCCCTACATTTTATTCAAAAATATTATTTACTCAAATATTATACATGTTATTGCAGTATCGGAAAATAGCACTTAATTTAAATACGTGCAGCTATTTTCGTAATATATATATATGTATCTAGATACATGCATATGCATACGTGCATATAGATGAAATGATTTATTATAAATAAAAGAGATAGAAGCACATATATTGCGCTCACGTACATATGTGTTTAATCTTATCTAGAACAAAGAGGGCTTCTTTCGGATCGAAAGAGCTTCTAATACTTTTAAGAATAAAAGATGTACGATCGTAAGTCTTCCGAAGGATCGATTCGTCGTCCAATGGTTGTTGAAAGTGCTAAACACGTCGTATGCATCTATATATTCCTAGCTTTAGATAACGAATAGCAGCGATTTTATCGTAACGTTCCACGTCCTATTCCTGGCAAATGGCACAGATCAATGTCGCTGCGAGAGGAATTCCTAATTATTAACGAGTCCATAATAAGTCCTATTTTCTAAATCCCGCACGCTCGTGCATATTAATCAGCTTTATAAACCTACATGATAATATATTAGCAAAGCAAATGATTTATATATTCGTACAAGATAAGTGAGCTAGCATAGAAAAGCCTTCATCGTGATTGCGTACATACTTTATATACATTCAAGGAACTTGAGAACCAAAACATTTTCACCAGAATTCTTATCTTTGTTTTTATCGCTTCGCGTGCTAAGAACGATCGTTAATTTTTTTTTACGCTTGATTGCTAATTCCACCCTATTTTACGATGAATCGCTAGAACTCTTCTTGAGACTCATTAGAAACACTAGAGAGCAGCGAGAACTCAATTATATTGAAAATGGAGTGATAACTTTTCGCACAGAGATGATAGAGAGGAAGTGTTAAGTAATTCATCACGAGCTACATTCACGTTTCATGCTGTATGATTACACCGGTGCACCTACGACCCTTTTCTCCGCGTACATATCTCGGCACGAGGACGTTGCAATCATTGTGCGATTGCGTAATTATGAAAGCAAGGTTGCGCGATGACTCAATGAAAAGCCTAATACTTTATTAATGATACTGTATGATAATGCGCACGTACGTAGGCGCGAGCGTGTGTTTCGCGTTGTTGTTTCTGTATAAAATGTCAGTCTCACGATTGATGCTGTCACCATAGGCAGCCGTAACTTGCCATCTCCCCCTTTTCCCGGGATCGAACGGAGTTATTCGAGGCCGTCTAATCGTTCTTTTTCGAACCGCGATTACTTGGCGCGAAAGGTTATTACCATAATAAAAATTATTACCGTTTAAATATTAGCTTTATCTTACGTGTTCCTTGAAGACTCGTTGGTGCTATATCTTTCGGTTTCGCGATAATGAAATAAGCAAAGATTGCTTAGCAAATATACCTACAGCATATTACAATAAAACTGAAAGAATCTTCTCGTACGCATTTTTCTTTTCATTTAACACGTTAAAGGACAATGGCGGATGAAATAACGTTCATCTCGGTCTGTTCAAAAATTTTATCATATGCATAAAAAATATGTATTCATGCTTTCAGAAATTATATAAATCGCGTACGATATTTTCGTTTTAAAATCGAAACGTAAAATTGACTATTTTTCTATTTTATTTTTGGACGATTCGTTAACGTGTTGATAACTAAAAACGAATTCATATTATTGCATGTATTTTTTATAATAAATAGTAGTTTGACTTTAACAAGGCTCTTTTTTCTTCGCGATGGATAATTATAATGCAGTATAATCTCATTCGATGCTGCAACAAACGTGATAGAATATTTTTTTTCTAAAAATGTAAATTTATTCTTCTTTCCATCGCGAGCCATCGCGCTGTTTTCTCAGTGCGTAACATTTCAAAATCAATTTTCTCTCGTGGCGGTGCGAGTAAATATTTGCGTCGTCGTTGAATTAAAAACCGGTAAAGCGCGATCTATGCGATGGATGTCGATACGTTTGACTGCACCGATACCGACCATCGCATTCATCATCGTATATATATTTACTGTTCGATTTTCCGATCAGACGTGCATTCTGGCTTTCGCCATGGTTCCCCTTAATTTATTATCCTTTTGTTGTGATCGCCCATGTAGACGACGCTGGATTCCCAAACAGATCGGCAGCTTAAATTTATCTATGGTTTTTAAAGGCCGAATAAGCGCCAGAGCGACTGTATAGACACTATATCGTCCGTTCGAACTTCCCAATAATCCTGGCAAAGCCCCGGGAGGATTTGTCCAATATTTCAATCGGGATGGTAGATGATAATAGAGCTGCTTTTAAACGCGATGCGGCAGAGATAAAATGAATTAAATTTTATTGTCCGCCGATATTAGAGTGTTGTTTAAAGTACCGATCATTGTAATAGTTCATGAAAATTTAAAAGCCAGAAGATTTTACATAAGAATGGCATTATACTGAATGTAAGGTGAACGTTGAATCATGTGTCCTCTGGACGCTGAATATCTTTTCCTTCTATTGTGTATGATTTTGTAAATAACAAAAATATATTTAAAAAATATAGAAGCTATCGATGTCGAACAACATCAAATATCGTATCTGTTTGTGTCCATAATCCGTATCGATGAAAAAATAATTATTACCATGAATTAAAAAGATATTTCTTTAGAATCCATTTAATTTCATTTCCACGTCGTTTAAAACGAATGCACGTATAACGAAAGGTATAGCTACAGGCGCGATAAAAAATTCTAGTCGAATCGGAAATACACGTGGCCAACAGCGAGATAAATTAGACCAAGATGCAGGATTCTCGGCTACGTCATCCGGAAGTCCGCTCTATGCTCCACGTAACACATTACGAAGTCAGTTAAAAGGTCGTTAAGAGCTAAAGTTTTCCCGCTATTGCAGTCCGCAAAATGACTTTTATTCCCGATTGAAGCTCAAACTGCGACGTATTTTTCCACGCTCGATGTCGCGACAGCGCGCCGCAAGCGTGAGAAGGAACGGCGCGATAATAATCGTTGCACGCCCCGGGTACGCAAATAGTTTGCCTTGGACGTTACCGAGCGATAGAAATATTTATTATCCTTTTATGAGCACGCATGTTGCACAGTGCGTACGCGGGAGTTGCGTAACGTTACAGGGACTGCGCCCTTCCTCCCTCCCCTCTTTTTGCGCTTCTAGTATACACGTGTGTACACACATTTTCCTCGTTGCACCAATCAATTACATCACGGATCTCTCGTCCTCTCTTTTTCTCGACTCGACCAACTCGCACATGTCACGCGCACAGATACACGAGCGAGAGACCATCAAGTCCGCATGCGGACGCATGCGTTTAGGATTACATGATTAATTAATGACTCGGCGTGTCAGACGCTGCGATTACGACTGAACTTTGTAATTGCGGCGACATAATCGCGCCGATTGGCATCGCCCGAGCCAATAACTGTTCGAAATAGGAAATTACACGTGAAATTGTACATGCAAGTACAATTCTACACTCGTGTACACGCAAGTGTATGTATATGTAATATTTATGTAAGATGCATATAGAGCAATTAACAGAAACGACTTAGAAAAGTGACTGCGTCGGCCAAAGACGCAGGTGAATTGTTTAACTATGAAGTCTTATCTATAGCGATTATTTGAGAAACTACACGAATTCTGCGACAAAACGCGGTGGAGTGAATGTGCACGAATACATCTGCACATGATTCTGCATAATTGTTTTTGAAATAATCGAGTTCTATAACATTTTGAGTAAAAGAAATTGATTTTCATAACAATATACTTATCTTAAATTGGGACAGCAATTTTGTTTTAGCAATAAATTTTTTAACATAGCTCTTAAGATCAACAAGAAACAGTGTCATTAAAAATTACAGGATAATTAAATATTACCAACTTATAAAATCAGTTTAAATTCATAATTTATATCAAATTTTATATTAAAACGCAAAAAAATATAAACTTTAATAAAACAGAAAGATATCGCAATTCTTTTTTTACTTGTTCCATCTAAATAAAAAATGTGCATGTGTCCGAATGTTAAACGTAAAATAAGATCGATATACTTTTCATTATAAAATACACGTGTATGTGCGCAGTGAGTTGAGAGTTTGTTAATACCGTATCGCTCGGGAATCATAAAACGCGCCATTACGATCGACATAATGCACAAAAATTACCGTTTCGCGTTGCACATTACCGAATTTTGTGGTCGACGTAGGTGGTGTAAAGTGGTGAGTTTGAGTCACGTGCCAGCGTTAATAGCAGGCTAGCATAATAGCGAGTTCATAATGCAGAAATTAAACGTGAAATTATCATAAATTTAAATTTTATGTATTACGTTAACAATACTGACAAATTGTAAAAGCGAAATGTTATACTTTGACACATATATAAAAGTCCTTATACATCAGAATTTTTTATTCTTACATTATGATTAAATCTATTTTCTTCTCCTTGTATTAGATTTTTAAATCATAAGATAACATTTAGAAATAAAAATGCACATTATTATGTAATTTTATATAAATATAATGAAATATGTCATTTTGTTTATTGATTAATCTTCAATTGGTCTAAAATTAATTTAAACAGCGAATTTAAATAGCGCTATTTAATGGATATAGTATATTTAATTATTTCGAACATAAGCAATTGAACTCGAATCGCGAATAATTCCGTCTAATAAATAATTTCTTTGTCAATAAATTTATCATCATCATCACAAGAGAAAACAATTTCTGTTATATTATATTAATATGTCGATATTTTAATCATAAATGACGTTATCTATCACAAATGTATTATTCTAGCAAATAATTCGTCGCTTATGACAAGCATAGCAAGTTGAGCTAATCTAATGGCATATTTAAACTTCTCCATCACGGATATCGATAAAACTAACTTAATCGAGGTCCATAACGATTTGCATATTGTTCGAGAGGGACAGCTTCATTATATCGCGAAAAGGAGCAGCAGGTTGCAAGTACAAACTTTTGTTAGAGGTGCGAGATGTCTACGAGCGCGTCGTGAATATTTATAGGACACCGTTGTTTATGAGTGACGCGTCTCTTGCTCCATGGATGAATATACTTGAGAGGCATCAAATTCTGCCTTCTTTGCAGTTTTGGCGAAGACATCGCAGAAGATTAGAAAAGTTTGAGTTGGCACATTTAAACAGCCGTAACTTCTACGATTTCTTTCACCTTTTCTTAAGGAAAACGTAAAATATGACGACATTGTTGATTGCATCAATTGATTATATTTTTCTTTAAAATTATTTAAACATTCAAAAGATATATTGAATATGTATACAAGATTATTTTAATTGATCGAAAAATATATGTATTTAAATTAAACGACTCACAGAATAACTGCTTTTTCTGATTATTTTTGTTGCAAAATTATCATCATATATATAAGATACACAGTTTATTTTATTACTTAAAATTATGTGTACTTCTTAGGGAGTCTACGTTATCAAAACATTGCGAAGATTACATTAGAAAAACTGACGCGAATAAATTTCGTTTAAACTTCATTCCTGATATATGAAGATGGTGAGCGTCGCGGCGATGAATATTATTCATATGACTGCATATTCCTACGTCATATTTACGTACAGAAATCCGAGCATACTAAATGAGCGAGCGAACACATGTTAATACTGCGCGTTACGTAACTGCCTTAATTGCGCGAAAGTACTCGATATGAAAAAAAAAATCATGCTTGACGTGAAATACGTCGTCACCCCGGGCAGTGTCCGCGATTACGGAATTCAAGCCGGCAGACGTCGGGGACCTTCTTTGCATCCAGTAACTTTATTTTTGCTTCTCTTCTTCCTCTCTCATCGCCGGGATGTGCTTCGCATGCAAATGAAACGTTACGTCGTTGTACTTGCGCGGGCGTGGTATTAAACTAAAGAATAAAATGGAGAATGTAAGGACGTCCGGGCACGGCGATGGCATTTTTCGCTCTTCTTCTGTGTCTCACGATTCATTATTAGATATATCGATAAAGAGATAAAAAATTAAATAGCCGATACGGCGAAGATGATAATACGAGGTGTAATTCCAAACACTTAAGTTGTAGCTTATGTTAATATCAATTATTATATTATTAATAAAATTCATAAATATAGAAATGTGTAATTAATCAATATAGAATTTTAATCTTTTAGGTTCTATTTAGTTTTATGAGGATACAGGGGAAATCCGTGTAATTCGGACCAGTAGTGATTTCCCCTAACACTAATCTAATAATAAATTATTTTGTTCTTTGTATACTAAAAATTTGTAAACGCTAAATAAAAAGAACATTATTACGAGTTGCATTACTATGATTCTCTCGCTACATTCAACTACACGCTTGCCGGACACCAAAGTAACATCTTTTAACAAACTTTCCGTTGAAACTTCTTAACGGGGAAAATATTAATGTATTTCCCCCTTGGATTACTATCTTTCGTGATCAGATAACTGAAAGAATCTTGTTAGTCTATTTTCCACGCGAGGCTAGAAACTCAGCGGATAGAGGACAAGACAGATGCGAGCACGATAAAACGCGGGGGTGGAGAGCCCAGTCGGATGGCTCGTCGGAACAATGCAAGAAACTTATTTCGATTCGAATCGCGACGATCTCGTAGCATAAACTCGAAACTTCCGGTAGAAATTGCGTAATTATCGCGGGGACAGTCGATGCCATGGTGGTAGGAGAGATCTTGCTCTCTCGTTTGCGCAGATTTCCACCCTCGTGAACGGACTATTGATATGCAGATATCGACAAAGGCACATCGACATATTCCGGTCGATACCTTACTCCAGATATTCATATACGGTTTGGATACATCAAGAGAGATATCGATATTGTGAATTATTGAGTACTTTTGAAAGCTCTGTAACGTCATTCCGATGCTAAAGCGAAGCGGAAAGTATCCGAAGCAAAACGACCGTCACAATAGTTACGTGCGCTCGTAAAAATAATGCAGATTTGCACGCTGTTTGTCGAAAGAATTGCGTTTGGTGCGTCTATGTTAAAGTTCATTATTAGTATTTATCGTTGAAGAACGTCAAGTTTGAACTTCTAACTAGAAGTCTCGAGATAGTAATATTTTAAACAGAGCTCGCCGACTCTTGATAAATCCTTCATAAACTCTCTAGTTTTCCATCAACTTTTATAATCAATATAATAATACCAATTTTGGAAAAAAAGATCAGTCTTGTATTCTCATAGAGCTATTCTTATCTTTTCTATCGGGGAGGAATAAATCGAATTGTAAATGAAAAATCGCACTGCATATGCACGTTATTGTGGTTTTTTTTTCACTTGCGAGTAAGATTCGTTGAGTATTCATAAACACGATATGAATGTGACTACTACCGATCGAATTTTATAGCAATGTCTGCTTTGTAAATTAAACGAATCCGTTTAATTAATGCTACCACATATGGTAACGTAACATCGTATGTTCTCGTGGAATAAAATAATTCCACGTATATATGATTGTATATGATTGTCATTTGTGGAAAATAAAATCTGCGGATGACAATGCGAAAATATTCCACAAATGTGGCTTTGTTTCATACAAGATTGATGAATAATAATACGCGTTCCGGTGTTATATTTACATACGCAACAAATTTTCTGTTTTATTGGCAAATGTACGCCCGTATATTTTGTTTTATTAGCAAATATACAAATAATAAAAGATTATTCTTTCGAATCTGTAAATCTTATTATACAGCTTATTTTTAACTGTTGATATCTTTCCGGCTGATTTCCCTAATATTTATTACTCTTAATTGTTTAACCAACCTCATTGTCTCTTTTTGGCTCCCGTAGAGAAAAAGATTTCTCTCAGAAAGGAACATAAAATTAAAAAAGCTTAAACTGAAATTGACAGATGATAATGAAGTATACTCGTGATTATTTAATCCAAATGATAAGACAGGCATTAAAGCCGCAGCACACGCTGTTTACTGCCATGCTGGATTATTTGCGAAGACCCGAACAAGCGCGCGTATTGTAGTGACACGTATGTTTTGTCGCTAAACGTTCGTCGTGCTGCATCGCAATCGCAGATGCGACATATGACAGAGCGATTGCACAAATCTACGTTCACCTGCCTTATTACATGTAATCCGACCTTGAGGAGCAACCGAGAGGATATATGCGCGTTTCATGTATGAGGCCATCCGACGCGACCGCGCCAAAAGAGACGGGCGACTTTAAGTGGCTGCCAAGACATTTACGTTATCTTCGCCGCGACGGTCGCACAATAGCTTCCTCGGGAAAGTCGTTTTCCGTAACGCTCGAAATTCATTGAGACGCTCCGTAAAATCCGCGAGCATTACGTAAGCTCATGAGCCAAATTGAATTACATAAATACGTGGCAGCTGGTAATATAAATATTTCAAAACAATTCAAAATTCGCATGTGTATCGTGACTTTATCTCGTGAGCATAAATTCTTATGCATTCGAGCTTAATTTAAAATATATGAAAATTTATTTCTGCTTCGAGAGAAAAAGAAAAATATTTGAATATCGCACAGTCGTATTGGCAATCAGTTCGCTTTTTAATTCCGCGAACTGATATTTGTTACTTTTAATCATGCTGATATTTGCACATGTGAGAAAGACAATATTGAAAGCTACTCGATATAGAGGATTCGTTTCGTCCATTCAGACAAATTCACGCCGAACGCGACGAGGCGAAGTTATTTTATTGTGGCTTATATGTAGCCAAAGTACGTTAACAATAACAGCATTTTGATTATGACATTCATGTTATGTGAATGATATGATGAACAATTACCCACCATTCTTCGCATGTTACCATTCACTTATTGCACACTTAACGTTAAACGTAATTTACCATTTTTGCTCGGTTTTAAGGAAAAATTTTACTTATTATCGTGATATATGTTATCAAGGTGTTATCGACTAAATATTCATTAATATTCGTTTTTTAATCTGTTTTCGTTTTTTTAACTTGCTTTAACCTGCTTTTGCTAATGCAAACGTGCAATCCGTGAGCATTAGATATATTTTCCATTTGTGAATAGTTTATATTGAACTACGGCCAAATATAGAATATTGATTTATATACCTTCAAATATCGTAGTAAAATATTGCTCTTTTGATGACTAGCAGTAAAAGTTTCGTATTCATATTTTGTGCTTAGTGGTTGAACTTTTAGCTCATGATAATGCTGAATACATGCTGATTTTCATAGCAATAAAACTCGCTGTCAGTTACATTTAATATGAAACTTGCGCGAATGTATTATTTAACACACATTATTAATATACCTAATAACGATACCATGTATAAATTTCATCACAGTTCTATTACAAAAAATAGTCTACATGTTTAAAAATAATTCTGAAGTAGAGGATTATAAACCTGCCGGTGTATTTAATTGCCAAAGCCAAATACGGGCATACGTAATTAATGGATAACGCTAACCGCCTCGCCGCGAAACCACCGCTATTCATTTTACGAGTAAAATAAATCGGATCGTACACGATAGTAGAGAAGGCCATTCAATTAATTAAAAAAGTCATTTTAATAAAAAAAAACCTGTATAAAATATTAAAAAAATTAATATTAATGTTAACACAAGATAAATTTAAAAGCGTAATATAAATGTAAATATAAATATACATACATACATATATATACGTGTTTTATACATAAAGATAAAAATAACTAAAATAAAATACAAAATGCAAAAACAAATATTTTAAACAATGCAGCAATATGATATGCAGGAATTCCGCGCAAACAGAATTAAAAGATGGAACGTGTAATTATACAAGTAATTTATTTCATATTAACATGCTTTTTTTAAATAAAACCCTTTACTTTTTTTAGTGTTAAACTTTTACTTATTTTACGAAATCGAACGAACGGACAGCTACATGGCCGTTTCTACTGAATATCTTCTGAGACATGTGCGTTCGATGCCGATTTGACCAGAATATATGTGTCGAGCTCAGTTTGTAAGAAAATGTCGCGCCGTCTGGCGCGAACACTTCTGCCACAAACTTTTGAAGCTCGCAGGATGCTGCTGGCACGGCGTAGTTTATTTGGCTAACGTGATAACATTCTTCCTGAACGAAGGATTCCGCTGATTCGACGGAATCGTCTGCTCAATGATCACTCATAGATTGATCACGGGGTTTTTTGTTCTTTTTCTTTTTGGTAAAATACTTTTACCAAAGTACACGTATAAATGTACGTGAATGTAATAATCTGTCCTTCAATCTTTATATACCTATTAACATTTATTATTTCCAAGTTTCTCTCTTTAATTAGGCTTAATATAATGGTGTAAATTAACATAAAATTTATCGTATAATTAAATTGATCACACAATCGAAACGATTAATTATTATAATAACTAGATAAATAACAAGGGATTCTCGATAATGAAATTAATAAGTGACAAAAAGGGGGCGCTGAGAGTTTCAGCGCGATTGAAAATGCATAAATTAACGTTATCGATCTTTAATAATTAATTATTAATTACTTATTAAATTAGGATTAGTTATTAAAAGGCAATAACATTAACTTACGCACTGTCAATTGCGTTGAACTCTCAAAGTCTTCTTTTTACCTGTCACTTGTTAATTAATTATTTATTAATTATAGTTTATATTAATCAATGAAATTGTCATTCGCGCTATTAGTAATACCACAAATTTGTTGGCAAATTAATTACTCGGATTTACATGCAGATACTTTGAAATATTACGTTGCCAATACGCGTTACATACAACATCGTAATAAAACGTCATCCGTTTAATGCATCTTTTTATCGGGGAAATGTAATAAGCTGGAGAGATCTCCTTTCAGTGGAAACGCGTGCTTCGTTATATCTCGCAGCGCTGAATCCAGCAGCAAATAGATATCATGAATCACGATGGTTACCAATTGCAATGAAAGTTCGCTTGTACCATGGAGACAGTTGGCTTGGAAACCGTAGAACCGCGCGATTCTAAAGCCTCCACCGCAAAACTAGGCTACGCGATATCGATTCGGCGGGCTCGTGAGTAGTCATGTGTACAGTTACAAAGTGACGACGGGCTTGTCGTTGCACATAAATAAACACGAAATTACGGCATACTGCCGCGTCGAAAGCGACCAATTTGGCGAGAATAGTCGGGGCGTGATTATACGTATGAAAATAGTCGACGAAAAGTGTTCTACATGTGGCGCGAGAAAAGAAAAAGCCAAACGAACTTCCGGCTAAATAAAGTCTTACAAAATACACGGAAGTCTTAAAGATAATATTGATCTGACTAGCACATGACAAGAGTACAAATATAAAATGCTAACAAACCGGTTTTGATTGATTTGAACGTGATCCCTCGTTTTCATCGCTATTTAACATCAATTACGAGAATAATATAACCATGAGATGAAAATTGAGTTATATTTAGTATTAAACGTTAAGTCATGATGTGTGTTCACGAGTAACTGAATTGCGAAACAAAAACAAGTCTATTTAGCAAAAGTGTTTTGATTATTGCATTTTTGTTACAAGTATGATAATTAATGTGTTCCAAAATACATAATCGTATCAATAATTAAGGCCGCAGCACAGACTTTTGCATAATGCATAATACATAACATTAATACACAAGGAAATCAACCAATCCGAGTCCTTCATTTCTCTCTGCAGAGTGGAAATAAAGAACTCTGTTTGGTTTATTTTTTTATGCGTTATGCAAAAGTCTGTGCTGTGATATTTACATTTAATGTCAATTGACAGTAAAAATTGTAAAATATCTGCTTTTGCGAATTAATATAGTTATAATTAAATAACAATCAGTATTATCGAGATATCGGATTATTGACTTTATACAGTCGATACGAAAAGCATCTATTGTGTGTTTTACCTTTAGATTATTTTAAGATTCTCCATTTCGATTAAAAAATTATTATTCTGTGTACGCATAGTGACGTGTAATTAATAATAAATATTTCGATCTATCAAATTAAATCGTATTATATCAATATAGTTCATTATGCTCCTTAAAGTTTTCATAAACATAGCTATGTAAGAAAAACCGATTAATATTCAACAGCATGTAGTATCGCTATGTTCTAATAATAGAATATAAAATATCCAACTTTTCTTGATAAAAGTTGATATGGTTGTTGAAATACACAATAATGCTGCCTTGAATTCTTGCTCAACGGGAATGAGTCACAAGTCGCGTTTTCCAGTAGCCTGATATTATACAAAGTATTAAGCATAATTACATATAATTTATGCCGCGCAAGAGGACATTACAATTAATATTCCGCGTCAATATTAAACCAAGCGTAAATTCCTCGCGTGCCGACAAGACACGAATAAACAATTGAGTGATCCAGTGTTATGATAAATACCATTTGTAAGATATGAAAAACCGGATCGATCACGGTCATTGTCATATAAGATTAGTGTTATTATGTTTTTCTAAAGAAAGCGATTAGTAATAAATCATTTACATTTTTATACAATTCTGTGTCATGATTGTACAATACTGTACAAATTTCAAAACGTAAA
Source organism: Tetramorium bicarinatum (assembly GCA_928718305.1). Taxonomy (NCBI): domain Eukaryota; kingdom Metazoa; phylum Arthropoda; class Insecta; order Hymenoptera; family Formicidae; genus Tetramorium; species Tetramorium bicarinatum. The sequence continues at coordinate 19,823,431 of OV788324.1, forward strand.
ATTTAGAATTTTAGATTGTCTCGCTAACGTAATGGAATTTACGTATAATGTTACGTATAGCGAAATATCTTTAATTTCGCACTTTTATAGAAACGCACGAAAGCGTCTGATTGTAAGTTTACAAAGTCCTAAGTCAAGCAAGTATCTCGTCGACGAAAATGTGTCTGACTTGCAAGCAAGCTCGTCGCACAAATATGGAAATGTAGCTAAACTAATTAAGGGAATATTCTCGCCTAGCGCTTTAGAATACTCGTGTCATGCGGAGAATCATAACGTAGTTTCGGATGCTCTCGCGTTAACTACGTTTCTACCTTAGAGTAATAAAACAAAAGGCCAGCACGAGTCGCGCACACTTTGTACGCAACCATGCATATAAAGCACAAACTGCGAAAGATGCTTAACCGAATCGGTCTGTTTATTTTTGCATATGATTGAAATAAATCGCATGTAAAATGAATGCAACAGAAATTGATTTTACATTAAACTGTAACTTCAGAAATATTAAAATTTATATATTTCAGTGTTTATACACTGAAAAAAATTCTGGTTAAAAACGGACGAATCAGAAAATCTTGTAGGATTGATCAACACAAAAAAAATTTTGATATACGTGGAATCCTCTATATAAAGTCCTCTATCTTAGAGGACTTTACTCTTATTTTTTCATCAAAAGGAAATCTTCTGAAATCAAGAGAAAAATAGTATAAACAAGATAATTTTCACTTTATTAAAAGAAGAATATGTTTGCGGTAAAACAGTAAGCTTAGAATATGACATTATGAGAAAAATTACTTTGAATGTAAAATACTTTCTTTTGGGTGAAATATTCTGGTTATTATAATAGAACTCAGTACGTTATAACTTATAATAACCAGAATATTTCATTAATCCTACAAGATTTTTCTGATTCGTCCGTTTTTAATCAGAATTTTGTTTCAGCGTAACACAGAGAACATGAATATTTTCTTATTTCAATTCCAAAATCGACATGACGGAAAGTTATAAAATAATGACATTTGAAAGGTACTTATTTTACGTATATCTTTAATCTTTCTATTGGACCGATACGAATAGAGCTTTATCGTTGGAAAAATAGATCCGATTGAATGGTATTATCGGAGCATTGACATTTCGAAGATCAATTGGATAACGCGATTAGTACGACCTTCGGGACAGGTTGGGCGAAAATGTGATCGACGACCCGACCACGCGCTGCTTCCAGCTGGAGGTTTTGACAAGCTCGCTTTTGACAGACGCAACACTCTAAATTCACATTCAAGGTTCAGTGTTCACGGCCGATTCGCCGGTCATGCCAGCGTCGCACCGATGCGTGCTTCAACAATGACCAAGGATAGCGAAAGCGCACGGTACGAGCGCACGTGCGCGCCGTACTGGGTTGCGCGTATGTGCGTGCGTGCAAATGTGTAACTTCCTGCCGCTTCGTGCGCGAGTCATCCAGTCGGTTGAATCCGTCGATACATTATACATTATACAACGAGCAAATCGCCGGTTTCACTTCGACGTAATCGCGGCGCGCGCCGCGCCGGCCGGCTACTTTGATTGTAGTTACGAGATAACCGATGTGCACTTAGATGGTGAATGGGGAAGGAACTGTCCCGAGTCCCGACTCGTTTGCCAACTTCAAAAAGTCATACGTTCGTATCGCGGCCGGTTCTGCAGTAGCCTGGGGCATGCTAAAGGAAATCCACGCGTCATTTAATGATTTCGCAGATCGTTGCGCGTAGACCCGACTGCGCAATCATTTGCATAATTGACGTATTACTGATCGCTTAGAGAGCCGTCGCTTTAGCTCGTGCATGTTTAGAAACTTCCATCAATCAGTTGCAAATGATGGAGTGTATAAGATAAAGGCGTAATAGTGCCTCCATTAGAAGAGCAGTTTTAGTATTAATCTTTTTTGCAATACTTTTTCTAATTGCTGCTCACAAGTATATTATAAATGCAGAAAACAACGCATGAGAGTTGTCATTTGTTGTCATTTTTGCGAGACTATCATTAGTTTCAACTTTGTATCGTTTATCTATATCTCGTTCGGCATTAAGCTAACCATCCGCCGCTGAATTTATTTGCGTGGTATGAGGTGATATTGCTCGTAATATCATATGGAAAATTAATGGAAACTCAGCCGCCATATATGAGCGTTAAAATACGTTTGCATCAGTAGTTTACTCTAATACGATTCAGAAGTTGTTAAAACTTAAACTTTTATAGAAGAATTTTTAGATACAGCCAATCAGTACAGTACTGCAATTGGAACTGTTCAAGAGTTTCTTACAGAAATTATACAAAGCAGTGTAATCTAAAGTCGGGAAGAATTTCTTAAGAATTTTTTTTTGGGTTAGGTGTCTTGGCAAGTTGCCTTCCGTGTCGACGTGCCTCAGGGATGGGTCGAAATAAGAAAAACAGGAAAGAGAGGAACACAAGAGACCAAAGGAAGAAGCGTTGAGCCTAAAAGAGCCATGATACAAGAAAACAAAACGATTGCCATCGCGAGCGAATCGACGAGAAGAATTCAATTTTTAGCTTAGAAGAATCCGAAGAAGTTGCTATTTAAAAATTCCCAAGTTAATCAAGCAGGAATTTATCGAATTTTAATAGCAAAAAAAATATAATATTCTCGACGATGTTAATATTTTGAATCCTGGAAGTGCGATTGTCTTCTTTTTCTGTACTCTCGATATGCCATGTTGAGAAAAGCGCGAAGAAGCGAAAGAAAAACTCACGGCAGCCCTTTTGCTGCACTCTGCGCAAATACTCCAATCCAAATGGACCGCTCAGGGCGCTTTTCTCTCGACGGCGTAGACATTGCGCGATGGTCCGGCGAACTGGATTCTACAGCTTGATGTTTTGAAACGAGTACCCGTTAAAAGAACTATGGCAGCATCATCGATTTTGGAACATCGCGGACTAGACTTTTGCCAGGATTTCAAGGATTTCAGATACACGCTTGATAAAGAAAACGATGTATCGAGACAAACATAACGATTGTATGTCGTAATTACTATGTCCTCATATTTATTTTGAAAGAAAAGTAGTACCTAAGTCGATTTTTGAGTAATCAAATGTGGTATTCATATTTGAACGTTCACATTATTTGAGAAATGAATAAAAATTTCTACGTCTATGATTATACTTGCAATACTCGATAATGAGAATTCAGAAATGGATCGAGCATAATCAAAAAGTACATAATCACGAATATATGTATGAGAGAATAATTACACGCAAATAAATACTGTTGAGATTATATGTAAATTGAATTATGAATATTAAATGCTTTTAATATTAATGAAAATAAATCACATACCGCTAATTTTGACTAATATAAGCGAATTTTGGTCAATATTTGGTTATATTGCTTCGAAACCATTTTCATAAGGGAATAATATAGCCACATTTTCATTACGTAGTGTCTGTTAAACATTTACTTTTCCATATCTTTCATCTCGTTTCTTTTACGATTGTTCCGCAAAGAAGACATCCTCATTAAGCTCGTAGAGAAATGACAGTGTCTCTGACGCAATTCTGGACGATACGGTGACGAAGGGAAAGAATGCTTTACGTGAGAGCAGTAAAAAAAGTTTAGAGAAGGGCTCTCACGAAGTTTCTCGTATGCATATAACTAACGAGATCAACGAGATTTTCAAGGGAGAAGCGAAAGAAATTATGAGAATTATAGTGTACTTTTCTATGTTGCTCAGTTGACATTTCACTTTTATCTCGTGAGAAATTTCCGGCAAAAGAATTGTACGGAAGTTCAGTTATATTGTTACATCTATAACGTCAAATAAATTAAATAAAATAAAACGTCAAATAAATTAAATAAAATATAACGTCAAATAAATTAAATAAAACAAAAGAATTGTTACAATTAAAAATGTATTTAAAGTGACATGTGGTGTCTATGATATCAATGAAAAATTGATTAGAAAAGAGCAATATTAAAGCTGTTTTCGAGAAACGAGAATTCTTCTCCAATTTTCTATAAACTGGAGAAAATTATATTGAGATCGTTAAGCGTACAAAGAGATGATTCAACGAAGAAGAATTACGCACAAAAATAATAAGAAGCGATTGAATTAACCTCGAATAATACTCACGAGCGAAGCAATTTCACCGACAATGGATTAAACTAAAACTTTTTGGGTCAAGCCGAGGATCACGGATTAGTTACTAACTTGTAGCTGTGGTTTACATCCTCTCGAAATGTTTCATCGATACACATATTTGCGCAAGCTCCTCAAATATTTGTCCTCGCGAGCAATTTGATTGTGGCCTTCGAACTTCGCACTGCTGTATCCGCAGAATTGCTTCGCAGATGCGAACGTCATTAGAAAATTATGTTGAATTGACGAATAGCGTTGTACGCGCGAACGGATTAACGATCAGACCACGTGCGCTGTATCGCATAACTTATGCAATGCAGAAGAAGAATTACGCACAAAAATAATAAGAAGCGATTGAATTAACCTCGAATAATACTCACGAGCGAAGCAATTTCACCGACAATGGATTAAACTAAAACTTTTTGGGTCAAGCCGAGGATCAAGGATTAGTTACTAACTTGTAGCTGTGGTTTACATCCTCTCGAAATGTTTCATCGATACACATATTTGCGCAAGCTCCTCAAATATTTGTCCTCGCGAGCAATTTGATTGTGGCCTTCGAACTTCGCACTGCTGTATCCGCAGAATTGCTTCGCAGATGCGAACGTCATTAGAAAATTATGTTGAATTGACGAATAGCGTTGTACGCGCGAACGGATTAACGATCAGACCACGTGCGCTGTATCGTGTAACATAACTTATGCAATGCAGAGTGTGGCACACACGATCGAAAAGCGTAACATAAAACATTAATAACGGTGTTATTAGAGACTTAACGATATTTATAAGAATCATGTCAATGCAAAAAACGTCAAGGTATATTATATAGGTGTTACATGAGATCTGAAAGTGCGGAAAGGATAACCACGTGCAAAATGCCACATTTTAATTGCGCGAAAATGTACAGCTTATTTCAATGCTAATGTTTCACGCTCAATGTGTTAGTCGCCTTCATGCGAATCGGAGCGTGCACAATAATCACGGTCTTTAATTTTCTATCAGACTTCTATCTTTTTGAAAAAGAGTATTTTCGCTGAAAATCTATATTTCTCGACTAAAATAACCTTGCAGTTACACTTTTAGAAATTATATTATTCCTTTACTTACTTTATCTTACAATTTTTTTTAAATAACTGTGACTATTTCTTATAAAATTTCAACGCCAGAAAGATCGAGAACACCCCGAGCATCACTAACAATAAGTTAGATGTTCGTGCTAATTTTCATCGATATTTTTAGTCTCCTTAATTCGCTTAAAATCACAAATCACAAAAATAGCTTTGAAATCCTGTTTAATGTGATTTTGCACCGCGAAAATTAGCATTCGAATCAGATCGTGTCTCGCTTTGTCGTTAATTCGCCAAAATGTGAGAACAGAGATATGACAGAAGGAGCGGGAGCTTCGTTTTTCCTGGCATTCCCAGTGTTATCCTCTTACTTCCGGTGTCTCTTACAGCTCGGACGCCGAGTTGGCGACGTTGGCGCTTTTAAGAGAGCGGGAGGTGATTCATCGCGCGCTATTACGCCGTAATGGAGTTTTCCTCGTGAAAAATGGCGCGGCACAGGTAGAGCGCGCTTTCGCAGATAGAGGAACAAAATAGTACCGGAGGTCGTGCAATAGAGACAGCGCGAATAAAATTTTCATACCCGGCCGGCACGTTCCGTTTTATACTTCCTTTTTACGCACGCGAAAGCGCAAAGTCAGATACGCTCCGCGCACAACGACGTCGACATAAATTCCAGAAGCGGAGACCGCTTTCCGAATGTGATGACCGAAAAGATAGCAATGAAGAATAAACGTATGGTTTGTCTCGTAAAGATTATGAGGCTATCGATGACTGCGAATATCGTAAAATAAACGCGCGAACATACGTCTGCCGAGAAATAAAATAATTCATGAGGGAACTCTATTTTCTGTTTTTCGGAGAACTCCGATCTATAAATGAGAGGAATTTTCTACTAAAACGGAGGAACGGGTAATTCGTGCATTTTTAAACCAGCGCCATTTAACGAAGATTCGATAAAACGCAAAATAACAGAAATAATTGACTTCAACACAAACACACACAAAATATTTTTCAAGTACTAAGAATAGCGACGATATTCGGAAGAAAAATGATTTAACGAGAATAAAAAATTACGAAAGTATCTTACCTAAAATACTGAACATATGCGTATCTCGTTGTGTAAGTTTCTGATGGAAAAGCTATAAACCCGGAAACTTTTGCTCTTCCCCAAGTTCCTTTAAAGTCGAGAGGAACGTGAAGCGTGAGCGCTTTGTGAAACTATAAGCTAACTTTCGATTAAAATCTCTGCACGTGGAAATCCGGTGGAAATCCAGGAAAAATTCAGCGCATCCGTATTTTCGCGATTAAACTTTATTACTCGCCAACATTCCAAAGAAGTAATTCTATGATATTAATCCTTTTGTGACAGATTAGAATTGTCTTGCAAAAATTTAAGAGAGTTGCAGTTCTTCACGGGATTATCAACGGGGTCTGGGTGCTCTTTTATTCGGTTAACTATTCATACATAATACTCCCGGAACATATAATGAGAGATGATTTTGTTTTGCAACGAATGTGAGATTGCACGCGAGGATTGCGAGTCATGTTTGTTTACGTGATGTAAGCGGAACGTCGAAGCACGTAATGCTATTATATCGGTAAACAATAAATATTTAGTAAGAGAATTAAACGCATACTGATAACAGTTATCTGCAAATCGGAGCAACAGTTCCGAAACCGTGCAAAATTTTTGAACTGTCTTACGATTCGTTACATCATGTCTTTAATGTAGTTTAACGAATTCATAATATTAAAATGACACAGAATATGTTGCATTAAAGATAATTTTATTTCGGTTCCATGGCGACACATTCCTGATTTAGAAACTGTTTGATATGTATAAATACACAATGATATATGTATATGTCCTTGTATTTTGTGCAATGAGATTTCGTGTTTGGATAACCGTGATATGATGCTGCTTTTTTATACACGCTATAGAATGCTTGCAACATAAAAAGAGAAAGCAATTTGTTTTCAAATATAACATGTAGACGGAGCTCGAATAAAATGGCACAGATCATTTTCAATTTGTACATTATCGAAGAGTAGTTCTCCTAAACTAACAGAATCAAATTAGCAAAATCGAATGCGACTTTGTTAGTTGGATTATTTAATAATTATACTTTATATTACTTTGCATCATCAAAAATAATTTTGTATCCCGTGCCACTTAAAAAAAAATCGTGACGCTGCTAACTTAAAATAAAACTAGCAGAATAAAAAAATATAAAGAAAAGTACATGTTCAAATGCAGAATGTATTGTAATATTAGTATCGCTTTGTAAAATAAATAAAATTGGAATTATTGGACTGTTAAATATTAGCTATTGCAAATTCATAAAATAATCACTTTTCGTTTGCAATATTACAATATTTGCTATAACACTAATTAATTTGTACAAAAAAAAAACATATGCTGCTGCCCAAATAATTTATTATGTACTAAACAACGTTAGCTGTTATATTATTAAATAAATTTTAATTCTAATTATAGAAATTTGAAGAACTTCAAAACTTTATCTATCGCTGTCTCCATATTTCTTTATCACTTTATATAGAATATTGCATTTAATAAAAATTAGGAAAAAAATTTTATACGATCTCAAACATTAATATTTTTGGTCAAAGCATCTTGGATGGTTTGGTTATTTTGCAGAATTTTTTATTCAGTTTACAAATGCATTGCTATAATTTCCCAGGATATTTCAAGAATATCCTGAATGCTACATCGCGAAATATGTGTTATATTGCAGCATCTATATACTTCATCATAGACTCTTCCATTAAAAGTAAAAATACATAAAAAAATACGAGAAATTCGCATTTGGCAACAAATATTTCTCGTTGTTTCACGATGTCTCGTAATAAACGGAATGTCACTTCATAAAAATTAAGTTACGGAGATAATAAAAAAATATACCACGAAACCGCATTAATAATAATTTTTGGAATGTTCTAATTTTATCAAAAATTTCATCAAAAACCAGTAAAACGGTTGGAATACATTCTAAACCTAAATAATTAAGTGAGAGGAAAGAAGCAATTTGCGTGAATCAAAGCGGTAAAAATCAATGAAAAATTTACATTGTAGATGTCTACAAAACATCCTGCACTAACAGGATGCAGCAAAACGAGACGATGGATAGATTTGTGCTAGTTTACGTACATTATATCACGATTATAATCCACTACTTCTCGCATGTCCACTCAAAGTCCAAATAAACTGCGTAATCAGTGTAATGAAATAATATGTCTCGTTTTTCATTTCACAGAATCATCGCTGATCATGCTAAAACTCAGAACGTTTTAAATATCAAATAGTACTCGTATAGTCGTTTTATACATTTTTCAAAAATGGATAGATATCAGTAAAATTAAATAAAATTTTCAGAAAATCAAAAATAAAAGTAATTATATACGTTTAATATTTATATAATATATATTCCATAATATGTATAAAATATTATTACATTATTACATTATAAATATTATTAATAAAAAGAATAACTTGATAAAGAAAAGAAAAAATGTAAGAATAATTAAATATAAATTAACTCAAATTTTTTAAAAAATGTGATAAGCAAGGAAATAAATCATATAGATGCTAAAAGATTTAAGTGACAACTTTGTACAACTATGTAATTTGATAATTGATTAAATTGAAGACGATGAACACACAATTAAAATTGTATAATGTGTTAAAAGAATCCTAATAAGTTTTTCTTTAATTCATTTTTTATATTATATTTTATATTTTTATGATGGAATAAATAAAAACATTTGGAGATCCAATTATCAAATGTTTACGTATCACGGGCTATTATTTTAGGGACAATCGAACTATTTTGCAGTACTGAATCTAGGTCTGAATAGAAGAACCTTGAAAATGTTGGATCCAGGCCCGAGAAACTGCGACATATTACACAACGCACACATATATGTATAATGCACTACGCATACGACTGGATAGCCCCTATTTATATGGTGTTTCGTGCCAGAAGAGCTTTCGAACTTGAAATCACTTTAAAAAAAAAGCTACACGCCTGCAAGTCACGACGCGCTGTCGGCCAACGAGAGAAGTTCGTTTGAAGAGATTCCGTATTGGTATTCCTAGCGAGTATACTGCAAGCATGTTTTGTTTCCTTCGCCGATCGATAAATCGCGTATTTTCGCCCCTCGGGATCTCCAATTGGATACCTCGAGGACTTGCATCGGATTACTTAATCTCGACGAGGCCATGTTTACTCGAGTTCGCCCGTCGCGTTTCTCGAAAAGCTAACGTAAGCATTTGCGCTCTGCGCGCCGTCGTCGGATACGGCTCGGCAAAATTGTTTCGATGGTGCATAATAATACTTTGCAATTGTACATTCATTTGTCGATTCATTTATTGAGCATGGTAAATTGTCGCTTGTTGAATTGAATGCTTTCAATGTTATAAAGTTGTCACTTTTATTTGATACCGAAGCACCTGTTCGGGTTTTACTCAACTATTATTGTGATATTTATATACATATAGGTTGTATGTACATACATATATATATATATATATATATATATATATAAATAACTGTAATATTGTAACGAATTTTGCCAATCGAATCGTTACTTGTACGTTCCTTGCCATAGTCAAGAATCCTTATGTCAAGATTTAAGATAGAACGAAGAACGCGTATTTTGAAGCATGGGAAAAAATACGATGCAGAGTGCAATGAACAATCGAGCATGTATGTGTTCCGTTTACAATTTTAATATGATGTACAGATGTACTGCGTTACGTATACGCGTATTTTATTAATGCAAAAGCACATTGTATGTATGCAAAGAACGTACTCTGTAATATTAATGTGATGATGGCGTAAATCTGTTATGCAAAAGACGCATTGTGTTATGTGCATTGCCATAATAAGAAGCATTCGAAAGCAACGAAGTAAGAAAATGCATTAAAAAATCATAAAAATAATAGCATCATTACTTCGAGATAATTACTATTATAATGCTAATAAGAAAAAAGAAATAATCAATTTCTGTAAAAGTGTTTTTTTTCTCTTTGTTGAAATTATGTAATAAACAAAAAGTTACTTAAAAGCGTACAATGTATGCAAATGCAAAATGTTAAATTAATAACATGAAAACTAAAGCTCTTTGCTGCAAGGGAATACTAAAATATCAGTAACAAAACTCTGGTTTACAAAAATCTCCTGTTTAAATAACAATACCGTATCAAATTATACATATTTATATTTATTTTTTGATGCTTTTAGTATTTGTGTTACTAAAGCCTTTATCATTTTTTCAGAACTTTTCTAATTAACACTTTATATCCGGATAGAAAAAAAAGCTAGCATTTATCCACCGTATTTGTAACTGTATCGCAGATTTAATAGCGAAAAAAATAGAATGACTACGTGATACAGCGCTTCCGTCTCGTCACGAGCACAAGAGGTCATCTGATAGAAACCTAAAGTAGTAAATTGCAAGTTGTACACTGGCGCAATGCTCGGTGTAGCGTGAAGGTAATTCAAATCGCAATGCAGTTCTATGACAACACAATTTAGCAGTAGGCACAAACAATTCTATTCCGGCGATGCGTAATGCTTCGACAGATTAAAACGTTTACAATCGACATATATTCCATAGCGAAATACTGGCCGGATTTATTTAAACGAACCTTGTTATTTAACAGAATTTATTTTTACGATATTAAGTTAAGCATATATATGTGAATACTTTGCGAGTCGGAATAACTTAATCACATGTATTTCCTCTCCTACTTATACCCTTCAACTTTTCAACGTCGTCGATAATCTGCGAAATTTGCCGAGCTCGAAGACGCGCTACTAAACTTTTCTCATTATGCGTAACTATTCGAGCCGCCATTATCTTGCTTTAGTGCCGCAACCCAGACATCAAAAACTTTCCTAAATAATTTTCTTTGTGCACGGCAAAGAGTGAAATCAGTAAAATCGCGAGACAATGCATAATAAAGAGAGATGTGTAACGGAGAACGGCGAATCGTCGTGATCGGTCGTACTTAACAATTTCCGCCTATCTCTCCTATCTGAGATTGCGTCTTAAGGGACGCGGTTTAAAAATGGATTCACCGTCCCTTCCGGGCACGAGAAATCTAACGCAATATCTACCATCAGGAGGATTTATCGCGGAAAGTACAAAGCTTTCAGGCCGGACGTGCCGCGAAACTCCTTAATCGATCCCTTTTCCCCTCTCCTTAATGTCGGTCCGTGCTCTAACGAAACACTTTCCACCATCGATAACCAAATTATTCGAAAAGCAGAGGTTCTCTGTTCGTGAGCGAGCCTACGTGCGCAATAAAGCAAAAAATCACGGGATATTTATCCCGTGATGACGAAAATTAAATGAGACTATCGTTAAGTACAATCGAGTTAACGACTATGTCAATAAAGGAGAAAATATAAAAATATGATATATATCGTTATATACATTTCTAGCGGAAAACTAGACGCTTTTACGCTTCATAAATCGTATCTGTTATATGTTGGATTTAAAATGGAATGTTTCATCTTTTTCTCTAACGGGTCTTTCTGATAATCGTGCTTCAATTGTACACGTTGTGGAGTTTTTCTTTTCGCGTTTATCCGTAGAAATTACCGCATTGCGCACGCGAAGTTGCTACGTCCTGAGTTTTCTTCTTTCGACATAGTCTGGGCGTTGTCGATAAACTGTAAATTGGAAAGCGAATAGATGCGCGTGTACACTATACAACAACACGGGCTATCGAAGGCCGTGTTACTCTCAAAGTAGCGTACACCAACATGGAACAATTTCTTTTAGGAGTAGAGTAAAATGCCCGTTGCCCCTTTCCGTAATCGGAAGAACAAAGAAAACGCAGGTCGGCACTTTTAAACACTTCAATACCGGTGTTCCGGTCGCCGCAGAGAGAAATATCCGGAAAGAATCTGACCGGATCAGGCAAGAGCAAGCTCGACGAAGCCGCTGATACGGAATTCAACCTGACGGGGAAATACTAAAAATGCCTCGTCGCGAAAAAATTCCATTTTATTCATCATCATTATTCTGTAACTTTTCTTTTCTTTTTTTTTTTTAATCGCTCCCCATTTGGTTCGGACCGAGAAAGAACGCAATGGTATTAAACGATTTTGCGCTTGCTTCCAAATAAGAAAAACTCTCGCGACAAATTTAGACAGCGTGGCACATCGCAAGCAGCGTTTGCATAACAGCGACGTGACGGTGCGGCCGAATAATGTGGTTGATTCATCGCGCTGCTGATAAGCCAATTCAATTTCCGAGAGGTCACCGGCGGCCCGCAGGTGAGATTAATCGCTGCGGCACACCTGAAGGGCAGCCCGGGATTGCCTTGTTGAGGCGACAGGGCCGCCTACGAAGCGTTCCCACAAACGTGATGTCGCCTCGTTGGGAGAAAAGCGTATCTTTCCCAAGCGCGAGGGCCACGATACTTCAGATACCGTCGTCGTCGCGGCTAATTGCAGTGCACCGCCCCGGAGCCTCGCGGCAATTAATTACCCGGACGAGCGGCCAATTAAATGCGACAAATCGTCGGCATTGCTGGGCGCAGCGACATGGTTTACCCCTTCCAACGGTTTGGATACGAATGGAAAGTCGGATTATGCGACCGTGTTAGGGAGAGGCGAGATAGATTCGCCTTCATTTTGATAATTGCGGCTACGCATGCACACGTAAGATATCTTTGTCTTTTTTTTTTGTAGAACAAGAATTAACTAAAAGCAGTTTTTGCAGAGTAAATCATGATCGACCGCAGTTAAAGATTTAATTATTCAATTGTGTATAAATTATCGATTCTATCTATAATCTATATATTATTAAACTTTAGAAATCACAGATTATGCTATCACTACGCGCAGTAATTTGGTCCATTACTCCAGTACCTCAAAATCGTTAAAATATGATCTAATGGCATAGTCAAATGGCCAAGATATCCATCCAATTATATCGCGTGATTAAATTTATCATCTCTTATCGCATCTGATATATCGACGATTATAAAAGACATCTATTATTGTTTTAAATCATCGACATTTCTATATATTTCTGAACGAAAGGAGGGCAATCGACAAACTTTTATTAAAAGCGTATTAAATGTACAATTCGAGATCACCGCAATCGATAATGAGGTCAATTAACTATCACATGTTAATTTTTCACTGTTCACGATAGCGGATAACCGGCATTAGCACTGTCGATTTCGTTTGTCGAGAAAAATGAAATTTTCTCATTGTAACCTATTTATCTGTAATCTCGCTTAATCCTAAATATAATTTAGCGTCAGAGCTTTCGTAAACTTTAGAGTACTAGTAATCTCTATATCTCGCAATATGCTTAAAATATAAATCACCGGTTATTACTTTCAGAATGCTTTAAACTTATTTTAATAAAAAGAATTAAATTTCTCTATATTTAAACTACGTCGATTCATTCTCACGTGATAAAACATATGATAAAATTATATTATATTATAATAAATATAAATCGTATAAATTTATATAAATAACTGTCGATAAAGGAATCTCTAATCTCAGAAATTTTCTTGTTCTTGTAAAGATTTTCATTAAAATAAATAAATAAAGGATATCGAAACTTTTTACGTAGATGAATGTAAAAAAAGATTGAAGTCAAAATCGTGCGATCTCAATAAAATAAAAAACTATGAAAACATAAAATATAAGGGCAAAAAACTTTACTTTATCGTTCAATCCTTATCACATATCCCAAGACTATTAACAACGATGAATTTTCGTCGCTACCAGGCGTTTCCCTGTAACGTATCGTCGGCATTTTCATTGCAGCAATAGTGAACTCTCCCGACGACATCCGATTAACCGACGTCGACCCGGCGTCACTTCCGTTATTACGAGCGAATTGCCTCGACCCTCGGGTGCACGATTCTCCGTGGTTAAACAGCTGACTCGTGTATGCACTGTCCGCAGTACATACGAGTTTACGGAAACGTGCTTTGCGAAAGCCAGAGGTTCTCACTTGAGCCAAGTATTTGACTAAAATATTGCTATTTTCGTATAACAGAAAGTCGGTAATATTCAGTTGACCTCTTTTATGAATTTTCTCAGTTAATTAATTATTATAGCTATTTCGAAAGATATAAGATAAGAACATGTGACAGAGAGAACGCTTGAATAATATAGAAATGCTTCTTTTCATGGATTCGTACGTCGTTACATGTAAGAATAATTAAAAAAATATTTGAAGAAAAAAGAATCAAATTCTTATTCCAAGTTAATTGGATTATCATTAATAAAAAAATTAGATTAAATAGCTATCAGCTATTTAATTAGCTATAATTTATGCTAAATTTTACAGTTACATATAATTTTTATTGCGTTCTATTATGTAATGCATCAGCATATTTAAACTTACGGTCGCATTTTAAAAAATCCTAATAAAAAATGTACAGCTTTTAGAATACATAATTTAAGTGAATAATAACCTATCATTAGCGGTTGTTAAAATTGTAAAATATAGACGTATAATTAAATGAATCAAAAGTTAAGTCAAGACCTATTTCCCATATAAAATCGAAAATGCAATCTATAAATATGCTTTGAGAAAAAATTTCTTTGAAATAATGGAAATAATAAAAATTTGACAATGAGATTTAATTTCACGCGGAATACTTCGTTTATGACGGATAATTCGACGAATTAATAATTTAGCTTATCACTTTGCCAGTGAAATAACTCTGGTTATTAATATTACGAGTCGGTTATTAACGAACCGCGGGCTTTCGAGGACCATTAAACCCCAACGATGGAAAACTAGAAATGTTGCACAGCACTGCAGTTAACAGTTTTTAGATTGGCCGTCTTCGTACAATACCACGCGTTCAGACTCACATATTCGTTATTGAATGTGAAAGGGGTCAGGCTAATGGTTCGCGGCTCGAGATGCAGTAATCTATGCGATTCCCGCGCTGGGCCAGGCCGGTGCACACATGCATGTAGTCATATACAACGTGTCACGCAGAAAATATATAAATCAATAAAAAAGATCATCAAATTTAATTTCGAAAGATAAAATCACACAGTTCAATTACAGAGCTTAATTCACAGATTAACATTTAAAAATACAATTGAATAATAATTCTTTTTTCTACTTCGTCTAAAATGGATTTCTTAGAATCGAAATTTTTTATTTTTTATTGAGTAAAAACCAATTTAAAAAAATTCGTGAGATATGTACATATAGATGCTTATTACAAATTATTTATACTCTCTTTTTCTTTCTCTTTCTTTTTCTATTCTCACGGCATCTTGTATATAACCATGTTCTTCCAACTACATTGTATGCAGGTGCTTGCGTCAGTGCATGCAACGTGTACACACGATTATACCAGCAGGTACAGGTATCTCTATGTGCCGTAACTGCTAGGTAATTTACGAATTGTTCGGATGTGGCTGCGAATGCGCACCTCTCCGTCTCGCGTCGTTTCCCTCTATCTCTCCTCTCATGACTCGTTATTATAGCCGAGATGCAACGTGTAACTCGACTATACTCGAGAAGAGTTATTTCCGCTTAAAGATGATCGCGATGCAGTTTCGCCTGGCGATAAAACGCTAATAACTTTGTCGAAATTCAACGTAACCGTGGACGACGATGTGAATGCTCTCACAAGTTTCACAATTATTTGGACAATAAGGTTTATAAAGTTGACATATCACAAAATATGAATTTTTATAAGATTGGTATGGCATTTGATTGCCACATTTGTCCATAAATAATCGTTTTTTGTTCACAAAAAATGACTGTCCGCAAAAAAGTTAAAAATAAACATAAAAATATGAACCAATTTTATTGTGAATACTCAAATGTCATATCAATTTAGACAAATTTGCATTTTGAGGTGCCAATAAATCTCGAACAATACGAACGAACGAAAATCAAAGTTGATGTTTAACGGACATAATGCAAAAAATGTTTGCATTTTTTTTCAATTTATATCGACACATTTCACATGTTACTCAAAGATACGAAATATAAAAGTATTTTATTTTTTATATTGCTCGCAATCGTGCAAAACGCTGCCTAAAAAGGGAAACGCGATAATTTAATTATTAATGAAGAACAGAAATGAGAAGAATATTCTCCGTCCCGATAAATGGCTTTTCACACTCTCTCGACAATATCTCTCCTCTAAATTACTGCGATCAATTTTATTCGCGGGAATTAATCGCTGAGTACATGAAGAGTCTCGAGTAATTTAATTTCTCATTAGATGCATGGCTGTTCTCGAAATGACAGACCAATATACGATATTAATTTCAAATGATACCTTGTCAAACGAAGTGAAGAGACTAACTGTAAAATTAGTCTTGCTATTTCGGAAGCATATACCAGTGCAATGATCACTCGCGTTTATCAGATAATTTTGTCGCCATTACATCACCGACGTTCTAACGTTCATATGGGAATTGCTTAACGTTGGTTATTGCACCGTATTCATTTTTTCATTCGTACATTACCATTACTTTTTATATAAATTTCAATTAAAAAATTTTTTAGTCAGTTGAAGGCGCAAAAATTAACATTATGATAATTCACATTTTATATTAAAAACGTAAAAAAGCAGAAGTGTAAACTAGCTGCTTAAATTAAGGGAAAAAAAATCTCGAACGATATAGACTCCTCATTAATAATAAAAATTAATAGTTTCCATAAATTTTACGAGTTTCGTTCGTTTCTAATTGTATATATTTAATAACTATAATCACGATAATGCGTAGAGAAATATAAATGCACAAAGTGCATCGCTGTGGTTAAATTGCACCAACAGTTTGGTTTAACTACAGTGTAATAATGCATACTATCGCTTCCTAGTTCATAGTTCTATCCATAATGCAGGCAGAGAAGGAAAATTTAATTAACTACGGTTAACCCTAATTCACATTGGTTGCAACCTCTATCTGTCGGCATTTGACTGCAAAGGCGAATTAGTACAACGTATTATCGGATGTCCCGAAATTAATGAACGGTAATATATATCTGTTGCTAAAACTGCCTATCCCTCTAGCGGATCATTTAATTTGGACATTAACATAGATATCAATTTTGATGCACGTTGTGTTTATATACTGACATATTCTATTATATATAAATGTGTAATACCAACCAAATGGATTCTTTCCTCTCGAGATACATTATTCTTTAGAATACCTTATAAAACAGACTGCGGAGTTTCTAACGAACAAAACGGTACCAAAACGCGGACACTTTCGGCTGGTTTATGTAACATTTTTATGACACGTGTTATTGTGAGATTGAGAGACGATTTACAAAGCTCGGTGACGCAAAACGCATTCTTGTTAAAAAAAAAAAAATTCGTATTTGTGCCGACATATGTACCCGTAACCTCGTCAGTTTAATAGACTGGGCTAATCGTCGAATCGCCATCGCCGTCTTTCCGCTTTGACGAACACGGCAAAGTTTAAGCTCGAGTCATCGTATAAAAAGGGTCATGGCCCGGCTCGCGCGTTCTACACAGTCCGGTTAACATTACAATACACTTTCTAACACAAAAATTTAACTTTTACATAAATTTTCATTAAAGATACGCTTTCGTCTAATACGCCGTATCATAAATTATTCAGTATTGTGACCGAAGCACGGCCGCGTGTGGGTGTCTCTACGTATGTGCTTCGCCTAGAGCATTGGTTTTACAATGGGAACGTATCTTAAAGCATCAGATACAAGAGGCGCACAGTGCGGGAGGCGAAATACTGCAGCAAGCGTGCGCTTGCTTCTTCCCCGAGGATTTAGTGCATGGACGAAAGAGAGTTAAAACGTTTGTTACTTGTGATTAATGGCAGCGCACACCGCGGTCGTTAGGATTCGCTTCCGTTCTTTTTGTTAACACTTGGCCTCGCGGTTCCGCCCGCTCGTATCTGATTTCTTTGCGCGTAAACGTTTGCACTTGATATATAACCGCTATTTTGTTGCATGCCATCGCGCCCTTCGCTCAGTGTTTTTATTATTATTACGCGATGTTAAATAGCTTTTGTCACGTGTTCGAGGTATATGTATGAGCCACAGCTCTGAAAATACAGAAGACAATGGATAGAAACGATATATTAATCGATATTAATTATAGAATTGATTTTGAGTAAAATATCAGTGCAACACAATTTTTAACGTTGCCGAGATGAATTACACATTTGTACACTGAAAAAAAATTCTGATTAAAAAGGGACGAATCAGAAAAATCTTGTAGGACTGATCAAATATTCTGGTTATTATAAGTTATAAAATATTGGGTTCTATTATTTTGATTCATCCGTTTTTAACCAGAATTTTTTTTCAGTGTATGTTCGCTTGAATGACTAACATTTTAAATTCGAGTAACTTGGTTCTCAAGAAAATTCAAGTATCAATGCGACAATTTCAGCAATTATCACCGAAAAATATGGATGTTGAAAAAAATTACCTGTCGAAAGACGAGATTAGTCGCTGCGGACGCAGTAATGAGCATAGTGTGAGATTAGAGACAGGAAGGGTTAATGTTACCTTCGACGATAAAGCTATCGCGCAATATGTATACGGCACGATCTACGGTACGGAACGCCGTTAATAGCTTTAACAGGACACTAACAGCTCATTTTCTACCCTGCGATAAGTGTGTAAACGTGCGACGGGGGGAGATCGATCCGAAGGCTCTTACTGCGTAACTTCCTCGAAACGTCCTCGAAACGAGACCTTCCGAACGACCGGTCGTAATCGATGATACGACATCGACCGACATGAGGAACAAAGCCATTATTATCCGGTAGATGATATCCCTCCCTCCCTCTCGCCCACCTATTACCTGTGCACGATGCACTGCCTTATTCGAATTTCAACGCGGACTGCCTAACGATTATGTGAATAACGAGGAAACAAAACTATAGATAGATATGTAATGTTACCTCGATATGATGATATCTCGATGATTGAAATGTAAACCAGGCAACGGACTAGCAAAAAGCTTTTACAATTTGATATACCGAACACGATAAACATTGCAGAAAGTGTATTCGGTGGAAAATTAGTTGTATCCTCCTCCCTGTTGTGATAATTTTTATTTTATAATTTCTTACGTGTTCTTATTATATTATTTATTTTACTTGTAACTTAAAACGATAGCGTTTATCATATCATGTTACCGTAAAAGCAGTAAAAAGAAGCAATAAGAGAATAAATAAAAAGCAATGAAAGAAATTTAATTGGATGTACTTTTTGTATAACGTTTTCGATTAAAGCGGTTTGAGCCGCTCCGAGAGCAATTAAATCCGATTTTCCTGAGCTTCTGCTCCATTCAAAATGTATTTGAGAAGTACCAAAGTAAAATCTCAAGTTTAAACATAAAAATATGTGGCCAAAGGCTATTCGTGATTCGCTCAATATATTCATCCCAAACATGCTTTTAATCAAACCTGAATTTATGATAATTGAACTCAATTCCGGATCATTCTCAGTCTGCTTCAATCAAAAACACCATAAGATGACCGTTACACAGCGTTCATTGCACTCCCGAGTCAAAGTCCAAGGATGCTCTGCGTTGCTGAGATTTTGGTAGTTTGAGAAAGGAAAATATTTCCACTATGAGATATGCCTCGCTAAACTTTCAAGCAGATTTGTTGACCACCATTGAAAAAGTTTGATCGTATATCATAGCCTATTACGTGTAACGGGAACAAATAAAATGGCTAAGAAGAAACTATCGCGAATTCAAGGCAGAAGTAACGTTGAGTAAAATTAGAGGTATAAAAAACTGTGAGATGGCAAGACAAATGAACAATAAGCTTCTTATAAAATCCAGAAACGAGCGGCTCTTCATCGCGAAAACAATTTATTTATGCGTTGAATCTTATTATACTACTGAATACTTGATCTTGCTGCACTGCTTGATTGATTTTTAAGATAGCCCGTCGTTCGTTGTTCAATAGTAAGTTAATCGTTTTCATGCATATATCATTGTTCCCAATATTTCAAAGCGATCTACACAAGACGCATAACTTACTTCCATAATACGTCATCGTAGAAACTTGTGGTATTGAATATCACGATGTAAGTTATTGTGAATGTTCAATGTATACGCGGTGCACTAATATTCAAAAGACATTCGAAAGACATTTATCATTTGCCTTTATTAAAACCGTGACATTGTGATGCTACAGGTTGCAATGTTTTCAATATAGCAGACAATTTTGCCAGTAACTTGTAACATAAGTCAGACATTTGTCGTTCATAATAATCACATTGTAACAAAGTATCAAAGCCCAGCTTTTTAATACATATATATTAAATTATATAGCGATAAAGCGACAAAAATTGACTCGTTGAAAAGAAAGTGTTAAGTCATTCATATAGTTATTCATACAGTCTATAATAAAAAAAAAATACTTTTAATAAAGGTTGGAATATAATATTGCAATGTCATTAAACAAATTTATATATATATGTATATATATATATATATAATTTAAAAATTTTTGTATGTTGTATATGCTTTATTAAGTAATTATTATTTAATTAAATTAAATAATTAATATATTGTAATATTATGGAATTATTTATAATAAACTATTGTTTTATTGTAATTATAAATAATATTGTTCTTATTTGATTAAATTGATTCTTTAGTTGACATTAAATGCGTTTATCTCTTTGTAATTGTTAACTTACATAAATTATAATAGCTTTTAAATTGCTTGACTATAATATGAATGTTTTTTACATTGTATTGCATTATTTGATATCAAGGAAAATTTCGATTGTATTACAGGACGACGAAGCTTGCAGCAAGAAAGCTTCTGATTAATTACACACAGCAAAGCTCACGGGCCTTCAGTCGAGAGTACGGAGTAATTAGTCACGAGCGTCAGATACACACTTTACTATTAAGGAAAGAAACCTTCGCCACATCATAAATTGAAGGCCGTATAAACAAATGTAATTCGCAACTCAATTCTTAGCAAGAAAGAAATTATTTGAATTTATATTCTTTGTGATTAGTTTATAAGACTATTACATTAAGTTTTGTGCTAGTTGTATACGAAAAAAAATAAAAGGATTTGAAAAGCAGAAATCATATATCATGTTGACTCGTACCCGTTAAAGTTTTTATTGAGAGTAAGATAAATATTCAAAAAAATATTTTATTTTTTAAAAATATTCTCTTGCAACTATTAATAAAAGAAATATTTTTCTAGCATTTTTTGTTTTTTTCAAAAGATTGAAACTTCATCGTGTCCATCTAAGAAATCATTTCAATTTTATTTAAAAGTTAAACAAGATTAATGTACCACAAAAATATCTTTCGGTCGACAATCGCGTCATGTGAAAGTTAAAAAAAAATATGAAT
This sequence comes from Tetramorium bicarinatum, assembly GCA_928718305.1. Classification (NCBI taxonomy): domain Eukaryota; kingdom Metazoa; phylum Arthropoda; class Insecta; order Hymenoptera; family Formicidae; genus Tetramorium; species Tetramorium bicarinatum. The sequence continues at coordinate 19,845,012 of OV788324.1, forward strand.
TCGCGCGTTAGTAAATGCGTGGTAGCGTCACTGTTAATAACGAAGCGATTCATTAGAGTTTACCACCCGCCGTTTCATAAATTTACCGATAAATTCTCATTAGTACTTCACGAGAGCTTGGAACCCACGCGTAAGTACGTTGTTGCGATCGCGCGGAGATAAATAAACTCGATGGTGATGACGACACGATTGGTGTTGCCCATCGATGTCGTGGGAAGCCGGAAGATTGCCATTTTGGCGATTTCATGGATATCAACACTCCTCTAGAGAACAGTAATAAAAAACCATCGATGACCTAATGATGAAAGGATCAACGAAGAACATTAATATCGTTCTATTGCGTTCGCACATTTCGTTTACAAAGAGACCTTGTAACACAAAATTTGTTGAGTTTTCTCATTTTCTCACGCAATAAAATAGTTGAACCGTAGTAAACATTCTAAAAAGATACTTTTCCCAAGTATCGTAAGAGATTTAGTTGCCAAATGCGCACATATTAATTAATTTCTCGAGTAAATGTGTCCGCGATATGGAATATTGCTTAATATTTAATATAATTGAAGTATTTGATACATTTTTTTTCTTGTACCTGCAATCCAGATATTTCTACTGAATCACGGTATGCGTGAATAACACTGATTATATTTTTCAGAAAAAAAAAAGCTTTCTAGATATAACGGCATTCATGTGTGATAATAGTTTGTTTTGCGGTCGCGTTGTTTCGCGTTATCAGCAAACAAGGGTCGGTGCCAAATTTCGGGAGAGGTGCGACGATAAAAAAGAGACCGTACGTTTCAAAATTATATCAATTTTCGAGAGAACGCGCAATGCACTGGACAAAACGGTTCAAAGGGAAAGCGGGCTTTTTCATCGCCAGACAACCCCGCGGAAAGTCGACAAAAATATATCGCCGGGGGGAAAAAACCGAACGTTTTTCGATAGCGATCCTGTCAACCGTTCATTTATTTAATCTATTATAGTAAATTTTTTTAATCAGACCGGCATATAAAATTAATGTAAAATTTAACGGATGCAGCGATGTGTGCCGAGTCTAAAACATCTAAAAGTGTAATGTTTCTTCAAAACAAACAAGTACTTATTAAGTATAGATTAAATCCTATAAAAAATAAATCCAATCCTATTAAATTACAAACATCGTTTCAGGTTTACATCAATAATTACACCTGTAGAAATGTTTTCGTCTTTTATCGCATGCGAGAACGATTCAAATTTTGCCTCTTATCACTGTTCCTTACAGTGGAAAAAAGATTCTGGTTGAAAACGGACGAATCAGAAAAATCTTGAAAAGGATTGATCAAAAGTTCTGGTTATTATAAATAGAACTCAATACTTTATAACTTGTAATAATCAGAATTATTAATGGTTTTTAACCAGAGTTTCTTTCAGTGTATAAACATGGATTTAATCCAATTTCAATTTAATCGATCTCCCAAATAGCATTTGTATACACGCAGTCAAGCGCAAAAGACACTCACCCAGGGTGTCGAGGTGGTCGAGGTGGTCCTCAGTAAAATAAATAATCTCGCAGACTTTTCGATCACTGTCGCGGTGAGGAGGAGGTTAAACGACGCTCCGCTGAGCCAACGACAATTCTTCACGAAACTCCGAAGGCCCCTCCGTGCGCTCTCGTGCGAGTACTCCTATTCTAAACAGTCCCACCGCCTGTCACAGACGACCCTTTGTATCCGAACGTAACCGTTCACACCCGGCCGGTCAAAGAAACGTCACGCACGTCGCAGTTCGCACACACTCGCGCGCGACGACCTACCGGAAAAAATACACGCACGGGAAGCATCGGCGCCGCGCGGCTTTCGCCGATAAAACACGAGCTGCCGACTCGCACGGCGGCTATCTTCGCACGATGCCTCCTTCTCTCTCACTCTCTCCTTTTCGCGCGTGCACCGCTGCGCTCGCTGTCGCGCAAATTCGAGCACGTGACAACGGGTCCACCTTGGCCGCCGAGCGAAGAAGGCTACGACGTGATGTACGGAGCAGGACGCGACACCGTGAACTGAATTCGGCGATGGCCGTGGCTACGCTCGGAGCCCGATTGACTGCTCGCGGGCGACGGCGGGGGAACGGGCGGCACGGCCGCGCCGCGCCACGCTGCGTCGCGCTGCCCGCGGCGCCGCTACGGTATCGGCAACGTGGAAACTTCCCCGCGAACCAACCAACCAACCAACCAACCCACCCGCCCGCCCGACCGACCGACCGACCGACCGACCGACTACCGTTGTTTATCGATACATATTCGCGGGTAACGTTCTCCCGTGTGCAGGTGCGGGTCGAGACCGTAGTCACGCTCGATTGGAAATGTGGCGGTTATGATAGCGCCGAAACGAAAATAGAGAGGCACTCCGGAACGGCGCGAATGCGAGCGCATTGGTGCAAAGTTTGATGCGTGAGGAACGATTAAATTACTCGCTAATTTCTCCGGAAAGTAGGTCTTACGTCGAAATAAATACAATGTTTATCACGGTTTAAATTTTCCGGATATATCATAAAAATTATAAAATGGAACAGGTGAATTGCGTGAACTCACTAAATTCATGTAAATGAAAGATAATAAAAGGATTATAATGACATAATAAGAAATATAATAAAAATTTCGAAAGTATTGAAAGTACTGAAGTTACATGAAAAATTGTTGCTCAGACCGGCTGGACTGGGTGATACTTTACTGAATTACAGGAAATTAAAGAAGTTTTTTATTTATCGATTTTTATATATAGCTAAACTTTCTCGCAATGCCGCATGTTTGTTCGTTGTGAATGCAAAGGGGAAAAAAAAATGCAAACATAAAAGAGTGACGTGCAAAATTGCGATGTTTCCGGTCGAGCTATTTATAAGAATATCAAGTACTGATAAGAAGATATTTATTGCGGCGGCATCGCGGTTTATTTATCAGATAGATAACGTGATCGCGCATATCGACAGAATTTATTATATTCTGCGAGCATATATTGTACTTCCCAATCGTATTGGCAAAGAATAGAAATCACATTATAAGACAGTTTTATTTCGGAAAATTGCAGTTCAGGGTTTACGCCACTTTCGAGTGTTAAGAACTCAAATGGACAAAAGGGAATTTCCCTATGACGAAATTAAATTGAAGAACGTATAAAAAAAAAAAAAAACAAAGCAAAAGATGGAAAAAAAATATATATCGTGATAAAGTCAGAAGCACAATCCAGCAACGACCAGAGGTGTTTTCGTTATCCTCATAGAAACTTCCCCGCGGGCTCGCTTGGTCGAGCACAGTTGTTTATCGATATAAAATCGATAGAATATATATATACATGTATATATGTATATGTACATATACATATATACAGCTCGGCCGCACCTGCACCAGCACGATCGGCAGAACAAGGTTTTTTTGATTTCGGGAATAAAAGAACCACTTACTGATGCGATCTCGTAGCTGAATTCCAGTGTGCGCCGTGAGGCAGCGAGTATTGTTTGTTGCATTTAAATAATATATTACGCAAAGATATCGCAAGATATATATACAGGAAGACGAGCATATACCAATAAACGATAATATCAACATTTTGAATAAGCAAAAAAGTATAACATATAAATGCTGCGATTAATATAGATTTCAAATTAATCATCAATTAAACACACATCGACAAATTAAAATGTTAAATGTTGAATCTTAATATAAATATAATGTTATTATATATTAGAAAAGTTTTATTTCAAGATTTTTATAGTAAAGTTATGTTTCCAAATAATGTTAAATTTAAATTGAATATTTAAAGAAAACAATGATGTTAAAAAATTTTAATCTACATCTTTCGCAATCTGTCTGTTAAAAAAATAGAGAAATAATTGCTATCTCAAAATGTTGATAAAGTGATTCTGTTTCTATTAAACGGTTAATTTACATTGAAACGCGAAGTATTGGGAGTAAATTAAGAAGCTATCGTTTGTTTTGTTACTAAATTGCAATGTTGAAATCCAATTATCCAATTATATATATATATTATAATAATAATCCGAAGTTACGTGATTTGTATATACGTGGATGGGATTAAATACAACGAATCGACTCATTGCATGTGGTTTAATCACCACGAAATCGCGCGATTCACAGATTTAAAAAAAAAAAAAACCGCTGATAAATTTAGTGTGCAAATTCATGTAGAATCTTTGCTAATACTTCAAGAATATCTCAAAATTAAAAGAAATATCTGACATAAGATCAGTGTACGAATATGTGATATTTTGCTTCTGACCTAATTTTAAATAGTATTTTGAGCAAACTGAATTGGAGGATAGAAAATTCAATTTCACGAATTCTATCTTTTGATTCAATATCGTATATAAAAACTGTGAAAAATGTATTCCGGAATTAAAATTTTTCTAATTATACATGTATATAATTATACTTCTTACATATTATAATTATATTTTTATACATAAATGCAATATATGTATAAAAAATATATATATCTGTATATACAATAATTGAAGAATCTTGGCCTTTACTTACATCAGCAAGTGAGCCTAACCAACCAATTTCGAATTCATATGCAGTCACGTAACAAGTCGAAGACATGCGAAACAAACGCAATTAATCCGATTGCAATTTTTCTGCACATAGAAATACTGCTAATACTCCAGCTCCATAAGCAAATGTCGAATTTACAAGTTCGTCCGCGCAAAATGCCGGAAGCGTAACCCGCGCGACATGTTAAAAAACTGAGCGCACGTTAGTTAAAACCTGCAGCGTACAGCATAAAATATATGGTTGATTTAACGAGACTCGGTAATTATATTATGAATACGTTTGGTCTCATTGCCGTGCGATATTAAATTCGCGGCATTTTTCAAAGTCATAAACTTTTTAATGGCTGTCTATTATAAAGTGTTAAAATGGCGAAGCCGCGATTAGGCGTGTAACATTTACACTGCAAATATTACATGTACATATAAAAAAAAATATATATATATATATACTTGTATACGTTCCTATCTATAATAAACTCTCGTCAGATTATATACATATAACATATTGTGTCCCGACGGCGCACCAGCAACAATCGTTTTTCCAGGCCGTTCGTGCCAGGTGAAACTTGCACCGAATAAATGTCGAATCCCATGGCGTGCAGGTGCGTAAAGACGTGGTATTTATTCAATGATTATTTGTATCGGACGCAATAATCTTTATTTATATTGGATACGTCAAATGTCAGCGAAAAGAACCATGTTGCGAGATAAATCTTGAATGTGTCTTAAAATGCTTTAAGACGTTTGTGGTGCGCGACATGCTCCCATGTGACGTAATACGATATTGCCTTGGAAGTTTTGCATTTTTGCAACATATATCGCATGAAGGACGCTTTTGCGACAACCTTCGAAGAAATAAGAAAGAAGATGTCTCGCGAGAAATGGGTCCTCCGTGATACAGTGTAAAAGCAGCGACCTTAGTCGTACTGCTTACTCACATCTGAAGTAAGATGTAAAGAGTTTCGTTAATGAAAACAATATCCAGTATCTAATGAATATTCCACATCAAATTTAAATGTATTTTCCTAATAAAGTATTTTCTTAACAAGAATAGGATTTCATTCATCATTATACAGATTTTCGTTTACTATTATCATAAATTATTCTAGTTGCGAAAAGTTGTAAAAAGAATAACAACCTTAAAGATAAAAATAATAATTGGGTAATTTTATTTATTTATATGATAAAAAAATTTGAAGGGGAATTAATGATAATTTAAACTCTCTGCCAAGTTGCTCAATATAAAAAAATTTTTTTTCTTTTTATAAAATAATAAAAATGATTTATATTAAATAAAAATTAAATGTGCATATGTATACAATATGTAATTAATTATTTCGAGATATGCTTTTTGAATATTATGCAAATTCTTTGTCACTTCATATCGTTTACTCTTCGCTGGATAATCTAACTTTCCATGTAAGAAATTTCAGATAAAGACAGTATCCGCGTGTGTTTTCATTCGTAAGACTGAATCGTAATACTGAATGACATTGTTGTTAATGGGGCGGCGACAAAAGATACTTGGCAGCCAAGGTCTCGAAGCAATGAAAATTAATGTTGCATTCACCAGGATGACTAGTACCAACTATTACGAGGTCGTACGCGACTACTTTACGATCGTGAGATCGTTGGTAATCGGCCGATAACGTACGAATATCGATAGGCCCCACCTATGACTTTTGTATTTTCCAATTAATGTAAACGTGCGCCTGGCATAGAAAGATCAGAGAAAAGAATATTCGTTATTTATAAGAGCTGCTATTATCTTTAAATCTCAACTCTTTTAATTCAAGTTTAATGAAATTAATTTGTCTTAAAGTAAAAGTAAACACTGAGACGATTACTAATTTAACTTTTAAATGCGTAACTTAACATTTATTTGCGAATCCTATTCTCACAGTGTCGGAAAGTTAATTAATTTTACAATTAATTGACATTTCATATGCAACTTAACATTTATTTGCGATTTATATCTTCGCAAAATGTCTGGAATTGATTTTTGCTTGAATATACAAAAAATATCGTATAGCACGCGATGAAATACTTAAAAAATTATAATATAATGTAAGAATTGTTTTAGTAGAATAATTTTTTTGATAGTGAAAGAACAAAATCCATTGAAAATCGTAACAAAAGGACAAACTAGGATACTCGGCATCATACTGAATACAAATCGCGTAAACTTAGACATTGGCGCCATAGTTCAAATTCGATTCTTGCAATCGCCGATTTCAAGAGGCACGTATCGGACCAAAAATTCTCGAAAGACGAACGCAGAGCGAATGCTCCAAGCTACCCAGAATATAAAGTATGTTGGCCTATACTCGCGATCGACCTTTCCGTATCAAGCACGCAGATATTTTTAAAACCGGTTTAAGTCTGTACCACTCCGAGGCTCGCTCAGCGTTGCCGGGCTACCAGAAAGCTAATAAACGTTTACAACAGTGTCCTAATTATATGCATATTTGATACTAAATAACATAATGAGAATTAATTGATGGATCAACCGATCAATTGTCGGCTGTCTGTCAAGGTTAAAAATAAATGCAATTTTCCATGTGTTTTAAATCAAATTATAAAACATAACTTTTGAATAAAATTATATAACTTAAGTGATGTAATATCGGAAGGATGTAATACGTATTGCGTAAAATGTAAAATTAAATAAATGTCTATACATAGACAATTTTAAATAGGGAATAACATAAGAATAAATTATGTGCACTACCGCACATTAAAAATTTTTGTGCATTTCTGAGTGGCTCTTTTACTAAATTAAATAATTTGACACAGACTGCGTATATATCTTTTGTAAAAAGTTCTGTTTTTTTATATCTGTCGGTGAAATGCAATTAAGAAATAAAACGTGATTAAAGTGTTCAAGATAAAAACTGATTAGGTACTCGACTGCGCAGACTCTCGAGGTTTAGGAATTAAAGAGGAAGAAAGATTTTAAAGGTAGTTTCTCCGATTGTGGCATTCACACTTTATCAGAATAAACAACAAACTGTGGTGTCATCGAGACTTGTGCAATGAAATCATACATAATGAGTATGTAGATATATACGAATAAATGAGCTGCGGATTGCTTTATAATGTATATAGAGTTCGCTCGTTTTAGTTTACGTAAATGTAAATTCTGGTCAAATAGTCGGAACTCGTGTTATATCATAACTGCAACGGATGATAACTATAGTTGTAGAAGTTTATACATTATTGTTGAAGTTTTAATTTTTCACTCATTGTTAAATAAGTTTGTTCATTGTAATATATAATATTGCTTACTTTACTTTTGTATAACATCTAAAATGTATATCAACAAATTTTTATAGCATATTTTATAGCATAATGTTGCAAATATAAAAATTTCAGAAGTCCTGATTATAACAAAGATAATATATGTATAATATTATTGTTTGAATAATTGCAGCAAATGTGTAAATTTTGAAATTTGGGCAGAAAATTTAATATTATTATATGAGGAAACTATCTCTATGTTGAAATGCAAACTGAAATATTTATATCGTATTTCTCTCTCGAAAATCACATATTATTATACAATTTCTATACATGTTTGAAAATTTATTCGAATAATGGGAATGCCAAATAATATAAAAAAAATAATATATAAAAATTTATAATCCAATGAAATAAAGTTAATCATAAGTGAGAAGCGAAATATAAAAATTTCAACACCATACACCAAATTACAACAAATACACCATAAAGTATATTTGACTTTCCTTAGCGTGCATTCGTACAATAATGTAGGTTGGTCAAGGTGAATGTGGTTGCTTATTGATTAAATTTAAATTAGCTTGAATTGGCATTCGTAGAATTTTTACAGATCTTGTTCGAAAGAGGCGATCGATACATCACGAAAATATTTGACGGAAAGTCTTCTGATTGGTTCATTTGGGTAATCAATATACGTCTCTATACTATATTGTGTCCGAGCAAGCTGCGGTCGATGACAGGAAGCAATTAGTTAACCGGACAATTAATAGAATGTGTCACATACCGCGATTTGTCCATATAAAATTTCTATTTTGCGCTTGCAATAATAAAGCAATTGTTTGATATTTCATAATGTTCTTAATGATCTCAATCAAATTATTCAGAATACTATTGGCGCATATATGATTAAAAACAGTCGCCTATTATTAAATTCAATAACGGGTTTTTTCTAGATAAGATTGTTTTTGCTTTCTGTTATCGAATATGCAAGTCTGTGAAGTTAGCATATGTGGACAAATTATGAATAATCGAAATCGATATGTAATTTAAAAAAAATGCACTTAGAAGTGCTAATGATAAAATTTTTTAATTTTTAATTTTCTTAACAAGATGGACAAAAACAGTTATTACAGACAAATGTGATAAATTGTCAACAATCAAATGTCATATCAATTTTGTAAAAATTCATATTTCAAAATGCCAACTGCGCAGACTTCGAATATATATGAGATGGGATTGTATCTTGAATACATTGAATTGTATTGAAAAGATTCGACTGATTCATAGTAAAAATATAAATTTATTAAGTAGCTAGCGTATCATTAAAGAGATTTTATTCGTTTCATATAGTGACTTAAAAAGTTATAAAAATGACTTGAAAAGAACAAAAATAATATTTCTATGATATGACACATTGACATTTGGAATAAAGATTATTATTTGAATTATTGAATGGAAGAAAATTAGTGTGAAAATAAAACGTAACGTCATTACGTTAAGAGAAAATAAAGACTTTGATTTTAAAAATGGATATTCTTTTTTTACACAACGTAAGTGATTCTTTTATAGAGTATAAATGTGAAATATTGCAGGTAAAATAATCCATATTGTGAAAATACTTTGTTCTATTTTAAACAATAGAAAACATGGTCATGGCACTGTATTGTCTATAATCGAGTTAAGGGACTTTTTATTTCAAAAAATAAAAAATCATTTTGTTTTGTTTTCTAATATAATGTTACGAAAATATCTTTCGCGTTTCATTGAAAAACTCACAAAATTAATTTGACTCTGTTTTAATGACAGAGTATATGAGAGTATATTCATTCAAAAAGTATGTTAGATAATAATTTATTCAAGAAATATTTGGGAAAAAATATTCAAACAATGAAAGTCTTAACGCAACAATTTAACTAATTTTAGCACAAAAAGAGGAATAAGCGATTAAAAAAAATTATTTGAAGAAATTGAAAATTTATGCTTAACAAATCAATAAAAATATAAATCTTACTTAAAAAATATTTATAAAAATTTAATTGCGTTTTTCTTAAAATATTTTCATATAGTAATAAATATCTAAGAATTAATTGGTGAAATAATTTTGTTTTTCATTAAATAAAAGAATTATTTTTTGGGAAACTTAAAAATAAAAAAATTTGATAATCAATAATTTGTCACAAAAAGTCAAAAATTTTTAATAAAATTGAAACGTCTTATTTAAAAAAAAAAATTTTTCATTTTTCAATTTTTTCTAATAAAATTAAGGGTTTAATATTTCAGAAATATTCCACAAAATAAAAATACATCAATTTTTTACATTTTAAACAATTATATAAGAAATAACACGTCACATTATTAAATCACGTATTCTTCCAAATACACGATCAATTATTTACAAAAATAAAGTCAAACATACAATATTCAAAAATACTAGTATACAGATAAAACAAGAATTAAAACCCCTAAATATATAAAAATAAATCCTGAAAAAATCAATTTTTACTATTTTTCAAAAAAGATTATTAATTTTTCAGACCAATGTATCATAGAAAAACGATTTAATGCTGCTGGTTGATGTATCATCATGTTAAATGTACGTGTGTTTCTACGTATAATAACTTCCGATTGGTACTGTATAAGCCAATAATAAATGGCACAAATAATAGCCAAGTCTTTTGTTTATTTGTATTATATGTGTACGTGAATATTTGTGCACACATATAATAAGTCGATTTAAATAAACCACCGATTCATAATGCGGATTGCATGTACACGATACAAATATATAAAAATGTGTATTGTGTGTGTATACATTCATGATTCGTGGTCGCTACTGAAAATATTGCACCCCGGAGACATTGATATTAACGAGTTCTCTTCTCCGATTTCTGCTTCTACCTCGATATCTCTTATTTTCAAATCAAATGTAGATAATATAGCGCAAGTTTAAACGTAATAGTGTACTCAAGTAAATAATCATTACGTGATAAATTTAAGAAATTATCTTGAAATTTTATGTACCTTTTTTATCAAATTTTGAGAAAATATAAATAAATATATACATGTTTAATGAACATTTATATATAATTTTAACTTAAAGAAATTTTGAACTTTTAAATAAATTTTTATTTGAGCTCAACATTCAAATAATGAGAATGTTTAAATTAAAAAAATAAGTATCTTTTGAAATAATCCAATATACACCGCAATCATTGGAATGACAAACTTCAGCTCCGACGATTTCAAGTAGCACACTTGTACATATATCGGACAGCAGCGAAGTGGATGATGGTGAGTTTTTCAACGATTGTTTCGGAATTCAATTAAGAGATGTATCGCTAGATTCGTCGTTGACCTTTCAGCCAATACAGTGACTACGTTTCAATGAGTTTTATGAATGTACCAGCGATATCGTAAACGTCGTACTTATTGGTTAATTTAGCAGATTTACGACTATACAGCCGTGAGCCATTAGAACGTGCTTGCCTTTCCCGTGCCATCTCCCTTGCCCCACGATCCGCCCCCGACAATTTCACATATTTTATTTCCATGAAATCGCGACGGGAAGAGTGTGCGCGTCGTGAGAATTTCTACCGTGCGTCGTGTACAACGAATGAATGTAAATACAAGACCTCCCAGAACTATTACATACTGATTTATACATACATATAAAGTTACTTTATAAAATCACTCCTGTCTTATAGAAAATTAGGCAATACGACTTTTTTCATAATTAAATGTTTAGATACAAACATCTTGATATTTGTACATAGGTAAAATAGCTCCGCTAAACTTTGCTCAAAATTAATCGAAGAACAAAATTAATATTTTATAAATTCATTAATTTCTCATGCTTCACGCAATGCTCCACTTCTAATTCCATCTAATTCCTCACAACTGAAAAATGACTTGGAATTTTCATTAAGCAAGAATTTCGAAAATTGATCAGAGAATCCATAAATAAAAGGAATGGCATAGAGTGCTGGGACATCCTGTACATTGAAGAATTCTATGCACTTGCATCGAGCATTCTACACACGCGCATCGCCGGTATTCTAATGGCAACCGGCGTTTCTCAAGCGCCTGTTGTGTCGTCGTCGCTGTCCTGTTTGCTTCTGTTGGCCGTCGTCGTTTGCCAGTTTCTGTCTTTTCTTTCTCTCTCTCGCAATCAAAGAACTCTGTTCTGCGGAGTAATTATCGTATTGGCAGTGGCTAATAACTGAATGTCAAATGAATAGTATTTCTCCTGACCGTGTTCGTTCTATTCGCAATCCAACGTTTTGTACGTGTTGGATAAATTGCTCAACAGTAGTTTTGTGCGAAAAACGATTGGGTTTGACTGACATTTAATGGTTCGCGCGAAGATCGAAAGTATATCGAATCACGGTCCCATTTCGATTATACAGGCTGAATCCGGCTGAATGAGACTTTGTAATTCTCAGTCGAAATATTACTCCACCGAAAAACCTGTTCTCCGTACGATAAATGCCGAGATAAAAAGAACGAAGTAATTCGTGTACGAAATCAAGCAGTTTCATGTATGATTATGGCATTACATCGAGCGAAACAAATTAGCGAAACCGTGTAACAGATAACGACATTGGAGAATCACCGCGACCGTTTCTCTATTGTGACACGTGGACGTGACTTATAGCTTCTGCCGATACCTCCGCCGGTCGCTGGCGACCGAGTTGCCGTACTTGCGTAATGGCAGACTTATATGTATGTTGGTCAAGGCAATTGGGTTAAAGCGCTCGTGATCAACGTAAATATCTTAACACTTTCACGTTTACACGGATTCTCATTGCGTGTAAATGCTTTGAGAAAATACTTAAAGTTCAAACGAGTCATATACATTTATATATGTATATAGAAACTATTCATAAAAATTTATACGTTAATTCAGTAAAATCGGATAATTAAATAGCACTTTTCACTACTAATAAACAATGTAATGCAATAATTTAGTTATTAATAGAATTATTAAACAATTGACAATTGATTATAAAAGATTTCTCTTCTCTGTTCATGTCCTGAACAATTTTTTCTTCTTTAAAGCAAAGATTTTTTTAATTTAGTAGATAAATCAAACGGCGAAAGCAAACAATACGAAAATGGAGAAAATGGATGAAAAAATAACATTTCGTTACTGAAACAATTATCGTTCTACTCAATTCGCTTTTTATTATTTATTATGGATGTGGAAAGCGCGCTTCTGCGATACTAGTTATACGTGAAAACATTACCTGCCAGTAAAAGAACGGATGCATATGCAAATGGGATCTTTCTTTCTGTGTGTACCGTTGAAAAAAGTCTACAATATCGCTGATTCAACAACGGCAATTCGACGGCACTTGTGCTCACCGAGATGAAGCAGTTTTTTTTTTTTTCAGACCCATCCCGTGTTGTCGATCAATCGAAATCGATAGGAGGGCGTTGGAAGTGGGACTCGAGCGAAATTACGGCGCTATCGAGAACACATTTAACGCCGCTGATCGAAACTTTAGTGCAAAAGGCGCTAAAGCGCCAGCCCGCATCGGTTTGCAGTGGCTACCGCGTACAACGCGCACGTCGCTACCACTCGGCGAGAAGTGCATTTGTAGAGAAAAAGGAGCAGCCATTTTCAGTGGCCGCGGCCTTTGTACAAAGTGCTACTCGTTTCCTGCCGTCGTTTCTACTCAACTGCCCTCGCTCGCGAGAGCAGGAAAGGGTAGTGGCGAATTCACCGCGCGGCGGAAAAACTCTCGTGGCGAGATGTATCAACCACTTTTCCATGATGCACGCCCCGAGTCGGAATCATTATTTATGCGAGATGTTCATACGATTTACGACGACTTCGTTCCAAAGTGGATCGATATTTTTTTCCCACGCGAAATAGACGTTCGAAGTAACGTCAGGTTATAATAAATTCGACTACATTAAATATATTCGTTCCCATAATCTGTCGAGTAAATTTCTTTAACAAATTTATTCCCACACTTATTTATTGACATCTATTCTTATGATATGTTTAGTAAATTTATATACGTAATAAATAAAATTATTTCAGAGCATAAAGTTTAAATTCGATGGTCAATCATAATACATATTGTTCTATGTACATTGTTTTTACTATCAAAGGGAAAGCTGAAGTTTTTGGTTATTTGAAAGAAAGATTTGCGTTTTTAAGCAAAGCAGAAAGTGATTTGCCTATTTTCACTATCTGCCAAGTGGCACACGGTGGATTTATTGTCTCCGCTTTTCAATATGAACGGCGCGGGCATAGTGAAGTGCATTACGCTGGCATCGTAGCTGAAGCAACGCATGAGAGAGCAAAGGTTTATCATTTTATTGTCGTTCCATAGGATGCAGCGCTTCAATGACACGTGAGAAATCTTGGCGCAGTGCTCCACAGCATCATTACCCATATAAAAAAAAGGAAAAAAGGGGGAAAACGAGCAAGCTGTATATCCGCTCGAAAAATATGAACTCGGGACTCGCGGTAAATATAGATCGCGGTAAACGTGATAAATTGCAAGGCGCGTATATTGTCGTGAAACTGAAATTTCCACCTCGTGTAAAATAATAGCTATATTATCGCAGTGTTATCAAGCACAAGATCCTTCCCCATTTTTTAATTAAGCTTTAACAGGAGGCACTTTCGTTTTCGCTTCGCCTCGGTAATATTATTTAATTCCTTTTCACCGCTTAAAAGATTATAGGATATATATTTTCTTAGTAAAAAATAGAAAGCGTCTCTTTAAAAAATTAAGGCCTAAATTAATAACTCGTAAAAGTTTCATATTTTATATTTCATAATATTGAATGCGATGATGATTCCAATAATAACAATGTATCAAAATATTTCTACAAGATGTGAAATCATACATGAAAGAAAAGTACTTCTGTCGATAGTATATTAAATATATACAGAAATCTGTCAAGAGTGTATCAATGTTTGTAATAGTGTAATAACAGAGTGCATTTAATGAACTTTAACCGGCTGAGATCTGGAGGACTCCGGGATAAAGTTCTCAGATACGGTTCGCGCGGAAGGTTGCGAATGTCATGGGCGATACGTCGTCGACACGTGACGAAGTTTCGTCCCAAGCGCGCATTACTCGATTCTTATCGCCCTCCCTGGCAGAAGTGTGCGGAGCCGTTGACCCGCCATGTCTACGAACTGCGTGCCTACACGCATGCACGCACGCACGCACGCACGCACAAGACGAGCAAGTATTCGCACAGATACCGCCAGTGTCTCAGCCAAGACGAGCGATAGTGCGTGGTCGTGGGCATATATTGGATATCTGGCTGGAATAACGCCGGACGAGACCAAGTCCAAGTAAGGGACAACGGCGGAACAACGCAATAACTGTCAACTCGGCAAAGGAGGACGCCAACGACCATGACGTGACTTTTATGTGTCGTCTAACGTATATCGAATGATGCCGCGGTGTCGTACGAAACAAACATTATTCGCGACGCGAGGTTTCAGGACCAGATTGTCCTGCGGGGGCGAGCCAAGAGTCTTTAAATGTTTCTTTGATGATTCAACGAGAATTGTATTATTACTACTCCACATCAGGGAATTTCGATCTTGGAACTTTGAAATTTTCGTAATGTCGAGTGTCACATCAAGAATTTTTGAAATTAGAACAATAAATGTACAAAGAATTGTTAAAAAGCATTCAATGTTACCATAACGAGCTCAACTTTAATTGATTTATTTGCGTATAATATCTCATAAAAACTTTAATCTTTAAAAGTATTTTTAAAAAATCATCGAGAAATATTAATTTTTAATTAAATTTCTAAACTTGTTTACGCTAATCTCCCTTGAAAACACAATCTTTCGCATTCATTCATAAAATAATTTTGAAAAAGAATCTCAAGAGAAATCGCTGTTTCATCTTTGCGTTATAGTGTTGGATGGTCTTATCGTTAAACCATCTCTATATACACGAAAAAAACATTACTTTCAAATAATATTCTCATATATAACCAAAAATATAAAATCTTCTTTAAAGATTTTGATAATCTTAAACAGACAACAACTTGCTCGCATAAAGAAATTTTGTTTCTGTTAGATGAGAATAATATTGTTGATTTGTTAATATTTTTTCTGTGTACATATATTTGTATCAGAGAGTATAGTCATTTAGCATTAAAAATAGGTAATAAAAATTAAGGAAGATCTGTATCTTATTTACGACGTAACATTACTCCCGAAGGATACTTAAGAGGATGCATGGGTCTTCGCGTACAAACTTTCCATGGGAATAGAAGAGGCACCATGACCGTGGAGACTCATAAAAAGAGCCGCGAGCGCGGTCTTATGAGTTTTAAATCGTAAGTTATAACGTGGAGCGAGAAGCTGTTTAGCCCACTGGAAGGAATCCAAACCACATTATCTTAAAACAGTGTTATATCGCCCATTCTCTGGCCGACCTCATAATAGGCGTTTTTATATAATTAGGTAAACAAAGATAGTATAAAAATAAAATATAAAGTTAAGTATATACTATGTCTTTCCAAATGACTTCTATATTTTCGACTTTTTATTTTCATAAATAAAAAAAGATGAAATTGGTTTGTGATTTGCTCGCGATATATACAGTTTATTTATTTATAATTACTTTGCGAACAACTTCCAGACGCTTTAATTAACTAGCTTTGTAAATTGTGGTCTGAACTAATTACGTTACCAAGTTTGTTATATAAAAAAGGGCTTTAAACCTCGCTTAAAAGTGTAAATACTTTTTATATATAAAGTATCTCAATTAAAGACAGAAAAAATACGTTACACAGAAATTTTAGTCTTATTTTGTTGTACAAAAATAGCAATTAAAACTGCAATTATAAATAAACGTGAGGACAACAAAAACTTGATTTGCTAAACTCTTCTTTGACAACACTTTATATAAAACACTTTCTTCTCTATTTTGAAGTAACTTGTTTGATGACACGAGCATTCGTAAATTAAGCTAACCGAGAAAGGCAATCTTGTTTGTTTAATTATGCGAAATTGTTTGCTATGGTAGTGTTAACTGAGTCTGCGGTTTGTGGACCGTCCAACGATGTTGCTGAATTGAAAAAAACGCGCGAATGGCATAACGAGAAGAGATTACGTTTACGCAGTGATTTTTCGTACATATTTCAGTGCGTACATAGTATCAACCCCGCTATATTGATATTTATGCGAAAAAATGCGATCCGTGCATTTACATAAAAATAATGGTTGGTCACAACGAATGGAGAGATTCGCGCAGTATAATCGCTGCTTTTCATTAAAATTTTTCATTAAATATTTCATCATTTTATGTACATAAAATTACATTAAAACGTTAAATCAAAAGACAACAACTACTTCTCGATCGATTTGGCCAATCACTTTTCGGATTTTTCGAAGGAAAAGAGAGGAAAGAACAAAAATGTCGAAATGTTACACGTTTGGAAACGTCTCGCTGTTTGTAGACAGAGCTGAAGTTAAATCTAGGATGAGCCAATGAAAGAGACTGTGGATGATCGTTGCCTCAGGCGAACGGAAACGACGGCGTTTAAGATTTTCCAAGGACGAAGTTGCACGCTGAGGGGCTACGAAACAAAGATTATAAGTTACTCTCTTCTAGTCCCTCGAGCCCGGTTCAACCTGGCCGGCTACCTTAACTCGTAACTTTCGTTTCGCGGTATCACAAAGTCCTCGCATATAATGACCACACCTGCGCGAGCATGGAATTCGAAAAATGGGGAAAAATGGATTCCTTAAACGTATACAAACCAATTTTATTAATTGATGTTAATTGCAGCGTAATTTGAGCTCTAAAAGGTACAAAGAATTCAATCGTAGCTAACTTTAATTAATATTTATGTAAATAGCGCTATAATATACTTCTTCATGCATAAAGTGGAGTATCAGATTTATATCTTCACAACACTCATTAAATCTCCATCAGTCGAAAAGTGTGTCCTAGTAAAAAATACGATCATTCACAACAAGACGCGCGACCGTCGAATGATTAATGTGAAACTTTCGCGCGAGAAAATTAAAAAAAAAATCGGCGGAGATTGACGCGGAGAGTTAATAATACAATTAGCATTCTGGCAAAGCGTCGATGCGCGAGATTTAATGCTCACGCAAATAATTACATTGTAGCGAAGACAGCGAGGCTAGATAAGATTTCCCTAGTGAGAAAGAGATTATCAGTGTAAGTATCGCTTTAAGAATGCATATAGATGCACGCTCAGTCGCGCGATTCGCGATATCCGTGAGTTGCGCGATTCTTGCAATATGTTTTTGTTACAATTACGCGGCATGTAGCGTTATCCCATTACCGCGAGTTAATTGCTCAAACTCGTCAGAAGGCGCGTCGCGATTCTCACGATAACTTGGACTGAACGTATTCCGCAAACGAATAAAGAGAAATTGACGACAGCTCATTTCTAAAGATTTCTCATTCTCGAAATTTCAAAGTTTGAACATTAAATTTCGAATTTTTATATTTTAGATATATCACACTTCATATTTTCGACAAAGAATTTTCGGTAAAATAAATTTTCTCGCGATTTTATCAGCAAAAACTAAATTTGTCCATTACTTGAGGAAATAAAAATATAGAAAGAATATAGAAGAAATTGTGATTTTCGACAATCGAAAATCACAATTTCTTCTATATTCTTTCGTGTTAATTGACTTGTCTGAATCAAAAGTAATTTATCTTCGATGAATGAACTTTCGACTGGCTATTTATAATACGATTAAATGTCATGCGAAAACGTTTAGTATACTTGTAGCCACGTGACCCTGAATCTCTCTCCCGTGGTCGTACGTCATAACATCCTTGTTAACCCACGAAGAAATTTCTTGTCCGTGAACAGTCGCAGAGACTTCCCTGACGCCGGCTGGCAAAACACGTAAACGCTTAGCGTTCGTTTTACAAATCGGCGGGAGGAATGCACGGGCGAGCTTAGTCGATCGAGAAAAAACATCGGAGCGTTCGTACGTGCGGCTGCAGGGAACTCGCGAGATCAATAGGCGCACAGAGAGCGGTCTATTTCGGAGTCGATCAATTTTCATTAGGCAAAAGGCAGCTAATCAAGCAGTAACTTCAAATTAGCTCGAAACAATTAAAAAAATACGTGATATCTCAGGTGCCTTTCTATACGCTGCTATTTATTCTGGGAGTCACTTCAGAGGCACATTACGAAAGAATTTTAAAGCGTAAGCTTCAAAGGGAACGAAATTAACGCTTGCTCAAATGAAGTATTGACGTAATTATTTGCTGTTTAATACCCAGTAATTTCGTAGAGAAACTGTAGCATGAAATAATACACGTACTAACGTATCATAGAAACCGCATCAAATTACTGTAATTTGCCAAGTGAAATTACTGTAACTTTCTAATATTTCAATAGTATCTTATCGAATAATATCGCTAGTCAGGAATTTGTGCTTGAGATATGTGATCCTGTATCAATGTTTGCGTTCCCAGTTCGCAGAGGGGGAAGAGCAAGGATGACGAAAGCCACGCGATAAGAGCATAATCGTCGGTGCACGGACGTCGCCGCGAAGATGAAAGCAACGCGCTTAATTGAGAGACACTTCCGGTCCCGGTGGTACATAATGGGATTTACACGTGCGATCTTCGCGATTACAGACGCGTGACGTTCGCGTGGTGTGGCTTTGAGCTTCGTACTCATCCTCCGGGGGCATTTCTGGCCGTGTCTTCTCGACACCGTGCCTTCGCGAATCGATCAAGGTTGCCGCGCGCCGGCAACGAAGCCCCTCTTATGCATGCCTTTTCTTGTCGTGCGTCGTGAAAACGAATAAGTGGGTCGTTTTGTATAATCGCACGGCAAACATCCTTCGCGATACCGCCGCGTCGGCACGTTACGGGTCATGTAGATTTTTCCCCGCACGGACACGTCTCTCTCTCTCTCTCTCTCTCTCTCCTTCCTTCTTCCCTCCTTCTTCTTATCGCGGACTAATCGACGCCGCGGCAATATTCCGGGATTCGCGCGGGCCGTATCGTGAGAGAGCGGTACGCGCATGAAAATGCATATTGCAATTTGTGACCGTACGTCAATTGCGTTACAACGCGCAAGGTGACGCATGCATAAAAGAAATCCCACAATTGATCTCAACCGCCGCGACCACGGCGAAATGTTATGCATAATGCAAAATTAAGCTATAACGTATTCACGTCATACGTAAATTCGATGTAGCTGGTGACCTACAATTACTCCATTTACACGCTTCCTTTCGTAGGAGTAAAAAAAAAGTGCAGGCTCTACATGAGCCAAACGTATTTTTACATTTCAGTCGCGTAACATTCTGAATAATATTTAAATAATATTCAAGTAAAAATATCACAAGATCAATGCGGATGCCAATTTACAAAGAGAGACGTGCAACGTTTGTAAAATCAAAAAGTTAGTATTCGTTTAAGATCTCTAATATTTCACGACAAAGCCTCGATTTAATTTTCTCCATATTGTTTTGTAAATCAGAGTCCATTATAAATACGGTGACCATCCGTCCTACATTACAGAGGACAGTCTTTTATTTTAGGTCTGTGCCCTTTAGAGTTTTTTTTTCTTAAAAACTCACTGTTGTCCTTTATTTCTGTAAAGTCTTATAAAATGTCGTATATTTCAGTTTCTTTATCACCTTTGTATTAATTTGTATAACGTTTAAATAAAGACGTGTTTCTTTTTTTATGTATACTTAATTGTTTCAATTTACAAAATTTTACTTTTTTTTCATATAAATAAATATATATTCAGGGAAAAAATATTAATAACAATAATAAATTTACATTGCACTTGTTTGTGGAAGCAAGTGGCAGTGTCCTTAATTTTTCTCAAACAAATGTAGTCACCGTAATTATAAATCAAATGCACACTAAAATATCACGAGATCTTTTCTTTCTTTTACTGAAAAAAGAATCTCGATAAGAAACGACGAAAACGAACAGAATTACATTAGCCAAGCGTGAGACGTGCGTCTCTCCTATTTTTAATGTTCACTTCCACCACAATATAGATTAACTTTAATCCCGGTTTAACTTGCTTTTTCTAATTTTTGAACCTAGAAAAGGATAAAAATTAAGTCGGACCGAGATTGAATCTTTCTACAATTGACAGAGACAGACACAAGCCGGTAAGAGTCTCGTGATACCCGGAAGGATTTCGGGCGATCGAGATCCATCGCGATGACAGTGACGATGGCAACCGGAGTCCGGTGCACGCGTACGCCGCGTACCGTTAGCCCAGCCGTGAAAAATCGCGCGGCGCTCGCCCGGAAGAGGAATCTCAGCGCTCGCGAGCGCGCGACTCGAATTCCGCGCTCCGCTTCGCACGGAGCAAGAGAGAGACAGACGACGACGACGCGTCTCTCTCTCTCTCTCTCTCTTTCTCTTTCTCTCCGGGCGCGAGAGATATGCAATGCACTAACCTTGATCGTCGGTCCAGTTTCGAATGCTCACCCCCGCGTCGTGGGCCTCCACCTTGCGCTCCTCACCTGCGACCGGGCGTAGACTCGACGACGACGACGACGATGACGATGACGGTGACGATGACGATGACGACTTGACGTCGGGACACCGAGGACTCACCGACGACGACGACGACGACGACGACGATGACGTTCGCGCGTAAAGGGAACCTTGCTCTTTCCTTCTCTTCCGCTGCAACCGCGTATACAAGGACAATCTGTCTCTCGCAGCCGCGAAAATCCGGATTCTTTCTCGAATCTTCCCTCCTTCACTCCGATGCTCGCTGTCGCGCGTTCTCTCTCTTCCTCCCGCGCTCTTTTTTTTCCTTCCTTCTCTCTCTCTCTCTCTCTCTCTCTTTCTCTTTCTCGCTCCCTATCACCGTACAACACACGGAAAATGGCAGCCCTACTATACTCGGGCGACCAATGCTTGCCAACTCGCGCACTGACACGCACTACTTGACAGGGGCCTTCGCGGAAATTACGTAGCACGAGTGTCCCCGCGCGGCCGCGACGCGCTCGGAGCTCACTTCCGGCGGTCAGTGAGGTCACGAGGAACGGTCATGCACTACCGTCGGTCGAGTCCACGTCAAAATTCGGGGAAGGAAACGTTCACCAATACGAATCGTTGTTTACGACGCGACACCGCGTACGTTCTGCAATTGGCCCTGCATCGCGTTGGCATCACTGTATGCAATTGACCGCCGGACGCTAGTGATTACCGGCCCCGTCGCGAGATGGCGCGAAGCGCCAACTTCAGGCTGCTTCAGGCGGCGCGTCCCGTCGACACAGCAATTCGCTGCGCCCGTTATTGTCGCGAGTTTCTTGATCGACTAAACGACTTCGAGGAAACAAAACGGAAATCCTTGCTAACTGAGCGCAAATATTAGTTTCTGGCCGTATTGGTCTCGATTAGATCAGTTGTCAACAGTAAAAGAAGAAGAAGAAGACTTCGAGGAAAGGAATTGCGTATTCGAATTCAGCCTCTGGTATGTACGCGAACGTTTCGTTAGATTTGTTAAAAAGATCAATTTTCTTTGTGTAATTGTAAGTTTGTCACTATTCGATGTAGGCTTGTTTGCAAATTCTTGTATTGTTTAACAAAATAATCTTATTATTCATCGCGAATACAATGTATTATGCAGTACTTTGCAATTTCTACATTTTATATTAATTATATCATGGCATATACATATGTATATGACAATCGAAATTAGATTGGATATATAAAATTATAAAAGTTAGAGTGTGATTCCACACATTGTTGAAAACGTACTTCAGCGTGAAACGTGCTGGTAAAATAATTCACAATATCTTTCTCAAAAGAATGTGTTATAGTTAATAACATTTCTTTTATATATAAATAAATTAATAATTGCAATTAATTGCAAGAATATTTATTATTTCGGAAGTTATTTAAATTTTATCTCAATTTTATATTCAACGTATTATCGTTTTTAGCAAATTTTCAGCAAGTAGATAATATATCGACCGAATTTTTAAACTTCATAATAATGTGATATCTGTTTAACTTATTTATTAATTAGTTGTGCACATGTAAAAAATTTTAATATTAAAGTTGACAAAGTTAATAAATTTTGTTTATTGTGAAATTGATTGGAGCGTAATATAGTCACTAAATGATTGATACACGTCACGTCTAATAGATGCCACTTATTGTCGGTTTACTTCATTTTATATTTTAGGCAGTAGTTATTTTTTATATTTTACGAAATAATAAACATGTTCTTAATTTTGCAATACACAAATATTTTTATGCAAAATGCTCTGTTATATAAAACAATAATACGTTACATAATTATATTATATTAATAATATCAACGATAGAAATTATCAATGTTAACATTTTATGATTTATGTTATGTATTATTTAGAGTCCTCAAGTTAAGAATTGTTTAAGGTGAAAATTAATGCCTCAATTTGTCGTACGCGATATTTATAGTAATAATATAAAAATACGTAAAAAAGAGATAAACAGAGGATGTCCATGTACTGAATCAGTGTTCATACAGTTTTGTTACGCGAGATATAGGCGCGATATTGAATTTGCTTTGCATTACGAGCTGCTTGGTATTGGTTACTCGGCTGACAAAATGGAGCATACAGAGTATGTTTGTCAATGCTGTTTAGGTATCGGAACGTAATCGAACTGGAGAACCTCGGGGGTCTTTCAGACATAACATCTCGCACCACGAGCGTCCTTTGTTAAAGTCGTCTCCTTACATCTCGGTTTTCTCACTTTTCTTGCTTCCGTCACCCCTCAAAAGTTCGATGTCTTCGGGTTTCTGAAGTTTGTTGACTTTCGCAATGACCTGCTTTGGAAATGATAACTCGGTAGAATTGCGCGTTAGTACTAAGGTCTCACAACCCATTCAAAGTACATTCTCATTTGCCGAAATGCAATTTCTTCTCTGTGATGAGTAAAATTAGAAGAAAATTTTTAGAAGAGTTGAACGATATTAATCTGTCCAGATCATGGCTTATAGATTGTATTTTTTTATTATCTTTTTAATTTAATATTGCTACACTGAAAAAAATTCTGCTCAAAAACGGACGAATCAGAAAATCTTGTAGGACTGATCAAATATTCTGATTATTATAATAGAAATTTTGGTTATTATACGTTATAAAGTATCGAATTGTATTTTTCTGGTTTGTTGGTTTTTAACCAGAATTTTTTTTCAATGTATGTATTATTGGCAATTTTATTAATAAATTATAGTGTATGTACATTAAGCGGAGCTTTAGAAGTAACATTCGGGAACAGTCTCTCTTCTCTCCGGCTATAATGAATCCGTTTATCGTTCCATCTGCATGAACGTGGCATAATGGCATTACGTGGCTGGAAGATACAGAGGCGAGTGACCGGGGAGGATAGAGGGGGTGGATGGGGATAGAGCGGGAGGGGTTGACTTCGTGTTGAACCTTCGTAGCGACCTGCTGGTCGCGGCGATGGTCATTTGTGGGAGCTGAGCCGACTTCTCGGTGAGGGGAAGAGCGAGAGGGGGCGAAATGTCTCTTGCGATCCCACGACGAGATACCGGACACGCTACAGCCCCTCTTAACCCCCAAGTGATGTCCACTGCGACACGCCATCCCCGCCGGAGACGCCGAGATTGTCTTCGAGGGGGGTGCGCACAAAAGAACGTACGCGGGTACACGAGGTACTTTTACCACGGCCGCGGAAAGAATTGCCTTGACACGCAAGAACCGGCTGTCCCTCACGAAGAGGAATATTGGCAAACCGCTCGTAAATAACCTCGCGTTTAACATCGTTATTTATGGCATCGCGTATACGCGATTTACAAAACAAACGGACTGACAAATTAATGTTAGGTCGACCTGACTGAATACGATTTGCGATGTTAATGCGAATTATTATTAATCGGCCTTAATCCGTACTCGAATTACATCTTCATTCCAAGAGAGAATGAGAGGAGAACTATAATTTCACGAGTAGTTTCATATTAATTTGAAAAAAATCTATTCTGTACACATACATAATTCTTATATGAAAGAAGAAGTTAAAAGTACATATATTATTTCTCAATCAAATTTTCATAAATCATTATGTAGCTGTTACATCTGATACTTTTCTACGAAGTGAATAATCTGATTAAAATTGTCAGAATTTTACTACTTTAGGTTTTCTCAAATAGGCTAATATTGAAAATATTTCTTTGTGATTGATAGATACTATTTATTGATTTTAATTTAAAAGAAATTCTTCAACATTATTTAAAAAATATTTCTATAAATAATATTCCCATAATACTCTTTTACTTAATCTCTTTCTTGGAAGATATTGTTGCGCTGGAGTAGATGACGTCTTGAGAAAACGAAATGCAAGCAGAATGCGGGGGTTATTTTCCACCCCTGATGGTTACGCGCTGACGCGTCATAATGTCTTGTCGAAGGTTCACGCAGGCGTATGCGTATGCGTTACGCGTGACTGTACGCACGACGGACACGCGACTTCTTCCTGTCTCACGTCGTATGTCTACCTTACGCTTTCCTTCCGCCTTTTTGCCTACTATCAAGCCCAGTTAATGTATTCGTTTTCCAACCTCTTCGCGATATAAAGAACCGCCTTTCGCCTTTCATAATTTCCATGGTACAATAATAAATAGAATTATTAATAAAACTTTAACATTTTCAATGATGAAAGTATACAAATATTTGATGGAAATCAAACATTAATATAGAAAGTATTTAGCAATATGACATT
Organism: Tetramorium bicarinatum; assembly: GCA_928718305.1. Classification (NCBI taxonomy): domain Eukaryota; kingdom Metazoa; phylum Arthropoda; class Insecta; order Hymenoptera; family Formicidae; genus Tetramorium; species Tetramorium bicarinatum. The sequence goes on from OV788324.1 coordinate 19,870,514, forward strand.
TGATAAAATCTTTAGAAAGGACTGTCTGAATTTAACTGTTAATAAATTTTTCATTGTATAGAAATGTCAACAATATAATTGAGAGAAAGATATAAATTAAGAAATGAACTTTTTTGTGAGAAACGTTGTTTGATTGAATCCATAATATTTTGTTCGGACACGTCTCTGCTACCACATAATTATATAAAGAGCAGGAAGACCATATACCGGTCACTCGCAAGCGGTATGATAAGCGGTGCACATACTTGCCGTGAGTACCCGCGGTACTCACGCGGATATCGTGTAGGGCACACTCCGGTATCAACACCGTGAGACACGGCAACGCAGCTACTGGACATGCCACCGAGATCACTGGCCCGATATCGCCCGCTCGTATTTATGGCCGCCGAGATTTCGCATTATTAGAGCCATTTACCGTTTTCGCCCTATAATATCGCGGCATATGCCCGCGCTGAGATTGCCGAGAGGCGCCTCGAATCGTGAATCGTGAATTTAAGGGTCGATAGAGGCCGAAGGTAATTTCGGAAGACTTAGAGCCTATCAGATATAAGTTACGTCTTAAGCCCAAGTACTTTCGACCACGACAGAGTGTAAAAGTACGGAGAAAATTATTTTGTACGTGGCCGGCGTATTTAAGTGGATAACATGATCATCGTTTTAACCAAAACCATTCGTATAAGTAAATGTAATTTTGCAAACTTTCAGTATGTATATATATATATTATTCTTGGATAACAATACAGTTTCACAACTTGAATTTATTCAATTTTTTATGTTTTTTAGGGCCGGTTTTTCCAACTTTTTGATAAGCTAAGAGTTAAATCATACGTCAATCTTTGTTTTATCTTCAAATTAGACAAGTTCCGACGTATGATTTAACTATTAGTTAGTTTACCAAGAAGTTGGAAAAACCGGCCCTTATACAAATATCTCGCCAAAAAAAAATATTTTACATTCAAAGTGATTTTTCCTATAATCTCATTCTATTCTAAGCTTACTGTTTTACAGGAAACATATTCCTCTTTCAATAAGGTGAAAAATACTTTTTTTTCTCTTAAATGTTCTTGTTCATACTATTTTTCTCTTGATTTCAATGGAATCCTTTTGAGATCAATATAAGAGTAAAATTCTTTAAGATTTAGAGGATTCCACGTATACACATATCAAAATTATTTTTTTTGATTGCCATTTTTTTATTCAGTAGAATAGAGATGATAAGAAGACACTTGATGTATATTTTCTCTGTATCTGTAAATGAAACATGAAATTAATCAAAATAATTTAAGATCAAAACAAACCGTTTGATAACAATCGTTAATGATCATGTAATTGTCATGCTCCGTATTTACTGTACGGTATGAGACAACATTGGCTGATGGTACTATCATTATGTACAATTATATGTCGTAAATTGTGAGTTTGATAAGTTTATATTAGGGCGTTGTTACACGTGCCGTATAGAGGCACGTAGAGGCTCATCAGCTTTTGTACGAAATGATGACACTTCTTCAAACACATTACCAAATAACGATTACCCATGATACGTTCGGCCGTGACGATAAAATAAGAAATCAAATAAGGGTGGTATCCTTTTACGACAAATTGCGCTATCACGTGTCTTTGTATTAAGTACAATTTTCAACCTTCGGCATGAAAATTATTGAGCGACTATTGAACGCTTTAGAATCTAAACTTAAATTATCATATCTTTTACAAATTTTACATAATCATTAATGGTTGTTATCAAACAGAAAATATACATCAGATGTCTTCTTATCATCTCTATTCTACTGAATAAAAAAATAGATATTTGTATAAAAAACAATGTTTTATATGGAAGCCTTATTTATTAAGTATTAATTAATATTGAAGCGTATCTAAAACGTTCTTCGTTATATCTGATGGACTTTCGATCTACATTCATAAAAATACAGAATTTTCGTCATCAATCGAATCACTCTATTGCGGCACATCGCAAGCGAACTTTTCAGCAAGACTACCCCTAATGAATGGAAGTTGAGCGACAATCGCAACGATAGGAGGCTCGGATACTGACAGGAGAGCCGAGAAACCATCCATTCCTGCATTAAACCACGTTATCGCCAGCGTTAACATTCGTCTTCCAGGATGCATTGTCCTGCGATCCAGCTGGGGCAAGGTCCTCATCCGTCTCCCATTCAGGGTCGTGAGTCTCGACATTTCCGAATCTCCGAGGCGGTCCATTGTGCTCGGCCCTCGCGTTGCTCTCCAGCCCTTTCCTTCTCTCCTCCCGTCCCCTGTTGTTGCCCTACCTCCTCTCGCCCTCGTTTCTCCTTCTGTCTCGCTTTAACTCACTCGATCTTTATACCTCCGCTTCGTCGGTCTCCTCGGTCGTCCTCTCTTTCCGTGCTCGGAGTCCTCTCGTCCAGAGGTAATACGGTGCCTCGAGAAGCACCGAAGGGGTGGATCGAGGGGAGGAGGGGATGTGCGCTCAGTAGATGGGGTTTTTAGGGGTGGCGACATAGAATCCGGGAATTCGTGTCTCGCGGGGTAGTCTCGGCAGGAGCTCTATCGATTCTCAACCAGACACACCATCCTCCGAGCATATCTCGCGCGGTATCCCAATATATAATTCGTCTGCGTAAAAGCTCTGTTGTTCCAAATAGCAAACAAAGAGTTTCAAAACTAGAATAATTGCGTACATGAATAAAGTTGTAGAAAACAATGATTAAGACTTTAATTTATAAAAGGTGGAATTTTGATAGATAAACGCATTTGCTTTTACGCGTTTTATACACTTTCAGATTATACATTTGAATTGTTGTAATTGTTTTATATCATTGCAAATATTTTAATACGATATCTATTGCCATGTACAAAGAATGTTTTTACATGGAAAAGTAGTTAAAAAAGAAATTTTGCAATGGTATCCAATATTAAAAAGCTGCGTATCGCGAATAATCTACGGTCAAATCTATGAATATGATGAAAAAAGTAAGAGAGAAGTGGATATAGAAATAAAATTATCGTCGTCACGAAGGAGAAATGAGAGTAAGCGATAACCAATAAATTTCTCTCTATGAGGTACTTAAATACCGCAAGTTAATACGGACCCGCAAATTGTACATTTATTTTTAATCCGTTAATTTTTCTCAAAGGATAGTACCTATATTATAAAGGTACAATTGCACATAATATATTATTAAGAATTAATATAATTTTTTCAGTTTTGTTAGTTTCTAATCATGTATCAAAATGAGTGAGAGTCGATAATAGAAAAAATTCTTACAATTAAATAGAGAAGATCTTCGGTCTGGATCTCTAATCCCTAATAATAATATTTTTGTGTAAATTTTGTTCTATTTTTTTCCACCTTAGCAAACTAGCAATTATTTGTTCGTCTTGAAACACAGTTTTTTGTTGTAACAATAAATCTGTATATTTAAATCGATAACCAATTTAACTTGTTATGCTAATGAGCTTCCCTTTTTAAATCATTGTGAAGAATTTATATTGCGGAAAATATCACCTTAGTCAAGATTTGAACTTCCCAACAATTCGTGACGGCGTTTTCGCCAATTCGACCACTGATGTGAACATATTTATCACGATAGCTGATAAATATTAGAAAGTATATCTTGCTTCTGTAGCATAACTTTTTATAAAACGTATAACAAATTTGAAATGTATGCATGTTGCTGTTGAAACATTTTGAAATGTTGTTATATATTATTTGAAACTTATATCTCTAATCTATCTCTAATTGTAAGATTATTACTAATGCAATTTTGAACATCTTTAAGCGTTTGCTATAATAAGAGGACGTAGATTGGGGATCGTAGAAGCAGATTGTGGGAAGCGGCGACGTGAGTATCGAGAGAAGGGAAAGAAAGGTAAGGGAGGACCACAATATCACAGCGATAAATCCATCGGGAGTTGATCAGCCGGCACTCTGCACCCAGTGCACGTATTCTTGGCATATCCACTTGGCGTGACCAGGAAGGGACGCCATCTTGAGGGTTTCCTCGCTCCACCTGCGAGGGTGATTCTTTATTGTTTCAATAAGCACGGCACAGGTCCAGTCTTATTAGCGAAATAAACCTCTTTTAACGGCGCTGCCGCGCTCCGCTTCTCGCTCTTCCTCTTCTTCTCCTTCTGCCTCTTTTTCTTCCTCCTGCTCTCTATCGCTTGCGGAAAGACGCACGGGAGTCAAGTAAGCCTGTGGAAGAGGAAAAAGCTTCTCCTTGGCGAAGACGAGAAAGATTCGGCGAGGATAAGAGAGGAGCGGAAAGGGACCGAGGGATTCTTGAAAGAGTTCTCTTTCAGAGGAGTCCAAAGAGAGAATCGATAGGTTTTTCCGCGGGTTTCCATGGAGACCGCGAGGCGAATCGGACTGTACACGCGATAAGCGACGAAGACGTGGAAAGAGCATCGCCGCAGTGGCGTAAGCGCCATCCCCTTTTTCGTTTCCCGCTGCCTTTTCCTGTCGACGAGATTACATAAGTTCCCTTCTCTGCCGTGCGCGCACAATAAGACCATTTCGTGTCACAAACGTAATGCTACGAATGAATGAATAAATGTAACTCAACCAGAGTAGAAATACCATTGACGACATTTTCCGCAAAACTGTCTTTAAATTAAGTATATCTTTATATTTTCATATATTTTACGCTGTAGATAAAATTTATTTAATCTAAAACGTTGATGGCAATTACATCTTATCTAATTTATTCTCGTGAATACGACAAAAATTTTGTTTTGAAAAATGCGAAATGTGCTTAATAAATGTCTACGTTTATCCTAATTAACGTCATACAGCAACGGGAGCGAAAAAATGTTTCCAAAAAGTAGAAAATGGCAACTATAACCATTTCCGAAGAAATTTTGCAGCTGGAGGCGAGTCGGTTGAACGGTCCACCTGTCTGGTCCCTCCTACTGCGGTCCTTTCTTCTTGATCTTTTTCTCTCTTACGAGAGTATGCGGATTCTTGGCGCCGAACGACATCGTCCGGTTCTCTTAACTCTTACTTGCCGCGATGGCTATTAGGTTGAGTACAATCGTGTTCGAGGCATCGCCAGGTCGGCCATTTTGCTCCGAGATCGTTTCTCATCTTTTATGATGTTCGACACCGTCGTTTGGCCGCGTGTTGTTTCAGTCCCGCGAGAAACAATTGAACGTCCTCGAATTTATTTTCAGAAGCCTTAATTTAATTTTCGTCTCACTAAGAGAGCGTGGAAGAAAGATGGAGGAAAAAAAAGAAAAAACCGTAGGAAAGGCGAGCGAAAAAGGAAGGGAATAAGTGACCACAGTTCAGAGACGAATCTTTTGTTTTCTACCGCGTTTATGCTTCCAATCGTCTTTTTAAGTCACGTTGACCTTCCTGAAGGGAGGATATTGATGTTCACTTAATGCGACTTGTCCGATAAATGGTTTAAACTACTTGTATAATGTTAAAGAAGAAATATATTTGATAAGTTTTGCAAGACATGTATATGGGCAATTCAATTCTTTGAAACAAAAATGTGAACTTTCATATTTAACTAAAATTTGTTGTACAAATACTTTTTTAAAAATTATTAAGTAGTTTTTTATTACAGAATTTATAATAGGAAACATAATCTTTATACAAACGACACGTATAGATTAAACAATTGTTTTGAGAAATTAAAATTGTGCAGTTTACACAAATCCCAATTACTTAAAAAATTTCTATTGATTGTATTAATTACAATTGTAAATTGATTTTATAAATTATGTAACTAAAAAGCACATATCTGCTGAAAAATGTGGGTGGTCGCTTGCTCTCGCCTTTCACGTGTCTCTTTCATTAATTCTCAGAAATATCACTTTGAGTGGTGCCACCCACAGCAACTCACGCGTACTCTCGACGAGTCGCAATATCTGATGACTCTGTTTCCTCTCTCGACGGAATTGGTAGCGATTTTTAATGAGAACGACTTTCTTGCGAAAAAATAATAAAGATACGTAAATTACAAATAATGCAGAATGTATGTTTAACATATGTAAAGAAATGAAATCATAGTAAATTGGAATGCAAGGAAGTCTAAATTATATCTCAAATTTCAAATTTAAAAACGTTAAATTTGAAATGATTTGAAATGTTATCAACTATGATTCTGATTTCTATCAGTAGACATTAATTATTTTGCCTATTAATAGGTTTTTAATAGTAATAATGTGGTACACGGATCTTATCGATTGAATAAATGTTGATGTAATTGAAAACGTTATATCTTTCCTTTCATTGTGCGCACAGTAGTATAATTAAATATCTTGTATCTCTTTTGCGTTTTCTAATTCTCTGCGCGCTATAGAATATTTGTGCAAAGTCTGCTGTTCCAAATCGCGTTGCTCTCCTCAACGTCTTTAACGACTCGGACTGAATGTTGAACCTGAGATCAAACGGCAGCGGGTAAAAGACGAAATTCGTCACGAGCGGAGTGTCGGCTTAGCAGCAGCGATAGACCGGAAAGGTACTTCGCAGGCAGTGTCTCGCAATACGGGTGTTTGTAGTAACGCGGCCCACCGCCCTCACACGTACCTGTCCGTGGCTGCGCGTGCATGTGTGCGCGCGCGCGCGCGTACGTGTGTATGCGTTTTGCATGTGTATATATATAAGTTACGTGTGTGCTCATGCAGCCGGTACGTGTTAGTGCGCGGTAGCTTTGCCAGGAGTCAGTGACACCTCTCGCATCGTCGGTGGCGGCGACTGCGGTTTCTGGTAGCCATGGTAACCACCTCCCTCCACCTCCATGTTCTCTTTCTCCATCTCCTGCTCTTCCTCTACCTCCTGAAGGGATTCCGCTACCTCTGTTCCTCATCGGACTCTCCCGCTCCCTCCAGACCCCGGCGTCTCTCTACGAGATCCTCTCTTCTCCGTCTCCTTTTCCAATTATCATACCATCTCGCTCAGTCGCACCCGTGGATGTCACCCGCGTCTCTTCCTCCGTCTCCATCCTCTCCTTCTCCTTCGCCCTCTGGCTTTGAGTTCCTTCGCAGAGAAGGACTGATTCGAACGAGAGAAAGGAAGAGGACCGAGAAATGGCCACTGTTGCCAAGCATGTCCCCATTCTCTTTCTTCTCTCTCTCTCTCTCTCTCTCTCTCTCTCTCTCTCTCTCTTCTCTCTCGTCAATGTTCCGCGTTGGATACACGCGCAAGCTGCGCTGCCAATGTCGTTGACGTTGGTGAAGCCGACGATGTGTATGAATAGATGCAGACCATGTTACTGCCGTGACTGCAACGACCACTCTGCCGATGCAGTCTCCGTTTCTCTTTTAGCCTCTTCCTCGTCGACTCTTCGTGTAATATCGCTCTCCTTCTTGTTCCCGATGTCTCTGCGTCGCCTCCCTCTTCTCTTCTAGCGTGTCTGCCATAATGGCGTTAGACCGTCACGGCGCGGCGCCCAGTTATAGCGCGATGTACGACAGGATGTATGACTAACAGTTTCTGCTATTCTGGGAGACGAGCTCGGTGCCGACGACGTTAAAGGAGAATGTCGATTTCGTTCGCTGCGAAGGTTTTGGCAGTTTCAAGTTTGTCTCAAAGACAATTATAGATTTTTGTTACTTTACGTTAGAATACTGCATTTTCAATCCATTCAGTGCATAAATATTTTAGTATATTTGTATTTTAATATATATTTTTGTAATCTATCACAACAACATAAAACATGAATATATAACTTTCTTAAATTATTTTTATAAATTTATTTTGCAGAACACTTGCTAAATTACATCCTGTGACGCGAACATTTGCTGAAGGGAATAATGGAGAACGCGGTAATTCTCGGAGACAAGGAAAGCGTCCATTTTGGATAACATTGCCTACTGGTGCACGGACAGCGAAATTACCGTGGCAGCGCGCGCAACTACGGAGATGAGCAGAGATGCTTTTGTGGCTGGACCAACCAGAAATGGAGGATGCTCCCCTCGATCCAATCCCAGCTGCGGGATGGTCTCTACGCACTCACACTAGCAATTTCGAAGAGTCAAACCGACCCAGGGACTTGTGTGAACGGCAGGAGGATGGCTCTGATGAGCGAGGGAGGCATCGCCACGAGTGGGAAGATGATCGACCAATGGGAAGTTTCCTCGGCAGAGATAACGATGGGTCGAGTTATGCGTGAAGAGAATAGGGAGGTGAAAAGGAGTAAGAGAGTGGGAAAAGACAGTAACTGACATCCCGCCAATGGTAACCGTGGCATCCCTACGCAGAAAATGCATTCGTAGTGAGTATCGAATGTGTAAGCGACGATAATCATAAAAATATCTGCAAAATGTGTAGAAAAACAAAATATTGCTTTTTAAATAACTAAAAGAAATCTCTTATAGTGACGAAATATAAAGAATTACTTTCTTTAGATTTATATATGGGATAATATAATTTAATATTATTCAATTTTTTAAAACAATTTTACTATTATCAATATTTTCTATAAAGCGATATTTCATCAGATAGGCATTCTCACAAGAGCGAAACTCGCATTGCGAGTTCCTTTCTTCTTTAATATTACGTGCGCCACGTTAAAATGTGATCTCGTCACACAAATAAGTTTACTTGTGGTTTCCGGTAGAAACTTTTGAAAAACATGAACCTCGAGTAATAGACACGTGAGTTAAAATTTACGGTATTTCCGTCTTAGGCTGCCCTTCCGAGGGTGGTGCATTTCGTGCACGCTGCGATAAAAAGAGAAGCAAAAACCTAGAGGCCCGATTATATTTACTTTGTTATACTTAATTGGACGCATCTATATAGAAAGAAAACTATATAATAAATTTGTAAGCGTCTCGGATTTTAAGCAGACAAATACGATTACGAGTTCGATACGAAGAATCAACGTTACATTTTGCTGCTGCGTTTTCCGGAATAGTATCAGCCAACCGGTATATGACGGCTCTCTTTCTTCCTATCTCTCATTCTCATTCTCTCCCCCTTCCCCTTCCTCTTTCTCACTCTCTCGTAATAGAGAGAGATTGCGACCGAAGAGGGATGGAAGACGAGGTGCGCGCGGCTCCTTCTCGGAGGATCAATAGAGACAGGGAGACGAGACCTCTTTCCCACCCTCCACGTTTCCTCGCGCTGCTCTCTTCTCTCTCCTCCCTCATCCCTAGCGGCACCCTTCCGAGAGGGGACCCTTCCTCTGATTTCTCATCCGCGCTTCTATTTCTCCACACTCTCCTCTTGTGTTGCTCCGACGATATCCGGCGATAAAACGGAAAATGAAAATAACAGAATATAGAAAATCGCAAAATGGTACATCGTATATTATATTATATATTGCTGTTAATTTTAATTAATATTCAATGTTTGTGTGTGTAATTGTTGACGAAAGTCATATAAAAATTGTTAATAAGCGATATGATAAGAATTTCAAAATAGTAAATAGTAGATAATAGTAAAAATAATAATAGATATAAAATAGATAAGACTATAGTCTTATATATTTTATATCTATTATTATAGATATAAAGAGAGAAAGGGAATGGAGAGTATCTATAGATACTCTCCGTTCCCTTTCTGTCTTTTTGTCGATTATATTAATTAAATTAGTTTCTTTTATGATTTAGATCATTTTTTTTTAATTTTCAGTTCTATTATATCTCATCAATTGATAGTTAACGCTTCTTTTAGGCCTATGTTTATATCTAAGAAATATGAAACTCATGACGTTATTATTTACTTTTATACTAAAATACAGATTGATATTTTAAATATTTAAAATTTGCGATTGTAATCCTAGTCGTATCACAAAAGTCGTATAATTTCTCGATAAAATCTCGCGTTGAATTCAGATTTTCTTTTGATTCGACATTAGCACATTAGCAGGAATTTTTTTTCTAAAGTAGAAATGAGTGCGTTCAAAACAATGTCACGAGGTCGGTATTCATTTTTGTTATCGGAACCAGATCTATACGAAGTCGTGTGTCGAGGTCGTCACGATCTCGTCGTTCAATATACGTATATAGTTCGACGTTTTCTATGCTCAAGAAATAAAAAAAAAAAAACAGTCGCCTTAGGAGAGACTCCATAGAATCCGACGGAAAATACGGAGGAGTGGGCTTAATGTAGCGTGGCCGGGATGCAAGGGCTGCCAACGGAGGCCGCGGGATGGCTTGGATGGGCGGGTACAGGGGGCGAGCGTCGTGGTGCAGAGGGATGACGGGTGGAGAGGAGTGGTGGAGGGAAACTGGGAGTCGCGGAGCTCGATGGGTAATGTTGCGTGATGAGATGCCTCGCGGATTCATCGAGCAGAGGAGAAGAGAAGAAGAGAGAGGGAGAGGGAGCCTGTTGAGATGGAGAGAGAATGCAACCGAGAAGGAGAGGCGCGCGCGATGGCTTGCTCTACTCTAATTCTAAAGAGCACTCTCGTCGGACTCGCACCCCTTCCGCGCCGCTAACCCTCTGCCTTCTCCTTTTTGTCTTTCTCTACTTTCCAACCGTACGAAACGGGCGCTGCAGCGCGACGAAAATCTAGCAAGCCACCGGTAGCCGTGTCATGGGGATGAAAAACGCTCTTTTTACGTTTTCCCTTCTTGCGCTCCTCCTCCGTCTCTATTCCTCCCTGACGAGCGCGGCGTCTTTCCGTTCTTTCCGTTTAAGCGTCGGCAACAGAGTCGGAAAGAAAACGATTCCATCGGATTCCGACACGTCTTTGTTCAATCGATCCTTAATGGTGGCCGACGACAACGTTTACGATCGCACTGCGGGCTGTATCGTCGACAAAAGTTGAGAACTTAAAATGTAAAAGTTCCATTGACTTTTGCACGCAAAAATTAATAATAAATAAATAATAAATTGTTAAAATAATTTAGTTAAAAGTTTTTAAATTTTAGAAATATTGCAAAACAATTAAAAAGAATTTCTTCGTAGAAGTAAAAAAGTTTGTTTTTATAGTGAAAAATGTGTCTAAAAAATTTAGAAATTCAATTTTTTTAATTACAAAGGAAGAAGTAAAGCTCTCAAATAATTAAGAGCAACTTTATAATTTTTATTAAATTTACGGACAAAGTTTTTTTAAGTTTAATAAAACGATATAGCATCGAATAGACAATTAGCAACGAGGGATTAAGGACGTTTACTCCTATGGACGGGTTTGTTGATGCTCACGAGGCAGAGACCAGGCGTAAAGAGGTAGTTTGAGCTAGCTCGGTTGTGATTAATTTGAATCAGCAAATGCCTTCGAGGGTTTACACTGACTGAGTTGAAGGTACCGCCATGCCAGTAATATGCTACGGTTTATACGAGAGAAAGAGGCAGACGATTGCAACGCGGGCGAGAGAGAGAGAGAGAGAGAGAGAGAGAGAGAGAGAGAGAGAGAGAGAGAGAGAAAGACGAAGGGAAGGCAAAGGTAGGGTATACGGATATGTTCACAAGGGAAGGAAACATCCCCCAACGCAAACCGCAACGAAAAGCCAACAGCAGCCGCGAAGCAACCCCCTGCTGCCTCTTTTCGGGGACCATGCATGCACAAGGGATGAGATAGAGAGACTCGAGACGAGGGTGGAGGCCTCAGAAACGTAGGCGGGAGGGTAGGAGAGACCGTCTTAAATCACTTCCTGCTCCATCTCACTCTCTTCTGCTTCTATGGAAAGCTCCGCGAATAACAGCCCTTGATGCTTGCCAAGGGAGCGCGTTGATTCCGGTTTACAAATTCGATTATAAGCGACATTGTCCTGTCCTTTCATGCTCTAAGAATCTCTCAAGAGAGTAACTGTAGGCATTTGTTTTCTACAAATTTAAATGTTTCAATGAACTTGAAAACAAAGACATTGACATTTTATCATTTTTTAAATAATTGAAGTTACACTTAAATAGCTTTAATATTTATAACAATTTACAAAATAATTAATTTATAAATTGTATAAATATTAATTTATAAAATAATTAATAAGTTACAGTTTAATACTGATACTGATATGTACTAATTTTATAAATTATGTTAATGTAGCTTCATATATAACGCAGATTACACATCATTTTATTACAATGTACGTAAAATATCAATTAAAATATTAATTCACATATTTTATTTTCATATCTCATATAAATATCTCATATAAATTTTTAATTTAATGAAATATTATAATTCGACTATAAAATCGTCAAGAAATGTTTTTTCCAAGTAATATAGCTATTCTTATAGCATAAAAAATGGTCAAAAAGGATCAACGAGCGAAGACTTTTTATGACCGTCTAGCATAACGAAAGGTTCGTGATGCTTGTGATAATGACAACTGTTCAAAAGATTGAATTCTGTTTTGAAAACAGCCGCAATGTAACTCGAAACGTTCTGTTTTATTATCCTGCGGACGCTCTTCGAAGAACAAGGGTGCTCTTTGTTGGATTTATTACTCGAATACTGTCGGGTAACAACACGAAACACGATCTGCAATTTTAAAAATTCAATTTTCATATGGACATTTGAAATGCCCATTAAATGACGTCAGATTTTCGTAAGACTTCGTGCTCCTTAATTTATCATATCATTTTTAATTACTCGGACGGATCGCGGAAATGGATGTGTACAAAATTTTTCTCGCCGGTAAAGAAAAAATGACCAAAAACGATACTAACGACGACTACCACTTCTCGCGTTAAACTGGAACATGCGAGAAAGTTTGACATGGAACTCTTTTCTTGTTTTTCTCGAGTTTTGAACGCTTTCCCAGGGCAGTATATACCGTAAGAAAAATTGCCCGAAGCATTAACCCAATACTTTACAAAATCTGTCCATGCATTAAATGCATAACACACATTCGTCAATATTAGTTAACTTTTAAAGATACAACAATTGTTCATTTTATTTTTTTATTAATTATTTAATTAATTTCATACGAACTCTCAATGATTTCAAATCAATTTTACACAATAGCGTGCGTATTATATTAGTATCTTTTTGTGTCAAGAGAAACTATAAGTATGCATTTTTTATGCTTTAGTTTGTAATATTGTTATAAAATTAAAAAACAGATGAAATATTTGAACGAAATAATTAATATGGATTCGTCCCTGGTGCAAAGCAAGGGTGTCGACAGACCTAGTGCGAGTCGAAATCTACCTCCCTTCGCCTTCCAATTACTCGTGTTTAGTTGCGTTTTTCCGCTCGAATGCCCTCTCTATGATACACTCGTTCACTCGACCCACGCGCTTAGCTTTTAGTTACCCAAACCCACTTACGAACACGCGCACACCAACCATGTACACCTGATCCACGCATACAAGTTACACGGTATCACGCACGCACACGCATACACCACTACGCTCTCAATAGCCATTTGTTATGAAAAAAGGTAACGATTGGATATATCAAATCACTTAAATTCTAAATCTAAAATTGCTTCAATTTGATTTTTGTTGTAAAATCGAAATATTGAATAAACATAAATCTAATATGTAACTTTTATTATTATTTTATTTAATTTTATCTAAATTAATTAAAAATACTTGTTATTTATTTAATATTTAAGATTGAATAATTATTTTATTAGTGTTATTATCATTCTTATTTAATGTTATTATTTTTTATTATTAGATGATACGTTACAGTATTTTTCTAAATTGTAAATTCCGAAAATTTTAAACGAAAAAGTTGATTTAGAGAGACATAAGTTTCTCTGGAGTCTTTCTCGATCCAGTTTAAAAAAATGGCCAAATTTGCATACAAGAGATCAAGATAAGGTAAGATTACAGTAATGATAGATAGGGCCAACTTGTCATATTGAGCATTATAAAGCTAATGAGATGCTACAAACGATGTTTACGAATATTAAGAGGTGCAGTTTCAGCATTTTCTGTAATGAACTATCATGGCGTTATGATGCTTATTCTTCTCGAACTGATTCGTCGACAGATGCTGGCTAGATCATCTGTGAAAATCGCTGTGACATGGGACCATATGCCGTAGACGTGCTATCGATCCAAGATTTAGAGTGCAGTCATTACGATAAATCTTTAGCTGGCCATAGCAGATACATAGCTTGTTGTGTATCTCGCTCACGTTGCGATAAAAGTAATGTTCTGGCGATAAATACATGATGGCTTTTATAACCAGTCGCGTAATAATATAATGATGAAATATATTGTCTTGACCTGAAACACGGAAGTCACGCTATGGTTCTTTGTCCACTTTATTGAACGCGCATAATTTGCGCCGCGAAATAAGTGAGAATATCCCAGACGTATCGTTAATCTTCTTCGAAACGTTTAATCCAAGCATCGCTAAATTAGATTAGAGAGACCGTGTGATTTGTTTATTCACGTAGATGCCATTTACTCAACTATTATATAACTGAATTCAGCGTCGATTTTGAGGGATTCTTAATTCCTTGTGCCAAGATCAAGAAATGGAAATTAAGTAATGGAAATTAAGAAATGGAAATTAAGTATAAAACAAAATGTAATTACCTTTGATATATACGTTCGTGTAAAAAGATAAGCTATCGATCTTATCACCCTTGTTTATTCAGTCTGCCGGAGCTAATTATAAATGCATGACGACTAAGGTCACATGAGTACCCTTTTAATCATTAACCCCTCGTACTTTGCTTTAAATTAATAGCTACGCTCTTTGTTTCTTGTATACTCGAAGATTTATCTTGATTTAATATTTCGCATTTGCGATTATTAGCTATAACATATTCCTGCTGAAATTATTACTTCCAATTTAATGTTTGGTCGCCGTCATTTTTGAGGAGGTTTATCGTACAATGTCACACATCATGAATATGTCCGTCACGCTCGTTCGCACAACGAGCTTAGATGAGGGAGTTTCGTTACAAGACGGCAGGGTACCAATGCATACTAACGAGGCTCTTAATCGGTCTTGCGAATGCTCGATTTTATAGTAACGCTCAAGGATCCGGGATAACGAGTTAATTTAAATACGAAACATCAAAAGCTTTTAATCTTCGCGCGGTCACAATCGTTCTATGGTCAACCGGGCAACCTACTTTTTTTTACGCTGATACACGCTAGCTTATTCATATACATCGCAACGAATATCCACGACGTATATCTTCGTGCTTACTGAACAATCAGATATGTTAATGAATGCTAGATTTGAAGAAATCGCATAGAGATTGATATCGATATTTTGTTATATTACTGAATTTTATTGTTAAACGATTTAGATATCTGGACGATTTTTTCTTCACGCTGCGCTTAAAGATAGATTATTTTCTAATTTATTTGTAATTTTCATTTTCTTATTAAATCATTATGTTTTTTGTGCTATTATCGTGTTAACGCGCAAATAGTATTTGAAGAAAAGGCATTACGAGTCGCTGGTAATTTTGACAAGAGAGATAAAGAATTTAATTACTTTTTATTATTTTTATCTTTTAAAAATACTAATGATTAATATGATAAAGCAGTTCATCGTGACAAGGACAAGTATATTAAAAATAGAAATTAAAACTAGGTACGTTTTATAACTAGATTCTGTGAATCATCAGTCGTTAATAGAGTACAGAGTTGATTTTAAAATCAATGATTATCACGTTTAAAAATCAGGAATGACTTCTGTGAAAAATAAAATTCACCACACAAACTGCAACGCAGAATTGCTTTTATAAAGTAACTCGCTTGCATGCCACTACTCGGATCTCGGTCACTGCAGTTATCAGGCATTAGATATAAATTAAGTATGCATAAGAAATATCTTGAAGAATCCTTTCCGATTCTCCCTGCGTCGCGTCGGCGAATATCTACAGCGCGGATCCGGATGTCGCGTTTAGTTGGCCACTCTCGCGAGCCCCCGCCGATCAATTAACAACGGTTATTTATTCGCGATCGGGAACATCTCTGATATTTTTTTGCGCTCGGATCTCGGAAGGCGACAAGGGTTGCGCGTACAAGGCGGCTCGCATGTCCCAACGAGGCGGTCTCCGTGGTCACATCAGTCTCCGAGCATGCGAGGGCACACGGGCTAAATCCCCGTAATATACACACAGGGGCACCGACGAGGTACTATCGCGGCATTATACAGACATACCTATATCCCAGTCCGATGACTGCTGATATGACATGCGACCGTCTTAGATATAGGCTGCACGACATGTTTCGCTCTCTCACTCCTTCCTTCACCGCCGTCACAATTCTCTACCACCCTTCCGAGCAACCCTTGCGCGCTCCCCTGTCTTCCTTCTCGCGCTGCCATCGTCGATGGAAAATATGCAGCCAGCGCAACGTGCAACTTGCATTCATGTGTTCTTCACAATAGAAACGCTCGCACTTAATAAAACCAATAACGTTCAATTTATAACTATTCCGTGAGAGCATTAATTAAAGTACGCGTATATCTGGCAAGTACTTTTTAATTTTAAAGAGACTTTTGTAGTCGCTACTTATTCTCTTGTTTTATAATATTTTATAATATTTATAATATTTGCTGCATAAAATTACATAAAACTGTAGCTTTTAATTAAATTGTATTAAAACTAACTTTAAAAAATTTTTAATGTTACAAATTTGCTGTTTAGAATTGTTTAAAAAAGAAATCATTTGTATCAGTTTGTAAAAATCGATAATTAGAATTCGAAAGAAAATTGAACTTGAGCACACATACTTCTATGATAAAACATGCAGTGATCATAAAATAAGATTGAGTTCTAAAGTCGTCTTTCGCTTCCTGAGCAATTATTACAGTAAACGTGATCTAATTCATCTTCCTCTGGTCATTATCCTGCACGACGATCAGCATAGCCACACCGCACGCACTCGAATAAAAAAATGTTACGAGCTTCAACTTTGAGTCTCTTTTATGTTAATATATGTTAAGAGTAAAGGCTCATTTTTCTTATTCATAGATGCTTTTCAGATAATCGCGTGTATGCGCACACGAGGTATTATTCTCTCATTTAATACTGTACTAACAGTGCGTTAAGCATTGTTAAGGGAATGCAAATTTTCGGTAACCAGCATAGCTGCGCCGATACGTTTGTCGATAAATATTTCTCGAACGATTCAATAAATGTTTGATCGCCTTCATTAGTTACATCTAGCATTTATCAGCAAAGGAATATTTAGAATATTTAAGTATAAGATCGACGGTGCCAATCGTTCGGAAATTTTAGATTTCCGCAAAGATGTATGAGACTGGAAGGTGGAAGAATATAAAAAATAGTGTAAAACATCGTATAATCTTCATCTAAGGTAATGCCTCAGTATTTCAGTATGTTATTAATCAGCATTATTGATTAATAGCAAAAGAAAGAAAATTCATGAAAAGACATTTGGTAAAGTCGCTTATCACGGACTGGAGGGAAGTCCAGATTCATGCTATGATTGGGATAATATTTTTTATAATAAATTTTTTATAATAATTTAAAGAAGATATTATAATATCAAAAGTTAAATCAATTCGATGTAAGTACGTGAATTATTATTCCAACAGAGAACTGCGTTTCAAGATAAATAATCGGTACGCAGTTTGCTGAGTTGGAACAAGTATATAAAACTCACGTAAAAATATTATTATTAGACTACCAACAACCGAGAATGGCATTTAATTAACATTTATATTATATAAGTATATCAGTGAACATGGTTCATAGACTTGTGTATAGAATTAAAAATTTTTAAATTTTTAGAGATGCTATATGTAGATATAATTTGTTCATGAAATGGGAATGAAATCGAATATTGAAGCAATGGGATGTGTCGTACGCTGCAAAGATAAATTGTGGCGGGAGGTTGGCTAAGATAAGAGATTGAATAGACTAAGAGTCCGCAAGTCAAAAAGTAACCCAACGCACATTCCTTGCGGATCGATAAGGGTGGTAGGGAGGATTGGCCTTTTAGCTAAGGGTCGAGAAGGAAGGCGAGTGGTTTTTATAGCCAACGAAAGGACAGGGAGGGTCCTGGATCCTTGGGTACCCTACTCGACCAGAGTATCCCTAATATACGTCATCCGTTAACGGCATTTTCCCTCTATCCCTCCGCCCGTCGATCTCTCTCCTTCGCACGAAAGTGGTCGAACTGACTTTCTTCCTCGTCTTTTACGATAATATCGAGATCGCGAGTGGTTCACTATAGGATCACTCCGAAAACTGGCCCTTTCATTCGTCATTTCGGTAGGCCTTGACTGAAATCGAATCATACGCTTCTTCCGCGTGAGCGAAACATTTGTAAAAGTCCTTCTGACACTGTATTCCAACTGATTTACCGAAACGTTGCATCGCAGCGATTTCCTTTGAAAATTAAATTGCGATTAGATCACGATAATTTCTACTTATTGTTTAAAATATATTAATATATATCTCTTATATATCAATATTAAATATCTTAATAATATAAAATATAATATATTGAAATTTTAATGTTATTAAGATATATTTTATATGGAGTTTACTGAAGATAAGATTTTATCATCAAAGAAATATTGTAAAAAACATGTTTTTATTTTTACAAATAATACACACGTGCGACTATTTTTTATGTTAAACGTGACATAGAGTTGTGCTCAGATCGCAGTGTGCTCTTCGAGTCCTTTCTTCGGCATGAAGGTCGTAAAGTCCGAGCTGGGAGGGCTCGTCAGGAAGGAGATTAATTGAATATACTGAGTACACAGAGCATGGCAGGGCCGCATGTCACGTTCCGAGAAATCTTCAATCTCAAGAAACCCATGCTTTCTCCTGGCCAACACGAATATGTTAGATCAGAACACGAAATGTTTCTGAAATGTTCTCCCTCTCAAAATCACCCCTGTTATATATCTGACATCAAAGGCATCTATGTTCAATAAAATCGCTTGTTTTTCTCAATCGCTAGGCGGTTTATTTATTTCCATATAAAAATATTGATATTATAAAAATATATATATAAAATACATATAAAAAACACATAAACTGCACGCGGAATATTTATGATCGTCTATGCTATTTAACACACTTATCCAATTTATAGACAGTTTTTATGGTCTTCCTGCCCCGGTTCTATCATTAAATATACGGGCAATTTATAAATATGGATATTTAATGATATCGTGCGTTGCCTACACGTTGATATCTGTCAGTGATCAAGACTTACTCCTACGCCACGTTCCTACGCCACTGACAAGCGTGTATTCAATTCGCGTATAGAACGTGTGCGTTCTCGCCGCAACGCAGATACGCATACTCGGCCGCGATCGCACACACGCATGCTCCTCACCAACACCAACGACCCTCAGCCAACATCAACGAGCTGACCCTCACCAACACCAACGACCAACACCTGCCTCTCGTCGGCGCGAATGCATAACACAACCAGCACGCACACGTAATACTATATCCATTTGAATATGGATGCCTTATGAAGTCACACGTATCCTCCTCCCACCTGGTCCACCCTCTGCCGTTTCTCCCTCTTTCTTTTTTTATGCCTTTCTTTTTCCGTAGTCCTCTCTCGCTCTCTTTCTCTCTCTCTCTCTCTCTCTCTCTCTCTCTCTCTCTCTCTCTCTTTCTCCCTCTTTCTCCGTGTTCAGACGTGTTTTTACCCGTGCATGAGCGCGGGTGGAGCACGTGCAATGGGAAACAAAGAGTGTCTCGCGAAGAAAGGAGGTGACGCGAGAGAGAGAATGTGAAGCGGTTTATGAGGTGAAGAGAAAAATGATGTTGCAGGAGGAAGAGTGCCGAGGCTGGATGAGAGCATACGAAATGGTCTCCGACGTTTACACGTTGAGGGAGAATAAATGACGATCTGAAGGGTGAAAATACACACAGAAAAAACATTAATTTCAAATCAACAATAATATTCTCATATATAAGTAAAAATATAAAACCTTCTTTAAAGATTTTAATAATTTTAAACAGACAATAACTTGCTCACATAAAGAAATTTTGTTTTTGTTTAAAATTATCAAAATCTTTAAAAAAAATTTTATATTTTTGCTTATATATGAAAATATTATTGTTAATTTGAAATTAATGTTTTTTCTGTTCATGGAGATTGTTGATGTACAATGAAAAGACTTGGATTGCCGAATTCAATCAGAAAGTAAGATCGCGATAATTCAGTCTCTTTGCGATTTACTTGATTCCGAGACTTTTAGCTGGCGAATTGCTCATAATGCATTCAACGTAAGCATTAAATTAATTCTCGTGTAATTTTAATATATATTTAACACAAATTCAAATTTAAGAGAAGCGGGATTTATGACTCGGCAAATGAATCGCAATGAAACGGCGATCCGAGCGACGTTCGAACGGGTGGCCTCGATTAATCCGTCGCGAATCACCGATCAAGGATCTAAGAAGCGAGTCCGACCGCACGTAATAAATATCATTTGTCTCGCTTCCGATTCTGCGCTGGATGGAACGTTTGTCCGTAACGAGCGGCTGACTATACGAGTCCGATACGAGTACGTCTCCTTGTATAAGCGATCACTGTCGTAACAAAGGCATCTGCGTGCCGATTATTCGATTCGCGTACCTAGACTCGATCGTAGGTCAAACTCACGGTGCGCACTTACATCAACGGAAAATCCGCAAAATCCGCTCGTGCTCGAGGATCTCGCGCGAGAATCTCATTTGGGCGCGCTCGATTGAATCTCGATGTTTACAGTCGCCCGTAATTTTTTTTCCCCGGCAGAATCCCGCGCGCGGAAATAGAATCGACGCGAACGAACCGCACGATTGGATTCTTTGATCTGGCAAGCAACGAGTCGCGGCGATAACCGTAACCCCTGGAAGCTGTTGCTCGTATTCGTCGTTTCTACAACGTCGCCGGGACACGGGTGCACCGCGCGGCGGTCTTTTATGATTTTCCAGGATGAAAATAAACGCGCGTCCCGCACCGGCGGACGGCTCGCGTCGCGGCTCGCCGCGATATTTCTGCATCACGCGCGCGCGTACCACGATTCTAGAGCCAAGAACTCTTCGGGTGAGCCGTCGACAATAAGCGTGGTCGCCGCGAGTTGCAGCCAGTTCTCGTTAAAATAACGAGTCCTTACGATTCGAGAAGCTCGTACGGCGCTCATACGCGCGTAATTATAACGGGAAACGATGCAGCGCGGCACATTTCGGTTATTCTTGTTTCTTTCAGTAAGTTTCGGCGCCATTTTCGCTATACGTTAAAGTATTCACAAATAGTAGCACCGGGGGAAATGGTATCCCTATTTTATCAAAGCACGTAATTCGTGATGATTATAATATTACTTACATCCTGGAGAATATTACATATTATAGCTACGGTGACCATCCGTCCTTTATTTTAGATCTGTGTCCTTTAGTGTTATTTTTTTCTTGAGAACTCACTCTTGTCCTTTATTTCTGATAAATCCTATAAAATATTCTATATTTCAATCTTTATCACCTTTGTATATTTTGTGTAATGTTTAAATAAAGATGTGTTTCTTTTTTTATATATAATTGTTTTAGTTTACAAAATTTTACTTTTTTTCATATAGATATATATTCAGGAAAAAGATATTAATGACAATAATAAATTTACATTGCACTTGTTTGTGGAAGAAGGGTAAGTGGCGGTATCCTTTAGTTTTCTCCAAGAAACATGGTGACCGTAATTATAGCTAATAACGTTATTATATCGATAAAGAAATTTTAGAGAATAAGATTATAGGCAAGAAAATTGCTTACAATCTTGTAAATATATAAAACTTCTATAAACAACGCGCGACGCAATGAAGCAAATTTTTACGCGATCTTGGAATCAATCATCGAAACGAGCGTAACTAAACCCTAAATGATTTCACCCTCTTTCGCGCAAGTTGTTTTCTTCGAATCCGCGAACGCGCCAACTTGGTGGGATAAAGCGAGAGGAAATGAAAAAAAGCTGGATGAGAAGCCGCCGATCCTGGGTCGAAAAGGACGAAGGAGCAGGGCGGAGCTGCGCCCGGAAGGGTGCGCGGGCGCGTTTCGCGCCGAACGACCGTTCGTGGGGTCGGAGGTCGCGTTCAGGTGCGACGAAGACGGAGAGGAGGGAACGCTTAGTCGAGCAAACGCACCCAGAAATGCAAAGTCGAAGTGCTGGCGTGAAGCGAGTTGCCCGCCGGGGTTCGACGTCGTCGCGACGTGACTTCACCCGGGTAGTTTCCCTCATCTTCCTTCTGCCAGTTTAAACGTTGAACCGTTTCGTCGATCGCGCGATCGAGAAGTAAGTCGCTCGACCGGCGAGCGTGGTCGGCGCATTATTCGAGATCGATGATAAATCGACGAGAATCGCACGATAAGGACAACTGACTCCGATGTGTTGTACATTGTACGAAACCAGTGCTGCGTACGCGCCGTAAACAATAAATGTAACGTTTTGGACATCGACTGGGATATCAATCGATACTGCCCGCTGCCACGTGTTCGCCGACAGCGTGGTTGTAGCTGTCTTTGGGGCGTAACCACGTGTAAATTGGTAATTGCGACAACGACTTCGATATCGGGATATAAACGGCTGCAGGAAAAAACGCGGAGTATCGTATACATGTCATTGGATTCTTATTCTTTCAATTATCTAAAATATGACGGTTTTCGAGATGTGTTAAACAATGTGTTAAACGATACTGTTGCTTTATATCCTTAAAGTTTGAACATTCTAAATGTTATTATCACTGAAGCGTGTATTTGCTCAAAAGATGATTGACAGTTATTGATTAAAATACAACCTGAAATTAATATCAATTTAAAATTATATTACTGCTGCACTGATATAGAACTATATTATGCAATCTGAACAATTTTCAAATTGTGTGTCAAACTAAATTTTTCAAATGTTTATTAAAAAAGATGTAACATGCAATAAAAGGATTGTGATACGTGCTGTCGAAATCAATAAGAAGTAAGTGAAGTACATGAAAATTTCTCATTTATATGAACAGTAAAAGAAAGTATCAAATTATTAGTAAAAATTATTAATGAAAACTTGTAAAAATAATTGTAAATAATGCCAACATCTATTCCGTGCTCTACGCGGAAAAACATGGATTAGCATTATTCCATGTTGCCAAATTATCATTTCCAGAATTTTTCGGACGTGGCAATTCGAAACATGAATATTCGCGAGCTACGCGATAGCTCTTTATCGAACAAGAATGTTTATAATCTGTGCACGTGGTGAATACTTCGTATCGAAGCGTACAGACTACACGTCAGCAATCGGCAGCGATAGCGGCTGGACACGAAGGCGATCAGTAATCAGCATCGTCAGCAAATGAGAGAGCAGCCTGCGAACACCTGTTCTTAACGGATGCTGTCGTTCGTTCGAGCAGACGTAAGAAGAGATGCAACGAAATTAGATACTACACGGAATCGAGAAATCGAGCGATACGATATATGATATCTTTATCAAATTATACAGTATAGACTTTCGTAAAATCGAATCTACATTGCACATTTGAGAGAAGTAATGGAAGTATCTTTATTATACAATATTTACAAATCAATAGGTCGGGCCGAATTACGGCAAATTTTTCCATCGCGTAACGCAAACAATAAAAACAATGATGTTTTGCTACTTCCTTCAAAGTATAAAAATTTAAATTGTGATATCAATCAGATTTTCCGCATGTTACGTTTCAAATATATCACAAAGAGTATCATCTATTATCGACATTATTGATTTCAAATAATACGTTAAGTTTCATTACGAGCGTCCTAAAATTATGACAGTAATCGAACGGCAGATATGAATGAAGAGCTGTAAAGAGGTGAAGTTTCCGCGAGAAGTATCGATCGACTGAGCATGATACGTCTCGTTATTGACGAGATTCGTAGTCAAACGGCCTCCGGCGTCTTCCGCCTCCGACGAGACTGCATAAGCGACCAAGAGAGAGGCAGGTAGGACAGAAGCCCAGGAGCAAAGAGGCGAGAGGTCGCGAGAGCTGCCGTGTGCACGATTCGTACCGCGGAGGAGAGACAGCCGCTGATCATTGGTGGACAGCGGAGCCGGGTCGCCTACGTGGTGGGGAAGCCACCAGGTCGACTCTGCAGGTGGGGAAGGCCAGGAGAAGGCGGAGAAGGAGGCGTCGTCGACGGTGGTGGTAGTGTCGCGGACAGTGGTAGTGGTACCGGTAACGTCATGAAGAGAAGGCAGAAGAGGGCGGAAGAGCAGGAGGTGTAACGATGGAGGTGGTGTAAGGAGAGGAGAGAACAGGCAAACGTACGTAGGGTGAGGGAGAAGGCGGTGGGAAGAGGCCTCGCGGGGGAGCTCGGCTGCGGAGAGAGGGAGAGCGTCGCGAGGGTGGAGGACAAGGTGGCGAAGGACAGGAGAAGCGCTGTCGGAGGACAGATCCGACGTGCGTCAGGATCCCAGCTGGACGGACGGACCGACCGACCGACCGACCAACCAACCAACCAACCAACCAATCAACCAACCGACCGACCGACCGACCGACCGACCAACCAACCAACCAACCAACCAATCAACCAACCGACCGACCGACCGACCGACCGACCGACCGACCGACCGACCTCTCGCCGCCTCCGCCGCCGTCGGCTAACCGGAGGAAACGGAGGACGCGACCGGTTGCGGTCCGTACCGGAAGCCGACCCTCTCTGACACTCTACTCCGCGTCCCGGTACGTGTCTGAAAGCGTCGCGAATACTTGCCGATCGCTTTCGCCGCGCTCGATCGCTCGAGAGTGAAGCTGCCACTCGCAATCGTGGTGCTGCGACACCACCGCGATTGACAATTCGCGGAAGGAAGGGGGTGGACAGCGTCAACTGATCGACAGGATAATAAACCGGTGCATAAACTCGCATGGCTCGGAGGACCGTCAGCGACATTCTTACAGTTAGTGTTTTGTTTTCGAGTTCGCCACCCGTCGTGCAGCGATGAGATCCAAGCCGGTGGCGAGGAGACTGGCACAGGGTGAGTAGTGATTTTCATTTGTCACTAATAGCAATAAGTATTACGACAGACACTTTGTATTTGACTTAAAAAAAAAAACATATGTGAAGATATGTAAAATATTAATTGTATAATCCTAATTTTTTATTTTTTAATTGTATTTTCAAGAAACTGTATCAAATATATCTTCTATAAGTTTCATAATATTCTTTTATGTAAATGTTTCAAGTTTAAAATCTAGTATTCTTAAAACGTCACAATTATTCATACATTTTTTCTTTCTACAACAAACTATTGATGTTACAAGATAAATAAACTAAATACTTATATCTGAAATTTTGAGAGAAACTTGATACTTTCTCGATCTGATATATAAATGGAGAACAAAATAATATGATTCTATAACATTTTTCTTTGATCATTTTCTGTGCATTTGAAAAAGAATTTATTGATACATGGGCACTGTTTCATACAGCTTTATAATTTTAATTACATGCAGAAAATGTAAATAGAAAAATACACGTGAGCAGATTATAATTACTGTTTAAATTGCTTGACAAATAAGAGCATTTAGAATGCTTTCAAGAAATATGTTGCGGTTTTTTAATATTTCATATAAACTTTATGCGCCGCAAATGGTATATGACACATTTTCTCGTTACGGATAAACAATGATTATGGAATTTTTTAAAAATAATTACTTTTGTTTTTTTTTTAACATACATATTCTAATATTGTAATTTTAATAAACTCTTTGCTCTTTTTATGTTCGGAGGCTGCTTTCTTACAACATATTTTACAATTATTTAACATAAAACATATATTTCTCTTTTGCCAACATCCCCTCATTTGATTAATTATTTCTTTTCCGTTATTATATTATAACAAAATGCAAAGAATTATTGTATATTTTTTCGTTGCATTATCCTATTAATATTCATCTTGTTATTGCTTCATATTATGTTATATATTTAGGTTGGTAGAATTACAGAAGTAAAATTAATTAATTCATAAATTATACATACATCTGTCTTAAAGAAATGAATCGAGGTAAGAGTGCGCGTTTGGTTAAAAGGGTTATTACAAAAATAATAACCCTGTGATTTAATATTTATCAATTTGTAATAATTCAATGCAATTGCCTGGGAATCTTCATGATCGATAACGGGTATCAGAAATAAAACTCGATTCCATCGTGCTCCTGGAAACTGCTGTACTAGAACGGAAGACATTACGAGTCTTTCCGCGGAACTTATTTAACGAGGCAATAAAAGCATACCATGGCATGAGTACTATATAAAACTCATTTTCGAGACTCCGCCGTTGCAAAACGAGCTTGTGTCTTAGCCAAGTCGAGACTTCGCGATATTACCTGCGTTCGTTCGACAGATTTTATTTTTGACATACCAGTCGCGTGACAAACGCTGCGTATACAATGCATTTAATTCTTTTTACGCCGACAATTGCAATTAGCTTTCTCCTAACCGTTTTAAACACGTATCGAATGAAGCACCGTAATAACTTTTGTACGATTGGTAGGTACACGCTTCTACTTTTAGCCGTGTCAGTCGCACTGGAAAATGTAAATCCTAAAGTGATCGATTTTATCATTAAATAATATCATCAAACAAATATGCGCAGCGAATTGATACGATCCTCGACCGGAAAGTGTGTGATATCTTCTGCATTGAACTGCCGGACGGTAGTTGAATGCAGTCTGGACAGAAATTATGATGCGGGAAAATAAAATTTCGATAACAGCTCGTTGTCGCTCACATCGTTCCCCGTATGATAATGGCCATTTGAGAGATCGGGGACGCGACCAACCGATTGGTCGCTCGCGAAATCGACCGCGATGCGAATTTCTGATAACGGCGTTGCGAATGACGAGCGTATCATTGTCCCTGATGCCCCCGGTGGTGACACGACGACGACAGCGTGGAAGAAGTGTAGGCGGTCCTCGCGCTGGCGCACCAGCGCGACGCGACGTCGATATCATTCCTTCTTTTCCCTGTCTTGTCTCTGCTCGTCCTCTCGCCCCATTCCACCTCCTCGCCAACGGGAAGTCCCGCCCATCGCCGGTCGACACACAATGTTTGCAATTTCTCGTCTCTCGCGCGACGCGATTTTTCAACGAGCGAAATAAATCTCGAGCGTAACAATCGCATTTCACAAATGACAATGGACTTTTAATACTTTGATATCATCCACTGTTCATCGCGGACTTCCCTCCACGTTTGATTTGACAATGCTGCATTAATTTTGAGATTTGAATTGAATCCCGCTATTACCTCATCGAAAAAAATGAAATTTTGGGAGAAAGTAAATATTGGATCAACGAGCTTGTCCGACAAAAATGCGAATCGATCTCTCTTTGTGCGCTAGTTAACAATGCAACATCGTTCGGTCTATAAAAGATTCGCCCACGCCAATGTGCCGATATTAATTTATTGTTACGCCGTGAATGGTGCAGAATAAATTTTCAACGAATGTTTATAACGAGATCCACTGGTATTTTCTCTCAACGCGACGGA
Source organism: Tetramorium bicarinatum (assembly GCA_928718305.1). NCBI lineage: Eukaryota > Metazoa > Arthropoda > Insecta > Hymenoptera > Formicidae > Tetramorium > Tetramorium bicarinatum. Next base: position 19,897,826 of record OV788324.1, read on the forward strand.
AGGACAATGACAGTGCAGCGCATAAAGACGGAAACATCAAGTCTGCCTCTAGCACGAACCGTTGACTTGCATTTATTTCTGGCATGTTGCTGCGCGGAATTTATTATTAACCTCGCTTCTGGCTCTCTTAGGGCGACTAGGTTTAAGAAATGGAAAGTAGAAATACGCGGTAAGCTTTTTCATCAAATCGAACATTACAGTTATTTATTACGGAAAAACGTAAAAATCAGTATGTCTTTAAGTATTAAGTCTTATATCTTTTATTAATATTATAAATCTTTCTTTAATGTGCTCTCTCTCATCCCAGTACTGATTTAGAATAATTTTGAAAAGAATATCTATGTTTATTTAACATAGATTTACGATTAAATGGTTTATAATATTTTAAAAACCAATAAATACCACAAGTTTGTACGGTTTCGATAGTTGGCTGCACATAACACGTGTGGTAGTCTATAGCATTCGTGTTATAATAAACTCCCTTCCCACGGCTCAACGATTCACTGTAAAGGTACGTGCTCTCAACGGATCTCATAATCTATAAGACCTAAAATCCGTTAACGCTTGACTCACAAGTCGGCGAAACAATAGCCCAACGATCGAATCTTCCGTTGCATCGAGAGCAATCTTATAGGAAAGGACGTTTGTGAGAGAAAAAGAGCGAAATATATGTATATAGATGATTATATTCGATGTATAATATTGAAAATTAATTTTTAATATAACACGTAAAATAACATGTTAAATGGACATTTTATTTTATATAAATATAAATAAAAGCTGTTACGCTAACATTTTGTACTTAAACTTGTAATCGATCTCATATTAAATATATTTTTTATATTTTATAATTGTATATCCACGGATATTATACGTAAAAAAATGTTTTATATTTTTGTAAACAGAAGTAATTTCAGTTGACATAGAGCATCAGTTACATTACATCTATGTTATAATTTCGCACTCAACAATATAAATGTAATATAATAATATGAGTATTTTGTAAAAGAAAAATTAATTTTTATCTAGCAGTAATCATTAAAAAAGAATGTATCCGACGAATTCGAGGTTTATCTCGTTCAAGATCGATGCGAGTAGCTCTCTCTTTCTCTCGTTTCTTCCTTATGTCTCTTTCTGATGGATACGATGCATTGTGCTCGCGAGACAAACGGGAAATCCGTGAAACTGATAGGAAGCGGAAAGAAGAGGACCCTCTCTCCAGACCGCAAGAATAATCGCGGAGTTCACCTACCTACCGCGGGTTTGAAAGACGCATCATCCCATTGAGAGTCGCATCTAACCGCGGCACCGGAAGTCGTATCCGAGAGGAGACAAAACCAAAGAAACACAACGGAATATACGTGGGAGGAGTAGGGGGTGGGAGTTCTGTTTCATCGCCGCTTTTGTCTCGCATCCTGAGAGAGAGCACGACTGAATGAGAAGTCTGAATAGATCGGATGATCCTAAGGTAGGTCAGTCCATTCTCGTTCTGCGGGAGACTTCAGCTACCGTAGATCCCACCTCTTCTTCTTCATCTTACTGTCCTCGCTGCTCCTACCTCAGACGGATTCAATTAAGAATGCCTTCTTTCTTGATACCGTTTCCTTGCGTTTTTAAAACATGCGAAATAATTAATATCGTTGAATTAAAATTTCTCTATCTTTTAATTATGTCTATGATTTAATAAAGGAGAATGGATCTGGTTTAGCTATTAATTAATCATAGAGAGTCATCAATTAATCCGTGATTAATCGTTCAAAAAAGAACTCTAGCTTCAAACTTGTATGTAATTTAAGTTCTTGTAGAATAATATTAGAAACCGCTATCAGCCGACTTTCACGTCATGCAAGTGAAATTTCGTAAGTTTTTGAAATTTATGAAGTGACAATTTTATTTAAAAAATTAGAAGATCTCTGTATAATATGCGATAGTTACACTACTGGTAGTATACACTGGAAAAAAATTCTGGTTAAAAACGGATGAATCAGAAAAATCTTGTAGAATTGATCAAATATTCTGATTATTATAAGTTATAAGGTATTGAGTTCTATTATAATATCCAGAATTTCTATTATAATAACCAGAATTTTTCAATCAGAATTTTTTTCAGTGCACATATCTTCACCATTTACAGTTGCATACGGTATGCAAGCGAGTTATTTCGCATCTTGAGAGCGTCTCGCGCATCAAACGAATAGGCGATGGAACAATTGATCGGCCGATCAATTGGTTACGGGCGCGCGATATCTTCTCCTTTTCCATTACAACGGACGAACTTTTACGGCGTATTATATCGACGTATGCGACGAACGTATCAAAGACAAAGCGACTAGGGGGAGAAAAAAAAATGAATCGTACGGTGACACAGCTCGACAGAGGCGGATCTGAAAGTTTGATGAAAGTTAAGCATCGAGCCTCCAATTGCGAACTCACCTAATTTTGCTCGCAAAATAAATTTATTCAAAAACATTATATCATGTTAATAGAACCAGAATGCTTTTCAAAACTCTCTCGCTTAGTTTTATTTGTACTGGAGGCAGCCAAAGATTTTTTATCTTTTTTGATTTTTAAATTTTTGATTGGTCTTTGATTTTGTATTTTCGAAATCTGAAAGACAACTCCGCTTTTGCGCTTTGAAACAATGGCGTTATCATCGTGCAAGTGCGACGCTGAAGAAACCTCGGAGACCACCGCACGTAGTACGATTAAGAATTATGGCGCGATATATTACTCATGCCAGATCACAGATTGTCTCCCGTTTCGTTTCGCTGGTATGGCTTTTAATTGGCAACTGCGTGTACGCTGCAGGCTTCGGCTAAATACTTTATCGCGGTTCACGTTGTGTCGTGTGTGACAGGCACGTCAGGCAGCTCGTGCACTCACATTTTACGACATGACCTAATGTTAATAATACTTAAGCGAACTATACTAACGGGAATGACCGATCGAGAGTCGATCGCCTCATAAAGTATGATGTATAATGAAATGATAATGCATTCTCTGCTCTCGAGAAAGATTTTGTTACTTTGCGAAGCCAATAATCTTTTTGTTTAATAAAATAATTTCTCACGTAAAATGTTTTCGTATAAAGTTATAGATATTTGTATAATAAAATGACAACATTGAATATGGCAATAAGGAAATATGTTGCTATTGAGAGAATGATGTCTTTAAAGAAGAAAAAATACATTTAAACTTGCAATTAAATTATTAAATTACACAGAAAATCGATTTCTTTATAAATTTATTTGACATTTTCTTCTAAAAAAAGCAAAACATTTATCTCTCTTATTTTTCAATTACAATTATGCAATACTCTGATAAAAAAAACTAGTAAATTACTTTAAGACTTAAATTTTTCTATATAAATAATTAATTAAAACTTCAATATTAGAATATTTTTAAAACTTAATAAATAAATAACAATCATCAAACAATGTTATAATTAAACGATTCAATTATCTTTTTTTCTTTGTATTAATGTCAATAATACGAATAAAGGTTTCTGGATATCGAATAGGAATTTTATGTTGACATCAGATAAAACTGATGCCGTAAATGTAAGCCGTCTATTAAGTGTTCGTCAAATTGTGCAATGGTATCGATATCAAACTCTAATTCAACGTGACGTCACTTCTGAAAGAGTAGCTTAAACATTCATTGGCGAGCCGGACGTGATCGATTCCAGCGACGTAAGCCAACACAAATGCTTCCTCGAAAAGGCGAGCGTGGTTATGTAGAATCCGATAACAAAGATTTCAACAATCATTCCTGCCTCGCGAATTTTCTTTTTTTTTACACTTGTTTAAATCTTCCCGTTTCTCAAGCCACTCGTCAATATTTTCGCGAGTTCACGTCGGTTCTTTTCCTTCCGTGCATTCGCCGTCACCAATTAACGTTCGTTTTGCCTACGTCTGTCATTTGTTTACCATTTCCGGCAGGGAATGCAATCAGTCCGGCTGGAAACAAATGCAGCCAATCAGGTATGACGGACAAATACGCACAGACTGAGGCGGCCAGATCTCTATACGTAGTGCAAACGCTTTCAACACTGACGTCGATAATCGATCGTGCAACGTGGTAGTATTTTCAAAGTGGTGTGCTATTGTATGTACGATTGCAGTGTCTAATCTAGCAACATGAATTTTACAGTTTTTCGTACGTATAATGCAAAATCTTTTAGAAAAAAAGATGCAACAATTTTGAATAAAAAAACATTGTCGTTTATTTAAGAAAATAGAATTATTTATACAAAATCTCATACAAAGATATTTAATTAAAATGCTGATCATACTTTCTTTTTAAATTTCTTATTTATTATATTTACAAAGTATATTAACCTACAAAATTATACACTTTTATTATATGCATAAAAGTATTAATGATGAAGAATATGTAATAATAACAATACATATAATATTCATTTTTTCATTGCTTATTTTTTCACGGTTACATAAGTGTATAATATTTTAATCTATATTCTTTCGTACATTAAACATCACATTTGCTTAGATTTGAATTGCGATATCCTCAAACAATATTAATCCAACAAGCGTTGCTATTGGGGGCACCAATGATAAGATGTCATCGTTGCTCGCAAGTTTGCAATTAATCAATTAATCATCTAATTAGACATTCTTTCTATACCTTTTTTTTATAACAGCCCATTGTTTGATAAATACCATACACCTCGTAATTCCCTTCGAGAATTTTGCCCATCAGCGCTTACGATCGTTTCACATCTTATTTTAGATGCGATTATTTAAAGAGAAATGAAGGAAACAAGGTGTATGCACGAAAGATGCAAATTGAATTATGATTTTTTGCATGGAAATTGAATAAAGTTGTTGTTTCTTTATTAAATAATTGTCAAATTTAAATTATATTGTATTATGGAATATTTTTAATCTCCATATATATTACAATAAAATTATTGCATCGACTTGATGAATATTTGTCGAAACGTTTGCCATTTAAAATCGTCTTTACGTCACATCGAATTGTTGTATTGTAGCATATGCATATGTTAAATTTGTATAAAAAGATTTTTTATGTTCTATATATTTAGAATAAATATATTGTCTTGAATCAGTTAAATAATTTTTGCAGCCCCTGAATGCATGCTGCACTTCGTGCTATTGAGTCGTGAAATTGCTCGAGTGGCAAAGTAGGCGTCTCTATTTCATTGGTGAGAATTCATAAGTAATCACAAAATAAAAGTAGTTTATCTTCATAGATTAATATATTTTACATTTGAATATATTGAAGATGTTTATAATATTTTAAAATAAAATAAATATACGATTAGAAGTGGAATAAAAGTGATATGATCAAAAGTAGAAGAATTAATAATTAATACGAGATTTTATTGAAATTATTTAAAAGAAAATTTTAATCTATAATTTTCCTTTGCAAGATTTAAGAGATATAAAGGAAAAAAAGTAAAAGAAACAAAAAGAGAAAAATATGGAATAAGAAAGCTTTTTAGCGGACGTACATATACATACACATACATAATACATACAAAAATCAGCGTTAATTCGTCGCGTTGTAATTCATAAAGTGGTACCGGTACCACTCGGATCAGGACTGCAAGGATTGTTGGCTGTATCGCTTCTGCGGCGATAATGGCGTCGATAATGACTGTATAATTAGCATCGACGAAGCTGATGGCACGCTCTGGCCATGTCGTGGTAATGGATGCGCATAATGCGTCGTTGTCAGCGTGCATTATTGTTGACGAGGTTATTAAATCTCGGAATTCCCCTTTATCTCACCCGGTTCCCGGTACGCCTCTCGTGCGGCAAGGACCATGAAGAGTGCCGCGAAGAAACAAGTCTTGGACGAAGGACAACGGAAAGAAGAAAGAGCCAAACACAGAACCGTGGCGGATGAGCACGCGTGTCCGCGCATGAGCCGCCGATCGTTAAAGACGATCCTCGTCGTTTTATCTTGCGTTCGAGCGATATCTCTCCCATCTTGGCTGCTTTAGGGATATAAAATGAGAAAATCGAATAAATAATTTTCATTTTCGTATATTTTGATCAATATGTATTTAGAGAAAAATCTCAAGATTAAACAATAATATAAGAGAGATGCGTTTGATATTCATAATAAAAAAAATTATTACAATAATGCAATTAAAAATTGTTACAATAATTATTATTATTAGATATTTTTTAGATTAAACATACACTGAAAAAAAATTCTGATTAAAAATGGACGAATCAGAAAAATCTTGCAGGATTGATCAAATATTCTAGTTATTATAATAGGAATTCTGGTTATTCTGGAATAAATTATAAAGTATTGAGTTCTATTGTAATAACCAGAATATTTCATCAATCCTACAAGATTTTCTCATAATAGAGAATTCAAATAATAGAGAATTAATTGAGATGTATTCTTAGTGGCTCTGTCTCATTGAAATATTCATAATGATCATTATATTAAATGATAATATTTATTCCCATCCACGTTCATGCACTCATACGCGTTCATCGGCGAATTGACATCCGACCAGACGGTAAAAGCATTTGATGAAACGGGAGTGGAAAGGCGAACGTACAGAAAAGCGTGGTAAATGTACGAGTGTCTTCGAGTCAGAAGGGAGACCTGAGCACCCTTTGGAGTGGCTCGCGTGTCTGGCGTTGCTTTACGAGTCTCATTTCCCGCGACGTCATTCCGCCACGACCACCACTGCTTACACCCATCAACGTTACCGTCGTCCGCCAGTCCGGTCGGTGGTGATCTCGCTGAGCAACTGGGCCAGAATTGCGGAGATCGCGATCGAGAATCGACGCCTCAATCGATTCATTGAAAAACGACAGACGAATGCGCGCACGATCTCAACGTCAACCTCCCTCGCGGTCTATTTCAACAATGCACGCTACCTGTCCGCCGAGTCCACAACAATCGATCTACCCCGTTGTAATATTTTTAAGCAAATTCATGCTTGCGCAATTTTGAACAGGAAGGGAGAGCATATCTAGCGACTGTAAAATCGGCCTGCTGTTGTGTCGCGTAATTTAATAAGCCCGGTTTTCGTGCCTCTATCGATCGGCGACGTTAGCCAAGACGCGCGTAAGATTTTTCCCGATGACAATCGGCTCGCGAGCGTGTACTCGGCTCTCGTGCAACATAAAAGTGTCCCTACGGTGACGAGGTGCCGCGCGCTCGTGCCGTGGCGGCCGCCGGTGGTCGGGACCAAGAAGTAGGTAGTCGATGTAGGAATGACATGAGCGGTTATCTCAGTGGCCACGCGATATTGTCATCAGGGGTGAGAGGGCGTAAAGGTAGTTACCGTAAGGGCGGGAGAAAGAGAGGGTGAGAGCGTGAGAGAGAAGAGAGGAAGAGAGGGAGAGAGTGAGAGAGTGAGAGAGAAGGGGAGAGGCAGGGAGGACGCGGTGAAAGGAACGAAGGTGGACTAACAGAAGAAGGTGAAAAGGAAAGAGAGAGGGCACGATAAGATCATCTTACCACCCTCTGGCATAAGTCGACAGTGGCCTTTCCCTGCCCTGACCAACTCCCTCCGTGACTCGACGGAGACCATTTCGACGATAGCGCACACCACCTCACTCGGCCGGCGTGTTATCTCGCACGCGAATTAGCTCTACAGATTTTCTCCTTTTTTTCCTTTCTCCCTCTTTCAACCTCCTCTCTCTCTCTCTCTCTCTCTCTCCCTCTCTCTCTCGCCCCGCGCCTTCGGCGAACTCGCCCGTCACCCCTGCGCTGCCACTTCTCGTCGACGACGATGTTGCGACAACGTCGAAGAAGGAGGAAAAGTTCTCGCGCGCGCTTCATGCAATCCACCCGCATACAACGCCAGCCTCCTCCCTCTTCCAGCACGTCTATCGCATTAGCGCACTGCCACGTTGTCGGCTGCACCACGCTGCACCTGCATTGCATGGTGCGAGGCTTGTGATTTACGCGCTGCCTTGAGAGAATCGCGGCGCACCGGCGCATGATGCCGTTTATTGGAAAGCAGCTAACCGCAGAGCCTTTCTTTTAACCGCGATTGTTACTCTTTTGCTAAATCATGTAACACGACTGAATTAACATCGGCCTGAACAAGGCTCGCAGTCATTTAAATATCCTATTTTACGTTTCAGCACGTCACTATTTCTTACTAGAACATTTTTCTTAATTTTTAATTGTGAGATTTAACAAAATTGTGAAAGAATTGTCCGGATAACTGCAAATTACTCGTTAGATTGTATGAAGTATTTGTAAATACTTCAGATGATTGGCTCAGTTTACAAGATACTACGCCAGATATCAAACGTTCCAATCTTCGAGTTTAAACATTTTCATTGATAATGCACTTTTTAATCGTCTATTGTGAATTAATGATGTGTCTAGGGAAGCGATGTTCGTGTTGCGATAAAATCTCGAGTTTGAACCGCTTTGATTGAGAAAAAAGTCATTGGTGCAGGATCATATGTAGATCGTGTTTAGACAGGTCTGAAAGATTTATCGATAGCGACGCGATTTTACGATCAGTTCAGCAGCGGTATGTAACAGTTGTTTAGGTATCGTGACGTTCAAGGTATCGCCTTTTCAGTTTTGGAAACGCAAACAGAGACACGAAAAGCATTTAATTCTTTCGCAACTAATATAATGTAAAAATGTAGTAAAAGTATAAGAAAAGTATAACGTAAAAAGAAGGGTTTATACATGGAAAGTACAAAAATAATTTGATAATCTTTTGTTATTTTCTCACATTGACAATTATTTGGTATAATAATTATACCTTGACGATATATTGTGAATAAAAAAAATTATATTTTCTAATATATGCTGTTAATAGCTCGAGTACTTTTTTCTCATCATGACACTTCAGTAGCCTATGAGAGATATGTTGGATCCCAAGAGCATTTCTGATTTAATATTCAGTGTACTTGTACTATCTCGAGTACTAACTTCATTAACTTACAAGATCTTACGGGAATTAAGAAGTGGATGCTGAGAACCAGCAAGGTCAAAGACCTCTTTCTCCATGATTTCTAATAATAGTTATTTAATAATTATTTCTCTTTACAAACTAATATTATGAACATTGTACTGAATCTTTTCAAATTCCATACTATATTTTCGTCGGTTCTGTAAATTAAGTAATAGATCATTACAAAGATAGATATTAATTTTAGAATAATACGGAAATGAGAGAATTGTTAAATAATAGTGTACATATAGCGAAAATCTTTTTGGATATTGTGCGAAACTTTTTAGCAAATTTATTTATTACTAATAACCAAAAATTTGGGATCTCTCGACGCTCGAATATTTTGTCTCCGACATCCCGATGGTTCGGGACTTCACGCATCATATAATATTTAAAATGGTTTAGAATGACAAAGAAACGAACAAACACATGGTCACGAGAAATGTGTTGTCGTTTCGAAGCACGTACACCACTGTTGCGTCTATTTTATCCTTGTGGAGCTCCGCGCGAGAGGGTAATGCTCTTCTCGAGCGTTAGGGATACGCGAGCACCGTGGAATTCGATTTCGAGTGCCATTCCTCGATTTCAACGTACATCTGTGTTGCGCGAAAACGACGATTCAGCGATTTTATTCGCACACGTTGCGACACACTCTCGCGCGGTTGCGTAACATCATAACGTAATTATATAATCGCACGCGCGCGCTTTCATAAAATATTGATTACGTAAGTGGAAACTTTGTACAAAGAAAATATTTTCTTTTGAAAGAGACGAAATTATGGATTATTTCATATATTTGTCTGTATGCTTTATATAATCTGCCTCTATCGAGAATTTATGTAGGGGAAATATGGACAAAATGACATACTAGTAATATCTCAAGTATGATACATGGTATGGTGATAGGTAAAATTGCATCACATGACCCTAGTATCGTGCTTTGACCTGCGTAAGCGTCATCTGTCACGTCTCACAATCAGTGGTTTAGGTGAGATACGCATTGTAATATTTTTGCCTGAGCAAAATATTAAGTTAAGGTATCGAAGAATCTATTGAGTCTCAGGTAAATTTAACGAAGTATTTTCCTGTATTCTTTATTTTAATCAGATAAATTGTTGTATTAATATGCGACATAAACAATTATTACAATACAGTTTTGCTTTTATGATGTCATTTAAGTTATAACAAACAAGTGATGCAATTTGGACAAAATGACATAGAACCCGAATGGACAAAATGACATACTATGAAAATTAAAAAAAAACAGCACTGAAAGGACTAGCTGGAAAAAAGAGAGAAAACAGTACAAAAGAAATTGTTCCAAGCCACAAAAAATGTCGAAGAGAACAGTTTAAATTTTAAAAAAGCGGATGGCGATGATTGTCCTTGTATTTATTGCAATGACTTATATTCTCAATCCAACCCCGAAGAATGCTATCTTCAATGCGTAAAATGTGAGAAATGGGCTCACGCGACTTGTACTGGCACGTCAAAGAAAACCAAAATATTTATTTGCGAACTGTGCAATTAAAATATATTGTATGTCATTTTGTCCATATGGTATGGCCAAAATAAATTTTCGTCGATGTTTTGTTAAAAAATTATATCTTCGTTATTTTTTAATTTTATTAAAAAGTAATTATTTTTGTTTTTAAAGAACATACCAAAGAAAAATGACATGTAATGTTAAAGTTCCTATCTTTATAAATTAAAAAGTAATATTGTAAAAACAAAACTCTATGTCGTTTTGTCCATACTTCCCCTATGTACATACATTGCTTTGAGCGACTGCTTAGTCTGCTATCACGTTCCACTCTGATGACAGTGGCAGACGTGTGAAATTACCCTTACGCCTTTCGTGTATATTACAATAATGTACCAGTCACACTGGATGACTCCTGTTTCTGCGAAACGTTTACGTTTACTCTCTCAACTATTATTCCTACCTGTCATGTCTTTACATGACAACTGAACGGAAATCAATACGCGTGGCAAATCGGAACGAGTTCGGAGCAGGTTCGAACGTCCTCTTCACAATCTCAGATACGCATGTATGCATATCTTTATGTTTCACTGATTCTCACGCTCTTGCTTGAACTTTTTTTTATCAGTCAGAATGTTGTCATAATATAGCTTCATTAGTAATGAATATCAGATAGCTAAAGGCGACGTATATAATTGAAAATAAATGGAAAATAAATATCGTCTGCATGAAAATTGTAAAACACACATTTAAAAGAAAACTAATGAAAAGAAAAGATTTACATCCATTTCTACAAATGCAGATTAACTGTAATCTCGGTTTAACTTACTTTTATTTTTTTCTAACCAGAATTTTTTTTCAGTGTAGAAATGGACATTATAAATTTGTCTGACGTGCGCAATACATACTGTCATTGAAGATAATTATCAGTTTCCAATGTGGTTTCTAGTTTACAGTTACGTCGCAGGTGTGCATTGCAGGAGAAAAAACCATCGTTATATATATGTAATCATAATCGCAAGCATGTACAAATGCAAGTCGACGAACAGGGGAGGATTAGAATTCGCATAGCGGCCGTAAAGATATCCAGTTTATCGCTCGGTCGACCACTAAACGCCGTTCAATTGTCTCGAGTCATAAAACAAATGGCTCTTCGTGGATTCTTACACGAACACAGCTGCCCCATGCGGATCATGTCTGCAGGGCTTGATCGATCACGATTGCGAATTGTAAAGAGGGAATATTAACCTTTCACGATCGTAAAGTTCATGCATTTTGAACGTTACTTGTAATGATTGCACTGCTTTGATAAAAAAGACATTATGTACGATATGCATGTGTGTTTTTTGTGAGAGAGTGCTATTGGTATTTTATTTTTTAACTAAATTTGAAATATTATTCCAAACTTTTTTGCCAATCCTAATAATTTTAATTGATATATAATATTATTCGATTCTAATTTATTTCACAACTCAGTTCTGTTCACACGCTCGGGAACTATCCATCCTTAAAGAGAAAAGAACGTTCATCGTTTATTTCTGAAAAAAAGAGTATCCCGTCGCGTTATCGAGTAACTAATACAAAGGAAGTGGTTCATTATCTTCCGAGCGGATTCCGCTGGACACGGTCTCAAATGTCTTTTCTAAGCACTCTTCTCTTTCCATTTCTGTCCTATTCTCTTCTCAATAGCGGTCTCCTTATCTTTACGGAGATTCGCGCGGTTCATTCCGCTGAATTGAATCCCACTATGGGAATCGTAATCGCCGGGCTCTCGCAGTTGCACGGACACGCGCGCATATGTGTGAGAGGCCGCGGATGCGCTTATTCGTGATAGCTATCACGTATCAGGTATGTGAAATTATCTACCAATTTATTTAAACCGTTTATTATATTTATCCGTAAATTAATGTATCGTATGATTGATAAAACATCTAGCTTTATTGATTTAGTGGCATTTAAAATTTATTTAATTAAAAAAAATTAATTTTTTCGCAACACTTAGTCCCTTTAAAATAAATTTTTAATGATACATATTAATATCTTAATTATTAAAATTTAATTATTAATTTTAATTTGTGATTGTACCATTTTAGCTTTAGTTTGAAACTACGTTTTAAAGTCCGTTAGTAACGCGTAATTGGCTAAGCGAAAGATATATACTCGAAGAAATTATTATGCTAAAGAGATCCAACATGGACCAAATAAGGCTTCCTATTATTAATTGATTTATTCATATAACGATCTAATTTAATTATTAAACGAAATAATTTATCGAATTCTTACCACGAGTTTGAATTTTATAAATTCTGCGTCCAATAAAATACCCCTGTCATGTATCTTTCGCACGCGCTAAAACGCGTGCATTCACTCGCCTACGCATAGCCCCGAATATTTATGCGTTTCTCCACACGTGCACGCGCGTGTCCGTTTCTAGTGTGCATCTGCGCGCATGCACGTTGTTTTCATACACGTTTGTTCTCCGCTTGGGAACGAGCGGCTTGAGACAAAAGTGTTCAGGAGAGCGAGAGAGAAGAACAGAAATGCCAGAGGGGAAGGAGGAGAGAAAGCAGAAGAAGAAGAAGAGCAAGGATCGGCTGGTGGCGCGAATCGGGTTTAGGACTGTGTCAAATGACACTGGCCAGGACGCGTCCGCCGCGGTGATGGTCCCGAGAATACTTTTACCATTACCGCGACGTTTCCTTTCTTCGCCACGGTGAAGTCTCATGCTCGGGATGAAACTCCCGAGGAGATTCACAAAGGTCACAGGTCACACGGAGATGAAGAGAGCACCGTGAGCTGAGAGACCAGCGCCGAATTACACGCCTGCGCGTATATCTTATACTTCGTGATCTTATTTCGACGAAATATTCCTCGGGAATTTCTGTTTCATTCTCAGGAATCCTTATATTGGCAGATGACAAAAGAGTATACGAGAGAGTTTCGCCAAGGAGAAAAATTTAGCTTTAATGAAACGTCGTGTGAAACATCTACAAATCTTAAGAAAATTTAAATAAAATTTTCTAGTATTATCAGACATTACTAATTGTAAGATCAATAAGGTGCATTCTTATTTTTATAATTTTCCAGCATTAAATTTAATTCAATTTCAGTGACCCTCTACTTTATTCTTTAAAATTTAATTAATACTGGTATTTTAAATATAATATTGATTTATTTCCAAATACAATCATTAATATTCGTATCAGTGGAAGAGTTTCGGGAATTTCAAATCATTATACGATAGATTTGCAATATATAATTTTTATTGTTCGTCACGCATTGATTAAATATCACCGTTTTAACATTTTTTTACTTTTACATACAACACACATTACGTACTCTTCAGAATGTTTATTTTACAAATACGTCATGATGCTTAATCGAAAACTATCTTCTTTTAAGATAAACTAAGTAAATAGAAAATTTATTAATAAGTAATCATCAAGCTCGTTTAACACAATCAATGAAAGAAAGAATTCAAGGACGAGCAAACACGAAATAACTTATAAATTTTAATTAATTGGTCGATGTACAAAAAATTAATATTTAATATAAAATGAAACGTTTCTGACTCACGGAGTCTTCTTCAGTCGATTGAACAATAGAACGGCGATTCAGAGTACATTAACTTTTTTATGAAAAGAATTCATTTTATGTTAAACATTTAATTATATTTTTTGTGTACATCGCTCAATTAATTAAAATTTATAAGTTATTTCGTGTTTGCTCGTTATCTTGAATTCTTTCTTTCATTGAGAAAAAATTTATATTCGATATAAAGTTATTTGAGTAAATTGCGTAAATTAAATTTAAATTATATTTTATTATATTTCTATCTACCGACATAGTTGTTCAGTTTAATAACTGCGTCGAAAAACTCCAAGGAACGTAGGACATATGTACTGATCCTCCCAGGACATATGCAGATTCTTACGTAATCGTAAACCTCCAAGGATGTGGGCGGGATGTTCCTCCGTGACCGAACGACCGTGTTTTGAGGGATTGCCTCGTCGGGTCCCGACTAATCGAGCGCTACATTCGAACAGATGTTAACATCTTCTGGATACAACTGTCCGACTGCTCTTCTCCAATTTTATTCAAGCGTCGTTAGCAGTTTCCGGAACCTATAAAAGTGTCCATCATATATACACGTGCGACAATAATATAATTGCATATTCTTTATTTCCCTCATTAATAATAAAACCGATTTTTACTGACAATGATTTTTACTGGCAAATTTGATACTGCATTGATTTACGAAAAGAATGACAATGACCGTTATCCGAATGTCATCCTCTGAACCAATCTTTCATCGCGGAGTAATAGTTTCATATTATGTCACACGACACTGTCAAACGTATACGTGAATGGCGTAGAGCGGGCGGACATGTGTGAAATTAGCTTAATCTTCGAGCTCGGATGACAATGGTGATACAAACGCGGTACGTGTACGACACGTATCGTCCCGTGTACAGGGTGACAAATCTCACCCAGTCGACACCCCTGTCCCGCTGTCTCCCCGTGTAAATACATTAGAGGATGATCCTCCCATTGGCGTAGATATTTTCGCAAGATTTTAATAATTTATAACAATTTTTATGACATAACAGTATTTCAGACTCCAGATATATTTTGGACAAATTTCATTAAATTTTTTTGTGCCTAATTTTTTTCTCCCCCTCATGTTGCAGTTAAAAGAAGAATTTAACTAATAAATTATTGTGGTACACAATACTTGATAAATGATAACTCATAATATAAATTAAGACTTCTATATCTTAATAATATCTTAATAACATAGTAATTCGTAATAGTACATAGATAATTATATATTATTTCAAAAGAGGATTTTTATATATTTAAAAAAAATTCTATTTTGTATTATATTTCTTATTCTTTACCAGCCGACATAAATGCAAAAATTCGAGATAATATAAAAAAAAGAATATTGCCAAAACTTGTCCACACAGAAACCACCGCGACATATATTCGCAACTGGTTTGTCCGACGCCATTGACGAGCAGATATCGGCGGTGCAGTAATTTAACAATGAGCCAGCTGGCGCGTGCTGCAGGGAAGGTTGCGACCCCTAATGTAGTTATATAGTGTACTTTCCAACACACACATGAGCGCACACCGACGCTCGTTGTACGCGCGTACACATTTGCAGAATTTCACGCGGCGCGATCGACAATGAGCGGGAATGCCTCAGCCCTTTTGTCACGGCGGTTCCCGCGTCAATGCACACCGAGTCTCTCGCCTATTTTTCGATCGCCCCGTCTCTCTTCCGTTCCTCTGTGTCTCTCGAGTCCCGTCTCTGTCTCGGGCTAGGCCCGCACAAGCCATTCCTACTTATCGGACTAATTCGGATCATCGGCGATTTCCGTCCTATTTTCGCGTTTGTCTTCTGACTTACGTGGAAGTCTCAATTAATTTTAACAGACATTTCCTCGAGATTTTTCTACCATGAAATATTTTAGAAAATACTTTGTTCCATTTTGAGATACGAAATGTGTTATATCCCGATTAATATCCATTTCTACCAATTTTGATTAACTTTAATCTCGGTTTAACTTACTTCTTATCTCTTTCTAATACCAAGAATGAGAAAAGGATAAAAAGTAAGTTAAACCGAGATTAGAGTTAATCTGCGTTGGTAAGAATGGACATTAGAAATATAGCTGACGGTTTGAGAGCAAAGATACGATCTTGAAAAGGGCGCGATTCATTCTACGCAGTTGCCTTCCGATCTTACTTCGATATTATTACGCATTCGCGATCTTACCGTGAATATTACTAGAGAAGTATGAATAATTGGCGCCGAACAATGATTCCGCCGTGTGTCTCGCCCTCCCTCTGGCTTATTTCGCGGCCCCTTCGCATCGCACGAGCGAGAGCCGCTTCCTACACCCGCCCGCTCCGAGCGTTATGATTAAGTAATAAAACATTTAGAGACCCCCCTCGCCAAACTGAAAAACATCCCCCGATTCCGGCTCCCGTGTACGTCTCCATTCGATCAACCGGCGTGTAACTCGGAGCGTATGCAGACTGCGTATGTACGCGTGTGTGCACGCGGGAAAGGGCGTGACGACAGATGCAACGGAACATATCTACTCCCCTCACGGCTGGGCGTTTCTTTCTGTCCCTCCGTACTCCTCTGTCTTCGTCCTTCTCCGCTGGCGATCGTAGATAGCGTCAGTGTCGGGAGCGGTTTGGGTCCAGATCACGATCGCGGTAATTCTTGTGATCATTGCGCGGCGATCGCGAATGGCACCCTCGCCCCTTACTTGTACGCATTGTTTATTGGAAAGCTAACTTCCGGTGCGTGGCTTACGAGATGCGAGATAAACTTCTAGTAATCGGACATTGTATAGACGATTTATTAGAAACAGCGAGAAAGTGCTACGAATATTGTTAATCGTGATATTGTAACAAAATTGATGTATAATGTCTATTTCTACGAATGCAGATTAATTTTAATCTCGGTTTAACTATCTATCTTTTTTTAGTTCTAAGAATTAGAAAAAGATGGAAAATAAGTTAAACCCAGATGAAAGTTAATCTATATTGGTAGAAATAAACATAAGACATTCAATTTTGATTATATTATAGTCTTATGTATTTTTACTGCTCTTGATGCATCTTTTTTTCAAGAAAGAAGAAAAAAATAGCTACGAGATATGTGTTTAATTACGTGTAGATACGTGTAAAAAATTCAATTTTATTTTAGTAAACTATATCGAAACAAGTTACGTTTAATATTTTTATGATAAAAGTAGGAGTTGCAATCGAATCATATTTCTTATATAACTATCATTATAATTGTGATAAAATTAAGCTTTTTTTTATTAATATTATTTAGATGTAAATACTTTTATTTTTTAATAATTCAAATTAATAACTGCGTTATTAAATATTTTACTCTTTTTTTTTATTCTTTACTCCTCCAACACACAGAGGTAAAGATCTTTTTAAAATCCTGAAAATTACCGACTCATACTCTTTCAATCGTTGTTCTATCATTTCGTCGTCGGACGAGCATTATTGGCCCGACACGAGCAGCTATCGTTGCGTGTGTCGAGACAATGGCACGAGTTACCGGATGCTCGTGCTTCCAAGCTTGATTTATTGGTCCTTCGAAGCTCGCGGATTGCTCGTAATTCCAGTTATTTCGTTCTAATCCGAAATCGTTTCTCTGTCCAACCATCAAGCTTTCGCCCTTTGCCTCCTAATTTTCTCATCTCAACTTTGAATTTCGTTTTCGATCTTTCTTAGATATATAACATTTCTGTTCTTTTAAAATAAAAATATTGAAATTTTTCTTTAAGTGTAATGGTAGATTTATAGTGATAGAATAGTGAGTTTTAATATTTTCTGCTTTTTAGCACAAAAGAAACGATACAATTATTTTACCAAGAGATAAAATTGTTTATTATTAATCCATAATATATTTATGGATATAATATAGCAGCATCTAAAAAAATTTATGTGAGGAAGAGAAAATAACCGTTTTTCTAACATTAAATACCCCTAGTATCATGTTCTTTCATCTTTTCTTCGTTACGAAGACTCTCCTCCCATTGATCACAGCAAAGACGCTCGGTCGTAGGCGGATCTTTGCTCCTAACGTTACGCGTGTCTAACTACGTCAAAGATCGAATACAATAGCGTATGGTTACCAACATCTGACCTCGTGTACAATGTCGTCATTAGAATATGAATGCAGCTATACAGTTTGCGTGTTGTAACAGCACGCGACGCATTTCCATGCAGTCGCTCGATTCCGCGTTATCTTGACTCTTGCTTTCTGTCAAATCCCTCCATGCTACATAAGTAGTATTAGAATTTTCAATCGCATATCATATTTGCACTTTGAACAGATGATTTGACTTTGATTTGATTAATTATCGATATAAAGAATAAAAATTATTTAGTCTTTAAATCATGATTATTTAAGTCATTTTTTTTTAATTTTGCAATTTATATGTTATATATTTTCTGACATTATTCTATTATCGTTTCTGCATAATCATATGTTAGATTATTAATTATATGAAATATGAGACTAATCAAAAATTAAATCACGCGTTATTAATGCAATCGCGGTTGGACCACGTCGTACTGAAATTTTATTTCGTCTCACGATGCATTCACGAAAATTGTCATCGATTCATCAATGGTGAGAAAGACAACCACGCCGATAGCTTTTTTTTCGGCACACGAAAAAGAATGCAATTAAGGAAACGACAGATAGTAGCGTGATCGGTGTGGCGCCGTGCTGTCACTTCCGGCGCGGACGATAGGCTGACGCATAATTTCCGGTCCGAGACTCGAGGATCCATCGATCAAACACTAGAACTCAAAGAGGCTCGTCCGAATATTTCAGAGATACTCGCCTGTGCCACGTTCCGGTCGAATTTTGTATTCTTCATTTGCAAAAGATGAATTTATAAAGACAGTATTAATCGAAGATATGAGTCTCTACTTTTGATTTACATATTCCGATATACAATATTCGTATCTGCATAAATATTCAATAAATAATACAATATCGTAAAAAAGAAAAAGATTGTGATAAAAATTATTTTAAAGAGAGTGAAAGCAATTATTATTTATACATATATTTATATATTTTTGTGAATGATTTAATAAATTAAATGTAATATATTATGATTAAATATAACGTATTATAGTAATTTCTAGAAATAAATAAAACTAGAAAACATGATAGATGCTTCGAATACAATTATTGAAAATTTATGAAAGAAAAAAAAGAATTTTGATAATGATAAAGTTGTTTTTCATAGCGCGTTTTCTGTAGTAAAATTGGATGTATGTTTGTAGTAAAATTGGATCTATATGTTTTTCCTAAAGTTTAATAATACTGATCGTTACGTAGCGTTTCTACAAACGAGCATTTTATATGACGACTTTATTGATTTAGGGATATGATATACGAGCAAAAAGCGGGAAAGGAGAGTCTCTCTCCCCTTACAAAATATTTCACTTACTTATCACAGCCAAGGTGACACTTCCTTTGCCGGTGCATCTCCCTGACGAGACTGTTTCAGGCGGTAATTATTTGGAACCCTTTGATGGACGTCCTCTTGGACCACTCTGGCTTCTACATTCTCAGGTTGCTCCATAAAGCATTGGGACATTCATTGGCCTCCGGGCTCCTTGTGTGTCACCGAAGAGGCGAGTTCGCCTCTCGAATTCGAAGCTTCATTTCACGCCTGCTTGGTGAACAGCCGTCTCTTTAGGATCACCTCTCGCATTTTTATTCATGTATTTCCCATAAATCGTTTTGCTGTGTGCGTAAGCAATTCAATTGTTAATTGTTAATTGTTGCAACAAATATATTAAATCACAGAAAGAAATTTTCTTGTTTTGAGATAGAAGCTAATAAGAGTGATAAAGAAAAAAATTATTTCAAATTTAATTTAAAAAAAGATTAAATATCAAACTCAAAATAATATTATTTCTTATTAATACACATAATAAAAATAAACTTTCTATTAATTGCATTAGGAAGACATGGAAATTAAAAAACTTTAAAAAATATACAAAAATAATATATATTTATCAAGTTAAAAAAGAGATTAAGAGAGAAATTTAAATTAAAACTTTATTAAAGTAATAACAAGATATTAATCATATAATATGCTAATCTTAGTAAAATGATCTTAATAAGCTAATTGTTATTTCCAGTTGTGTTTGTAGTTATTGAATGCTATCTTGCTATCGATTGCGTATGCAGAAATAACAATGTCCACGTTATCGCCAATTATTGATGTGAAACGCGCAATGGTAGATAATGTAAGACTAATGAATAATATCCAGATAAATGTACAATTGTCTGCCGTTGTCTATCTTCCCACAATACTGGCGCCCCGAATTTGTCCTATCTACAGGAAGGAGGAAGTCTGTATCAGAGAATGTGTCGATATTTTTTATAAAATAGAGAAGAAAAAGCAATATAAAGTACTATATTAAAAAAATAGAGCAAAAATTTCATTACACATACACACACACACACACACACACACACACACATGATGCATTAATTTTTTTATAAATACATATATAAATCATGAAAAAAATCCAGAAAATTATTTATATATCCCGTGTATATAATTTTTAATATACATTACTTTAGAAGAAATACAATATACACAAATATATTTGCATCTATTATTGCTATTATTAATACCCAACATATATTATTATCAATTAATAAAATAATATGCTAACGTTAGAGGGGAAAGGGGTAATTTAATTTTCATTTATTTAAATTTATTTATAACTTTAAATGTACGGACAGTGGGGAATACTAAATCTCATTAATGGTTTATCTTATTAGTGGTGTGCGATCAATAATGCAATCTCTATTTCTCCGATTAAACAGCGCTGTGGGAAATCCATTATCGCTATCGGTCACTGATATTTCGGGATAAGAATATCGTTCACGAAATATTTTTGAATCGGCACATATACCGCTTCGATTCTATCTGAGTCGCGTATGTTCGATTTAGCTACTTGCGCACGTCAGACGTGCATCGAATGCCAATTTCATCAAAACAAATTTTCCGTATACAACCTGCGCATTCTCAACTGCGATGCCAGTTTCAAACGGATTGCGGACATTTATTAATTCGCACACCTGCGACCGCGCTATTATTGCGAGTCTATTGTCGCTTTTATGCATCAAAATCCTTCGATGAAATCTATTGCAAAGCTAAATCGATCCTTCGTTTTCCGATTGACAGTTTATAATTCTTTCTCGTCGCGAAGCCTTGTGATATGAAGCCACCGGACAATACAATTCATTAGCTAAATAATTACCGTCACAGGCAGTGGTCATAAGATCCCAAATGTGATCGCGGTTGTGTCATCTTCCTCTTTATCTCTTCCTGTGTAAACAGGGGCTATGAATGTCTCTACAGGCTTCTTGGAGCGGCTTGCCTTTATCTCGACGGTTGTGTTTAGGCTGCTGAAACCTCTCATATGCGACACGTTTAGGTGCATCACAGTCGGGTCGATCTCACGCCATACAGGTGGTCCGACGACGATTAAAAGGCGCCTGTGACATAGGACGCCCGAGGTTTATCTTCCGGCACAGAATGTTTAGCAAAGAACCGCATAGCGCAAACAGTACTACAATGACAGTAAATGGGTTTAATTTTTAAAATTTGTATGCTAATAAATGCAAGTAATAAAATAACTATATTTAATAAAATAATTAACTAAAACAATAAGCAAATTGTCATATAAGAAAATGTGTGAATGCTAATATAATAATTTAATACTTTTAATGCAATTTTACGACATTTTAAGTAATTCTTTATAAAAATATATATACATTTTTTAATATATTACGTATTATTTTCATGCCTCGCATTTAATTAATAGATTAATTCCTATAAATGAAGGATAAATTTTATGTGTATTTTAAACTATTTATTTAATATCTCTGCTTCAGTTTCAGTAAACAAAAATTAATTGAAAGGTGCAAGTATGTTTAATTTTTACATCCTATCTGTAAATCAGCTACTCGATTATTGAACATTGATCAGCGATTCTGTCTGACGTAATTTATATTTTTGTAGTATCAATCAGATGCAATTTCCCGAGATCGTATCGAATGACATGTATAAACGACTCATCCGGTTTAGCATTAATAGATAACATTGACTTCATTAATACGAAGAGGATGTATATCGGTCCGTGTGGCGTAAAGAAAAAATAAATATGCATGTACGCGCTGTATTGTCATTCGCTCTGCTATCATATCGCGCTCATTAGTTGCCATTTACCATACCGTTCCTCTCTGTCATGGCGAGTTGCGGTTAGCAGCCACGCTGCCGCGATACAATTTATCTTTAGAAGTTTAGATTCTTCCCTGAGAGAATTTTTATATAGCGACTATCATTTTATAATTCTCGAATTACATATGCACTGGCATGATTTACATACAGGACGAATTAATTACATGTAACATTATATAATTTATAAATTATATACGTTATACATTTGTGTTACATATTGATGATGTTAGGTTAATTTTATAAATTGATTTTCACAAACATTTTCTTATTATTAATCATTTATTGTAAATTATTAACACTATCGTTTATTATTATTAACATTATTATTTCAAATATTTAGTAAAAACACAAAAATTGATTTTATAAAATTCATTCGAAAAAATTGAGAGAAACAAATTTTATTTTATCTAAAAAATTCACGTGATTGTTTTGAATGTGTACAAAACGCAGAGCTATCCAAAAATTAAATTTGATGTGTAATGTTTAATTGTCTTATAACGTATTATGAAATATTATGACGTTGTGTAGATTCTTTCTTTCTTTCTCTCTCTCCATCCTTTCTCTCTTATGTATAAATATATAAATACATATAGAAGTTTGGAGTTCCGTGAATCATAATGATAAAGGAAGGTAGTTAAATAGATAGAGGCAGATATCGCAAGAGGCTTGTCGGCAGATTTGATTACTATCGAAAACAGATTCCGTTGATTCAGTAAACATTTAGGCGTCATGCTGTTATTATACATTCTTGGTTCAGACCCTTGTAGTGGATTTACGTAAATGTGCGTGTGCTAACAAAAATTATGGATATACAGTGCAGTGTCCAATTTTCAGTTTTCTGCGAAAGTAATCGTGAGTATTACGAATTCCTCTAAAAAATGGCTTAAATAAAACTGAAATTTAATCCTTAACAACAAATATTAATCTGTGAAATCATAACTTTGTATCTGTTTTTATGTTGTACGGTTAACATTTTTAAAAAGTAATATATTAATTTATATTACTACACAAATTTTACAAAAGTTGAATAAACAAGTTCTATTTCTGCAAAAGCATCAGTATTAAAACTAATTTTAGGATATTTTTGTAAGTATACTCTGTAGGCCTATAATCAAGTACTGATTAACATAATGAAAGTTATTGAAAGTTAATGATAATCTGAAAGTTCGAATAAGACAGTTTCAAGATTCGGTGGATTTGCAAACTTGATAACGAGCAAGTCGCATCAGTCCTTCCTCCTGTGATTACTGCCGGTAGGCCGCAGAATAATGGCAGAGAGATCGAAACCGACGGAAAACACGGGCCGTAATTCGTGTCGTTTCTTGTTCGGCGAACTTTACGAAGTGCCCATTTGCCTTATCGACTCTCACCCTCTCGCGCTTTCTTTCTGCGTCTCTCGTTCTCGGACTTTTCCATTCTCCTTCTGCCGGCGCTACGAGTTGTCCTTGCTAGAAAGAACAACTTCTGGCACGCAATCTTGAGCAACGTACTACATAACTCGTACGCTTCCGTTCCGCATTTCGACGAAGAAAAAAAAAGAATCGCACGCAGATATCTTAAGAGTATCTTGAGAGAGCAGAAAGAAATTTAATAATTATTGACGACTGGTCATTATTTAAAATTCGCGTATTGTCCTATTTTTTCGTATAAATAAGTTGTATATATTGCAAAAATATAACTTATCTTATTATCAATAATACTTTACTCTATTTCTTAGTAGGATTAATTTTTTAATTACTAATTGCTTGTCCAAAAATGATAGAATTATAAAAATAATCTCAATAAATAACAATTTTTATTGAAATTAAAATTATTATTTTATTCCATTTTGGATATATACATATCCAAAATGAAATAGCTAAAAAACAATACAAAATGTTAAAAAAAGCAAATAACTTGCATACAAAATAAGACATTTGTAACTTTAACAACAGTTATCAGGTGGATCTAATGATATTCGTCTCGGTCTCGACAAGACAGTCCTCAATCTCGTTGATAAGATCACATGTCCGTCACGATTGATAAGATAAGCGGGACGTGTCCGAATCAGGAAGTGAGAGAGCAAATCTATTAAGACAGTCATTTCTGCGTAATTAAAGATGGGTCACAGAAACTTGGCGAATAAACTGCGCACAATTCACACACAAAAATTCTTAAACAGCTCTATATTTTCTCCAAAGAATAATTGTCATGTATATACTATATTCGTTTATTATTACATTATGTAAGTATAAATTTTATAATTCAAACTAGAAGAAAACTAAATATTAAATAGATTTTATAAAAATATTTGATATGTTTAAACGAAAAGCTTGTATATTTATAATAATATTTATATTTCTCATGTATCCTGCCATACTAGATAATTTAATGTTTAATTTATATATATTATATTATAATTAATCTCTATAAGTTTTGTTAAAGTAATACAAAATATTTTAACAGCTTAACATTTATAAGCAAATAATTTGTGTAATGGAACCGAATTTGTTTGATAATGTCATTGTTGCGTTTATCAGATAATCGTAATATTATCTGATAAACGATAATATTGCAATTAAAGTTGCGGAAATTTATTCTTGAAAGTTCTATTTGTGCTTAAAGTCTTTCTTATATAGATTCAGATTACCTATCTTTATCTGATACGATTAATATTATAATATTTGCTAATAGTATTCTATAATTTTGCCCAAGTGTTATTTCTCATTTAATTAATATGGATTATTATACAAACAATTTCAGGAATTTTCATATATTGTTAAATAATAATTGAAATTTACTATCTTATCATTATTATTCATTAAGATTAAAGTTTATATACATGATATATTATTTTACAAGTTTTAGTATGTATGTTTTATTTATGTCATAAATCAGATAAAAATGTTCTCGATATTTAAATCGTAATAAGAGAGAGAGAGAGAGAGAGAGAGAGAGAGGGTGGTCTCCCTCTGGAAGGGAGGGAGAGAGAGAGAGTTCTACTTATAGGAATCTAATAAAAATTGTTTAGTTTCAAAACTCTTTGACAAAGCGGAAAGACTTTGAGTGATAAATCATAATTTCTGATCGAAAGGGTTAATCAATGCCAGCAAATGAGAACTGAGCGATGCGCGTTTCTTCACACTTTCATGAACTGAAAAAAAGGGAACGGGTAAACGAGTTCTTACAACGAAGCTGCTCTCAAGGATCTCCGAGATACTTTAGGGGCTGGCGTCGGTCGCGGTGACATGGGGGGGAGAAAAATGAGTGAAATCCATTAGAGGGGAGATTCTGTGCCTCTGACCTGTGCCAATCTGCGCTCACATTCACGACACTACACATTCACATACGGGCCATGTCACATGAATCCTCCGTCGGTGTTCGAAGCGCGACAAAGTAGAAAACCCTCGCTGCCGCAAGCGTGGTGTTCCAGTCGCTGCGTCACGTGCATCGTTAATGCACTTTTCAGCTTATGCCCGCTGCCGACGCGCGACGTGCGTGTTAATTAGCGAGATGTTTGTCTAGAAATGTAAACTCGCATAATTGGCATAATAATGTAATTCTTGTCGGGTACAGATTTTAATGTTGTATTTTAGTTTTACCCATTTTTCTCCATGATTCATACAAGTGCCTGTTAGAGAGTGAAACACTGAGAAAAAATTCTGGTTAAAAACAAACGAATCAGAAAAATCTTATAGGATTCACCGAATATTCTGGTTATTATAAAGCATTGAGTTCTATTATAATAACCAGAATTTCTATTATAATAATCAAAATATTTGATCAATCCTACAAGATTTTCTGATTCGTCCGTTTTTAACCAGAATTTTTTTTCAATGAAAGAATATTTTTATCTTTTATTTTTTATTCTTGAATATCTTTCTATATTCGTTTTCGTTTAAAATATATTTTAAGTGGATGAAAATTTTGAGAATTTCTTAAATAAAATTCTTTAACTAAATAAACCTTAAATATAGTTAAATCTTTTTACATAATTTCTTTTAAGTTTAATACAGATAAATACAGATCGAACGTGCGGTAATATTGTTTACGAGTTACTAACAGCAGATGCCCACAACAATTCGCAACGATTATATCCACCCCCAAACAAACTTCATTCAGCAATACGTACTTGTAACAAAGATCGTCGGAATACATTCGTAGCTATAGCAAAATGAATGACTATATGATTATAATTATTATTCACTGGTCGCGTGCTATGCCAATCGTATCATTCTCTCGATAGCAATTCTTTTTCTGTTTGGACGTGGGGTACGTGCTGCCGACACGAGATGATGTGGTCCGATCTAGGACTTCCTGAACCACGGTAGATCTCACCGTTTCTACCCCTACTGAAGCCTCTATTTCCAACCACTCTTCTCTTCTTTTTTTTTTTTAAAGAACCGATCGTCGAGCCGTTTTGTCCCGGTAATGCGACGATTGTTGGCGCGAGCCTTGAAACAAAAACGTGGCCGTACCATCTGTCGGACCGAAAGAGGCGGACGCATGTGTGTGCATGAGAAAGAGAGACGGGCGAGCTGTGGGAATGAAAGAAAAGAGCATCCGTAAATGCGACCGAGGGATTGTTTTCTAGTGGCTCGTCGTTTAGCCCCCGCCATGATCGGAGGAAGGGAGCTTCGCGACGAGGGAAACCCCACCTCCCCTCTTCTTCCAAAGGGTCGTCGATAACACCGTTTAGGATCTCGATCTTTGATCCTTTGTTGCCTTCCGTGTATCGACGACTTTGTTTCTGAAAAGCAAACTTCTCGAATGTGTTAAATCACATTCATCGAACACGCGATATTTAACCGGCAATTATGAACGGAAATAACGACATAAACAGTTTTTTAATTATATAAAAATGACTCATGGAAATATATAAGAAGTTTGATTTTTAACGATTTTTATCTATACAAAGAAATAAATGTTATTGAATAACCAAAATTAGCAAATAAGATTTTACGTCAAGTTCGCATCTGACAAAAACACGCGTGACGTTCTCGATCCTATACGAGCCGCCAATTTCGCGATAGCGAAGTAATTTACGATCGGAAGCACGACTTGATGAAGTTCGCGGCAAGCTGCGGTTTGAAATATATGGGACACCCAGTAGGTGGTCGAACCGTGCCTAACACGCACCCCGCATAACGCGTAAATGCGGTGTAGTAGCAGGGTCGTGGATTCTAGCAATTACACGCCCTCAAGTACCCTTAGAGACGGAGCCCCATTAGGACGAGAGTCGAGGGATGGTTTAGCACGGCTCGATTTTCGAATTCGTGTGGAGTACTTAAGTCCTTGCGCTACTCCTAGACCGCCATTTTGATTCTTCCTAAACAATGTCTTCTAATATTCACTCTTAGACATCTTTCTTTTTTATAATTTTTCTATTTATTTGTATCTATTAGTAAGACATAGACAAATATATTTTCCTTCTTAATATAATTTAAATTTGAGATGTTTAAATAATATAATTTGGAACATTTTAAATTTAAATTATTTTGTTACTAAAATGTAAAAATAAATTGCTTAAATAAAATTCCACTATTTTTATATATTATATTTTATATTCTTTACATCAAAAGTTCTTTAGATCTTTTTTACGTTTAGTCTTAAATTATATTTTATCTTTTCAAAAGAATAAATATAGTCAGTAATGATATTTATACTTTTGTGATCTAAAGATATAACAACAATTATGTAAAACAGTTTAATTATTGTATTTGATTATGAAATTTACTGCAAAATTTTGGCTGATAGTTTACTTTTGGTCATAATGTGGCAAGAATCTGTAGCGGAAAAACATCCATTACGAGCCCGACCGGTCATGTACATGTCCTTAGATTGCTGTAACCGCGATACAGCGGTAAGAAGCTGCCATCCAGGCTTCTTTATATCGTGTTGTCTTACGTCGGTAGCGAGCAAAACCGGGAAACCCTCTCTGAGTGCTTCGCTATGTAAGCCATTTCGCCAAGCGGCGGGTATCGGACATTGGCATCGTTATATCCAGGTATACGTTCACGGTATTCCGTATATATAGATATATTATATCACGGTTATGGCTGGGAACGATTAATCCTTCACGTCGAGACGTCATTGCCATCTTCGGTCCCTTAATCGGAAGTCTCCACGGCCGAATATGTGGCGATGACATAACTTGACGTCACAATGTACAGACTTGGTGCTTTCAAAGTAAATTGATTATCAACGCGCACAGAGCACACGTTTTGTGCGTGTTATATTTATCTATTTTATTTAAAAGGAAAAAGGAAAAAATAATAATTGTTCAATTAATCCGAGAAAAGATAAATTAATATTCTTCATGCATTGTGTTATCTTTATTAAACTTTGCGAGAGCAGCCTTCAAAACGTTCGTCACAGCTCGATGTCTGCAATACAGGGAAAACAACTAGGTATGAGACGAATTTTCGTGCATTTCCCCTCAAATGTTTAGCGACCGCTCTTGTCGCGGCTGTAAATTCATTTCGAGCATTACAAAACGAAGAGGCGGAGTAAAACGTGTCAGTTGCGAGGTTCGCCCGGGCAATGAAAACAACGAAAATAAGTACGTTCCTCGCGTTCAGCGCGTTCGTTGCCCGCGTCGCAGCAGGTACGTCTGTTACAGCGGGATTGATTTTGCAAAGGATGAAAATGTTTTTCGAAGAACGAAGCTGAATGCCGTGTCGGACCGAGTATTGTGAGTACGCGAATTGGCATATGATGCCGTGCCATTGTCGATGGCACGATAATCAGTTTTTTAGCGGCGCTGCCATTTAGCGTCGATCGCGAGTCCCGCTCGTAACGCGACAGGAGTCGTCAGAATGACAGAGCTTGATCAAAGGACCAAGCCAGGCGTTTGATGTCTGATGCACGCGCTCCCGTTTCAACGGTCACCAGCCGCCGGCTGAATTCAAATTCGCGATCGAACTTCGGATTTCGATAGGACACCAGTCGAATCGTACCGCAGGTTTTAACGGATATTTCGAGATCCTTTGATATTTCATATTTTTCCAGATCGATGTCGGTCATATGACACGGTAATGAAATTTTCGAAAAACAACGAAAAGCTCTGCGATTGAAGTAACACTCGGAACATTATTGGGAATATATCCGTCGTAATTTATTCAATTTCACAATATTTCCTCTTTTATTTCGACGTGTATATAAGTATGCGTATGTGTGTGCGTCAACACATATCTGCTTCCAATTTAGAAGTATATTTCAAGGAAGGGCAGTAACAAATTCTTGCGCTTTACCTTCTTTCAGATTCTGCAGCGTACAATTTGAATTTGATGACCATTCGTTTTAAAACGACAACGAAATTGGATCTTCCCCCGCCCTCATTGCGATTCTCTAATTTTTTATCCTTGCCACTTCGATTCCCATCAGTTATTTATGATTTTCATTGTTCCTCCTACTTGCGAAAGAACGTCGAGTGTCGCGACCATCAAAATCGAATTAGAACAAAGGGGAAACAGAGGAAGAGTCCGTTGCGCACCCTCTACGCTGACAATTTCGAGTGAAATATAGATTCTCGCTTATTGGCTGCGAGATTTTTGAAAGCATCGTGCTGCGCCTCGATTTCTCACGCCTCGGATTGATTCACCCCGCCTTCAATTGAGATTTTCAAGAAGTGCGACGTGTTAACCGCAAACAATGTCTCCGAATGACGCGTGAACCCTTGAGCAACAAAATAAGAGGAACATTCTGCTTTCGAAGCCGTCGAGGTTTTACGACTCTTTCTCTATTTTTTGCACGTTGCCGTAATTTGGAAGGGTGCATCGACTTTTTGACGTCGGGATGAATGTTTTTTTTTTTTTAGATATGGTATGATTCTACTCTTTTCTTCAGATGATCTCATCGAACGCTACTCGATTAGTCTTCAACTTGTTACGTGTAACGTATAAATCTTATACAACGATTTTCGAAAAGTCACGCATTCTTACCTTGTATTTCTCAATCAAACTTAATGTGATTATAATACTTCAGAGTATGCATTTTTTACAGAATGCATATTAATAAAATTATATTTAAAATAGAAGACTTTTAAAATATTTTATTAATTAATCAGATAATTGACAAACTATCTGAGAACAAAATTTTCACAGAAATATAAGAGAAAAGTTTTTATATTCTATACAGTTTCCATTTTCTGTTCGATGAATAATTCGATATAGCAGCGTTTGTTTTTAAGGCACGTGATTAAATTTTGCTAGAATTCGACGGGACAAGAGATCTTTATGAAATTTCAATTACAGTTCCATCGATGTCACCGCAGGGTTCCTTTAACCCTCGGCCCTTCACAACTTCACGCCTTTCAATCTCCTCCCTTCTTACCCGCTCCGTCTCACCGAAAATCATAGGATGCAACCGTAGGTTACGAGACGAGCGCGATGTCCCCGAGATGAGAAACATCTTACTACCTTCGCGGCCTTTTGAGCCGCGCCCTCGAAGGTCCCAAAGGGTGACGAGATGCTTCCCCTAAAATCCTCGCGCGCGGGGTACACTGTCCATCGATTACTCTTCCACAATTGCGGATATTTCGATGGAGAGGTGCCGTTAGATCGGAGATATTCGATTCCCAGATGGCTGTCGTACTTTCATCCCCCTTCCGCTTTCATCCCCCTTTTTCACCGTCCCGCCGACCGAAGCCCGCGTCGTTCGCCAGTGTCGGACGTATAGCCTCTTTCTCGTTCTCCTCTCTGAATAGAATCACGGAGCTATTCTTCCAAGCATTGTGAACCGAGTCGGAGGCAGTCTATTCGCATGTGATGGAACGACGATTGCCGGAGATATCTGGCCTCTTATCTCTGCCATTGCGAATCCGTTTGTTAGCGCGAGCGATGATCTCGCTGGTTCAGCGCGAGGATTTGATCGAATCTTCATCCATCCGTTAGTCGACAAAATAGACATGTGAGAAAATTGTAAGATAAAAAAAGAATCCCATTTAGAAGTTTTCTATTAATCACGGATTTATTCGTTGGATATATTTTTTAACGGAAACGTTTAAATTATCAGAGAGTTGGTAAATGTAGTTTTATTCCTCTTGAATATCATGTTTCATGAATCATCGACTTTGCTGTTCCAAAACAAATATTAAATATATCTTAGTATTTATTTATTTCAATAAAAACTTTGCAATTGACTTCTATTTTCAGTCTGCAGTAAATAATAATCAGGGAGTGTTAAATACTGTTAAACTCGTAGTGTCAAATTATACTCAATTTGAGTCATTTTTAACTATTCCATAGGTCGCCACTGCTCCTACTAAAAATATTTCATTAATTTTGAGGAAGGAAAAAATTTGACCAACATGGAAGTTAAATTAGATAAATTAATAACATCGTGAGTAAGGATTACTCAATACGTCGCTAATTTTATCTCATTGTTTTAGTCAAATTAACCGAATATTGAATAGGAGAAGTGGCAACCCATAGGAGTTTACAGTGAAGGACGAGAGCGATAACGATCTTGACCACGCGATTCAGAGACGAAGGTACAATTGTCCTGCATTCTTCGGATGGATGGGGCGAGCGCGATGATCGCCCGCGAAACGGCAGCTCTCCGCGCATTTCCATTTCGTCGGCGCTGCGGGGGTGAAATGGGGGTGTAAACGGCCAGATCGTATCTACCCGGTCGAGAAGTGGCCAGGCCGCCCTTCCGCCGTAACTCGCCCTCGCTCTCGACCCCCTGCATCCGGGAGAAGTCGCACACCGAGTCAGAGATTTAAACTTTCGAATTCGCTTTATCTCGCGGCGCGGCGGCCCGATTCGCCCTGATCCGAGGAGCGCGGGCATCGCGCGCGGGGATGCGTGGTAAATGCCGGAACGAAATGCCAGAGGGACGGTCAAGCGGCGCGCCATTGTCGGGCCCTTGTTTACGAGCCGGGCGTGAGATTCCGCCGTGTAGATTCGATTCTTTTCGCGACGATTTATTCGGCCAAGGACCTTCGCGCATATACGCGCGAGGATTAACTACGGCCGATATCCGGAGCCACGAGATTGGATTACACGTTTCTCCCGCGCCGGCGTTCATGACCGGTGATGTATTCCGCTCCCGGGGGTGGAAATAAAGGAGCGACTTTTCACGGCACCAAGACGATCTGAGATGGATGAATTGCCATTTTAAATTGTTAATTGAAGCTCAATCTCTTGGTTAGTTTGCTATGGTTCGCGTTTAATTTTCACAACTATTAAACAAAAGAATATCTTTGTAAACAGAAAAACATTAGAAACCCATGAGATATATCAAGTGACCAATCTTTCACACATTTGTGAAATACTTAAATAATTGAAAAATAGACTTCGCACTGTTCTAACATTCAATTCATATATTTTAAATTCCATTTCTAACTTATATTCTCACTTTTAAGTTTTGCTATATGTTGTACGTATCAAATTTCAAAGCGTCATTTATTGTGGATTAATATTTATAATCTTGCTAAAATCAATAAAAATCGGGCGAAGAAAGAAGAAGAGAAACATGCGAACTTTCATTTTTTTTTAATTACGATGTTGCGGAACATAGATTATGACGTTTGCTCGCGCTCAAAAACATCTGTTCCCTTTCCTTCCTCGGACGAGTTCTACCCTTGCATAGTTTGCCCCCGCTAAGGACCGATATCCGTAGGGGTTTCACCCTGCTTCTCTGCGCGCGAGAAAACGTCGATCGTCGAGAATTCGTCGAGAGCGTGCGCCTCGTTTAAACAGCCCGAAGGATAGGATGCTAGTCTAATTTGAATTTAATCGTTCTTATCGACTTTCTGGCCGCTTCGCAGATAGATTCCATGTTCCCAGCCGAAATGTTGAATCCGGCTGAGAAAAACTTATATTCCTTTTTTAGTTTACTAAAATCACTTAGTCACTTAGAAAAAACAGAGAATCAATTAAATTTTAATCAATCAATTTTTTTACTTATACATACATAAATGTAAATCTTATTTTCACTCATTATACATATAGTATATATGTATTTATATATATATTATATATAATATTTATATAATATATTATACAAAATATACATATAACTTTTGACTTTCTTTGGTAATAGAAATTATTCATCTTTTAATTGTGAAATTGTTAAATAAAGGTTACATACTTTTAACCTAGTAGCGATACTTTAGCGAAAAAAATTACGAAGTAATACGTGTGTTCTGGTAATTGAAGGGGAATAAAGTCTCACTGCGTGGCGAAAAAAATCCTCATCAGCGGCGCAACCTTAATTACTCTGAGCCGCCTTAGCGGGGGCTTGATTAAAAACGCTGCCAACTTTTTCGCCGGGAGTCACGACGGCGAATCCGCGCCGTCATCTTTTTGAACGCGGACATAAGAACAGATGAATGAGCGGCCGACCGGGTGGACAAACCGGGGCCGCCGGGAGATACAAATTTAATGACGGACACGAGATAAAATTAATTTAACGGCGAGCCGCGGCTGTGAACTAGCCGGGGGCTGTGTGTTGAAGCCTGGATCACAATGGCGCAATGGCCTGGCCGGTGGGCACAGCAAACTTCGCACACCAACGCTGCTTCGGCATCGTCGTCACCACGTTGTATGCCAGCAGCATTACCATCGTCAACTACTACCACCACCGCACACGCTTCACCACCATCAACATCGCCGGGACGCGCGCGCGCGCGCGCGGGTAGGCCACGCTCGAACCAAAACATAATTAGCCTGCATTGTTAATGCATCAATATTTGCACGCTGTCCTGCCTTCCAGCCGCGGCGCGCGAGCTCTGCGCTTTCCAATAAGCTCGCACTTTGTTACACCCGATATTACGCGAGTATATCGCTGTTGATTACCGGTCGATTTTTCCTTCTCTTGTTCTCCCCTCCACCCTTCTCTCTCTCCCCGTCTCTCTTTCTCTTTCTCTCGCTCGCTCGATCGCCCATTTCGGTGGACGCTTACCTGGACATACGCTAACGTGCACCGCCACCCCGCTTGCGCGTGGTAAACTCGATGCACAAACCCACCTGAATTAATCGCGGCGCAGTTGTGAACTGACGAATCGCGTGCCACTCAGGATTAATTCATAAGCGAATTTTCGTTCGCCACGGAAAGATATATACTAAGCGCCCGGTGTAATTTGCAGCATTAACTGCAGGTGTTTTCATTGTAACATTAAGAATCAAACATATGTGATTGCTTTGTTGCAGCGGCATTTAAAGTACAATAAAATAAATTGGATGGGAGTTACTTGATGTACATATGTAACTTTTGTTATTTCTAGCGTTTATGAAATTCTGAAGAATATAGTTTTATAATAAAGACGAAACGTATACAATAACGGATTAAATTCAAAGAGTTATAGACTAAAGATTGATATTTGAGAGTCAAGCTGGAGAAGCGTGGAGGCTGTAACTTTAAGACGCATAAGACATACTGCAAAGCTAACAGAAGCGGCGAAATGAGGGCGTTGCACGGGTGTAAGAGGGCTCGTCGTATACCGGCGTATACCGGATTTTCCCTACTTCACTGACTTCCGGTTGCTCGCGTGCCGCAATTCTATCGCCTGCATCTGGATCTTTCCTTCTGCCGATCTTGACCGCTTAACCCAATTTTCCATAGTATAAAGCTTTCTCCTCAATTAATTATGTCATCATTAAGGTCCAGTGTCCTAAAGATTCGTCAGTATTGATTCGTCGGCCTATTGATTCACTTTCGTTCTGGTAAATATAAATTATTATTATACAATTTTATAATATTCCATATACATATTTTTCCTAGCTTTTTACGTACTATTTTGAATGAGGAAAATATTGATCAATCTGAAGGAAAGAAGCTTTTTTATAAAAATCAGTGCGCTCTATCTCGACCTTCGACTCTGAAAATCGTTAAGTCGAACGAGTCTCTCTAGGGGGTTCAACGACGACAAGCTGCTGAATCTATCGAGACGGGGGGCGTTCCGCGCGCGAACAGGAGGAGCCCCGCGGCACAGGGTCTTCCGTTAGTTCATCGTCTTCCGGTGACTTCCGGTGGCCTCTAACGAGGGACAATGCTCCTGGTGCACGCTGTGCACGCGGCGCACAACAATCGCGTCTCAAGTTCCTCCAGGCGGGAGGGCGGTGCTGCCAGTCTCGCTTTCCTCGTCTCCGCTTCCCATTCTTTCTTCTTCTCGACTACTTACGCCGCGCGTAACGCGGGCCCTCAATGACACATTAGAAGCCAGCGCTCCGAAAGGCGAGGCGTCGTGTGCGTGCACAACACTGATGAGATGAGAGAGAGAGAGAGAGAGAGAGAGAGAGAGAGAGAGAGAGAAGGTGAGAGGGAGGGAGAGGCCGATACGATTCTCCGACTCGAACACAAATTATAGACTCCCCGGTCGACCGTTGACTCGACGAGATTTGTAGATTCGCCGGTCGCTATTTCGGCCACTCGGGATATACTCCGGGGCTCATGGCTATGTACACGTACTCGTTGTTCGCGAGCGCGGCAATGGCATTCACGGACACGCACGTCTCTCTTGGATCTCGATCCTTTTCAGCGGATCGCGCGCCTGGCCCGAGCTCCGACTCTCATTCTCTTCGCTCGGTGTCTTTGTGGGGAGACGCGCCAATCGCTTCGGGGTACATCGAGGAGTCGGCCACGCGAATTTACAGGAGGCCACTCGAGCGCGAGACAATTGTTTAGTCGCCTCGAGGATTTGACTTCTTTCTCTCCTTCTGCCTCCTCTATGAGTTGGTCCTCCGTCCTTTTTTTCTTTCTGTCTCGATCAACCAACTTCTTCCCCGCGCGACCGTTAACGGTCGACCGAGACGCTGCTGAATAGTCTACTCTCTATCTCGACGTTGACAGATTCCTAATCAAATTACATAATGCGAAATAGCATAATGAGATATTGTATATACTTCGAGTACTACATTGAAAATAAATTCTGGTTGAAAACAAACGAATTAGAAAATCTTGTAGGATTGATCAAATATTCTGGTTATTGTAATAGAACTCGATACTTTATAATTTAAAATAACCAAAATTTCTATTATAATAACCAGAATATTTAATCAATCCTGTAAGATTTTCTGATTCGTCCGTTTTCAATCAGAATTTTCTTTCAGTGTATATAAAAATTAATCTGACGAATATTCGTGAGAATATTGTAATATTTATAATATAATATTGTAATATAGAATATTTAATGAGGCAAAATCAATATTCATAAGATCATTCTTGTATGAATTTATAAATATAATAATTGTAGAGTGCTATAATTTATAGTAATACAATATAATATATAATTAAGAAGAAACAGATTTGTATATTTTACAACGTTGACTGATCATTAAAATACACTATAGGTACGTGTCGCGGAGCGCGAGGGAAAAGCGTCTCTCTATCTGTCGCTCCATCCTTTGACAGTGGCAGTCGGCGACACGCCCGCAAAATTGCTTCTCCGGCGTGGAAGCTCGGCTGCCGCGCACGAGAGAGAGACAATTTTTCGGGGGTTGCGAAAAATATTAATAACTCCGGCGTTGCGGAGTAAAGGACGAAGGGCTTCCCGAGTAAGGGATGGCATGTTCGAGGGGGTGGTCGTGAGGTCGGCGGGTGAAGCGCGGGGGTGGCAGTAGACCGGGGGCAGCGACGAAGGGGTGGCAAGTGTTTCTGTCAGTTTAATAGCTTCGCGCCTACCTACCTCCTCATCCCTTCCCTCTTTACTCGCACAAACTCACCCTGTACACTTTGCCGCCGACATTACAGCATCGTCACTCCACGTGTCAGAAGTTGCGCCAGACGTAGGAGGTCTGCTTAGATCTGATAACCCTTTGATATTCCCGTTATTTATTGCTCCCTCGTAGTTAGTAGCCGTCGGCGTCGCGTTGTTGGCGTCGTCACACGCGTGAGAATCGATCGAGCCTCGATCCTCGGGCGACCCCCGTGTCAACAGAATCGCTGGACGGTTATGATATTCGATGATAATTAGAAATAAATGATATGTAAGGGATTTCGCGTCATCGAACCGCGTCAGTCGAAGGTAATTTTGGACCTGACCTCAGCTCTTACGTGTGACTAATGTGTTTGTAGATAATATTATGAAGTTGGAGTAAGATCAACATGTTCCCCCCTCAAACACATCTAGAATTACAGGTGTTGTGCTTTTACGAAATAGAACTCCTTGAAAGATTGAAAAACGAATAATAAATGACATGTCGACGAAACACGAGAGAATACGTGACTGTATCGACTGATATTTTTGCAATAACCGTTAAATTGAATGGCACTATACGTTCCGTAGAGATATGTTTAATGCAGGCAATAATAAATATCTAATTATTTCTAAAGCTAAAATGTAATAACATTTAATTTTATATAATAATATATAAATATTTTAGTTATAAATATATATATTTGCAAAATTTCTAAATAATATACACATATAACATAGAAATAATGCATTACAAACAAACGTTATATAAACATGCGTAATTGTCGATTTTTATTATTTAATTATATCAACGTGTAATCATATATAATTAAATTGTTTAGCTGTACTTCTTATAAATTCGATCAATTTTGTTAATCGCACAAATTTGATAATATAAATCATATATTTTCATATATTTTATTATTTAAATTTCGTTTATATGTTTCATTTGTTTAATATTTAAAGATTTTTATAATTATAATTATATATACTGTATTGTACATTTTCGATTAAAAGATCTATAAGATAACAATTTTAGAAATTTGCAAAGAAACTAGTCAATGTAGCGTTTCTGTTTTATTAAAGGATACATTTACCGTGCCGGAACGAAGGTGCGCGCAGTAGGTGATATCAACATTCGAGGTAGAGACATTTTTATGCCGGTGTAAATCAAGCCCCTCCAAATATTGCGCGAAGGACAAAGTCGACGCCGAATGAACGAAGGGTACCGGCGTAACCGGCCATAAAGAATGATATAACTGCACGCGACACATGTCTTCCCGGGTACGAAACACAGTCATATCGACGTTACTGCCTCCTTTTTCTGTGTGCGCACTTTCGCAGGCTACCAGAGAAATGAAGATTTGTTTCGGCGTCTTTCGGCTCCGTCATATATTCCTGCGCGGCTTTATCCGCGGTCGTCCCGATTTTATGACGTTCGCGCGCGCAGGATTTAAATCATCGTGCCCGTTCGCCTCGGAAATAAACCGGCGGGGAAATGTAGACTAATAACTCTCGATTTCTTTCTTGTTTCTTAAAGGATGAGAAAAAACGAAATGCAAATAAGTTGGATATATATGAGACGCGCATAAAAATATCGGGACGTACAAAAATCAAAATGCTTAAATAATTTAAATTAGTTTAACAGATAATTTTTTATTAAAAGTACATATTTTAATAAAATATAAATTTATCTTTGTGTTACATTTATTTTTCTTCTTTTTGATATTATGTTATATGTATTCTTGAGACTTTGAATTTTTTGAGATGAAAGAAGAAACGAAATTTCGTTATATAGAACATTTTTGTAGGTTGCTTTCGAGTAAAAAATCAGAAAAAATTGGATGCATGAGAGAGTAACTGAAAGAGCTTGCCTCGAACGTTTCCCAATCATAACGATTTTCGAGAAAATCTCGTTTTCTTAACTAAGACGAACGTTACGTATTCATAGAAAGATATTTTTTTCCATCGGAAAGTGAAGCGTAACAATACGCGAGATTGGCGTTTCCGATACTCTACTCTTTCGATTGACTTTGAAGTTGAGTCGATGGACAAATCGTGGCGAATTGTGGAGTGTGGTTGGAAAAAAATGGAGAATTGACTGGGAGGTTTGTGACAGCGACTTTTCGCAGTGAAAAAGTGGCCGCCCTTGTCCAATAAGAACTTTGGTGGCTGTCCCGCTGACCTCGTCTCTGCGTGGGGTCTTTTCGTCCCCGCGCCCTCATCGAAGTGCTTTTCGACAGAGACTTTTTGCGATAAAAGAAATGTCTCAGTTCGTTGACATCTTACCGCTGACTTACTAATGAAATCGAAGATTTTTGCATCACTCTACACTCTACACTCTCATTCATGAATTTACTGTAAAGAAAAACATCGCAAAGGAAATATAATACATTTTATTATTAATACATTTAGGTCTCGGCTAAATACATAAATATCTTTGTCAACGTCTAAATTATTGCACAATTATTTAAAAATATTTTTATTTATGTTAGCCTTAGAAAACAAAAGTATATTTTTGTAATTTTTACCTTATGTTTTAGAAATTTAATATATGACATAATAATTTTTTATATATTTTTTATTTTTTTAATTTTATCTAAAAATTTTTATTTATATTTTGATGTAATGCATTGTCTGAGCAAATAAATAATATATAATAAAGTAAGAAAATATCCTAACACATATTTTAGTACGTTGTATATTAAAATTTTTGTTTATTAACCTCGCACGTATAAAGATAGATCTATAAATTGTTGATAAATAAATCATTTATATTGCTAATATCATAAAAAATAGATAAAACTGCGTCCTATCTTTGAAAAGGTCATCTATTAAAATTGATTCTTATTGAAATCTTAAACCTTCGGAAAAAGAATCTCATGTTCGACTTTGACATTCAGCTACCGCGAAAACTCCTTCATTATCAGCGTCACGTTACGCTACCCCCTCTCTTGTTACCCCCTCTTCAGACGTCCTCTCAGACAGTCGCATTACGCTCCACCGCCGAAGCACCACGTCCCTCTCGCTCACTCTCCCGAGGGATGCTGTAGTCGCCTTGGTGGGGACCTCGACGCGATAGGGGTGGCTCCGCCCGCGAACCAACCAGAGGTCCCGCTGGAAGCGACCCGCCACACCCCGTGAATCGTCCCTGGGATCCCAAGAGAACCCTCGTCGTGCCATCCTCTTCTCAACAGATTTTGGATCCTCTAGTCCGCCAAGGGCCAGCTGACACGGAGCAGCGCTCTTTCCGTTGTCCGTTTCTTCCATCGGTCGCTCGTCCGGAAAGATTCGCGCTACGCGCGGGCTACCCCCCGCGATCGCATCCACCCCTCCGGTGGCCTCGGGTCGGAGTATCGGTCGCGTACCCCAACCGATCGATCGCTCGATCATGAAGATAGTCGGCCCGCCGACGGATTTCCATCGATGTCGCTCTTCATTCTCGTGATGTTGACGTGATTTCGTGAAGAAAAAAAAAATACTCTTGTGATACCGCGATGTGTCGGGAGTGATCCGAATCCTCGTTTCGTCCAGAATCATTTGGAAGATTCAGGATTCCGGATCCGGATCCGAGGCGGACTACCAATGAATGGCCTTGATCTGTCCCGGTCTGTCGTGGATTGCAAGATGAACGGTAAGTCAAACAAATTTCTTTGATGATGGATCAGCATTGGAACAACATTCACAATAATGATAATTGAGTCAGACGTGATTTGTATGGACAGAACGAGATACGCGAGTTGACCAAATGATTTATGATATCCGGCATCACTATGAAAATAATAATAATAATAGTTGTAAGAACGATCTTGAGTAAATAGATGTTACTGAAGATTTCTTTATTAACATACATACTTGCAAAAATTATTTCTTGTTGAATTAAATTATGCCTCTATTTAATTTTAGATCAAATCAAACACGGCAGTCAAGTTTCATAAAAAGATATGATATAAATAGATTTTGTAATTGTTTATCTCGTTCTTAATTAAAATGAACATTAGGATTGGTGTAATCGGCTTTTAAAGCGTCAAATATTATTGCACGATTGAACAATATTCACGATTGTGATATTCGATACTTTTGCAAAGTTCGACTTGTTGACGTGAAGTATACCATTCCATTTGTTCCATTACGTGCAAATATCGGCAAGGAAGCTTGACCGCAGCCTGTCCGGAAGCCAGGCTCCAGAGATTCGATCTTCTGTCCAATTTGGCCTACCTCCTGGCCTGATAATTCCGTGACACACTGATAATCTTATCGACGTCTCACGATATTGCTCCTGGCCACAGGATCCGACCGCGTCGTTTTTCTAATTAACTCCAATCGCCAATCTGCGCGTCATGGTAGGGAGATCTGATACTGTCAGCGAGATTGGACATTAATTGTACTATTTACAACGGAGCTTTCGGAAACACCGGCGTCGCCTCTCACCATCTCGTGTTGTACAATATACGATACATTAAAAAACGTTGTGTTCTCTAGAGGATCCCCGTATCGCCAGGATGTCCTGTGCGGTCAGAGCTGACGCGGTCTGTACGAGCGCAAACGTAATTCGCGGTGCAATCGCTCTTCCGACATCTCCCTAGTCGCCAATTTGTTTAATTATCTTTTCCGGAAGTCACATTTGCGTTTCTTGAACCTCGTAGTAATCTCCGTGTCCTGCTTCCCTACCGTCCCAGATGCGTTACGCTAGATTTTTATTTGCTTAACAACGTTCACTTACAAATACTTGTAAAGATCGATCAATATTTTAAAATGCTTTCAAGATTTATATACAATTAACTTTGTTAATACATACAAGTTTATAATTGATGTTAGAAGAATTAAGAAGTAAAATTAGTTTTGACTATTATGTGTGATGGTACTTTTTATGTTCAATGATTATATTTTAGTAAAGAAGAATAGAGTGTATAATTTGTGTGTAAGTGAAATTTTAAACGCCACCTTATTTCTTTCTATTTTGTTTCTCTCTATTTGGCATTCTTGATAATATTTGGACGCGCACATTTGGCCTCGCGTATCTGCTTAATAGTAGATTAATCGATCATTGGTTGATCGTTTGTTAAACTCTTCGATCGTGAAATGTCAACTGTCTATATTCGGCGCATGCAACAACATAGCGATCAATAGACGAATTCACAAAGTATCGCATACGCGTATCAATCATCGATCACAATAGACTTGTGCGATGCAAAAGAGTCATTTGCTTTATAACTCGCTAACTACTTCACCGCCATAGACAAACACATATTATTATTTTCACAGTAAATATCATGTGACACGTAATGGCAACTGATAGAATAATTTTCATTAGCCACCTATCTGCCATTGCCAATAACATTCTAATTATTGTTTATTAGTTTATAAAATGGTCTATAGTGTCCCTTATAAATTCATTATAAAGACTTGTAATAAAATAAACTGACTCTCTCATTTTGAGAACATAAAGAGAGATTATTTTTAAAAGAGGACGTTAAAGAAAAAAAAATTGTTCTTGAATAAAACTAAATTTATTATAGAGACTAATATCTGCTCATTTGCTTTAAAATTAAATAGCTGTCAGAAAGTATAACACTGGGGAATTTCTCAATTGATATAAAAAAAGAGATTCTTCCCACGATTAATTCGTCTAGGGTGTAAGCCGCGCTAGAGCGGCACTTCGCTCTAATCATCTTCAGAACCTCTCGAGCTACTATCATCAGGGATAATGTCACGCATGGTTCAACAAGTACACTCGTATTTCTCTGTCAAGGGAGAAAGTATTCCGGCACTTGTGTCCCACAGGAGTCAAAGACCCCTGGCTTTCGAGGGTTTTCCAAATATTGTTGTTGTATCATATCGGCTACTCACCGCGTGAGGATCTGGAGTGCATATCCTGGATACCCTCGCGTGATTAGGTCTTTTCTTTACGATCATCGCCGACCATGAAGATCCGCTAAATCGTGTTTACTCTGCCGATTAGGACTTAAGTTGGATCACAGTGTCGTATCGTATGTTCCAGTAGTGCTTCTGTATTGTTTTAGAGTATATTATAATTGTGTTTCAATTGAGTTTTAATCCTCGCTTTCTAGATGAATAAATATTATGTACAAATTCAGGAGAAATGTAATATAAAATAATCCTAATTTAGAGATATCTCTAAAATCTCTGGAAAAGTTTTTTTAATTAGTTGCGATAAATATTTTAAAACGTTATTAAAATGTTTATATGTTTATTTTTTTATCACCAGAAAATTAACTTTTGCTTTTTATTTGCGGTATTAATTATAATTATTTACAATTTTTTGTGTAAAATGATTTAAGAATCAAAATTTATGGATTATTATGAAAGCGGTTTATTTCTTTCCATTAACTGTAACGCATCGATATCGACACTCGTAGACGTTTTGTCTCTTTGAGCTTCGTGTCGACAAGCACGCCTTGCAGGATCACCGTTTTCTTTTACGACTCGCCTGCACCGACGTAAGTCGACGGATCCTTAAGTCTTTGTTTACTCTCTCGATTAGAATGGAATTGAAGCCGGCATCGTAAAATTGATATTTTTAACGTTTTATTGCGGTATACGACGTATATGGACCGCTTTTCATGCATCTAGCTGAATCTAATGCCGTAGAAATATTATCCACTCCTTTTCTGCGTTCTATTTAGATAGAAGACGTGCAACAAAGCCAATATTTAAATATTTAATCGCGCAATATCAAAATTATTAATCGTGAGAAACCTTTGATTGTAAAACTATAATGTTTCCTTGTCTTCTTCCCTATCTTTCCACGACAATTTGTCCTTCCTTTTCAATGCACCTGCCAGCTCGTCGCTAAAACGATCATTTGCTTAGTCGCCGATTCACACGGAACTCTCGCTGTTTGCAGAGGACTCTCGATCTTCGCAGGTTTCTCGGCTGGCTCGAGGACGCACGTAAAGTTCACAGTTTGTTTTTAGATAGCCGATACACCGCGTGGATATCTTTCGATTCGGAGATAAGACCGTCGTTAAAAAGGGCCCGTCATA
Source organism: Tetramorium bicarinatum (assembly GCA_928718305.1). Classification (NCBI taxonomy): domain Eukaryota; kingdom Metazoa; phylum Arthropoda; class Insecta; order Hymenoptera; family Formicidae; genus Tetramorium; species Tetramorium bicarinatum. The sequence continues at coordinate 19,941,708 of OV788324.1, forward strand.
TCCGGCTAAAACGAGTTGTACAAACAAAATCAGATTCGTGCGACTCTCTTTGTCGTTTCGTGTGCGATATAATAACTGACACGAGTAGATAATAAATTTAATATTTCTATTGGGAATGTGTGCTGATAAATTAAATGTATAAATTTAAAACGTATATATTATTTCTTATAATTTAATATAATTTGCGCCTTTTTAAATAGTGCTATTGTATTACTGTACATCTATGGTTTTTATTATATATTTTATGTATGACATAGTATGACAAGAATTGTGTTTCCGACAAAATAACCGTACTTTATTTAATAATAAATGTAGGATAGATCCCCTTTATCCCTGAATATCTTGCACGATGTGACATCACGACGCATCAAAAACAGCCGACAAGAGGACAATAAAATTCTTATCACGGCAAACATCCTCGGCTTGGGTGTCATTGCGTGCACGCGGCAGCTGCGTATGAAGAAACGTGCCGCAGATAGCGCTTACTCCAATTGACACTTGTCCTTGTGTGCCTAGGATTCCGTCGTAAAGTCGTAAAGAGAGAAGAGGAAAAGGAGAGGGTCACGCGAATACAAATTTATTTCACCTCTCTCTCGTGCAAAATCATTCATAATTTTCCGACACCTTCATCGAAACGCAAAGTTTACACGAAGCCACGATTTTCCCGCAACAAAACGCTCGTACTTGCGTTTAATATCACGAACTGCGACTTTATCGCGGGAACAACGAGCTACCGCTTTCTCAGAAATGACCAATCAATACGTCACGTTCCGGAAAGTCGTCTCTCATCATTGTACAAACCTTTCTTAGTAAATACGATTTTCGCAAATGGCGGATAATATGTTACTGAAAATATAATAAATATTTTGTATAATTTTTTTAAGTAATTTACAGATATTAAATAAAGATTTTCATAAAAAAAGAAAATCAACAGTCATAATTTGAACGTTAAAAAACTTTCTTGATTTTGTCTTGACACCAGAAATGAAGAAGGTATTATTTAGTCAAAGTTATTTTTTTCGTTTTAGAAAACTAAAGTATAATTATAGAAACTTAACTAAAATATAATTATAGAAACCTAAAAAAATTAAAATCGTAATTAAAAATTAAATTTATGACAATATAATCTCTTTTATGAATGCTGCTATGGTATTTACGATAATAAATTTAATTCTTTGAATATTTATTTAAGATTTATTGGTTTATATGAGTTTATTTGTTCTTCCTAGGAAGCAGCGACGAAGGCGAGTCGACATCGGGCGCGACTGGCGGGGGTGGCGGCAGCGAGAACGCAGAAATGGAGGAGAACGGATCGACTCGCACGAGTAGCAACAGCAGTAGCAACAATCCCGTTTACAGAGATCTGAAGCTACTTCAAGCCGGTGGCGAAGTTTCGCAGGAGTACAACCCGCAATCGCGGACCGGCTATCAGCAGCGCGGTTATTCGCCGGGGATGGACCGACAACGGAATTACGAGAAGGAGCAACTTCAACCGTCGCCATCTTCTAGGGAGGAAGAGAGAAAATCATCATCCTGGGATTATGAGAAAAATACGCGGAAAGAGTATTCGAGGTCGCGGGATTACAATGAATACCGTAAGTCCCATTTTTAAGCCTATCACGAGATGTTCGTGTGATACTTTGTTTTAGCGTCACTAGTTACAAAATAAAAAACATAAAATTCTTTAGCCTTATATCCGAATGATTCAATGTTTACACTGAAAAAAATTCTGGTTAAATATAATTATTAAAATAGAACTCAATACTTTACAACTTATAATAACCAGAATATTTGATCAATCCTACAAGATTTTCTGATTCGTTCATTTTTAACCAGAATTTTTTTCAGTGTAGTAAAACAGATTTGTTGGATTTGTTATTTTGCGTATTTCGTGATCATTCATGAACTGTTGCTTTCTTAATAAGTATTCGATAAATATACTTTGACGCTTGTCTGTGTAGAGGATGCGATAAAGCAGGAGCCCAAGGATCACTCGAGTCGCGAGTGGGTGTCACCGGTACCGGAAGTCGAGGTCGGCGGTTCGGCACCCGGGGGTCCGTACGTTCGCGCACGCAAAGACATCGCTCGCGGCGCGAGATTCGGTCCGTTCCTCGGCAAATGGGCGAGCGAGCCTTTCAACCCCCGTTACGCGTGGGAGGTGAGTCGTATATTTCTTCTCGCGGTGTATATAGATGTGTGTTTATCGTTTCCGCCCGCTTTCGAATTCTCGAGTGGAGGTAGTCGAGGCGATCGTAAAGCGAATAGGTCGGTGCTCGATCAGTTCAAACTGACCTTTTGAAGCGAAAGATGTTTGCTGCGCTCTCAATGTTGCGAAATAGTCTTCCAACGCCGTGGAACTTTTTATCGGATTCAATCAATGCTGTAGGTATTTTTTTTTCCAATGTTTGCTGACTAACGAAAAGAGCATTTGCTTATTAGTTTAATGCGAAGGATCAATATAGAAAAAGTAAAATTACATAAGAGAGAGAGAGAGAGAGAGAGAGAGAGAGAGAGAGAAAACAATGTCTTTCATATAATTTTTAGATACATTGAGTGTAAAATATAATATTTATGTATGTCATAACTAAATTTATACTTCGTTCACACGCAAATACTTGCGATTTCTCTCATAGATACGTTTGCACATTTGTTCGAGATTCACGAGAATTCACACGCAAATCTTATTCGATATCATCTTGCTTTTAAGTTGTCGTCAAACCGTTTGAAAGATGATCGATCTGTTTATGGTTCGAGTTCGACACAGGAATGCTTCATTCCGCGTCCGAGCCGATGTCGGTGGGTTCTCTATCCTACTGCTATAATCCCGGGTATTATCCGGCAGATGCCGGTAACAGTGAAGGAAAAAGAGGGAAGAGCAGATAGACAGAGCCGTCTCTTTGCTTCGACAGCAGACACCTGGTCGACTCGTTCGCCGAAGGTGTCATCCACGTTGACAGATCTGTCAATTGGATCGTCTCGGACAGCTTTCTCTTTCAGTTGCTCCGAAATTTTCGGAGTACTATGGAATCTGTTGGAAGTGCATACGGTGGACCGCACATTCCTAAGTCGACCGTAAAATCGATGTTCCGAAGTCAGGATCGGGGAATCAGTCCATGAAATCGTCAATAACGGATATAACTCCTGCTCTTCCTCTTGCATAACGAGAATATTTAAAATTTACTTGCTTCATATCGTCAAAATGTTAATACTTTGTAACGAATTTTTTAGATTGCGATGTGATAATATCTCGGAAAATTAATGCAACATCATAATCGATAGCGATTTTTGCAATCAGTTCATTTCCTCGGAAATGTATTGATATTTGCATCGCATTTGAGCGTCGGAAAAGATTTCCAAATTTGGACGGTAGGAAACTGATCGTGTACTGGTCCAAAGGGTGTGATAGATATGATAGCGGCGGCGTTAGCGCATGTCGCACTGACAAAATGTAAATGGCACCATCCATCTAACTGCCGACAAAAAGGCAGCCGGGGCCAACTGTCGGACTGGCGATTACAGGATCGATTAAAGCTAAACTACCCCTTCGTTTCGTCGGGACGATCTATCAACCCCACGCGTGTAAACGTGCGAGCGCGCGAGAGGGAAAACATCGCGCGAGAGAAAGTCGGCCGCGATTTCTCATGTTGATCTATATTTATTCCAAATGTCGTGCAACAAGACGCGAATTGAAAGAAAGTTTTTTGAAATTGTTCAGATTTTTAATTTAAATTTTTATAGAAAGACAAAAATTTAACATAACAATTGATATTGTATTTGATTAAAAATGTGCTAATTTTATTGCAAAAATAATAAAGATAGATGTAGATTTATCATACAAAAGAGAAGCTTTGCTTAAAATCTTAAATGTAGAAATATTAAAATTGTAGCAACAGGATACATCTTATGATCAAATTTCTATGACAATATCGGTAACGAATGCTTGAGCTCTCACGAACCTTTTTCAGAACCCGATGAAGCAAAAAAAGCTCCCTTTCAGTCGATTCGCACGTTATTCCCCAATCCTAATCCTTTTCTCACATCCTCCGGGAAACGCACTTTAGTTCTCGAAGCGCGAGATCAACAAAGAGAGAACAAGAACCTCGAAACCGAAATTCGCCCCAAATTTCTTCGGTGTTTATCCACCCCGAAATATCCTGCGGAAGATTAGGAAGTTTTTATGGGATTATTGGATTAAGGACGATCGCTTTGAATCAATATTCCGGTCAATCTAGAAATATTAATTTCCTGAACATATACATATATTAATCTAATTTGAAATTAATAATCAACATAATAATATAATTCCAGGCAATAAGACATAATTTTTTTATTTTTAGAAAAAAATATTTGTCAATGGTTTTATTAATTTCTAAAATGTATTGAGATTTTATCATTTCCATGAAAGAGAAGAACGAAATTTTATTTCTACGTAGCAATATATTATATGTTTTTGTATTACTTTGTATTACTTTAAAATATGCGTTACTTTAGAATTTGCGAAAGGGAATGTAACAGTCGCCTTTATGAGGGTCTCGAGTTATTGTCGGGATTCGAATCCAGGAGTTGGTTGCCATTTAGGTATCACCATTACATCACCTGCCGCGAGATTTCTACCTCGTTTTTCCAATCTTGCGGAAAGGGTGAGATAAAGTATAGGAGAAAAAAATGTGAAAAAAGCACGGGAAAAGAGAGGGGACGCGATCGGGATTCGCTTCTCTCCTGATGTATCCTGTTCGGTGACGTGTGATCCGCAGGACGACCGACCTGCGGCGTGCCTGCGTGGCGACTAAACCAATCTAAGGCTTAAGTTCACTCGGCCGAAAGACCCCTCGCGTGAGGACCGGATTCCAATTTGCCGAATGATTTCAAGAACCTGAATTAAATGATCAACGCGAAATATCGATGAAGAAGAGCGGGCGTAAAAATGAGGAAAGATACAAAGTTCTGTGAAATTGTCGCTCTGAAATATGAATTTTTACAAAATTGATGCGACATTTGATTGTTCACAATTCGTCCATGAATTTGGATATGATGTTTTGGCAGACTTGAAAAATAATTTTGTGATTTACTCGAATGCATAGCAATTAATATTTTTAACAAAGTATGATCTAATAAAATATTTTAACAAGAATCAATGCATTAAAGCAATAAAAAAATATATGAATATAGATGGTCTTATGTAAAATCATGAGATATATTTTATATTTTTCAATTTTATTTATTATAAATGTTATACATCGGGAACACAGAAAAGAGAGGGCATATCTTATATACGTATATTGTACTATTAAATGCCAAATTAATTATTGTAATGCGCGATATTAAAACATAACTTTAATTAAAATAACAATGAAATATATCGTGATGTTTTTTAATTGTAGGATAAATAGATTTTTTATTAAATTTGTACTATACATTGTGAATTAAAACACACATTAAAAAGCTTTTTATCTTTTTACATTGAGAATCATTCATGTGAGATGTGAGATGATCGAATTTATGCCCACAAGATTCTCCTACTTCTTCGGCTACTCGCGCATATATTTTCCCTTTCTAGCATTTTTCTTCACTTTTCTTCGTCTACATATTGAAACTGGCGGCGTTTTTTTTCCACACGGTTACCGACAACCCCTCTCAAAGTCTCTTGACTCGGATTGGAGACCGTTCGCCTTTCGGAGCGACCACGTGGGAGAAAAGGAGGGCTAGAGTACCGCTTGTTTTTCATGTTGAAGCAGCCGCACGCGCCTCGTCGCCCATACGGGGCACTTTTTCGGCAAATCGGTCGGAAAATTTCGCTGTTAGCGACGTATGCAACTGACAAATTATATTAATGGTGATCCTCGATGAAACGTGCCATCGTCAACCGCACAAGTTTCATTCCGTGGTTGATGCGCGATATATGACGTTGTCATATTGATATAAACCAAATACATGGAGATCGATACATGGCTTTTATAATTACTTAATTTAACAGAAATTAAAAAAAACATTCAGACAGTTCATGGAATTAATAATTTTCGTGAAAGATATAAATTTTCACGTTCATTGTAGTTAAGATTCATCTCTTTCCGTTTCCGGAGTCCATGAAATCGCAGCATCGAAGAGGTATATTCCTTTTATAAAATTCCTCGAAAACGCGAGTGGGGCATCAGTAGGGATCGCATTGTCGATATTATTAAATTGTTGGTCCATTCTGAAGTAGGTATTTTAGACAATCCGCGCGTCCGCCGTTTGAGCATACAATAGAGTACATCGGTGCCCATTATCCACAGACATTGTCCATTGCGAACTGGTCTTTAGGGCGTTACTGGAGGTCAAGCCCCGGAAGTGATTCGACAATGAAGTATATTATGCTCTTCCACCTTCCCCCTTCCTCCACCACCTTCTCTTATCCTCCACGAGATCCTCGTTCTTATTAACTCCCTTAGCGCACGTAAGTGCAACGTGATCATTTTTCTTCTGCATCCAAAGCCTTCGCATTAGGCATTTCAAATCGATACCCGAATGTGGCCAGCGGGATTTCGCATTCGCCAGTTCTCAAGGCGTAGGGTTACGGTCTGCCTTGCGATTTCCCGTATTTGAATTTGAAATAGGAGAAAGGAGGCGTCGAACGGCGAATTGTGGAGAGAACCTGTGCGGGATCGCAGTGGCCGAAATCGAAGAGAGAAAAAGAAATGGCAAGAAACAAGTGACAATCAGTGACACGGGGATCTCTGGTATTGTCCGACCTGTCACACGTCTGACACGCCGGGATATCAAAGGATCCCCGTCCGGTCATCTACGCGAATATATGTACTGGTCAAGAAGACGTAACAACCATGTAATAGGCGGTCGCGGCACCCTGCATATCGCGTTTATTAATTTTAATGTTAATTTAACATCTCGAGAGACGATATTCTAACGCACATACATTTCTTGCACCCAGACTCCTTAACTCCCCGTTTAAAGTTTAAATATTCAAATCCTGATAGCTGCAAATCGGAAGAATGAGAAATTCGTTTGTTTAAAAAATGTGCCGGCTGAAAGCGCGCCTAGATTCGCGATGCACAAGAATACAATATATTTTTTACGCTGCTGTCCTTTTTTTTCAAATAAATCCGCATTCGCTCGGACTACGGTCCTGAAGTTGACCCGTGAGTGTCGCGAGAAAACGGGAGCGGCGACGCGTGAGACGGTAGTGCCCGAGTGTGACTCGTGGAATATAATGTAACAGTTCCGAAAAAGTTTTTCTACAAAAGCGGCATGCATCGCACGGCGCATACGTTATTTTTTCGCAAGGGCGCGGATGCAAGGGCGACCAGGCTAACTAGCCCTTTTCTCGAGGATCGGGTTTTTGATTGACGGGTTTTGCCAGGTCCTCGCTCGCGCAAGAGCACCTTCTCGCATTTATGTTAATAAAGATATGATACACCTTTGTGTGACCCGTGCCGTTGAAGCGCATATTTTGACATTTAAATTTACTTGCCTTTAACTGCGAACAAATCTTCGGCGTTCGCCCTTTCGTTTGTTCATCGAGCCAGCGCTTGGTTGCGAACTTCGAATAAGCCTGTGGCGAAAATTACGAACGCTGCGGAGTTCCGACATCGATTTACATTATATTTAATTCTGTCTTTCATATTTAATGTCGCGCATTGTGTTTAGCTATATGCGCTACCTTCCGTAAAATATTTTACATCTCTGGCGACAATGACGAAAATTAATAAACATTTGGAATTCTTTTCATTCATAAAATATGATGTAATTTTAAACGTAACATAATTTTTTATATACATCAATAATGCAATAATTTCCCATTGTTGACATTAATTAAAAATGGTACTTCTCGAGGAAATCGTTTACGTGCGCGGGCACATTAAGAGGCCATATGAGATTCTACTAAGGCTTAACTCTCTTCTCTTTCTGCCAATTCAACTGTAACTCCAATTCTCCGTTTTGCACCCCATCGCACCCTCGAGTATCCCGTTCCTCTGGGGTGGCAGCGGAGGGTGATAAATCTCGCCTGCTCGTTACCCCGCTATCTGTCGATAATAGACATAACCGACACGTGTTGCCTGGTCGTCAGGCTGACCTGGGTATCCTGTATGGAGGAGACGAGTCGTCAAGATCATTGGTGTCAAAAGACAGAGCCCTTATGATGTTTGTTCTTCTTAGCCTTCAAACCCATTCTTTTGGAATGATTGATTCTACAATATTATTATTTTTAAAATATTGATTTTGGACCAAAATAAAATGCATCCATAAATCTTAAAAATACATTAATTTTGTCATTAATTTTATCGAAAGATGTATTTAACTTATTTCGATATTTTCTATTTTGAGATTATTAATCGCGTTCAGAATTAATTAGACATAACGTAATCTATTAGATTTTCTAACATTATAAACTTTTTATAAATGGTTTATAATTTAGCTATTATCAGATATTCCGCATTTCTTCCAATTCTCAATTAAATTTATTAAAAAAGAGTAAATTATTTTTTTCTATATCAATAAATAATTTTTCTAATTTGTATAAGAATAATTTGCGTATTATGTGTGTACGTGTGTGTATAGTGAAAATATATAAAAGAAAGTAACACGGTTTGTACAATATGTCTGTGGCCAAAATTGCAATATTAAATTCTTTCGCGCTTACAATGCTGCAGACAAGGCAATTGGCCTTTCCGTACTTTCGCAGTCAATGTTCTGACCCTCTCGTCGCAACGGTTGGGGTGGGTTTACGGAGTTGATGGTGTCGCTCGATGTAGTAGGATAAGGCCTCCGCGTGTGTAGGAAGCCGTCCTTCGTCTTCCTAGGCGTGGACTTAATTGAACTTGTTCGCCAACTCATAACGAGAAGCCGGGCAAGTGCTCTCTCGGTAATAATTTACGTGAAACAATCGTCGCCTTTGATGTGCCGACGATTGTCTCGTATTCGCGGGAACTATTACCCTCCCATCGTGCAGGAGAGTTTCGTGTGATCATGCGCATTCAATAACAAACTTAAGAATTGTTAAGCAATCGCCGCTAACAGTCTTCACGCGATGCGGTTAATTGTCTCTGCGCGTATTCGCAAAAACGAATCGATTAGAGTCAAGATCGATGCGAGTACATATTTATAAATTCATAAAACGATTTATTTATTTATTTACATTATATTTATTATATTTAAATAATTTAATTAATTTTTTCAGTTTTATAGATTCTTTATTTCTTTCCATAGCAAAGCAAACGTATAATTATAAAATTAAAGCATTTTGAACTAATTTATATATCTAGATTATGTTTAGATGGAACTTAATTTTTTCAGTTTAATAGAGTTTTGTATTTTTCAATATTATATTTTTATAATGGGTATTGGAATTTTAAAAAATGGAGAGTATAAAATTGAAACCAGATCAATTAGAGTTCATAAAATCGGCTATTTCATAAATAATGACTAACTTGAGTTAGATAGAATATAAATCATCTATCAATATATATAACATCTCGATGATATACAAGTGTTGCGAATAGGACTGGTTAGCGAAGCATCAAGCTTTAGACGCATCGATCAGAAGGTAATTTCTCGGCATTCGTAATTTCTATTGCGTCCGTGCAAATCTACCGCCGTTTAAAATGTAAACCCAATTTAACTCGTGAATCGACAGCCAATCAATGGTGGTAATTGTTTTGTCACGAGAGAGAGGAAAAAAAGGTTCGTTCGTTAACGACACTTTGAAATGCAGGCCTGCCTGTTTGATCAGCCCAATGACCCTCGGTGCGGGCGAATGAAATTACCAAGTGCATCGACGTGCCGGCGGCACTGATTGGAATTTTTTTTCTAGACCGCGGATGAAATGTTATGCATTGAAATTATATAGTTAACATCGGCTAACGATCGGTGATTGAATTTAATTTTTTGCCACGCACTGAAACGCGCGGAGTGAAAGATTTCATTTGCGATCGCTCACGACACTGGACCATCTCGATCCGTGGGACCGACTCAAAAATCCGTCTCCTAATGCCGGATATATATTGGAAAATTCACGCGACCGCGGAATATCCGCCGCCTGGTTTTCACACGTAGGTCCACCCAGACCGAGATTGGCGGAGCGGAGCTCCGGGTTGACAGATTGTGTGCATGCGAGCGCGTGGGTCCTGCTACAATGACCGAACTAATCTGGTCCGGTGCAGGGAGGTAGTCTAAGTTCAATATACACACAGGAATACACTGGAGCCCGCAGGCGTTTCGTGTGTGCTTTCGACTATTGCCCTGCATAAATCATACTGCCCCCGGTTAGTCCGGAGCTTCGTGAATCGCGGCATCGACTTAATTGTCCTGCATGCTGCGCAAAGGATGAAGGATCTCGGCCCATGAGATGCGATAGTGGCGATTGCGCATTTAGGCGAATTTAAATACTGCCACATAAAATTACATAAATCGATAATTTTAAAGCTTTATTGTAGCATTCAAAGATATTATTTATTATAAATTATTTACTACAAAAAAATTAAATATAAATTATATAAATGAAATAAAATTTCTAAATTTAGAATATTAGAAGAATATAGAATATAGATTATATTGGCGATTAGATTTAATATAAACTATAATGTTTAATTTCGAAACTGAATACAATAATATTTTTAATCTTTGGTAATTTGTTTTGAATATTTTATTCTTATTTATTCTATTCCTTCGTACATAATAAAATCTTATGTATTATACTAAGAATGTTTAGAATTAAGAAAGTCAATCATAAGATAAGAAAGAAGTATAGACAATCCAATTCGTATGTTAGAAAGATTTAGAATAAAGATTATCATTATTCTTTGTTACATCAAGAGTTTCAGCAAGCGGAAACTTGTTTTGAAGGGTCGAGCTGTGGATCGGCGAATTTTGCCAAATTTTCTGGCGGGTCAGCCTCTCTAATGATCGATCATATAAGGGGCTGGCAGTGACGCGATTCGGATATAATTTATACCGCTAGATACGTCGAGGGTAGCTTCCCTTAGAAGTAGTACTGTGGAGAAGGCAAACGTGTGTACCCGGGGGTGGCATCTGCTGCGCGTTAGACACGGGTCGGAGGGCACCGCTTGCTCTATCATTACTTGCATTACTTTTCTGCCGCGAGTCAAGTGGGTCAAGTATGAGTAGAGAAATATGTATGCAATCGAGGAAAAATTGCTCGGTGGCAACCAAGCGACGACATTTAATAGCCGAAATTATTTCAAGTTATTCCGAAAGAGAAACTTTGAAAGATCGATGGAACCCTTTTATAATTATCATAAAACTGTACGTACGAAATTTCATTTGCTACATCGTGTGATTATAATTTTATATCATACCCACGTGTGCATGTATATGTGTGTATCGTGGCTGCCGATTTTATAGTTAACAGCTTTAAATTTTCCACTAGAATAATTGGAGAACGGGAAAAAAATCAAGTCTATCGAATCTACATGAATAGTACAGCTATTGCGCAAACATAAAAAATTATTAACCCAATCACAAATGCAAAATGTTCTCACAGTTTTCTAAAACGTAACTCGACTTGACGTCGTTTATAGGAATGGGGTAATGCAATTATTCGTGCAAACGTGCGCCGCTAAATCACGTAATTTCACAGACGAAACGCATGAAACGCTCACAAAGGCGGCAAGCGCAGCTATTCGTCGATGAATTCTAATCAAGCGGAAACGAAATCATTAAACCAATTAACACGTCATCCGCGTGATCTCGCGTGAGAGAATTCGGGATAATCGCCGTTACTTCGAGAGGTTTGCGCGTCATAATAATTTTCATGGGTCTCCAGATCAGAGACTTCGTTACGAGAATCGCGCGAGCTCCGGGGGAATGAAGGCGATTCCTTGGGATTAATCAAGCGTTAATTAAGACTAGAGCGGCTGGCTCCCGGGGCGCTCTCCTCTTCTCGTCTCGTCTCGCTCGCTTCTCGCGATGCTGGGAGGGAAATTAAGCAAAGATGTCGCAGTGCCTAATGCTTCGGTCGGTCGTAAGGATCGCGTCGGCGCTACGTGACGCCTAAACTCGTAAACAGCTCCGTTATTTAGGGGATGATAATTGACCGTTTCGCTCACCCCCGCCGCGCTCACTCTACGATTCTCCCGAAACAGTGGAAAGTGACGTCGACGAGTCTGGGAAATTCACCAATGCGCTCTAACGCAGTTGATGTTTACGAGAGACCATCTCTCCTTCTCTCCTTTCCTCGTTCTTTCTCTTCATCTGTTTTTCTCTACTCTCGTAGAAAGGGGATAGAGAAATGAAATTCGATACGCCATTGTTGTATATCGCACGAGCATAAGCTCGCTTATTCGCTCCCATGATGGATACATACGGTGCATTCATGTTTATTGCCTGGCAAGTCGATATTAATAACAGTAATCAATTATTTCGTTTGAGTTTCACGATATTTTTAGTAGTAAATAACTTGAAAATAAGAAATTGTCGGTATATAAAAGAGGAAACATGTTTATTTATTCGGGTTTAATCAATACATTTATTGTTTAATTAATCTGTTAAACACGTTGAACAAATTACAAAGCGCAATTGTATATTATTTATCTTTAACGTTTTTGTCAACAAATGTAATCTGACATCTGTTAAATTGATTTTTAATTTTTAAAGATAATATAGGAAAACGTTTGATTATTTTTTAAAATTTAAACATTTTACGATTTAGAATCGCAATTTTTACCATAATCTTTTTAATAAAAGCTTTATCAAATATGAAAGTGGCGTCGACACTCGTCGACAATTCTGCGAGTCGGTTAAGTTGCGGAATGGATTTTCTCCGCAAGAGAGGGAGGACACAGTGTGTCGGCTAAAAGCATTTTTGCGTCGGCCATCATGGAGCTATCATCCACCATCGATCCGCTTTATTCATAACTTTCGCTGGCCGTTTCTGTAGCCGAGGACACTTTCTTTTTATCTATAGAGTAGTTTTTGTCATAAATGTTTTACAATCTTCTATCATTAATGCAGAGTTATATAAATTCCCCTAGTAGCACAATACATTGGCTATACATTGGTTAAATATTGGTTATCTAGATAGATAATGCTTAGAATTAAAGTAAATTGAAGTAAATTAGTAATTGCTCTCATTTTTATACATTCTAAATAATATTACATACGAACGTTTCGCCCCATTGGTTTCGGCCATCTTCAGTGTACAAATCAACACAATTACATGAATTTGCACATAATCATGTCCGTAATTACACTTGGTGTTATGTTTCGGTGTGAATTTATAATCTTATGAAGTGAGCTAATTTGGTCAAATTGTAAAACAAAGTGTGAATGTCCTTTCTTCCGTTGTTATGATGATAACAGAGTCATTTTACCACAAAGGTACTCTTAGAATTAAGCATCATCATAGTGTTTCTATTGAAATTTTATATTAATCAGTCAGTTAAAAACAAAATTTAAAAATATGCAAAAAAATATCACTTAAGTATTTCATTATAAGTATGATAATGTTGTATCAAAATATATTAAATTTCAAGATCTAAATACAAGAATAATATTATGAATACATTTTGTTATAAATACTTTATACAATTGTTAAGGAAGCAGATATATACAAATTTTTGCAAAAAACCTGGACGATATATGGTAATTGATATGCATGGTTGATATTATTATTTTTGGCGAATCGTTCGGAGTTCTAACGATACAGTTGTCACCGTTTAAAATCTATTCAGAACGATAATCTGTCGTGTCTTGTCAGAGAGAAGGCAGCTTCTTTTTCGTAGAATATCTTCCGTAAAACCTAAGCGACCTAGAAAAACCTTTCGTAGACTTCGTTTTGTTAGAGGTGTGACATTACAAAGGGAAAAAGGGAGGATGAGAAAAGCGATCGCCTGTTTTGTGTATTGGGACAATTCCGTGAATCCCAAGTTGAGCTATCCGAGAATTTCTCGACCGCATGTCCTGTAGATTATCCGATGGACAGGATGTATCATTCAGGTTCTTACTTACCAGATTTTTCTTGCTAATACGTGAAACTTTAAACTAGCGGTTTGGCAAACCTTCTCCTTGTTTTGAAAAAGTCCGATTCGTAGAATTTTCAGATATTTCAATAGTGGCACACCCCCAAAAAAAATAATTTTGATATATATGGAATCCTATAAATCTTAGAGAATTTTACTCTTATATTGACATCAAAAGAATTTCTCTAAAATTAAAAGAAAAATATAAACAAGAATATTTAAGAGAGAAAAAAGTATTTTTTACTTTATTAAAAGAGGAATATTTGTTGTTTGTTGTATTGAATGTTTGTTGTAAGACAGTAAGCTTAGAATATGGGATTATAGGAAAAATCACTTTTTACGCAAAATACTTTTTTTCGAGTGCAGAAATGAAAATTATATGTCAAATAATATAAAACTTAAAATTCAAATGTGCAATAACTTATAGTTATCGTCATATCAACTTATCAATTTTTTTAATTATTATTATTATATAATTTTTTTTTATTATTTGATTCTTTTACTTATTATCATTAAGTAGTCTGCTCAATAATTACTTGTCATAAGAATTTTTAATAAAACAATATATTTTCGTACTTCGTGCAGAAAGCGCGAAATATTACAAAGAAATTTTTATTGTAATCTGAGACGACCTATTAAGATGTTCAGTGCTTGCGACGATACAATTTCTAGTATTATTAGTTTCTATTCCGTGTAGAATGCGGTACGATCACGGGAGATATTCACGGTCAGACAAATCTGTCCTACGAATTGTTAGCACATGTCCGCGTATGCCGACAAAGCAGACGAACCCTGCTGGGTCGTTAAAGCCAGTGACGAATTTTTCTTTCTGTCCTATCCGCATCTCAATTTTCTTGACAAATGTCGAAAACGGTAGAAAACTTTTCGTTGTAATTGAAACACATATTTTATAAAAAGTTACTACACTATAAACTTATGGTGATCTTTTATTGAAACTTAATATAATGTTTTTTATTATTAAAATTGTTATCTACGTTGCTAGTTGGGTTTAAATATGTGTCCAATTTAAATGCTAAGATGTTTTTTTAGATATAAATTATGTTAAATATAACAAAATATATGCCAATATGTTCTATATATTTTATAGATTTGTCTTTCTATTGTTATTCTACAATTTGTTTGTTTGTTTTTTTTTACTATATATTTCCCGGAATCAGCTTTCTGTAAATAAGCAATCTATCATACTTCGCAAAAAAATGGGTTGCTACGCCAATGCACAAGTTAGCGCATCATTGTCGTGGGTGAGACTCCGCGACAGATCCTAATCTGTCGTGTAAGAAGTGAGAAGTTCCATTGTAACGTCCAGGTTCGTGCCCATCTTCTAAAAACGCACGTTAATGGTCCCGGTAGCAAAGTAGCCATTATGACCATCGAGGATTCGTGCCGCCTTGATTCCTTTTCATCGTCCTTTACCAAACTGTCCTGTTTCCTACATGGTTATTGTGAACTGCCACACGAGTTTTTCAACTGCACGTGAACTAACACACCAAGGCACGATACTGGATATATTCGTTTTAATTCATATAACGTGCTTATATATGGATTTATTATATTTATATAAACATGTATGTAAGTACTGTACGTTTCTCTTCTGATTAACTATATTTTAAAATTTTTAAATTTTTTTAAAATTTAATTAAATAAAGATGCCAATATATTAATTTGATTAATTTAAAGAGCCAAGTATTAAATTCTCTAATTTAATTCCAATTTATAAAGTTTTATCACATATAACTAAGTTTTTATATAAATTATTGTATTCTAAAATATATAAATATATGTATATACATATTATTACACGCACCACTACACACACACACACACACACACACACACACACACACACACACACACACACACGTACAAAAATTGTAACGGTTTTGCATTCCATTGAATTCTATATAAAGATTAGATGTAAGTTGAAAGATTTATCAAAAAATAGGAAGATGAAGATCAAACTGTGAATTGGGAAAGAACGGCAATTTGTGAAAAGGAAGTATCAAAGTGAACAAAATATCTTGCGGTTCGTCTGATGTTTTGAATCCGATCTGGGATTATTCATAAATTGCAAATCTTTAAAGCTCTCAGTAAAGAAATATTTTCTATTCATTTAAAGTGCTGGCCAGGATTACTTACCTGTAGAATCAACCCTTATCCCACCTGTGAGATTTATTGATTTTTTTTGAATGCATACTAGTTGTACTTAAGACCAGCAGGTGGTGCAACCCTACAGGCCAACTCTTATTGCAAACAATTAGATATGAGATCCTGATAAATTTTTAAAAATTGCATAGACAAAATATAAAATTGCCTTCACCGTATCATCAATGATATAATTTTTATTGGTCTTAAAATACATATTTCTTTATACTATAGAGAATTCGTTTATGTCTCAATTTTTGGTTCTGACTAATTAAATTTGTATAAATTAAAAGAATAATGTTAAGAAGAAAGGTTTTTCTCGTATTGAATCACAAATACTTTGTAATCACAGAACGATAATTAACTATTTTATTTATAAATTTAATTAATATTATGGTTTTCAAACGAATTTTTAATTTAATAAGTTTTAAGATATGTTTGGAATAATATCTACACTAATAAATAATAATAAAAAAGAATAAGTAGAATACATTATATTTATCATAGTTTAAAATCTTGCAAGTATCGTAATTAATATAATATAGTCGTGCTTTATTTTTAAAATATATTTTCTACCTACTCAACAATACGTTTATTTTGTATGACAATAATTATTGTAAGCGATCTCACTTGACGCATACAACTGATTGAAATATTTTTGTGAACGGTGGAGACAATGAGGTTCATGATAGAAGTGCAAAATGTGTTTTACCACATAAAGTGAGGGTGACGGGGACGAATATTCGTAGCTTCCCGTTGGCAAATGGGGTGTCCAGGAACGACACCGACGCATCGGGGTGAGACGCTTGGCCAACCAAGCGACGCGTCGAGGCCGTGCTAGACAATTGAAAAAAATCACTTGTCTCGCCCTAAAAGTAGGGACTTCGTGGATGCTGGAGCGAAAAGTCAGAACAGATGCAAGGGCGATGAGAGGACGATATCCGTGAGCGACAGTCCGTTAAACGCAATGTTCCGCATCCAAAACGTTGCGGTTTCTCGCCGCCGGAAATATACATTGCTTATGTGTCGTTTCGCGCACGTGCACCGATCTAATTCAAAAAATAATTTTATCGCGCGACTTAGGTATCATATAGGTTGAAATTATATTAGCATAGAAACCGAACCAATCTTACTTTAATCAAAGATGAGATAATTAAGAAATCGTGATGTTGTAAAAATTAAAGTTTAATTTTTTTATACTCGTAACACAGATATAATTTCTTATTATGTTATCAACTTTTGTTTATTATTATGGAGATAATTTTGCAATACTATATCCTCATAGGAAAAACGCTTAATTATTATATATTAATATCTACTTTTTTAATATTATGACATTATTATTATTATTATTAGCGATAAAGTGACGTGTAAATGAATGTGTTCCAGGTTCGCATAGCTGGCAGCGGAGTAAGAGGCTGGTTGGATGCATCTCACGAGACGAACAATTGGTTAAAATATATTCGAAGTACTTCTAGCTCACATGCAGTAAACATGCGCCATGTACTCATCGGCGGTCAGGTGAGAAAAATTTAATAAGTCATGTAATTGAGAGTCAGCGATTCGATATTTCATTATCGATAAAGTGAATCATATCCTTTCTATTGTGCGGCACCACTAACTCAGTAATTTAATAGGTATATCGTAAAAATTAAAAACAAGAAAAGAACTTCCAAATTATCGTCTAGAATAGCCATAATAGATAACGCGTTAATAACCAATTAGAATCGACATTTGCCTGTTTTATAACCCATTTTACAGCGGTGCAAAAACACGCGTACAGATCGTTGGTAAGATAATTTCGCAGAGAAGTGAATTATTGGTATCACTAATCGGCATCTGCGATCTTGAGCTTCGATCCGGGTGCCTCGTACATACACGCATATAAAAAGAAATCCTTTACTTCTCCGCTTCTCGTGCGCAGACGGCACGCACGAATTATTCCGCATTAAAATTATATTAATTTAGATATTAAAAATGCTTACAATTGTTGACAATTTAGAAATTACTGTAATAAATGCAAGTTACTTGGCAAACAGCTCATTTTATTATAAGATGAAAAAAGATACGAATTTTTATGTATATAAATCTTCATAGTTTCTAATATCATTAACAGTTATGTTAACAGTTATGTTAACTATACAATAAAGAGTTATTGTATAGTTATATCATTATGATTAAAATTACTCCCTTTTAAACATTTGGCAACTACTTTCTGACTCATCCTCTACTTTTATACGCAACTGACACTCTGATCGACAGTTGCAGTTAATAGGAAACAATAATTACGCACCAAGTAGAATTCCAATTTATTGCACATATGTTATCGATTATTAAAAAGCTTATTAGTACTTCACCAAATTATCATATTCTCGCCATATTTAACCATCTATTTCAAATGGCTGTTTTCCTGTATGCATACATTTTTCTAAGAATTCACTCAAATATAAAATATTGCATTCATTGTGTTTAATAAAGAGATAAATAATTTTTATTTATATTTTAATGCAAACTAGGAAACGATTTGAGAAAATTAAATAATAATTTGTACAACAAATTTTAAAGGAGAATGTCAGAATTTGTATAATATAATAAAATAAGATTAGTTTCTGTAAGTTTTAAATTCAAAAATTTTAATTTCGAAGCAATCTTTTAATTATAAAAAAAATATTGAAAGAATAGATTTTTCCTCTAATCTCCTTTAAAAGCACTCACATATGATTGGCCGTCGAATAGACACATAAACGGAAACGATGGAGGTCACGGTGTCAATTTAGGGTCGAGCTTATGCTTCTGCCCATTTGGCTCTTTCTCTCTTTCTCTCTGTGAACCGTGGCACATGGTATCCTCGGTATTGTGGGCGCGACGTAAGCTACATGTATACAGGGTGTTTAGTTATTAAGTCACCCCACGGGGTCGTTTCTCTGACTTCCTATACGCCCTCTCGCAATCGCTGTGGGAATGGGGGACGCGACGCTCTCTATCAGTGCTCTGCAGAATCGTCGTCGTAATGATTCTTCGGGGCCCCGGGACGACACTATAAAGATCGTTTCATGGCTTCCCACTATCGGATCTCTATAGAATCGCATGCAGATTATGCGCCGCGTATGAAGGGATTTTCATTAACAAAATCGAGATATATACGCGCATAATCTCGTCCGAAATATAGCATCTCTACCATTTTTATTATTTTTTTCTCTTTATTGACATTATCATTAATTTATTTGGATATAAGTAGAAAAAGAGTCGTATATATACATATACATACTGTTGCTTTTGCAATATGTTTGTAACGATTCTTTTACCGCCAACAATATTATAGTACAAATGGCAGTTTCGCGATAGAAAAATTTAATAAAACATTACGTAACTAAAGTAATTTTTATATATTAATTATTTTGCAAAAATTATATTTAAAAATATTATGTGTTGTGTAGGTATTAGTGCTTAAGATGAAAAACAATTAATTTTAGCATAATTTAAAAACTTTATAAATTTACAAACATCTTTGTAGAGTTAATTTTTACATAATAATTCGTAGTACTACAAAAATGAAAAATTTTTTAATTATTTTGAAATATATACCTATTTATGCTGTGTTGTTGAAAGATTTAAAAATTGAGTGTTATTGAATAACAATATTGATGATAGATGGTGTATGAGACTATTCGCGACATTGCAACGGGAGAAGAGCTTCTTTTGGGCATTCGGGAACCGCTTCAGCTGCAGGACATGCTGGGCGAAAACACGACCGAGGACAGGAGTGATCGAGAAACTGGTGAGTATCCAATAGAGTATCCACGCAAGACTTTTGCTATAATCTTTCATTATTTTATTTATCAACTATTTTTACGAACAAGATAGCTTGTCTCTCCAGATATTTCAGACAATACAAAAAAATTATTTTAATTTATTTTAATAATGGTTGAATGATGGACACCATTAATAATGATGAACAATTATTTCACCGTTCTATTTTATATACCAAATACATAATCATAAATAATATAATTTTTAAACATGTAAATCAGATAATGTAGTTCATTTAAAAATAGTAATTAATAAATTTTAAATAATAAATTTTAATAAATCTAAAATATCCGTTTAATAAATTAAATAAATATATTGAATAAACAATCTGAATAGGACAATAGAAAATAAACAATGCATAACGTTTGAGGAGTAATATTTAGAAAATAAAAAGGACAGAAAATACGAATTAAAATAATATTTAGATGGCCGGCAAGATATCGGCATTCACGATCGTTTCGGCACAGCTTTACGACTTTCTGTGCCGATACACATCGCGCACGTTGGCAGCTCGTGCGCGTACAATTACGCGTATGAACGCAAATGAAGGGCAGGGGCAGGTGTTTTCCGAAACGACGAATCGGGGGCGGGCAGAGGGTAAATCGTGGATCGTTGTGTGCACGAGCTGCTCGTCATGCACCCTTGACTTTGGCGTGATTCACCTGGTCGGCCGTTGCGTATTAACCCTCGTCCGGTAATAAGCGCTGATTATTTGCAGATAGACGTGTTCGAGTCACATGTCGCCGTGCCCCGTGTCGTTTCGACTTTTGTCCGGAACCATCTTTTTCGTCCATCATGAACAAAATACGCGCTCTCGTGATAGGTATTTACGATTTTTTTATTCTTTGTTAAAATTATTATTATTTAATGTATATATATATATAAAATTACATTATATAAATTAATAATATACACATTTACACATTTTTTATTTTTTTAATGTAGTGAGATTTTAATTATCGTTTATTCCGAATTGAATTATTTTAAATTGAATATACTTCGCTTTTTTTTATCAGACAATTCTCATTTTTGTAATATATTAATATTAAAATAAATATTGATTTTTTTAAAGCCAATTTCAAAACAGCCATTTAATTCGTCTTTAATTTAATTAATCGATCGTTAAATTTTATTATTATTATATGGACCATTTCATCATTAATATATTTAGGATATTTATGAAGAAGGGTAGCGTCTACGTGCTTCACTGCTCGACAATTATCTGGTTGTAACTTCTGCACGATGGTCAAAATCTGGATGATGACTTGGTAGGGTCGAATTAGGATCGGAGGGTTATACGCGACACCCAGATGTCGCGACAATTAAAACCGGGCTTATTGTCGAAGTTTTGCCGTCACAGACTCTACGGTTAATTTGCCCACAGTTTTTCGTCATAATTTTAGGAAATACTCGTAAAATGCGTCTTTGCACGTGGAAGATACACTGTTCCTATTAATAGGTTCATTATTAAATTTTCTTTTCATAAAACCAATGAAGATAAGCTTTTGTTGGTAAAAATCTATTTTTATTAGTAGAATATCGTCAAGTAACATAGTTGTCATAAAAAATTTGATATAATTTGGGACAAAAAATCTGTAATTTACAACCTATATCTAATAGAAATGTAATAAAATATATTTTTCGATACAGTACTCCACTGGAATTTTTTTTAGTCAAGTAAAAAAATTAAAAAATAATGTTGTTATATGTATACCATAATATATGTATACCTATATAATATATATGTATAAAATATTTATTATATAATAACGTGTCTATATAAATATTCGACGAAGTAAACTATATACTTTCTTATTTCAAGAAAAATATATGGCAAAGATAATAATGTTGATGTCAAACAACAAAATTACGAAAGAAAACGTGCTCATTTACATACACATAGAAGTGGTGGAGCAGATTGCAAAAGGGAGACGCAGTTTTATGAGATAGCTTTAGTAAAGGAACGTTAGAATGGTAATTAAGTCGAGCCTACCGATAATATTACTTTCTCTAAATTAATTTGGAAATTAAGAACCTTATTTTTACGATAAGAAGCAGATTAGATCACAGAAGAAATTGCATTTGTGTGTGTGCGAATTTTCTTTTTTTATGTTAATAATATCCCAATAATTCTATGTAAAATCATCAATCACTATTACAATACTACTAAGGAAAACAATGAATATTAATAAGATTTTATATAAATTCAACAATTTATATTTATAGAAATTATTCACAAATTTCGTAATTATTTAATTTATTTCAATATATAAGAAAAGGATACTATAACATTTATTACTGATTATTATTATTAGCTGTATGATTGGTACTTCTTTTGGTGATACCAATTTTGCAGATTTTTGTTCTCAGTGGATACATAATTTTACGTACTAAAAGAGATTAATGCCGACTTTAAATGGCATAAGAGTGGTACTGGCGTTAATCCAGTAAAGCCGTTTTTACGAGGGAATCTCCGACAAGCTGGTGTGTGCAGCAAGAATAATGATGTCAAACGACGTACGCTCCGTATTAACCCTTGCAAAAGGCATCTGCGCTGTGTCTTCCCTCGGACGGATCATTTTTTTCGCGGGGAGAGAGACAGGGAACACGAGGGGAAAGAAAAAGATGCGAGGAATCGTTTTAACACGCCTACGTGGGGTGCGCGTAGAGAAGCATTCAACCGGAGTTGTATGTTAACTTAATCTCGTAGATGTACATATCTATATCAAATATTCACATTAAAAAATTTATATTTTGCCTGTAATATGTTCTTCAATTCGTCTTTGATATTAATTTTTTATAGATACATATATTCGTTCATCTTTTCTTTTTTTTAATATTTAATATTTTTTGATATTACGTTTTTAATTTTATGTAATATTATGTATCCGGAAAGAAAATATCTTAATAATTGAAAATATTTTAATAAAATATGGAAATATTAAAATAAATTCTTTTATATTTATTATAATTTTATTATAACTTATTATAATTTATATTTATTATCTTTTGCATTTACAGTATTTCAATTAAATTGAAAGAGAAAGAAAGTTTAACAAATAATTAAGATATATTGCAAGTAATTTATGATGAAAACATTATAATTCAGCCATATTCAACTATTTATTCACATTTGTATATACATATATTTGTTGAAACGATAATTATTTGTGTTAACTGCAATATTATGATTTTTCCCAGACATTTTTGGACTCACATATTGAGTTGCGATAACATGACAGATGCAATTGTTGCGGGCAGTTACGATGACTTATGATTGTTACTTTCTGCGGTGCTTGTTTTTTTCTATCGCCATTTTCCCTTTTTTTGCGCCCGAAATGCGTTTATATCGGCGTGTTTTCCGATAGCTCTTTAGGGTAGCGGATAATTTATAGCCAACTATTGTCGATTAACACGCGCATAACCAGGTCTCAGGGAAGACCAAAAAAAGGGCACGGGTCAGAATGAGAAAAAAGGGGTATACGCATACAAAAGGGCACGCGACACTCTTTCCTGAGGGGGTGGTGTACTCCGAGGTAGGGAGGTGCGTGTGACATGTTACAACCCCATCTGATTCATCGGACTAATGACACATTTATTTGACGTTTGATTCGAAATCGCTACGGTCGCGTGCGACAAATTGTTACTGAAAGATGCGAGCAGATATCGATTTTCCGTTTACTTCATTGAAGAAAAATGTATTTTCTCTCTTAGTTAAATCGTTTAATGCAAAAGATGCATGTGTTGTTAAAGAAAAAATTCTTATTATTTAGGAATAAGAAAACACTTCTGTAAAAGCGTTGTAAAATATTCTTTTATATTGTTTTATATTGTTGGATGAAAAATTATTGCAGTATTTTGATAATTACATATTATATTTTTTATATTAATATTTTAGAAAAGAAAGACTTTAATTTTTTTGATTATCTGTAAAAAATTATTTATATTCTGCAGTTGCAAGAATTTAATCAATCTCATTAAAAACTTTTAGTTATAATTTAAAAAATGTATATACTTAAAAATTTGAAAAGTATAGTGAAGTATAGAGAAGTAAACGAACTCGTAGAAGAATAGACGAATAAATTTATTTGGATATATTTATCGATGTGTTTTAATGATGTCGTTTGAATGTGAACGTCACGATGCAGCAAGAACATTGATTTCCGTTACTTTTTCCCATGCAACTGCCAACTGACTACTCGACCGCGGGGGGTGTTGCTAGTGGATCCCACCTGTTGACTTTCCGCAACGTGACTTTGCTACTCCTTCTACGTGGTAGATTAACATAATACTTTCAACCGTTTTCGTAAATTTTAAAAGGGATTGTTTGTGAACATGCGATATATTTAATTCATAAATTATGTTGTTTCTTCGAGTTCTAGGTAAAAATTCTTTTACCTAAATTCTCTCTATTATGAAAATATCAAGAAAATGAATTATATTTATCATCTATTTTATATATTTATAAAATTTTGTATTTGTGTTATCTCATGTATAAATTATTTATGTAAGAACTTTGTAGAAAGATGTATTGAAAAAATGTACATATGTATGTGCATAAATTGAAAAATTATTTTGATGATTAATTTTTATACATATTTTTCTTTCTTATATTTTTTCTGTTGTATTTACAAAATCAACAGCTATCGGAAAATCAACTGTTGTATTTAGAAAATCAGTTCTCTGTTTAGATCTGAACATTATCTCACACCCATAATAATTCTTAATTATATTTTTATTTATTAGTTATTAATTCGGTTTTCATTTCGATCATTTTTCTCAATACTGTGTTCGGACGATGCTGTCTCGAGAGTGATAGAGGTCGACCGCATCTTTCATTGTTTAAATTCACTGGCGTGCTGCTATGAATTAGCCGTAGAGAGAGAAGCGATTAACGTACTAAGGGGAGTTAGCGTGGCGTTGGGCGTATTTGGTGGTACAGGGGTTGTGCCCGGTTCCCATGAAGGTCCGTTGGGGGCCATCACTCGACCATATGTTCGGAACAAGTGTAGCGGCAGATTTAAATAACCGTTGGAGGTCGGATATCATTCAAACTTAAGTTAGTTCAAATTTACTTATACTCACGATTATCACGATATACAAATTAAATTGTGAGTTTTTGAAATTTTTTTTTAACTTTTTAAGTCTATAATTTGGTTGTTTACTATTAATTAAATCCATTTGTACATTTTTAAATATTTGTATACAAATTGATATACTATAGACAGATAAATTTTTATATAAAAATCGATTAGTATACATTATTTTATATCCCATATTTTACACTAGCACTCATGTTAATTGCGTGTTCTATCATTGATAATCGCACTTTATCTCCTTCATGGGTTTCTGATTTTACCTGCCGTTGCGT
This sequence comes from Tetramorium bicarinatum, assembly GCA_928718305.1. Taxonomy (NCBI): domain Eukaryota; kingdom Metazoa; phylum Arthropoda; class Insecta; order Hymenoptera; family Formicidae; genus Tetramorium; species Tetramorium bicarinatum. The sequence continues at coordinate 19,967,022 of OV788324.1, forward strand.
TCTGATATTCGGGGGTGAAATGCCGCTGGGGGGCTGTCGACACTCACCTGCGATTGGCCGGTCCCCAACGTCGCTTGTACCAATAGCAAGCGATTCTGGACACCCCCGTTTACGTTTGCAGTCACTGGACAGTGTATCGCCAACTAACGAAAGCATCATTGTGTCTATTGTCTTCGCGATCGCTTGTGTATCGGATCGTGCTTATTAAAAGGGAAGAAGTGATAGTGTAGTGAAGTAACTTGAATCGCGTTATAACCAAATCTGTTTAATTTTTTAACAGTACAATCGCATTATAGATAATAAATATAGATCAATATTTGGCAGAGAAATCATTAACTGGACGGTAAATATTTGATAAACTGACAACTATTTTATAAATTAATTTTTAATTAATAAATTATTTTGTTTATTTCACTGGAACTAGTATTAGAAATCATCATATATGTTTGAAATTAATTTATAATTAAGAAGCGATATGCGATTCTGATTGCCTGAATTCCGAGAATGAAAATAATTTATGTTAAGCTTAAATTAATTCCACTCAAATTAATTAATAAAAATAAATCAATACTAGCGCGCAAATTTGAATATGAAAATTATTTAACAACACAATCAAAAGCGTATAATTACGTAAATATTATAATATCAGTTGAGTAATTTGGCGTGAACTTTGCGAGTTTGTTGAAAATTATTTCCATTATTTCCACAAAGCTAGTTAAATCATCATCGAATTCTATAGGAACATTGAGGTTTTTGTTTTGTAGATCAGGCGATATTACCGTTTTAATTTAATAATTCAGGGACAATCCACGAGTCCACTTGTCACGCCACTCCTGTGGCCCTCGCGCGGTTCTGGATCACGTAATTCGCCCACACCATGACACGTCACGTATCATCGTTTGCAGAGGGTTGTAATTTATAGAGCCATACAACTACGCATACACACATACACATACACATCGTGAGAAAATTGCGAGTTTTACTCGCACTATCGCCAACGTGTCGGGAACACTTGCAATCTGTATTGTTGTATTCGTCATTTACAGCCTCTCAGCACAGTGGAACTGTCGACGAGGACAAGGAAGACGAGGAGGAGGGCGAAACGAGGTGCACTGTCTGCGACAAGCCGTTCCAAGATATTGAACTGTAAGTATTTATTGCGCTGCAATTTTTCTATAACTTTTATTCTTTTTAACAAGTTAGAAAATACAAGTAAAGATACTAAAGATACTTTTGTACTACTGTAAAACTTTCAAAAACGCGTCTTGAAAAACTACAAACGCATGAAAAAACACAAATTGTTTAAATATTTTTAAAAAAGTCTTGTCTTTTATTTAAAAAATTACTGTGATGAAAAATTCTAAAGAATTTATTTTTCCATCTTAAGGAAAAATATCGCGCTTTAATATTGATATTAATATTTATTTATATTTCTATTACTAAATTTATGTTAAATTGAAAAATAGTTTTACTTTTCGTATACGTGCATGTATCCAGCAAAAATTCTATCACCATCAGATATCTTTATTACCATATTTTCACGCATTCCATTATCCGAAGATTATTATCATTAACGCGACGATACGAAGTACAACTCATCAAGGATTCATGGCACATCATTATATGCTTTTCAAATCAGATGAGCGACGATTACGTGCTTGGCAGAGCGATACGCTGGATCGAAATCGAAAGACAACGGCTCGACCGACATTAAAGCGCTCGTTGCATTCGTTGATTTTCATCATCAATTATTAATTAATCGATGGAATTCAGAGAATGGGTGCCACGTAATCGCCTTCAAATCTCGGAGTTAGCGATACGCGTTCGCGAAAGCCTTTTGTCACGCGAGCGATTTCAAGAGTGCTCTTTAGAGTCCTGAGCATTTTGAGACTCCTTGCATGATTGAATATGATGCTTAGTCAGCCTTCATTCTGTCTTGAAGCTAAGTCATTGCTTTTAATTAGAGAATAATTAGTTACAAAAAGTAAAATAATGCTACACTTAACTATATGCATCATTATGTTAACCATAATTATTGTTAGAAATATTATAAAATTGTGGTTGAGACCAACTATATTTTTCTCTCAGTATAGGTAAGAGAGAGAGAGCTTATATATATATATATTTTACAAATTATTTAAGTACATCTCCAAATCTTTATGACTTTTTGGAACAAAGAATGTAATTTTGTCACTAAATCTCTACTCTATATCTTATTAATTACAAATTTAACAAATTTCTGCATTTCAATTAAATATAAATCTCTTATTTAATATATGTATAATCTTCTCGATTAAACTCTTTTTCCTTTATGAATAAAATTATTAACGGCTTGTTAATTGCAATAACCAATCATTATTGCAATATGATTTACAACAATTATCAACTTTTAAGAGTACATTATGACTAAAAACAAATATTCTTTTTCTTGTTAGCGCCTCTCTAGGTAAATTTGTGTTGTCTTTTCATTCATTCCACCTTTAACTTCCTCTCTGTTAATTTCTATTTGCAATAATATACATCTTTTTAAATAATTCTAATTCAATATCTGCTATTCCTTTAACGGCTATCAAAAATACTTTACATTATAAAACATAACTTGAGTGGTGAACAAATCAAAGTTTCGATTCAATTTAATTCAGTTTTCGTTTCTGTTTTTACATCGATGATCTCTTCGTCCTCACAGTTGACATTAAACCGCATTCCCTAACGCGGCAGATTCACCTGTTGTGGGGCATTAAACTCTAAAGCCGGGATTTGTAATCGGGCGCGTTAGAACCACCCCATTTATGCATCATCGAAGGCGTCGCGTGCTCGCAGCTCATCTGGCGCAGCACACTGTCGTGGCACCATGAAGGCACTATCTCACCACCAATGGGTTTCACGCGGCGCGTATGTTCGGGGGTGTAAAATCAATGCCGCCGCACACCATGGTATACCATCCCGTGCGACGATAACCCATGTGCCTGCCCCGTGACAATCCCCTTAGGACGGTTTTTCTTCGTGACGGCGTGTGTTCGTGCATGACTGCCACCCTCTTCTTCATGGGCGTGCGACCGTTATTACACGAGAGCCGACTCGCCACTGTACAGCTGAAGTCACTTAGTCATCATCCAAGACTGCGCCCGACGCAATCTTTGTCGGTGCAGGTCGGTTACCGTATCACATCCTGCTTGCTCGATGTGGTGCTTTGATTAAATTGTATTAAACTTCGCAGGTAGGTAGGTAGAAGCTTAGAGAGTAACGTCTCGAGATATTTTCATAATGGCTATAACGGAGTTATAGCCATTTCATCGAATATTTAATCCAAATGAATTTTTGAAGAGATATAGGAAAACGTTATTATATACTTTCTTCAGAAATGCTCGATCTCTTATCTTCATTCTCATAAATATTTGTTAACTTTTATTTGACTTTTTTAATATATCTTTCTGATTTATCTTTGTTTTTTACATTACGACGAATAAAATATTTGCATTTTTTATTTTCAGATTGGATAGCCACCTGGTGACCTGTCACAGATACCCAGCGGAACAGCACCGTTGCGACAGCTGTCCCCGTGCTTACGCCTGGCGGCCGCTTCTGGTGCGGCATCGCGCCATCGTTCACGGTGATCTCAGAAATTATCCCTGCGAAAATTGTCCGAAGGTAAGCTTCAAATTCGCGCTCGACACATCGAGACCAGACAATACCTCCCGACTCAGTAGCATTTTCTAGTATCGCTAAAAGTCGAACATCCGGCAGGTCTTCACGGACCCATCAAACCTACAACGCCATATCAGAACGCATCACGTGGGCGCGAGGAGCCACGCTTGCACGGAATGCGGCAAGACCTTCGCTACCAGTTCCGGCCTGAAACAGCACACCCACATTCACAGTAGCGTGAAACCCTTTCAGTGCGAGGTCTGTTTTAAGGCGTACACGCAGTTCTCCAATTTATGTCGGCACAAGCGCATGCACGCCGACTGCCGTATGCAGATCAAGTGCGTTAAATGCGGACAATCCTTCAGTACGGTAACATCGTTATCGAAACACAAGCGATTTTGCGACTCCACGACCCCGACCGGTCCGCCTGGAACCATGCCTCAATTACCGACGCCAACGACGAACCCCTTTCTGGTGTATCCGCGACCTCCCGTGAGCCTACCAGGCGGTTTGCCTTTTTATCCGCCGAGTCTGATGGGTCCTTATCCAGGAATTTTCCCAAACGCTCCAAATTTTCTCAACACCCCTTTGCTTTTCCCACCGAAAATCGAAGAGGCCGAGAAGAGGAGCGACAGTCCCAAGAAGGAACGTTTCACCCCTCCGAGAGTATTGTCGCATCACAATAAGGTCTCTCCTTCCACGGCGGAGGAAGCCACTTCTACGTTCAGGCCATCTCCGGCTAGACCCCCGGTTCAACCGACGCCGGAGAGCGATGACGATCTTTCAAAGAGAAGAGAAGCGGCCAGGAGCAATGAACGAAAAATAGAAACCGAAAGCACTTCGAAGGAAGAGACGACCGAGCAGCCGTTGGATCTAAGGGTGCAGACCAAGAAGCAGGACGCTACTTCGAAGGTCGCGAACAGAAAAAGCCGCACTCCGTCGCCAGTTCCAGTGCCGATGGAGGAAACGTCCACCCCGCCTCCTCTGAAGTCGGAAGAAGATGCTGCTGCTCCGCTGCCGATGGAGCTCGAGTCTAAGGACATCCAAGGAAGTAGCCCGCACTTGAGGACCAGCTTGCCGATCGAACAACCGCCGACCAACACGCCGCCGCACATGGCTTATCCCCGACCGATACACCCAATGTTTCTCGAGACGATGTATCGCGGTCCAGCGGGAGCCTTCCCGGGATTTCCCGGCGCGCCGCCGCCGCCAGGAGGAGCTACGGAATCTAGGCTGATACCACCGCTTCCACCCTTCGCACCACCGCGCGGGCTTCCTTTTTTAGGCTCGCTTATGAACGGGCTCAGCGGCGCTAGGCCAGGAGGAGGCTTCGATCTGCTTGCCCGCCCGCCGCTGAGCGCGTTCCCTGGTGTGAAGCCGTTCCAAGAGGCCGTAATGTCGCCGCACCATCACCATCACCATCACCACCATCATCACGTCCACGGCAAGATGAAGGATCGGTATTCTTGTAAATTTTGCGGCAAAGTATTCCCTCGTTCGGCCAATCTAACGAGGCATCTGAGGACTCACACTGGCGAACAGCCGTACAAGTGCAAGTATTGCGAGAGATCCTTCAGCATCTCGAGCAACCTGCAGAGACACGTGAGGAACATCCACGACAAGCAGCGGCCGTTCAAGTGCCCGCTCTGCGAAAGGTGCTTCGGACAGCAGACCAATCTGGACAGACATCTGAAGAAGCACGAAGCTGATGACGGTAGCGGAGTGGTGTCGGTCGCCGATTCGCCTGGCAGCAGCAACGAGAACGAGCGGGAGGATACTTACTTCGATGAGATCAGGTCCTTCATGGGCAAGGTCACTTACGGCGGTGAGAGCGGCTACGGGCTGCCGCATCACCCGGCCTATATTCCCAGTCGTCTGCACGAGATGAACGAGTCCAAGATGGAGGTCGAGTACGACGAGGATGAGGACAGCGAGGAGGGCGTATCTCCCTTGGAGGAGGCGGACGGACTGTCGCCGATCGAGGCCAAGGAATCTCCGTCACCCTCGCAGTACGACCTGAAGCTGAGGGAGAAGCAGGAGCTGCTCAATAATAATACCGCGGAGCCGGTGATCGAGATTTCGACATAGCCCAGAGGTCAGTCTGGGTGATCTGCGTGATCATTACGAAGGACGAGGAGAACTCCTCGTCGTTCATGTACAGAACTATTGTGGGATATACGCTCGTCTTAGAAACTCTCGATCGCGACGGCGTTACTTCAGGAAATAATGTCGATGCAGGATTATTTAGCTTATTGTTAGAACAAGTCCGCGTACTTAGACTTTGCAGAATATCAACCATTTGCTTCTACAAAGCGAACGATTCTCGAGTATAATCGGGTTATTCTCCGTGATCATATCGTGAAGATACCGTAAATCCATGGAAGACAACTATAATAATAATTATAATTATACATTGATATATCCGTACCGGGATTTTTCAGAAGGAATTTAGTAAACCCTATTATACTTGTAAAACAGGTGCTCTGTATAAGAAAAAAAAAAAAACGTAAAGAACTCGACGATAACGAAGAACCTTTTTATGTAATCCTTTTTTACACTCCACGTTTGTTTGCACTGGAAAAGCGCATTGTAAAAATCAACGAATGGACCATTTAGCCCCCTTCTTACACACGCATGTCACAAGCTCTTCTATAGTCTAGTTCTATAGTTTCTACAGGCTCGTTACGAATATAAACGCGCACGAAATTCAATGTTATCCCCATTCCACCCCTCTTCATCCTTAACATTGATTAGAGCAAGTGCGTATATCTGTAATATTATTTATTGCTATTATTAATAAAGTTAATTTATCATTATTATTAAATCGTCGCTCGGTAAAGGGATTGTACGTCATAAACGAGAACGATCAAAGCGTCCATGCGAGAGTTCTGCAAATTGTTAAATGAGTTGCGATGTATCCATCTCGATCAATTACCGATGTTTCTAAATATATCTATATGTGCGCGCTATTCTCGATTTGTTTTTGAACAACAGTGTTCATCGCATTCAGAATGCGAGCGCCCTTCGAGAGTTCGAAATTAGATTGTTGTAAAACTCCTATCGTAAAATGACTGTAATCGCTTCAATCAGTTCGAATCTTGAAGATTTTTCCCCGAGATTGTTGGATTTTGTTAGAATAGCTGAATGAAAAATAATATATCATGGGAAAGAAAATTTCATTTGCTGCGGATGCAGGATCTAGCTAGTGAGACCTAGAATCTGCGAAATAAGAAAAGTACATTTTCGCATCGTGTCCGTGTATTAAAATTGATGTATGTTAGTCCGCGAAGCCAAAGCGACGAAGAGAAAAAAAAATTAACGCGTCGCGCGTAATTATCTACTGTGTGCGCGCGCGCGAGAGTGTATAATTAAATAATTAGAAGGCAACAAAATCCTTACGAAAAATTGTACAAATTTCCACAATTAGGTGATATGACATTTGTAAAGATAAAAAGAAGAAGTTTCAGCGCGATTTTTATTAATATATAAATACGATTCTAGAGCGATAGGTAAAACGAGTCATGTAAGTTAACAAACGTTCCTCGCGTTTCACCTAGTAGAAATATTAAAATGCGTGTCCCTAACGTGTCATCGATGAAGCGAGGAAATTAATAATGATGAAAAATAAGCATAGTATACGCGTATACATGTGTACCAAGTACGCTCGCGATTAATAAAAAATTAAACAAAAAATATATCATTCGTTTGTAATCACCGAGTTGAGGCTTGTTTTTTCACATAAAGGTTTTATGAATACACGTTCTACATATCTCTGTTTCTCTCTCTCTCTCTCTCTCTCTCTCTCTCTCTCTCTCTCTCTCTCTTTCTCTCATTATAGACGATAATAAACTTATGAAATGATTAAGCATAAATATATTGAACGAATTACTTAAGGAAAACTATATTATGACGCTGTCTATCTATACATACTGTATAAAGGCATCCTGTAACTTCATTATGATTACTATTAAAATATTACACTCTTCAAGTTGTTTCCCTAAGCGATGTTACCTATCGATTTTCCTTTGCCTTATATATTCCTTTAATAAGATTTTCATCTAATAAAATTTGATTAAATTTATTACTTTGTACATTACTTATACAATTTTAACAGACAAAGATAAATACAATACAATATGTACACAAATATAATATAAAATAAAAAACGATGTATTATATTTTTTTTAATAATCACATAGTAGTTTCTACTGCATAGTAGAAGAAGTGAATCAAAATAAATTAGAAAAATTTTGCTTCTTGAAAAAAATAAAACTACTTTTGTATAAAACAGTGTGACTATCCTGTAATGATTAAAAAAATGTCAGACATGACCAGATCATAAATTATTCTGTGCTATTATTATTTGTTTCATTAGTAAGCAATTCTGATCCAAATAAAAATCGTAAGAATAAAAATAAATATTAATGTATATTTTACTTTTATTCATTAAATAATTTCAAAACTTACTGACATTATTTATGTGTCCATTTTATGTCTGACAATATGATATGTTTCGATATTCGAGAATGATCAAATACAACATGGTATTTCTTCAGAGTTTGCTCTCTATTGACTTGTGCTGCGCTCTGGTACTGCATATTTTGCGATAGACAACTTGATATTTATGAAATAATTGTAAATAAATTAATAATAAAATTCACAAAAATCTGTAAGCATAACAATAAGCATTTGGCTTGTATGCTTTTTATTAAAACAGTTGGAAAATTTGCAAAATGCAAAGAGGCTTCTCTTTTATCGACGATACATAAGATCTGCTCCAAAGGCAAGATTCATTGTAGCAGTTGATGTCCATTCGTCCTTAAGACGCTAGGTTACGCTTTATCACACAGTTTGTATTGTTGAGAGCTACAATCTTTTTTTAAGAAAGTATACTTTATAAACTATAAGAAAATTTTAAGAAAAAAGGTTATAAATTATTTTTGCTTTTGCAATTTTCGATAGTATTAATAAATCTCCATGATATACGTTATAAAAATTATTTATAATTCTTGTTAATAATTTAATATTATTGATAATAATGCAATCAATCTTGAGAAATGAAAAATGTTATAAAACATAGAGAAACTCGATTATCCTTCAATGATCAGACGAGTTAATTGACGAATGACCTGGCGTTGAATTAATGAAGGTTGAACTTTGCCTGTACTATACGATCGTTTGAATCGATCCTCGACGCCCACTCGATCCGACGTATTATCGTACTCCATTCGATCCCATTCAAGTCTGTCTGACTGAACAACAATGTTCGCACATACATTACACAAACTCTTATCGTTGAATCGCCAAAGAAAACAAGTAAATGTCGCTGCGAGTAATTTGATGGTATAACAGTTATCACTCTAATAACGTCGTTTAGAAAATTGTTTAGTAAATTGCAATATAAATAAGACACGCAAGTTATCTCTCTATTTCTTTATAGCAATATTGTAAATTAACAACTTGGCCAATACGTATAGTCCTGTTGAAATTTATGTAAAATGTTCGCACATTCTTATTCTTATTCTTAAATAAAATATAATCACTTGTTAGATTTTATATTAATATCTCAACGGTATATAATTAAATATTATTATACTTCTTACATTCTCGAGCTGCACTCACGGATCTTTGCTGCACGTAAGTGCCAAGGTGATAACATTCTTACGTAAAGATATCGCGGAAGAAACTCGAATAACATGCTATCTAGTTCTCGCTCTGATAAAATAAAAAGTCAAGTTAATATACTTAATAATAATATTTAAGTTATGAATTTATTTGGTTTCTTTAAGATTAATTATAGAGCGTTGCTTTTAAGTAATCATAATGTCGTAATCTAAATAATTTTCTATGTACAAAGCAAAAGTAAACACAGTTGCAAAAACAAATCGACAATTTTGTCGAAAAATTGTACGAAATTTTACCACACTTCGTTACAACTCTATTAAATATTTACCCAGTAATTTTCGTGAAGAATATATCGTTTTACGTGTCTCAATAAGGCTTACAGTCTGGTTTAATAGTAAGAAAAGAATCATCTTCATCAACAGAGTTGTAAAAAGTTAATATCCACACCATACAACTCATCACAACGTAAAATCAAGATTTTTTTTATCGCGCTGATGAACGAGATAATCAAGAGACATGGGTAAAATATTGTAGAAATACAAGCTAAGAGTTTGATATATTTGGATCATAAGTTAGGTCTTGTTAGGAAAAAATAAAAATATAAAAATGTTTATATTATAATATAATATTTATATAATATAAAATGTATAATGTACAATTATATATTTTATAATATATCTAATATACGTATTTATAATATAATATTTATTTTGTAATGTATAATAAAGGGTTTATATAATTTTTGTTTTACCACAATGTAAATATAAAATTCAACATATAAATATAATTTAGTATCCGATTTTATGGTATGGATACGATGAAAAAACGCGTAATGGATCGATTATATTCCTATCTTCTTCTGTCGTAAGACAGCCAGCAAAAAGCAATGATTGGTCAAGCAGGGCATTTGCTTTCGGATAAAAAGATCGCCAGTAGATCATACCGGAAATATCGACGGCGCTTCCAAGATTTTGGTAGCGTGATACAATCGGTACGATCGCGTGAATGAAAGGTAGGATGCAAGTAGAAAAAAGGAAAGGGGAGGAAGGCGCGAGAGAGGATTTCTTTGCGTTGCGAAAAGACATCGGACGGCTCTCGTTTGTAACTCAAGAACGGAGATAGGGGTATCGGCGATCGCTCCGAGCCACAAAAGAGTGGTCCGAGACAAGCGCGAGCGAAGTCTACAACGGCATCGATGAGGCAATAATTCTACGCGCCAACGAACATTATTGCCAACGTGACGTTGACAAAAACGGCCGAGCTAATCACGAAATTCCACGCGGTCTCGGAGTGGACCCGCGCATTTAGAAAGTGGAAAAAATCGCACCGATGTCGATCGATAGACTAGCGGTACAGTGATCGCGATAATACATCTCTAATAACGCCATTTATTATTTATGACTTTTGATGGGAGCTTCAATTAAACCCGCGAAGTTCCTTATTCCAATTTCTTCTTAATTTGATGCGGATTCGAATAAAAATTAAAATTGCGTGTGACAGAGCTGAATTTTAGCTAATTAGATAGGCGTATCTCTGATTTGCAAAATCGAATTGCACCTTTAGCAAACTCTTCAAGCTTCAAGCATTCTCAGAAAAGTGAAAATTCTTTTCTATGAAGGAGAAACCCAGCGATGCTACGTATGTACACATGCAATTGATTAATTTTCGATAGACGAATTCCGAGGAAATCGAAGCGCGTGCTTATTCATCGCACTTGCGGATTAAATAAATCTTCGCGAGCGCCGATCGTGAATCCTGTCTTGCTTGGGACACTCCTTTTAGGACACCAATCAACTAGCTATATCGAGTCTCGCTCGTTCATTTTTCTTATTTCTCATCTCGGCACGTCGCGCGTCTCCTTTCATTTTAACGCATGATCGCACACCCGATCTGACCGGCGCAACACACCCACCGATCTCTAATCCCGCCGTGTGTACGCGGAGACGACCGGTCGGGCTCGTAGATCGTGGAATAGAAAACGAATGAACCCGGTTGAGAGAGAGATGCACGCACGGTTATCCGTTTACAAATAATTTCCCGGCAGATAAATTATGCGCTCGAGGACGAAATTATTTTCACCCGATGAATAACGGAATGTAAGTGATAGCGTAATAATAGTAAATTTACGGTTTGCCTGCCAAAAAATCCTCTTAACTTTAATATATCATTATTGCAATAATCAGCTTCCACGTAGTTTCACGCTGCTCGAGGACTCTAATAAGCTTGAGCTGTCTAACGCGAAGCTATGTGAAGGATGCCGTCGGTTATCCTTGAATATTTGCGCGATATTTTATTAACTATCTGGAGATGCTCGTGCAATCATCGTTTTACATATATAATTGTTACAAAAAGTTGTCGCGATCAACATCTTCTTCTGCGCAGTTATATAATTATACTCGGTAGTCACCACCTACAACAATTCTCAAGACGTAAAGTAAAATCATATCTGTGACTTCTGTGAGATAAAATGATAATACTATTTTAAACAAATTTACATAAATTGTTTCCGATTTTATTTTATATTTTTAGCACGTGTATACTTATACTTTTGTATAATCCCCCCCCCCTCCTTAAATGTTTTAGATTATACAAAATTTTCAGAAATTTATATACAGATATATAATTTTTAATTCAATATGTTTAAAACATTTGTAAAAATTATAATTAGAAATTGTTGTAAATAATAATTGTAAATAATAATTGAAATAGTTGTAAATAATAATTAGGAATTGTTGAGTGTAAGCGTAATCATTTGGATCAAATAAAGATTAAATAAGTATTATCAAATAAAGATCAAATAAGAATTTTTTTTTCAAGTATTTTATTATTAAATATTAACTGTATTACTACTTTGAAAACAAGATCTACATTCATTCGATTATAATTCCTTTTCCTTTATTATGTAACAATTTCTAGCAAAAAATCTCGATTAATTTCTTCCAGCGTTTGTTTGAAAGATAATGGATCGCGCGTCAACCATACGATAGTATTATACGTCCACCTGGACATATACATATATGTAGGAAGGACATTCATATCCAGGAAGGCAAACTTGAAAGACACACACACACACACACACACACACACACACACACACTCTCTCTCTCTCTCTCTCTCTCTCTCTCTCTCTCTCTTTCTCTCTTTCCTTCAAGACGCCTAGGCAAATCGGTTTACATTACTTTCACTGTTCGATGAAGTTCAGCCAGACTTGCGACGACAGCCTTTCGTTCTTATCGTTTTCGTTTTTATCACTGGATTTTGCAAAACAAAAAAACAGGAGAAGAAATTGATTTACAAGTGGAATATTCACAATTATCCGATGACTCTCCTTTAATATCAGTGCTACAGCGAAAAAGAATCAGGTATATAATTAAAAGCCAGTAGAAAAAGATGCTCGACTAACGTCGCTGACTCAGCCAATTTGCTAAGCGCGATAGCGAACGAATTCCGTTCTCGAATTAACATCGATTATTTACATTATCGCGATTAGAAGGATGTTATCTTCTAATCTTTTACGTCATAAAATTAGTTATAATCGCGATACTTTATTGCATTGACACATAATTATAAGCGGCACAAGAAAAAGTTTGTATTCTTTAAAAAGGGAAAGTTAGCGTAGTTGCTCATTATACATGCATTAGAGCTCTCAATTTTCCCATAGAAAGTGATTTTGTTATTTATACATGAAGAAATTTGCAAGATATGAAAATAAGATATAGAGCAAACGCTATATCCTCGTCACGACAAACGCAATCGTCACGGTCGTATGCAGAAGAAGAAGTGCTTTATATAATCTGATCTTTTTCCGGCTAACAAGTAGGCAGATAGAGGCACCTTGACGATGAGCCAATCGATCGTCGCAAGACCATACATCGGAAAATTTCCATTGGCAATTACGCCTTATCGTGTACTCCCGATCGATACAAATAATTGTTACTGGCATACCGCGTTCACGCGCTCTTGAGAATCTTCTGAACCGCCATCTTAAACGATCGCGTTGTCCTCCACGAGTGACGATAACGATCTGCTGCGTAGGTGGATTCGATCGTTAATTGCGATCCAAGGTATCACAAAGTATATATTACTAAGTACCTGTATTCCTATATTCCTGTCGGCACTTTTGATAAAATATTATAAAATATTAAGTCGCACGGTTCTCAGCGCTGAACAATGTACCGAGTGATCTATCAAACGGAGAAGACGAATCGGTTACGTAAGAACGTACCGCAATAAATAATGTTTTTTATTTTACATTTATGTGCAGGCGAACGCCGTGCAGAACTAAGCACATGGCGGTGTGGGAGTCGTCGCCGTTGGGTGGAGGCCTGGCGCATAGCCACGTGTGTACGGGACGTAGGTATTTTGCACACAGCCGCGCAGAGTGCAAATGTCAAGGGATTCCTCCGATCGGACTGGAGCAAGCATTGAGCGCACATGCTTAAAGACGTGACTTAAATTGTGGCGCAACTAGTCTTGTGTGCACGTGGGGTACACACATCATCGGCGTTACATACAATTTCGTTTAGATTTCAGTCAGAAATTCACACAGATTTCATCTGGCAAGAGATTCAATACTTGTAAATTATTAAATGGAGGAAATGTAGTATAGTTTTGTTTTCGTTTCATTTTCCCGAGTTTCTCCTTTACAGAAAACTATTACAGTGCAATAATAAATTGGTCAGTAATAAATCATTATTATTTAGTAATTTTATTATCGTGTAAGTAATAAAATTACTAAGCAACAATAATTAATTACTGATCAATTTATTACTGCACAGTAATACTTTTCTGTTAGGGCTTTTTTCCTCAGTTATATATTTTTTATCTCTTAAAATAAATAAAATAATTTATCTCATTTATTTTTCATTCAATAATACTGGCATAATACTTGTCAGTGAAGAGATATCTGGCTAATTGTAATGAATGTAAAATAAGAATACAAATCCGGTTTCTACCAGTGATACATTTTGAATTGGAATAGATAAGTCTAATGACTAGTGTTGTTCATTGATAAAGACTTGAAGAGAAAGATATCGAGAGAACCGTACTGTTAAACAAATGTCAAAGGATACTTTAGATCGTAGGAAGATAGACGATCTTATTCACGAGCAAACAGGAAGCACTCCGAGCAGGGAACTGCAATGTTTTTCAGTTCAAGGCGGAAAGTTGAAACACATTTGTATTTGAAAGCGCGTGTTTCCGGGTTTTTCGAATTAATGATTCTTTGTTTTCAGAGTGTAACTACATTCGAGAATATTAAGTATGCTTATATTCTCCATGTATATATTTTGCTTTATATATATTTACAGATATTTATTACATATATAATAGATGTTTGTAAATAAAGTATATTTCGCAGAATTTTACTCTTTGATCGAATCGTCTAAAACTGAAGTTTTGTAGTTATCACACACACACACACACACACACACACACACACACACACACACACACACACACACACACACACACACACACACACACACACACACAGATTCATCTCCGCTCACAGCATGCCGAATGCTTCAACGAACGGCGAAGCATCAATCAACATCGGCGTTGTTTCTCCGACATTATCCGTGAGTAATTTTAATTCTCTATCGAGCGTCTGTTACGCCCTATCACTGAATGGCGCGGAGAGGGATCAAAGTGGAAAATATAGTGAATAGAGAAACGAGGTTCTCTCGCGCGTACGCGTACATACACACCATCGTGCACATTCACGTGCGACGTCTCGGATCGTCGACCCTCCCCCAACGTGGGTATCGATAGGCAAATGTCAGGGGATCCCATGAATCACACCGCGATCGAGGAAGGGAGAGAAGACGCGAGAGTGGAGAGTGGAAAGGAGAAAGACGGGTGGAAAGGAGCAGAGAGAGCATCCCATTCACACACAAGAGGAAATATCGAATCTCATCGACGACATCTCGCGCGCCGGCAAAATGTCAGGGGAGATCTCTCTCGATAGGCGCGCTCTGCCGTGGAGAGGCGAAGATGGGGGGGTTGACCGGGTGCCTCGATAGATCGCGGGAGCCCAAGAGATAAATCGAGGACCGCGAAACCGACGGGTGACGAAAAAACGTTGGTGCCTTACATAAACGGACCACGCCCTGCCGGAGCATGTTCACCATTCGCATAGGTACATCGGATGTGTCGTCGTGTGTGTATGTGTGTGTGTGTGTGTGTGTGTGTGTGTATGTGTGTGTGTGTTTGTGTGTGTGCGTGTGTTTGCACGCGCTCCCGTGCTGTCTATGCGCTCCTCTCGAAGCGTGTCGATAGCCGCTGTATAGTCGACATCGATGTATAGCACTGTGGTCCCTCCTATTCCGATACTCTCCGCGGCATTATCTTACGTGGGTGTTCGTAGGGCACCGGAACGAAAGTCTACCGGCTGCCTGCTAAATCCTCGAAATGCTTCTCGAAATTCTATCTCGACCAATCTCGCGTGCCGACCTGGTATTTCCAAGCGCGCGGGTGTTTCTGGCTGGTTTATAGGAATACGTGTATATCGGGAAACATGTATCGGCGCCGATTTGTTAACAACCGCTCCGAGGTCTCATTGTCTCTTATCGAATTATTACGATTGAACATTATTTTGTACCTTGAAAGACTGTCTCCGTCACTGCTCCAGATGGTCTCTAATGGTCGCAATTTTAAATGCTTAGATGCTTTATTGCAACAAGAACTAGGCTAGATTTTTTTCCTTTTCGCTTAAAGCACGAAGCTAATTGCGTAAAATGACGAGCATATATGTATAGAAGCAAAGAAGAATGTTTCAAGAAGATTATTTTCTGTCACTATATTTATATATGTATTTTTTAAATACTTTTAAGTTTTTATATTGTTATTACGTATATTCTTATTATCAAAATTTTTAAATTTTACTAAACTTGAAAAAATTCTCATTAATTTTATAAAGTAATTATCATAACACATGTTTTATATAATAAAAGTATAAAAAAATTATTTAAAATATTGCATTAATTACATTAATTAATACATACAATTTTTACAGAATTTTTTATTTTATTATTTATAAAAAGTTTAATAAGTCGTACAAGTTGCGTATAAATCTTTTATATAAATACTGGCAAAATTACGAATTGTATTGTACAGAAATTTATCTATTGCAGAAAATTACAATATTCTTGTAACTTTAAATTTTTTTCTACTCCATAAATTTAAGAAATACAATTTAATTAAAATACCGTATTTTTATTCCTTTTCACGCAAAATTTCCCTTTCAGTTAAAAGGAGAATCTTTTTGTGTAAAATTAATTTGCTCTACTTTGTGATACTCAGTTGGTTGTCTCAAAGAGGATTTATATCGTCGCGACATGTCGACCTCGAAATTCGGCAATGTATTAATCCGGCCACAGATTGCGAAAGCGAAATTAAGCGTGTTCTTCGATCGTCAGAAGGTCGCTTCGCCAGCTGCACAAGGTTTCCTTTTCGAACAGCGATGAACCGTACGATGGCGGAAGATTTCCGTGCGATAGAGCGTGAAAAGTGGAGCATTCTACAAAATGTTTCTAATCATTTGTTCTGCAGCCGTTGTCTATATAAATGTGTTTTACAATGTCGGGGCGCAGATACGATAACGTTGACAGCTATCGGTAGATAACGTTGTTTCTCTCTCAGATTAATATTTTTACGTGTAGATTCTTTCCTCTGACAGGAGAAAGGGGCGGCTTCAAGTATTACTTTCCTTTAATACCGATCGTTCGCCAATAGCGAGAGAGACCACACGTTACTTCCGCGACGTACGCACGGCGGATCTCTGTGAATTATGGAAGGCAACCGTTAGCGTTGCCTCGTTATTATCGCTAACATCCGCCAATTATGTTATCACTTTTCCCGTGCTTTCCTGTTGCTGCGGCGTAGAAGACGTGTGCTCTTCTAAAAACGTCAGTGCGCGGTACAGACAAGCACTGCTCTATCAATTACATGATCGGGTCAAAGCTCACGTTACTGGTAGACGCTTCCTCATAACTTACTTTCATCTCCCCCGTTATTACGATTGCTGTTATATTTCATTTTCAATTAGTTATGAGGCATGGAAGGCTCGTTTTCGTCCGAAAGCGAGCGGTCGTAGAACCCCCGCGAAAGAATCGACCTGTTGCAGGTGTGTGCTTATTCAGAAGGAACAATCCTCGCGTCGCGTCGGCCTAGTAATTTTACGTTACTTGAACCACATGTAACGCCACGTACCGCCCGTATCTGATGTATGTTTTACCGCCGTGAGTTATAAATAGTTTCAACGTACGCAACACGAATCGTCCGCCGCGTCTATTACACGATATCATCCTCCGACTCCGGCAAAATAAGAGCGACGTAAGTACATACGCTATTTTGTTGTTTTTTTTTTTTTTTCATTCCCTCTCGCGAGTCTTCCCGCTCGCGATGAGCGTTTATCACGGCCAGCCAGGCGTCCCGTAACTCTTGAATTCTTCTTCGGGTTGCTGAATTCGAGGCGCTGAAAATTACCATCATCTCGTCCTCCCGATAACTGTATCGAGCCATGGGGCTCGCGTTACCACCTAGGCTACTTCTTCACGCGCTACCGTTACGTTCTCGATAAAAGTCCCGAATGCGGTTTGCGCGCTCGTGCGCCTATTTTCTATCGCGTACCTACGCATCTAGCCTCCTGGGGCAGTACGGCCCGGCGCTTACGGTTCTTCGAGGAACACGGGAATCCTGCACGCGTATCCGTTACAACGAATGCTCGGACCTGGAAGCGCAACGAACGACAATCATCTCGTTTCTTTTAGTACAGTTACCGTCTCGATAGTCCGTTTTAATGATTCGACGCAAAAATCCAATAATAATAATATAATAGTAAAAATCAAGGAGATGGTTCTTTTGGCGACTAATAAAATCTCGTTCAAATCAATAAGTTTTACAGTTTTATATACGAAATTGCAATAATAGATGTGAAGGACTTCAATGCTACGACGATTTTATTAACTGCTTTTATTAATTTGTCAATGTCACGATTCATAAAATATTTATACTTAATAGCAATTTTCATCGCTTGTAACACTGTAGATGTAGATTTCACTCAGAAATGTAAGTAGAAGCGAGAGTTTTAATCATTTTCAGTTTTACAATGTAATAGGGATGTTTCCAAATAAAATTAATTATATAAATATGAGTATAATTCTGTAAAATTATGACAATGCATCACTCAAAATCACTTTTCTTTATATAATTCTAGAAAACAAAGAATATATTTAATTTAAAAAATTATCTTTATGCTTTTATCAATAATACATTATATTTTTATGATTCTATTTTTTTGGGGAGAATATTTCCTATGGTATATGACATGTCAAAATAATAATTCATAAGAGAAACAGCAATTAATGTATGCTCATACCTTGTTCCGATCACGAGTCATATGTTTCTAACGACCGTTGTGGAGTGTAAAATGTTGCCTTCTAATTATAACAGAGCTATATAATTACACAAGCGACTATAAAAGGAGCAATATAACGTCATAGATTCATTTAATATAAATTTCAGATATACACTTGGCTGTGTGTGTGTTTGTGTGTGAGTATTATCGATAACGGCGAATGTCGGCGTGTGTGTGCTCCTACTCATCCGACGTAATAATATGCGCGACCATAAAAGTAGGCATAATAAATCGAGCACAATTAATAAAAATCTTTTCGCATCGTACATATGTATAGACTCGACGAGTCTATAAGCGAAATGCCAGTTGTGACGTAACCATAAATGGTAAACGAAACTATCGTCAATTAATAAACGCGCGAAACTGGCACAGTGAGAGGAGATAATTAAATAACTGCTTTTTATATAAATTCAAAAATGTAAAACAATGTAGAGTAAGAAAATTCTCTCTTTTCCTTTATCTGCCGCTCTATAATTCTTGCTATATTATATTCTTATACATATTTCTATTTCTCTTTTATTTAAATTGAAAATAATAATACAGGAATTTATCAATTTACCGCGAGAAAAATGATAAAAGTATCTCGTTTGACGTATGACCGCCCACTTCGTGCAGTTGCGTAAGAACGGCAGTAATACGCATCTATTTCTTCCCGCGTTAATCCGCGCTTACTCGTAAAATATAAAAGTGGAAGGAGATATAACACGAGGAGCGTAGACGAATAAGCGGGACGTAGTGCGCTAAACGCGTACCGCCCGGGTAGTCATGCAACAGAGAACCCGTCCTGATCTCTAACGGAGCGCAAATCGACGATGCAGATGCCAAATAAAAATAATAAATCTTTTCCTACGTCCGCGAACATTTAATATTCCGGTCGAATGCGTCCACCCGTGATCCTGTCGTGTGTTACGCGAGAGTGGCAATCCAATACATCCTTACTCGCATCGGATTCATTCTCGCTCTCTATCGCAATGATATTGCGATACAGCGAATGGAATTGTAGAAAAAAACCTTAATATATTAATCAAATAAAATAAAATGATTAAAATTTACGAGTCACAGTCTTAATGATTTTTTATTTTTTTAATTAGTATTAGTATTAAATTCTTGTATATTTAAAAAAAGTGACAAACAAGCTGTATAAATGTTAGTCAATATCTATTGCAAGTTTTTACTGCATTATTTTTTATTGAATTCAATTTTCCTTTATGAATTACGGTATCGTTTACAACGGGAAAGCTACCATCCCTCCAACGTCGGAACTTGATCCGACGTCACCATCTGGTAGCGGGGGTTACGCAATCCCGACGAGCCAGGCTGAACACGTTCATTTTTCACCGCAGCAATCCACCCTCGCTCGCTAACGCGCGAGCATAGAAGGCGGCGCCGGCAGCGATGGCGTGAGGTAAGTACGAGGGAAAGGGACGGACGGACACGCGCGATGAGGTACGCTAAACACATATCACTTAGGTGATCGTGGCGTCGAATAGGGGAGAGAGAGAGAGAGAGAGACTCGTTCTGGATCTCGATCCGGAACGCGCGGACCAGGCCGAGCATTACGGCGGCGGCCATACGGACGTCTCCTCGTGGCGACTATCACCGGCCGCGATCGGGGAGCACACCGACACTCTCCTCCGACGATCGGTCTCTCTGGCTCAACGCTCTCGCAGATCTCGGCGCGAGAATGTGTTGGTCGGGCGTGGTCCCGGTGGCCATGGAATGCGCTCACTTTCACCGGGAGCGCGGCCCGACGGAGACGCGGAGAGGATAGGGTAGGCCCGGAGAGGAGCGAAGAGAGAAAGAGAGAGAACGATACCGCGGGAGAGAAGGCGGACGGAGAGGACATGGTGCAGCCAAGGTGCACGCACACGAAACACACGCCGCTGCGGCGTCGAGTACCGCCGCGAGTACAGGCGCATAGAGCATCTTGAAATCTCGCGACGTTAGTCTATTCGAAAGTTCTCTCTCAAAAAAAGAATCTCTCGATTAAATATCTGCGGTTACAAGAGTCGGCTCTTTAGTTCCAGAAAAGATTTTTTTCTTAGTGAAAGTTGCATTATTTTAGAGTACCGAGAAGACATTGGAAAGATGAAATATCGGCCGTAAAGGATATTGCTCTAAAATAATTGTAATTGTAATGAAGAGACCGCCCGACAATTCGTCTCCATTACAAGGTTGCAGTAATGAGATCTATTCTATTTGTCGGCGTATTAATCCGTCATACAGGTGACGCATCTCCTTATGTGGAGATAGGTACTGTCTAATTATCCTATGAATTATGGGCGCGCTAGCAAGACCAATCAGACAGCTAATAGCTATCTTACACTTCCGTTGCGCTGAAGTTTCAACGGCCAGAACTTCTTCCTCGTTGGCGTTCTGCCGTGTCAGGTGCAGCTGGAGCGCGCCTCTGGAAACCGCAGAGTCCGGACTCGTGTACCGCAAGTTACACCGCGAAATGAATACGGTTCTACCGACGAAAATTTATGTAAGTCACTTGCCGGCGTCGTGCCATAAGGATCTTGCGTACGATCTTCATTTGCGCGCTGTCCAATAAATCGAATTATAATTAATCGGCAATTTATCTTCAAATTTCCCTTTTTCAAAAACGGCAAAAGTAACGCTTTTACATTTCTTGAAGACGATTGTAATTTCACGAAATATTAATTTGTTTAATTCATGCTAATTTGGTGGATATTTTTAAGATTCTCCTCGAGACGAGATTATTAATTAGGAATAATATTGCGCAATTCTGTAATAAGGGCGTGAATTTTATATAATAAACATAAATTTTTAGTCGCAATCAGTCTTTTTTTTCGGCATACATAGCTACGTTTCGATATGAATATCGAACGGGAAATTAAATCGTCCATCATTTATTACTTTTTTTGCCGTTCGTTGTGCTCAATTAACAATGGACCGATTCGGTGTTTCTTTCGAACTGCTACTGCTACCGCCTGTCGGGGTTATTTTTCGCAGTTACGTAAATTCCCGGGACGAATCCCCGCTGATTCGATGAAGCCCGACAGTTTTCGGGGTCTCGCGAATTGTCAAAAAGGAGAAAACGAGAAATTCGGCACGACACGGCGCATTACTCGGGCTTTTAATGCGCCGAGATATAATGCTCCTTTCGTGCGTGCGCTGTAAAAAAAGAGCCGAGAATTTATGAGCATCAGGGGTGGGCAGTCCCGGTGAAAAGTGTAATTAATTGCGTACTACTTCACGGGAAAGAATACGAAAGGGTGATCTGCCTGACTTAATTGCGCGAGTGCGAAAATGCCCGTTTGCAAATTACTCTTAAAACGTGAGTGACAGCAACGAGTTGAGGATGCGAAAAGCGTGATGCGTGCTTATAAAAGCGGAGAGGTGTAAGTTTGTCAATTACGGTGAAATTTCGTCATTAAATCCCGGGACACTTTCGAAATAAATTTGTTGATTCGAAATTATATTGAGGTGACGATGAGACTGCACTGAACAAAAAAATTGGTTATAATAATCTAATCTTGATAAAAATTACCAACAACCTTCATGAAATAGTTTTAACTAAACATATAGGTCATTATGACAAAATAATGTCATAAAAATAATAATTTTCACAATTGTTATCAAATGTTTTGTTGTTATTATCATATTTAGTAATACTAACTAAATATTTCAAAAATGCATTACTACATACATCTTACAAGTTTACCTATTTAAGAATTCTTTTCAGTGTGGAGGAAATTTAATATTTTAAATTAAAACAATCTAATTAATTCTTAGATCGCTGCTCGTCTATTGATTAGTACAAAAACAGCTAAAACACGAAGAGCTCGATATTAATTTGACCTCCAATTCTATTCATTCGCCATTGCTTTCTAATTGACCGCAAATTGATGTAAGCAAAATGCTCATCGATGATCAATTTCATTGTACTCCATTTTATCGTTATAACGGAGTCCAATGAGTTTGTTACTCAATTACCGCGATCGAAAGAGCGCATTTCGATGAAGTAGTCCACTCAGCGTTCGCGTTTTAACGCACGCGAAATAATGGAGCGGCGGGCGCCCACAAGCATTGTCCCGTTTTACGTCGTGTAATTAGTCCCTCAGATCTTACAATCACCAACTTGCCCGCCGCGAAACGCTCCCTTTTCCTTCTGCTCATGCTTTTCATTCTTTTTAACGACGCGCCAAGTAGATACATGCGGGAACGTGCATTTCTGCCGCGAACGTTCGGCCGATGCCTTGCGATCGGCACCGTATCTGATGCACGACTAACCAATTGGTATTTCCCTGAAATAATTGCATATTATATAGGGAGTAATTTTCACCCGCGGCCATTCAACCGTAAATACGAAACGATCGCTCTCTTCGGTGCTAAAATGCGATTAGGAAAGGGGGTGGAGAAGGGGATAGGCAGAAAAAGGGGGAGATACGTTGCAACGAGACGTTGCATCATGTGCGAATGATAATTACTTCGCAACTTTTTGACAGCCGAGAGTATCAATCTTTCGACGAGGACGCGCGGCGCGACTTTTGCGTCACTCTATCCACGATAATCGACTTTTTTCATGTCTACAACGGTTATACAACAGACACCTCCTTTGCTTTTTACGTAGCGTGTTAACACGAGCAAGCGAGCTTTCGTGCAGCTGGTAAAATTGATTGAGTCGTTAACGATAAAACGCGCACGATAATGACGTTTACTCGATATAAGCACGAACGAATGTTTCTGGTACTCACCGCCGAAATTTGTGTTTCAATCTGCCGATCTAAATTTATTTCTTCACGGCACGATAATCTTAATTCGAAAACTAAATCTTTGAACACGAAGCTAAAATCTCGGCAGTTCATGCTTTATCAGATAAAATATAAATTCAAATTTTGCAAAATTTAATACACGTATGAAATGTGCATTAAAATGTTTTTGCATAAAAGTGGATGCAAAATTAAAAAATTATAGTAATGTCATTTATATTTTGTTTGAACATAATTATTTATATTTTATTTGAAAGTTTATAAAAATGTTATGGTTTTGGTACAGTTATATAAACAAAAAATATCATAAAAATAATAATAATAAGTGATAAAAATAATACAAATTATAATAATTATTATTTATTGCTATTTATATATTTATTTTACAATATTGAAAAATTAATAGATTATATCTGCTTCATGAAGTATAAAATGCGAATTAAAAGCATATTATTTAAGAAAAATATAATCTTTTCTAAAAACGAGTTGTTATGCGAAAAATAGTGGAAAAATAAGTTAACCGTGGTCACGAGTCTTACGCCGCGCAGCAAGGAATCTTATCCTTTCCGGGGCGAAGCGAGGCGGTTGCAGCTGCAACCAGCCGTGGCCTTCCCCAACGTCATCGGCCGGCAGCGCGGATACTTGCACTTTCCTGCGGTGCCCCAGTCGGAAAGGCTAATTAAACCGCAACAAAGAGGAAAGGAGCCGCGAGTGAGCCCGGCGACCGGCCGGGATTATTTATATATACGACCTGCTCCCGCGAAACCAGTTTCGTATAATTCGGTTCGTCGTCAAACGGTACGCCGCACCGCATTCGTGCCAGAAGGATATCGGCAGAAGCGAACGGTTGTACGTACATCCATTTAAAACACTAAAACACGAATTCTCCGATTTTTCGCACTTTCCTTCAGTTCCTTTCCATAAAATCTTTAAGAATATTATGTAACGACGGTCTCTTTGGGTATAAGAAAATACAAGTACCATTAAATATCAGAAACCAAAATATATCATTTTTTACAAACTATCGCTACGAATTGATGGTTTAGTAACTGTAATTTATTCGTGTAATTATATCGATATGTACGGTTACCACATAGTAAGTGAAAGAAAGCTTCTCGAGGGTAAAGCGTCGAACCGACTCGTCATTTCGATTACACAACCGAATGCAGAACGTATAATTTCCAAGCAAACTAATTTATTTACCGATCTTACTTACCCATCGATATCCCTCGCGATACGCGAGGCGAGACACGCGAATGAGCGCCTCATTGAGAGAAATTCCCAACGTCTTCGACGCGCGAAGACAGTCGCGAGACAGAACGCGATGACGGACGCGATGGTCGTGCTCGAAAAGTCCATCGGCGCACCGCATAAACTTATATGTGCCAACGCCTTCCTTAAATTACCCGTTCATTACGTCGACGGCGTTATTGAATTACGAGATGAGCGCGGCGTTGCGCCGCGAAGTCGAGCGCGCTTCAATTTCGTAAGAAACGTACATTCGTTCGCTTTGCTCGCTCGCTCGCGCCCAAGCGGGAGTACACGCCTCTACACATATTTTGCCACAATGAAAACCGGGGGGGGGGGGGCCCTCGACATTCGACCAATGACCCCCGTGCGCTGCGCGTTTCACAAGGCGCAATAAGTCTTCTCTTAATTTTCGCCGCTCCGCGTCGATTCGGGCCAGGCCGGGCCTCTCCAGCCAACGCGATGGGCGTGAAACGTAGTAATTGCGGTCGGACCGAGGCGGGTTTACATTAACGGCGCCTCATTGCGATTCGCGACGCGCCCGATTACCGGCGCGGTAACGATTATTAAGCTCGCGCGCGCGCGGGAAAGAATCCGCACGATTAATTATGACGAGCGAGCCTGCGTGGGGGAAGGATAATTAAGGGCATGATTGAGACGCATTCTCGAGCCTGATTTATTTTCAATCGGACGACAAACCGGTATATTGATGGGCATTTTAAACATGTATGCTTTGATCCTGCAATAGATACCGATACTTTCTTACAACTTCAATTTATGTCAAATTGAAATTTCACTTAATAAAGTTCTGCTTCAAATTAAATTTAATATGGTACAATAAATTTAACTTTATTGTTGTTACCTGCCTGACATCGTTGGAGCTCAATTTATCGTATATACAGCGTTAAAGTTTCTTCTCTGTCTCTTCGAATGAAAAATCAATGCCGATTAAGAAAATTCATGTACCGAAAGAGTAAGGCGATTAATGTGAGAGATACCTCACGAGCGTACGCTCTATGAATACGCATGCAGCTAATAGTAAACCAAATTTATGGAAATGCACAAGTTCGTACGCGCATACGGTACGAAAGCATTCCATTAACGCGTACACCGCGTCTCCGTACGGCCAATTCATTCGGGATATTCGAACAGTACATTATCGCTCGCTAAGCCGCCAAGCTTGGGCTCCACTCGTAGCTCAGCCCGAGGAGTGGATGAAGTACCGTTATGATTGCGCCAGAGTCGCTTGCGCGCGCCCGCGTGCGCTCCGTATGCACCAACTACTGTCCACTGTTGTAATAATCGCAGAGTAGGAAGAGATACCGCGTAGCGGAATTTGCGCGGCCCCTGCCCGTCGCCTTTGCCCGTACCCGCAGATACAAAAGGGGCACGAATGACCATATCTTCATTTCCGGCATCGTTCGTGTCCCATGCGTCTTCACGCGAACCCATGCTGCGCAAGGCAGCGGGATTTACCGATCTAAGTAGTCTAAGACGTCCCTCCTGCGGATCCTCCCGCGAATCATGTCTGTTCATTTTCTTAGAATTCTGTAAACAGTTGTCTCTCAAATAATTTGTACATACACTGAAAAAACATTCTAGTTAAAAACGGACAAATCAGAGAATCTTGTAGGACTGAACATAATTGCAAATATTCTGGTTATTATAATAGGACTCATACCTTATAACTTATATAATAACCAGAATATTTAATCAATCCTACAAATTTTTCTGATTCGTCCGTTTTTAACCAGAATTTTTTTTCAGTGTAAGAAAATCTTGATTCGGTTAGTTACATTATAACTAATTGTTCAAGTTTTCCGTTTGATTTACGATCTCTCGAGCTTTAAAATCCGCTAATGAATTTACTACAGTGCCGGTAATTGGTTGGTAGAGTTGGTTATCTAAAATTTATGTCTTATCAACTTAACTTTATGTACATTGTAAAACCGACGACACTGTGTGATCCGTTTCGCGCACTCGGTAAAGTCCAGGCTATTAGAAGCATCTGCCATGACGGTATCAATTACTTTCTCGCACACTTTTAGCTCTCTTTCTCATAATTGCCATGTACAGCCTCCGCCTCGAGTGATTGCACGATAATCACGCCGTCTTGGTAATTATCACGCGAGAGAAAACGAATCGAATATATTTGCCGGTCGAATAAAAGAAATTGCACAATTAATAATGGTCAATATCGAATTGTAAATTGTAAATTGTAATTTTAATCGATCGATTTTTGTTGTACGTTATACGTTATAAAATTTATTTCCCGGTAAAAGAGTTTCAACTTCGTTCTTCTGAACTGAACATAATTGCATCGTTAAACACGAACGCGAATTTAATCATTAAACACGTGTACGAGGAATCACACGCGAGAGATTTCGGTGGAAGCTTCTCGCTTATTTGATAAATGATTATGGTAGAAAGTGATAAGGAAAAGCAGAAGTTTGCATGTACAGAAACATGTCGCTTATCTCTTTTTACATAACATTTTTAAAAATTTATAATATTTCGCAATAATTTAGAAATAAATCTTTCTAAATCTCGCATTGCAAAATAATTCGCAAATTGAAGTGTATAATGCCGAGGATTAATTGTAATAATTTGGTGCACGCAAGTGGACCAAATTATTACAATTACTTAACAGAAAATAATAATAACAAGTCTTAAGCTTTCAGAAGTATTGCGAAATATTCTTACGCGCCAAATTATCGCAACCAATCCCGAATCTTCGGTATTATACGCCACAATTCAAAGAGGCACTTTTCGCAGTTAATGAGACGAGACAAACAATCTTTTTTACTGAACAGCTGTTTATCGATAAAAGAACAAGTTGACGTATGTGCGACTGTCAGACGAGTAAACAACGATTAATTAACGTGCGCGCCATTCCGCGAAGTATTACTGTAGTCAAGAGACAGCGCGTTCAAGCGAATCTACTTCGTGATAAAATATTCTATACAAAGTCGTAGCTTAGGTATTTGACATTCAGAATCCAACGGTTGTGTTCATTTCTGCAAAAAAATAATTGCGATGTAAAGTAAAATTAAACACGAATGCAAATACGGGTGTTGACACTGTTGTGAAATAGTCAGATTATAAATAGTAGTGGCATTGAATGCACGGCATTACTTGCTTTATTTGATAGAATCAAATCCATTGTATCCAAATACAAATACACGTGTACAGAATAAAAATTATTACGAGTTCTAACTGCTCTAATCTACTCTAATCGACGTCCCTTTTGTGTTGCGTAGTTTCCGCTAATAGCACTCGATTCTTCGAATGTAAGCAAGATGGTTAAAATGCATATATGCCTAGACCGGTCACGCATCTAATATGGAAGTGCGCATTGCATTGAAGACACAATTAAATCAGCCGATCAAATCGTTTCCTCTGAACGTTCAGTCCTACCTGCAACAGGAGCAGC
The DNA here is from genome assembly GCA_928718305.1 of Tetramorium bicarinatum. Lineage (NCBI taxonomy): Eukaryota > Metazoa > Arthropoda > Insecta > Hymenoptera > Formicidae > Tetramorium > Tetramorium bicarinatum. Next base: position 19,995,127 of record OV788324.1, read on the forward strand.
ACAATTTAGATTAATGACTTGCACTAATATAGTACCTTCTACGTAGTTATTAAAATGAGCTAAGTGGAGAATATATATCGTATCATCTTAAATATGGATGATAAATAAAGCTAATTAATCGAGATTATTTTATATAACGATATGGGAAAGATTAATATTAATAAACTACTGGAATTATAGATGCAATAAATTTGTTTCTTATCTAAAATGTCGAATATAGATATATTAAATAAGACTTGCCAACTTTTAAAAGAGAAACGAGTAGTTATCGCTTTGAGATCTTAGACCGTTTTTAAAAATTATTTAAATCGATTATACAAGATCGAAGAATCATAAAGCAATCAAGGAAATCTCTGATCTAATATCAGAAAATTAGTCCTCAAGAACTTCCGTAAAGATTACAATTTTTTATAATTTAATAATTTTTATCAACATTCAAACTTGCTCGGCGACTTTTTCGAGACTTTCGAAATTTGCGATTATTATCGTTTGTCATTAATTATGTCGCAATGTCTTTCTTTATTTTATATATGACAATTGATATTAATAAAATTGTATTGACATGTTATATGCTGGACCGTATATAATAGTTTTCTTAATCGTTTTTTCGTTAACGATATACTACACAGATCGATATATTATACAAAACCAATCTGGTTAATGATATCAACCCATAAAATGCCAGGAATGCAAATAAGAATGTATCTTATGCTGGTTTGATTTTACCAAGCACCGACGAATTATTGATCGAGAAAAATATGTTGCACCTTATATATGTGACTGTATCTTTGACTTTCTTTCGTTTGGTTGTTTATGAAGCATTGCCTGGAAATATGTTTCCTCTCCTTTCAATTATACATCAAGATATTTGAGTCGTGGTGATAATAAATGAATACATAAATCAGAATATATATCTTAACCGATTTATCTTTTTCGAATACCCATCGGATAATCAGATATAAAATCACCTATGGAATTACTTTCATAATTTTTCAAAGCGAATATCTCGATTGCTACAAAACATATAAAATTTTATTTTAATATGCATAACGCAATCAGTGTCAGAAACAAATGTATATAACTGATGTTATATATCTATTTAAAAATAGAATATATTTTTCAGGTTTTCCGAAAGACGATTTACGCCTCGTCGCTCGACATTTGCATATTGATAATATAGAAATGCTGATTTAGATTTAATATTTTCTCGTATCATATTGCTCCATAAATGCGAATGTTATTTTTATGTTGTGTAGTACGTTGTGTAGCATAAATTGTAAAAGTAATCGGAGAAACTATAGTATCACGATAAACATCGCCAAAATTGACGTTGCAGCAAAGTAAAGGTCAGAACGATCGTAAAGTTAGCGAAACAACAATACGCGTAATAATGTCTATCAAACGTAACTCGGTCGAATATCGAAGTAGATCACTCGCAATTTTTCAAATACCGATCCAAACGATGATTATCCTCGGAATATCTTGTAGAATTGTAGTTCAAAAGATTTATTACACGCGTGCGCGCGCGTCTATCGAAATGTAATTTATTATTAATATCAACTTACAAATCAAATACGAAAAATCAATAGTTGGAATTTTGTGCAATTACAAAAAGATTGCATTATACGCTTTGCATCATACGCGATAAATTATAGTCATAAATTATAATCATAAAAGATATTTATATGTATTTTTTATTCTTTTAACTAACAAGAAAATATACGTGAAGATAACTATTAGCAAAAAATTGTTATTTTAAATTAAACCTTCCATCAGGAGAATTAGGAAAGGAATCAAAACTCCTTTCAAAGCATCCATTTTCATGATCCACTTTTCACTATCGTTTTTCTCGCGCAAAACCGCAACCGCTCGTTTTACCGCCAATTCGCTCCTGCAATTTCTCCAGGAGCACTTTTATGGACCCATCGGTTCGCGAGTTGTAACACACTATCCTATCATGGGACAAGGAAGAGGCGCGCACGCCCAGCCTGCCTTCTTCTTAGCGGGACTTCTTTTTCTATCGGCGCGGTTGCGAGAGTGCATGGGAGGTGTACGATGATGTCGATGCAATCATCCGATGTCGTGGAATGCGGGACCTCGGCATCGGAGGCTTCTGGGAACGTATCCTCTGCCGACACGTCGACCTGGTCCACGTATCTTCCAGGAAGGATCGCGAGGTTTTGTAGAAAGTGACCCATCTAATAGCTTGGGTAATCGTGCTTACCTCGATGGCTAATTGTAGCCAGCAATTCTGCAGGCTTTCGACATTTCTAATTATCAGCAGTGCCGCTGTGCCACGAGTCCATTATCTATTTCGACCGATGTGGCGAGGTCGCGTCAAGTGCACAATGTAGGTGAAACAACTCGCGCAATTACCGTATCCACGTATTTATTATCGAATGTTCCTAAAAAAAATTCTTAAAAGTTCACCAACTCAACTCCTATCATTTTGAAAGAAAAAACAATATTCTTATCCAAAATAAAAATTAAAGATTGTTAAGATATAAATTACAGCTTAGGATTCCCGATACGCTGCAACTTCGATGTAAACGCCTACTGATCTTTAATTATTCACGCGAATAGATTTCCATGCTTGCCGGAACGAAATACCGGAAGCCGGCAGTATCTCGGTATCTGTATGTCGTAAAGAAAAAAAAAAAGAAAAAACACGAGCATCATTCGAGAACTCGTCGAAAGCCCGATAGGCCGATACGAAACCGCAGAGGCGGCAGAGGCTAGAACTTCCGCGCGGCGCGATGCATATCGGACGCGAAGTAGCCCCGGAAGCGAGCTCGACTCACCACCACGTTAGAGTTTGCTTGGCGGGAGGCAAGAATTGCTGTCGGTGCGTGAGCCTCTTCCTGGCGGCGGACGCGTTAATAATTTAATACTATCTCGGGCGCCGCGCCGGCGAAAAACGAAATAAATGCGTACACGATGATGAGAAGGCGAGAGAAAGGGGCGACGAAGAAATATACAGCGAGGATGTGAGGAGAAAGTTCCATGCCAATGCAAATGTACTCGCTGATTATCCTAGCCTTGTTTTCGATAGCAATAACACCTCATCGACATTAATAAAGTAGGAATGATAAATTTATTAATCGTTTATATATAGTTATATTATCGTATAAGTATTTTTTTAATAAAGCGACAACAAGTATATCTTTTTTCTTTAATGTGATAAAATAAATAATATATCGTAATTATATGACAATAATTTAATATTTTTGTCGTTACATCTTTTCGGGCAGTAATTTTATTTCCACTTCAATTTACCGATAATAATATTATCCAAAGTTATAAATTATTACAATATTTAACTAGTGAGAATAATGAGCGTAATAATTTCACATTCCTGCGAAATTTCTATTTTGCATTAAAAAGACATACTATCTTTGCGCTGTATGGATAGCCGGAACTTCCGGAAGTCCTTCGCTACCACAAGCACGCGCGAGTCTCTTCCTGGAGGCGAAACACGATAAATACCACAATGTCGTACGACGTACGACGATGACGAAAAGGAAAACGAAGCGACTACGCGTGCAAACTTCTCCGGGGAGGAGAACGCTGCGACGGCGATGGTGGTGGCAGCGATGGTGGTGTCGGTGGCGATGGTGCCGCCAAGCAGGAGGCTCTCGCGGAGAAAGGGGACGAGAAGGAAGAGGTGGTGAACGTCGAGAAACCGAGGCGTAATCTGAAGCGTAGATGCATCGATAGCAATCGGCGGCTATCCTACTCGACCGCCGCTGATCTCCAGGGCATGTCCAGACTAGACATACGCAGATACTGTCCAGCGCGATTCCACCTCCACCCTTCTCCCCGTACGCATACAAAAGCGCTCCTTTCCTCTCAAGAAGTGTCCACTCTCGCCGCCCCCTACTTCTTCTCTTCTTCGTATGTGCACACATTATCTAGCCTAGGAGGAGAGAGAATGCGAGCGGACGTATGGGCGGTCTAGTCGCTCGACGGTGGCCGACATCTTCAAAAATGTAGGGAGCGGACCGTCATTTGCGTCGCAACGCTGCACTGCGTTGATACCAGGGGATCGCAATTTAGAGGGGAGTTTACATGGCAAGCCTGAAAAACAAGTTGACACGATCATTTTTTTATCGTAAGACAAATTCAAATTGTTGTTATTCAAAAATAAACATAAATTATTTGCAAATTATAATATCCATTATCATTGAAAAATGAAAATGGTTATAACAAGTTAGTATATAATTATTTTTGTTTTTAATAATATTAATTAAGTTTACAATAATATACTATTTATTTTCTTTATGCTAGTATAAAATATGGAAATACACATTCTAAAAATACAACAATAAACATCCAATAATTGTGATGTTGGAACAAGAATATTTTCTATCTATATTAAAATGTAAATAATATATTGTAAATGTAAATATAATAAATAATAAATATTATAAATAATGTAAAATGTAAATAAATAAATTAGTCTTTGAAAAAATGCTTTTGCGTGATGAAATATTAAGTGTCCTCTTGTGAACTGTAACTCAGCTTCCGCACATAATTATCGTTAATTTTCGTAATTTTCACGGCGAAATAACGGAAAGGCGGGGTCGCGATGAGAACCGCTGCTCGGGAAGCGGACTCTCGGAGCACTTTATCTCCGGAGTCCGGGATGTGGGTCGCGACTGCCGCCCGCCACGCGAGCCCACAGCTCGTAGTACACCACTACTATCTTAAGGCCGGTCCACACCTGGTTGCACTCTCGCGATCTGCAGGCGCAACGGACGCGAGCGGGACGGCGCGGCGCGGCGTCACGCTCGGGACACACTCCGCGCTTCCTCGAAACCATCCCACAAGCGTTATGATCACCCGAACCATGCGAGCGACTATCGCCCTCGGTGTCTAGATCGAAGATAATGGCACGATCATTACCATCGCTACCGAGATATCTATCCAGGCGAATAGATAGATAGATATTTGTAACATTTAAAAAGCTTGGCGGATTTCTCTTATTTATATCTACAATAATCTTCCCAATTAATCCTGATGGATCGGAGGTCAGAGAAGAATCATTAGACGTTTTCACTGTTCGACGTTTCAGCGTTTGCGCGTAGCGCTCGCGGGGAGAGATAGGTAAGAAGGGGGCACGCGACGCGACGCGGCAAAATGCTAAATGCTAATGCGCCGTGCCGCGCTAAATTTGCATAAAGGGGCCCATTTTCGTATTCATCTAACACATTATACAATCATCTCCGACTTTCGCGCCGGGCATAATCGGCGCGCGTGCGGCAAATTTGTGCGGCGCATTATGCTCCCTGATAGAAGAAGTTCGCCAAGCGCGCGGCTTCCCACTTTCCATCCTCGAAACGAGGCTGCAGGAAGCTAATGATCGACGATCCATCGACCGCCGCCGCCGCCGCCGCCGGCGTAATCTGCTTCCCGCAGAAAATGCGCAACTTCCTCCGTCCCTATACGCCGAAGAGGTTTGCCGCAACTCACAATCAACGGCTCGCAGACCGCCGATTTATGGACTGCCGCGTAATTCGCGGCAACGATGCGATTCGTGTGCGCCGCGCCGGTCCGGATATTTCGAAATTTATGTGTCCACGGAAGACGGTGAGAAACGTCGCAATCTCCGCTGTGAAAGAGAGAGAGAGAGATTTCCGAGAATTTTAGCCCGTTGCTTTCCGGAACCTTTACGACGCAGTAAATCGCGACGATACAGTTACGATTTGTATAATCGCAAGGCGATGTCTAAATCGATTAGTCATACAAGTTTCTATCGCCTCGCCGTCAGCAAGTTTATTGAGCGCGGGAGAAATAGTTGTCGATAAACGCTACAATTGTGTACATTACATTCAAATATATATATTATTAAAAAATTTTCTTATTATTATTTGAAAAAAATATATATTTATGTCATTCGATATTTGCAAAAATATATTTACATATTTATTTCAAATTATGTTTGATTACGTTCAATTTGTAGTTAATAATTTAATTATTAATACTATCTGCAGTTGTTATTTAAACTCTTATATGCAGACATATATAGCGGATTATATTGAATTGTACTAATTATTAAAGTAAATGTAATTAAACGTACAAAAACATGAATAATAAATTACATGATAATATTAATGGAGCATGACAGTAATCGTAACTAGTGGTTTTCTGATTTTATATTTTGGCAATATTGTATATGTTATGATAAGAACGATATACATACATACATACGCATTGCAAAAAATTATCGTTAAATTTTTTCGCACCATTCTATAAATTTTGAACTCAATTGCACACGAGTAAGCATGTCTATAATAACTAGAGTTTAGTCGTTTAATGACTGGAACGAGTTACAAATTGCCAGATAGTTGTTAGATGATAGCCCGACAATGATTATCCGATATCGTTAAGTTTAATGACAAAATACTTGCTTATGTCTCAATAAGTAATTACTAGGAAAAAAGATTCTCAAAGAATAAAAAAATAATTGATATTATCTAAATAATTAGTCTGGATGAGATACAGTTATTAAAAAAACGCATATTAAAATTAAAGTCAACGTAATGAAAATGTTGAGCGTTAAATAGCACGTAATTTGCATTGTGCGATAAGCAACGATCGCATTCCTACATGAGAAACTGTGGAACACGTTTAAGTTTAATCATCTACTCGGACCTTAAATGGAACTATTTAGTGCGATGCAACTAGTATTAAATCTCCAATCGCGACTGGTTAAATAGCTACCATTACGTGCGAATCCGATCTCGATTTTATCGGAAACTGTCGAGTCCAGCTAGCCAGCTTTCGAGCGGTCTAATGGGATGATCGAGGAAACGGACGGCCGGATCCGGAGAGTATCTCGCGTACTTTTTGTTGGTTTCGTTGGCGGCTTCACTTTCGATATTACTTTCGTGCCCAACGACGTATCCAGTATCGCTCAGTCCTTCCACGGTCAAACGAGAGAGTCTCTTCGCTTTCATCGGATATAAGCCGTGGAAGAAACTAGACCGACCGGCTGATATATACTTCTTCGTACGCAAGTGCGTGTCTTCGGAACGCTTCTTGATGCTGTCAATCGTCTTGGTAAAGTTTCCTACGGAATTTTAACATGACTTTGAATTGCATGCATAGCGATATATTTCCATTAACTTTTTTCAATTCTTTTCTTGATAAAACATGCAAATCGAATAAAATGCAAGTATTTTTTTTATAAAAAGTCCAAAGTTTTGTTGGTATATTAAAAGAAATTATTAGATTAATATAGTTATTTTTTATTTCTATCTGCAAAATTATTATTTATTATAATAATATTTCTTTTTTATTCAGATTATTAAACAGATATTTATATTATTTGCAAAATTTATTTTATTAATTTCCAAGCTATTCCAAGCAATAAAATTTCTTTAATCTTGTTTATTTGATATATAATTCACAAAGGATATTTCGCAGCTTCCGAAGAAAATTGCATAAATGCGTACTTGGTATCAATATTACAGCTTCTTCGTTGTTCAAGAAACATGATTCCTTCTGAAATTATTTGCAACAAGAACGCAAGAATAATGATGTTTAATTGGATATTATTACATGCTGCTTCGTGAAAGAGCCACTTCCCTATTTCTATTCTGCTCGGAAAAAGTCAAGAATCCGCACCATATTCTAACACCGGAAATGAAATGACATTTATTATTGATCCGTTTCAAGGTATTAAAGTTCAGCACAAACGCATTAATCAAGGATTTTAATCAAATAGATATAATCGATGTTAAAAGAGCATCCCACTATACGTTAGATTCTGTTTCATAATTACGCGAATTGAAGAAATCGCAACAAGGACTCTAACAGAAACAATAATTCTATCGCTTCTCGGCTTTATTATAATAAAAAGGTAATCAGGACATTGAGCTTCGAGAAACGTAAAAAGTAAATTGCGTTGAAAATGTCGAATGCTATCCCTCTCTCCATCTCATTTAAGTTATATTCCAGTTCCCCCTATTACTCTCGCAGATTTTTCCTCCGATCGAGTATCCCGAGTAATTAATTTTCGCATTCCTGCTTAATGCGCGTGTCTGCTCTTGCACTACGCTCCGCGTCTACGTGCCGCGTTTCGTCCGATATCCTCGGCGTGTGCGAGAGAGTGACTTCTCTCTCTCTCTCTCTCTCTCTCTCTCTCTCTCTCTCTCGCCCGTCCCGTCTAAAACGCGAGTAAAGCGAGACCGAGAGCGGGGTCGCCGATTCCTTAGAGTTAAAAGTAAAAAACGGCACACGCCTCGCGGTGGCACGGGCGTGTGTACGTGTCTCTCCCGTACGAGAGTAGTAGCCGAGAGCGGACCGCTCGTTCCGCGCGAGGCTTTCTCTGGACCACCCCGCCCACAACGTATGTGCGCGCTCTATCTCGCTTACGCTCGTCCCGCTCGTCGATCGAGCTCGTGGATCCCAGCGTGTATGTACATACGCGCGGCTGCTCTCGATCGCCGCCGATTCCTAGGTCCACTCGCCGCGCCGTGCCGCACCGCTCGGAATCGGCTCCCGGGCGGTGCGTGACAATTTAAACGGCGCCGGTTTTGCGATCCGGAGCGAACGATCTCTCGTCCGCTCGCCGCTCGAGCGGACCCACACTCGGATACTTGCACCAATGATACAGAACTTGCTGACATGAAACGTTACTTGCGTAAAATACGTTTACGAAACTGTTTGTTTAGCGTTGTTTCGAAGATAACACTGCACTGAAAAAAAATTCTAGTTAAAAATCTTGTAGGATTGATCATATATTCTGGTTATTGTAATAGAAATTTTGGTTATTATAATAGAACTCAATACTTTATAACTTATAATAACCAGAATATTTGATCAATCCTACAAGATTTTTTGATTCGTCTACTTTTAACCAGAATTTTTTTTAGTGTGTCTCTGCCTTTTTCTACATTCACCGAGAGAAAAATATAACAGTTACTTCTGGACTCAACCATAATTTTATAATGTTTTTAACCATAAATATGATTAACTTAACTATATGCATCATTATGTCAATCATAATTATTATTAGAAATATTATAAAATTGTGGTTGGGTCTAAAAGTACTTATATTTTTCTCTCAGTGTTTCATATTTATTTAACATACATCTTTGAGGTGTCTTTTAATTACAATCGGTTTTGTAATCTTATTCCTATACATACATTATGTGTTTACGTGTACATAGGAAGATACATTCGAATTGAGGATCAAAGTACGAGGATACTCTTTAAAAGGACACGGTTGGCTGACTCCTCGCGCCGTTTGGGTGATCGTTACCAATTTGGCGCATCGGACGGTGTTCGCTTCGCGCCGCGTCGGCACACCTAGAGTTTCACGCGGCATCAGGATATATCGTAGATAAAAAGCCCGTTCTCATTTCCTATATATAGAAACTTCAAGCGCGGTACCTCCTGGCAAAACTCCTAGCCTAGCTATCTCTCCTCGCTTCTCTACCCGAAGCACTCGAAACTGGCCATTACGGACGCAACGCTCGCGATAGCGCGCGGATGCGAGATTCATTTTCCAGCCACCTGCCGAGATGACCGAATTCGTTAACGGCGAACCGTTCCGATCCGCAAATCGGGCGGCGCGACGTTCACATCGTCTACTATGCATATTTCCAAACAGCAGCATCTTGGGATAAATTCCATCGAGAAACCGTCCGACTTTGGCATGATTCCTCGGTGATCTTGCGAAATAGAATTCAATACGATGTATCTTTATAAATCTTTAAAATGTTAAAAAAGGAAAATTAGATTAAATCAAAAATTTTTAAACAAATGTTACCGTTAATTAATTATTGCGACGCAATTTATGCTACTTAGAGTTTGATTAAATATAAGAAAAAGTATAAATACTAATTGTATAAAAAGACACTTGTGTGCAAAAATAATATTTTTTTAATATATGCTGTTAAACTATAATTGCAAAGAAATATGTCGATTAAGTCACTTTGATGAATACATCTGAGAATACATGAAATATCGAAAATTGTGCAAACGGGAACGATTTAAACTAAAGCATTTCGAGATGTGGTCATGTCCATTGTCCATGCAATCAAGATGCATAAAAAATGTTCGGTACACCACCTACTCGTTCGTGAACACATCCTACAGACTTCAAAGTTTCTCTTCCGCCTCGCGAAAACGCGTTTCACTGGCGCGACACGTTAAAAACCGCAATTAAAACGTGCGTCTTTTGCGTCCCGCGCGCGCGCGCGCAGTGGGCGACCTCATCGATCTCAAGAACGAGCATTCTCCGTTCAACGGGGAGAGGGAGAGAGAGAGAGAGAGAGAGAGAGAGAGAGAGAGAGAAAGAAGAAAAAAAAACAAAGTGAAAAAGGAATGGATGAAAGGTAAACCGGCGAGTCGGCGGCCTGCGTTTCCGCAGTTGCCGCAGCTGCAACTCGCTCGAAAGGAAGAGTAAAATGGTAATTAAGATTAGATCGCGGGGCGAGGCGGGAAGGGGGACCAACGGTGCCACGCCGACGATGGTGCGCCCGCGCCACCGTTGAGGAGAGCTGCGCGGCCCGAGGGAGCTTCGAGCGAGAGAAGAGGAGCATCGAGCGGACAGGCACGAGCGAGCAGGAGCGAGCAAGATCGAGTGAAAGTAACGCGCCGCTGGCCGGCCGGCTGGCTGGCCGGCCACGCGTCCTGCCCGCGCATAAGACGCACACGCGTGTGTATGTATAATACGTACACGCCCGTCCCTTCGCACCGCGCCGCGATGGACGTAATGCTGCCGCGCGGTGCGTCATTAGAAGTGTAACGCATATATGCCCGGGTCCCGAGAAACAAGGAAGCGGCCACGCCGGCCACCGCCGTCGGCGGCACAACGACGACGCGATCGTTAGGGTCCACTTCGCTCGCGCATACTTCTCCGGTTCGACAAAGCGTGGAATGAGATCGCTCGCGGATGAGATCTTGGAAAACTTGACGTTCTACACAACTGCGCAGATAATTGTATCAAATATTTATATCATTTTACACTGATTGTGAGAGAAAAATATAGTTACTTTTAGTCTCTCAACCATAATTTTATATTTCTAACACGAAATATGATTAACTTAACTATATGCATCATTATGTTTACCATTTTTACTTTAGAATTACTGTTATAGAAATATTATAAAATTATGGTTGAGGCCAAAAGTAACTATATTTTTCTCTCAGTGTATAAATGTCCCAGAATTCAAGATTTTCCAAAAAAAAATTACATTTCTTCATAATTCTATGGCTTTTTTTCTAAATAATGATGATATCTCGTTGCATTTTCCAGTTGTGATGACGCTGCGGAATAAATCCGCGACGGATATTCATTGAACGCTGAGCGGGAATTGCGGAGTCTGTACTCCTCTGGAGCATGATGCATACATTTCTCGAAAAGAAGTCTCGCGCGCTGCACTTAATACGGATATTTAACCGAAAGCAATTTCCATCAGGAACAGCATGTCATACTGGAAACGTTCCGTTATAACGCGGTTCGTCACTCAGTGATCGGATATGATAGGAACTTTCGATTGGTAACACTCTTGCCCTCGTCGATTTGTAACGCTACACCGGAACGAATGGACTGCGATCTAGTTTCTACTGATCCGAATCGGGCAATCCGTGCAACGCGTTCGTCGACTTTTCGTGATACACAGGCAACGCTTTAATACACCCGGACAATAGCGCGAAAGAAGTGTTTCTGCTGCTGCACAATGGCGTAATCAAGCCAATTGCTCAGTTGGCAGTCAACTTCTTCTTCGACTTCTTCTCGTTTCTGAGAATTCTTTGTACGAGAAGGCTGCCTTTTTTTATTTAAATGCCGTACAAACATATTTCCGAAACCGGCGATACGCATTGGAGACTTAAATTAGTCTTATTTCAATGCATTTATTATACGCGCAATTTTAAAAATCGTAATCGCCTCTGAAATATTTATTTTACCTATACTTTAATAAATAAATAAATAAATAAAGTAATATATAAATTTAGAGATCAAGTTTGATATTTGCTCTTGATCTCGTAATGATATATAACACAAATTATTTTCGCGGCCATAAAGATCTAATAGGCGCTTGGACTTGGCCAATACGTCATTAAGCATCAGGGATGATTTCCACTCACTTCTATTAATTATTGCTTTGTAAAGTAATGGTTCCGACGCTTCAAAACGATTCTGCCTATTAGACGGCTAACTTGACTTAATAGTTCTGATTATAGAGATACCGAAACCATTAGGACAAGCGGCGCAACATGTAATTAATAGATATTACTCTCTTACAATATATAGATATTACAGTACGGCATGTACTCATCAAATAAGCTCTATATTACATTTTTCGACATTCGCTATAAATAATACTTAATTTATTACACATTTATTATGTATAATGCTTAATTTATTGCATAATATTTCTTTTAATCAATTAAAACTGTTTTTTAATAGAGTTTATAAACTAAAGTTAGAATTATTTAAGTATTTTTATGTTGCATCTAGCTGCAACCGCTAGTTTACTGCTACTGCTACACGTTGAACTCCCACATTTGCAATCGGGATTCCATCCTGCAATTTGAAATTAATCGGCCGTCAGTCATAACAGGTAACTTAACTGTATATACAATATCACATGTCAACGATTTTACAAACAATTTATTAAGATTTAATTATGGTATCATAATGTCATCCGGTGTGCAACACTGAACTCATAGATCAACTCGAAATTACTCTAAATAACAGTGATCGGTTGCGTAAGTTATGGCATGTAAATGCCAGGAGATGCTTTACCACAGGATGTAATTGCAATTACACCGGATAATCTCACGAGTTTTTACTCTAATACAAAGTTAATGCTACTTAATATCCGCGTGTACATAACGCACATTTTTTGTATAATACATAACTGCTCGTATCTACAATTATGCATTATTATAATAAATAATATTATTCGGAATTTTATTGTACATGTATACATATACAATAAAATATATACACGTATATACTTTGCGTGTAACATATTTAACAAAAAAATACGTGGAACTTAATCACCCCAAAAAAAAATTTTTTTTGATATACGTAGATCCTCTAAATCATAGAGGATTTTACTCTTATATTGACCTCTGAAAATCAAGGATTCCTCTGAAATCAAGAGAAAAATAGTTTAAACAAGAGTATTTAAGAGAGAAAAAAGTATTTTTCACTTTATTGAAAGAGGACTATGTTTGCTGTAAAACAGTAAGCTTAGAATATGAGATTATAGGAAAAATCACTTTAAACGTAAAATACTTTTTTTTTTGGGGTGATAAACAGTTAATATTCCATATATTTCTATTTAAATACAAAATGTTTATCTTAAACGCTTCACTATTTAATACTAGTACACATGTAATGTATACACGCCTATGCTATAAATTATGATAACAGTTAAACACTATCTACTAAATATGGAATTTAATTAGCTTCAATGTATGTTTTATCAATTTGTTTTAGATTTATGTTTAGAAATTATTAAATAGATTCTTTTTTCGATTATTCAAAATAAAAACGATAAATACCAAATAAGAAGCAGTTGTTCTAACTTCACTTGTAGAGCAATTTGTAATATAATTTCACGAACGTCTGCATTTCGCTCTTACTCGCTTTTTATTCTGTTTTCGCCGATCTCTCGTTTTTTCACTGCTAACCCTTGCTGAAATCCTTTGTGCGAGAAAACAGGCATACCAGTGTTCATTCTTAGAATCCTTCGAAAATACCGGAGCGCACCGAGAACGCCGCTGCAAGACGGCGCGAGCCGAGGTAATCGGAGGCGTGGTGTGTAAATTTCATAATGCCAGACGAGAAACATTCTCCAAAGGTCTGCATACACATCGCGGATACACGTATACCTTTATCGGACATCTATTGTAAAAAGGACTAATCTTTAATCTGTACAATAATTCACGAGAATGCTGTTGGATTAGCACGCAGTTAACTTGTACAATAAAATGCGGCAGTTTGTTGTTTCCGGCAGACGACGCGGTCATGCAACAGTGATAAATTTAATAACAACGCTTCGGTGGATGTTACGGCGATATTTTAGAACCGCGCGAAAGTGAAAGCGAAATATTAACGAGTCATCCGCATCGTGGGACAATTAAAATCCAATATTGCGTTATAATTCGATGTTATAATCTTAAAAAGAAGTCCTCGCTTTCGGGAAAGTAACAGTGATTTTCTGGACCGCAACATCTCAAACATCTCAAATATCGCCCCACGTGCTTCAGCAGCACTGATGCACCAAATACTGAGGATAAAATTTTCTCCTTCGTTAGAAGCAACGTTTGGGAGTCGAGTTCGAGCACAGATTTTATTAAACAGAACAAAATTGACCCTCTGATTATAGTGATTTAATTTATTTGTTAATTTAGATTATCAAAACTCAATTGGTTTGAATTTAATTTTCTTTCCTAATTGTAAAATACAGCGCACACAATTATAAAAACGTTCGATGTCGTTGTATGTCGAATTATTTCACAAAAAGCCGCACGATATTTCGCCGCATCAGACATTTAATTAATTTACGACGTGCAATTTGCGAAATCAGGCTCCGTGTCAAAAAAAAGTCGAATATCGTGATCGGTTATGAAGCGTCTTTACGGTCCCTTCACGAACAACGAGAGAACCATGATGAAGCGTAATATAATATTTTGTGCATGACACGGTGACGAAATATACAGATAATGATTGATACGCTAATGTCTGTCTGGAGTTAGACCCAATTAGGTCGCTGAGGAATCTAAACGAGCGCCATTTTTGTTTTCACCGGCGAGAGTCAAGTTTTGATTGCAACATCCCCGCGAAGATACGCGAATACTCAATGCTGCAACAAAAGTAACGAGCGTATCGCCTTTAGCGGATTTACGTTCGGGAAAGTTATCTAATCTCCTCTCCATGCGACGTATTAAATTAAACGCTTTGTTAAAGTTTTGAAGTAATAAATTATATTTCAACTAACGGGAGAGAGATAATAATGTGGTGTTTTTTTTTACAAATGCCACTTACAAACCGCTCAAGCCGTCTCGAGAAATTAGATTTGCGATGGAGGAGGAAGAGGAGGAGGAGGAGGAGGAGGAGGGCACACCACTCCTTGTGGTGCACTGCGCTATGCTCGCGAGGATGGCAGGCGTGGGAATTCGCTGATCTATTTATTGATTTATCCCTCGGAGTCGACGTCGTGCACATGGTGCTCTGTCAGATGCGACGGAAGCCGTAAGTCGATCTTCACCGAGATCCTATCGTCTTCTCTCCCACGCGACGCGGTTTCGTAGGTAGGCACCGGGAGAGAGAGAGAGAGAGAGAGAGAGATTCCTTCCTCTCTCGTATCCATTCCTTCGCCGGGAGACATTACGACCTGTGTCCGAAAGACCCGATACCAAACCGATCCGACCTTCTGCCTACACACAGCGTGCACGTGACACCTCGGCAACGGTGGGCTGATCATTTTTTCCCTTAACTACTCGAGATTATCGTGCGGTCGCAACAGTGTCGCCGGACAATTCCTGGTTCCTCGATTCCTGACTCATTGCTCCGCCCTCGGGATACAACTCCGTGTTAACGTAGGTCGTTGAAAAAAGATACAACGAGAATATAGAAGTTGAAAACAGTTGATCTATATACGGACATTTCTTCATCTCATTGCAATATCTGTAATGTGAATAGCTGCAATGTTGTCAAATATCAATCTGATACACTGAGAAAAAAATTCTGATTAAAAACGGACGAATCAGAAAAA
Source organism: Tetramorium bicarinatum (assembly GCA_928718305.1). Classification (NCBI taxonomy): domain Eukaryota; kingdom Metazoa; phylum Arthropoda; class Insecta; order Hymenoptera; family Formicidae; genus Tetramorium; species Tetramorium bicarinatum. The sequence continues at coordinate 20,010,873 of OV788324.1, forward strand.
TCTTGTAGGATTGATCAAATATTCCTGTTATTATAATAGAAATTCTGATTATTATATAAAGTTATAAAGTATTGAGTTTTATTATAATAACCAGAAAATATTTGATCAATCCTACAAGATTTTCTGATTCGTTTTTTAACTAAAATTTTTTTTCAATGTATGCCTTGCTTTGATATATTTTATTATTTAAATGTTTAATGCTTAAACTTATAAAAGCTACGAAGAAAGATTTGCTGTTCGTTCAAATTCAATGTTCGCTAACAAAATGTCAATTTGTTTTAAAAAAATGGTTGACAGAAATAAGGCGATAATGTGATTTTTTACAATCTTGTACAGAAATAAAATTGTATGATCTGAAAAAACTGATCATATGTCTTTCGGATGTTGTTATTCTGTTCTACGAGTTACGCGTACAATGCTCGAGCAATGACCTTATCTCGCGATGAGATATAATATTACGATGCCTCAACATCATCTTCCGCGTTCCGTCGCGCAGTCCTTTTGTTTTGCCCACGTTCGAACTCGACGATGACACGAGCGAGCCGACGATTTAATTAAATCGTTTCTCACCTACGACCTCCACCTTTGGAAACATCGCATAGCGCTATCATTAAGTCCGATGTACACTAACGGACGATGAATCACGCAAGCGCGTACGTGTCAGTCTACATGTGTGAGAGTCAAGAGTAATTACAGATCATCTTTCTAATGGGTCGGATTAAGGTCGCTGTTAGGATTCGATTAGTGAGAAAATTTGCTTTGTAATTAAAGTATGAATTAAATACTTATTCACGAAAATGATATAAATCTCTTTGGCCAAAAATGAGAAATCCGTACGTAATAATATTTTTTATACATACTATGTTGACAGGAAATATCCGTTTAAATCCATGTAAAAGTTCTGGTTTAAAAATAATTTAATAAAATAAGAGAAACAGCAAGAATTTCCTGTCTCATTCGGTTTTCCGTTTGTTGCTTTTTATTAAGAAAATAATAATTAATCGTTGTATCTCTTACAAAAAAAATCTCTGTTTAACTCTCCTATAATTCATTTTTAACTACAACATCATGAGTTTATCCCACTTGCTAAAGCAACACTTATTCCGTCGCGTTGTAAGTTGCTTCGCTCGTGTTGTTATAACCTTGTCATAATATTATTCCTACGTTTCTCAAGCCTTAGGTATTTTTGCTTAGTTCAGCAGAGTGTTTTAATCTGATCTAACGCCATGATACGTTCGAGAATTAAACGATCCGTCGCGCTGACGAAAAATTCCAGGCCGGACGCATTTTTCTCGGATAACTTGCATGACCGTGCAGGAGGTTTCGCGCGAGTCGGCGCGGAGCGCCTTTCGAAACCGCGCGTTCGAGCTACGGGGCGACATTCTTTTCCATCGCTTCTGGGGTAAAGCGATCGGCCGCTTCTCTAGCTGGAAACTCTTGGCCGTCTCCCTGCCATCGCGCTGGAATTTGCATTTAAACGCCTACCTTACGTAAGAGCAACGAGGCAAACGCGTTCAGGAAACGCCGATGCGAGAGAGCCGCGATCCGCCGCGCCGCTCTTAGAAGTCGCTCTAAAAGACGCCAACGATTCAGCCGGCTACCGACCTGCGCCGCCTTAAATTATCGCCCTCTTAAAATTGACACGGATAGCACGAGACGGAAATCGCGACGGAAACGGCGCGAGCCCATACAGAAAAACGAGATATTGTGAAAGCGAGGCATAAAGATTCCGATTGTTTCCGTGAAAACTAGTATTTCGTCGTCCATCAGCCGCTTCGCGGTAAAAGAAAGTTGACTAACGCGAGCAGTGTCGATCTATAATATACTTGCCAAACAAATTTTTAAATCTTAATCACCAACCGCCTACACTGTTAAACTCGTAGTGTCAAATTGTGCTTAATTTGTCATTTTTAACTATTCCATCCGTCGCCACTGCTCCTAATCAATATTTCATTCATTTTGACTAAAAGGAAGCTAAAATTTTGACTAAAATGCATGAAATTGGAAATATCTATCTATCTCTATCTATGTCTCACGCATAGTAAATCTAGATGTAAGGAACTCGAACGATAATTGGAGTCTTATTTTTACTCCTAGAAAGGTATTTTTTATATTACAAATGTTTTTTCCAATTTCCTTTTATTTGGGGCACTGATAGTATACTTTTGTCAGTTTATAATTTATTTTCTTAAAACAATGTAGTAAAGGTAATTGAAACTTGATAGATAGTTTCATCTATCCGTATACTAGATGTACAAAAAAATTGAAAATATTGGTACCATTTCTTCAATATTTTTATCCTTCAAAACCGTCTCCTTCCATAAGATGACGTGTAAAATCAGTAAAAATTAAAATCGTTATTATATATTACTCAGCAACTATTTAGTGGATTTGTTTAAAGTTTTTTTGCAGCACATCAGAAAAGCTGAAAGAACAATCTCACAAATTTTGATCGTACTATTTCGAAGCTCCGATACATCCTTAAATACGTTATAAAATTCTGCGTTAATCCTTCGTTTTATAATTACTCATAAAATTGAATAACAAAGAGCAAAAAGATTCGATAACATTTTTACGAGCATTTTTGTTGAGCTTATATTCACGAAACTAGCTTCTTCGGCACCGCTCAAAGGTATCGGTCCCCGGCAACAGGCTCCGATGATACGCAGGAATATGCAGACACAATCTAATCCGTCACGACGCGATGCACAAGGCGCTGACGCGCTCGATATGAATTACATGCGATCCGACTTTCTCGCGCGCGCTCGCTTCGCCCCGGAGCGAAGAGCCGGCTTAAAACAAAGTTGAACTTTCGGTAAAGCGTGATTTCCCGTCCTGTGGCGTGCGCGAGGATGCGGATTAGCATACAGACGGACCACCCATGATACGACCCTGCCCGGGCCGCGGTCCGTTCTTCAGGCACATAATAAGCGGCCGCTCATGTTGGATCCTCCGCCGTACAAGCACCGCCCGTGTAGCCATCCGTATATCTCGATTTATGTCGTTATCGATCCTTTATTGGCGTCAGTATATATTACTCGCCTCGCGTTTCTTACATCGATCCGAGGTCCTTTCCCTTTTCCCTTCCTGTCCTCCGTCTCCGTGCTCTTCACCACGTCGCGTCCAACGACGCTTCCCCACCCTACCTATCCAACCGAGACGCTTTCGCTCGTAGTAATCGTTGACACAACATCCTGCCTTGTGCTATCAACGGCACGTCAGTATCGGTTGGCGAATCCAACCGGGAAAGCTTTCTTTCGTCGGCCGTGTAGTACATAATCCGGTAATCCAGCGGCGATAACGAGTCGTGGACCATGTCGTTTCGTATGCGAGCGCATCGACGACATAGCGATTGATGAACAACCGATTGTTCAGGCAGCAATGTATATAGACGCGGATGTACTGAGTCACATTCATATTTTATATATTTTAAATATACTAATCACGTAATATATGTATATATATTTTTTATATGATATGAAATATATAAAAACTGTATATAAATAAAGAAATATATCTTTTCTTTTAGAGATATTAAGCATAATAAAATTCTCATTTTCTCGTTTAATTGGAATATCTAATTAAATACACAGAAATACATAGTAAAAAACATTTTATATTTGTATTAAAATTTTCCTGTGTAGAAAGTTTTGTGTTAAATTTCTAACACGGTCGTGTATTAGTTTAACATATCGTCATTATGTTACTTTAACTTTTCTATGTTAAATTAATATTAACCATTTTTAAGAGTTAAAATAATACAATTTACATATAAGAGCATGAATTCTTGATAACATATTTTATATGTTAAAGTAAAGAGATAAATTGTGTTACTTTCCTCTTTATAACAGTGTTACCATGTGTTAAATTGACGTAACTCATATGTTATTTATCATAGAAAGATCAGAACTAAAAATAGACACTTCTCTCAAATGTATAAACAAAATATTTTATCTTACATTTAATATTATACGTATGTCAATTTAACATAAACTTTGTTTTTTGACAGCGTCCAAATGTTAAATTTTTGTGTTAATTTTTTACATACTATTTTAACACATTTGCTTTGTGTTAAATCAACACAAAAATTTGAGTGGATAAGTTGGAACATGTGAAATGTTTTAAATTGAATACAAAATTTTTTACTGTGTATGTACAGTTATAACATTTTAAATATTTGTGTAATAATCCTCATTTTAAGAACATTTTTATTTAATTTAATAATTTGAATATAATATGATTTTTAGATTAATCTTTATCAATTTAATCTTTAACAATCTAATTATAATTTAGATTAACGATATTCAACAATTTAAATATAATATAATTTGGATTAACAATATCATTGAAATTTAAAAATAAGTTTACAAGCAAAAATAGCTTATATTCTTTGAATATTATGTATGCCTATAGAAAGACGCGTGAAAATCATTCCTCACGACAAGGAGCGTAAAAACGTATCATTCGCTTCCTAGTCTGTCAATCGGCAACCAACGAATCGCCATTGTCAACATTTTCTCTGCGTGACTGAATTTTTATACATCGCGCACTCTTGATTCGCTCGTGTTATACACCGCGTGGTATTTACGATTTATTCAGTCAAGTAAAACGGGGTCGTGTAACACCGACGTGATCGACGCATTTGAAAAAGAAAAGACATCCGCTGACGTAGAATTCGCGCTACCTCGTCGTGTCGCAATAAATCATATCGCGATAAATCACGATAGTTTGCATAGCGAAGCCCCCGCTTCGTACCAGTCCAGCAAAATTTACAGACTTCCTCGCGAAGTATCTTGTACAGCAATTTCGAATTTTTTTCAATGTGTTGCTCGCCAATATTGAGATATTTTTTCGTCGATATCTCAAAATGTAGTATGTCCAAATCTAAAGACTGTATTCTTCGCATTTCATATGATTTTTTTCTGGCAATCTTCTTCATGGTTCTTTTTTCTAGTTATCTCGTTTCCTCGAAAGCGACTTCGATTTTCTTCATACGAGTTCGTACACTGGTGAATCTGTCCGACAATTTGTTAGGTGTATATCGGTCATAAATTTCTCGCTTCGAATTGCAGTGTGGCATTCGAAGCGAGGAATCTTAAGAAACAATTGACCAGTGAAGTGATCTCTTAATAACCGAGCCACGATTATTTGTTCCGTGTGACAGCGCGATTTACGTCATTAATGATGTATCAAGAAGCCGCAACATATCCTAAAATATTTTAATAACACCTGCAGAAAGAAGTAATTGGTATTCACGAAGTATTCACGAAGACGAGCTTAATTATCATTTACAACGAAAACCAATCTGATCTGACAACCTTAATGACGAGGAAGAATATCAAGATTGCTGTAAAATATTTGTAACCTCAAGATAAAATCACAATTGGGAGACATCTTTTAATATCAATGTTAAATAATGCCGTTTCGTAAGAAATACAATAATTTAAAAAATCAGTTGCTATGTATATGAAGTTCAATAATTGATTATAAAAACGAAAGAAATGCTACTATGTGCTTAAATGCAGATGCGAGAAATTAATAAAATTTAATTGACTCATAAAGAGATATTATATGTCGTCATTTACTTTATAGTTCAACAATTATAATTATATATTTTGCATATATGTATATGAAAGTTTAAGAGATAGAATTAATGTCAAGATATTTTTTTAATATAAATTTTATTACTTTTTAAAATAATTGCTTTAAAATAAATTAATCAAAATAGCCTCTTCTCTCTATAGGATGTTCCGGGAAAAATATGTTATCCGATGTATGAGAAATATTGATTTCCCCTCGAATATTTTAAAATAGATTACGTCGTACATATTTACGTTTTATAATACAAAAAATGTTTTCATCCTCGATCGAGTGTCCTTAAGCTCGATTTCTAAAATCGCAAAAAGATAGAGCCGAGCTCGATATCATTGTTCACAAGATGGTGTAACTGGTTGCACGTGATAGAAAGAAACAAGTGTAACAATAATGGCGATATTTTGCGCTAATATATACATAACATTCTATACCGAGTTATGAAACTTTTAAAATATATTGACACATACAATAAATTTTTAATATACTTTTTGGAAACATCTCCTGATGTAATTGAAGATTAATATAAGAAATAATTATCTATTGAAATTATCAATAATTTGTATCTTTCTTTCAGTCTGAAATATCAATATTGTCAAATGTACTATAGAATGATTACTAATTGTTTATGATAGACAATATAATAAAACTTATAAAGTATTCAAGTACACTGAGAGAAAAATATAGTTACTTTTGGACCCAACCATAAATTTATAATTATAATTATATTTGCTATAATTAAAAAATGGAATTATTATAATAAAATATTTTTATATATGTATAAATTTTATCATTTTTCAGAACAATGTATTAATCAAAATGATCGACTTTTCTACATAAATTCCGAAATAAATATACTATTTAATCCATACAAACATTGTACGCAATAAATACGAGTCATTAATAATGTCCTTGCTGTAAGTGAAAATGCTGACGTTGACCGTTGCCGTCGTAATCCGACCGTACGCGTTTAGTGCCACCAAAGATCATTCGACGTTTCCGATCGCGCCCAGAGGAGGAACACCTCTTACGTCGTTTCTCCTTTGCCGGCATCGAGCATGCTCAAGGATCGTGAAACCGATCGCTCGTAAAAACGAAATTACCTGCAGTCGTCGGCTTTGCTGCGTATTAAAATGCAATGGCGCACTCTCGGTACGCCATCCACCAAATTTTCATATTTTCTAAATTATGATAGAAAATGGAAAAAATAAGATTCTTATTATACGGTTTAGAAGTTTAACATGTGTATGAGAAAGATTTTGCGATATATATCAATGTCAAATATAACATACGATTTTTTTATTATATACCGCAATTATTAAATTAGAATTATTATAATTGTTTACAAAAGTTTTGTTCAGTTATTTCATGAAGTTTATCTGTACCTGATAGAAACTTTTAGATAGTCTATTTACTAATGAATTAAATTTGATTTTATTAAATCTACTTTTGACTTAAATTTGTAAACAAATTGCGAATTAGTTGTGTAGAACATAGACAGCTACGCCATTGATTTAAATACGCCTGAACGGAAGAACGTAAAATGTTTGCCGACCTCGTTGCATCAATGAATTGTTTCTCAGCATAGTGGGACATATAACAAAAGACCGCGGCTATTAAATATAATATATAGCTTGTATAAAGTGAGAACATAATGGACGTGATCATTATTATGCTGAATCGGATGTTGCCGCGTTAATCAACCGATTATTCCGGCTGAAAGTTCCCAGTCGTCAATCGTTTAATTGTCAATTTACATCGTTTATATTACGGCGAGTAGTATATGCCGTTGCTTAACCATTTAATGACGCTTCGCCATTTGATGATCGTCAAACCGATTCAAACGGTTATTTGATTGTCGAATAACCACATTGAAATTTAGTAGCATCTCTCCGAACTACCGATGTCGACCGCTGGTCGCATCGTTGATGCAGAACGAAACGATTACGTTAACGATCGTCTTTACCAAACGCCGTCGCTTACAGTGGAGCGATAAAAAGCCGTGAGGAAAGTTGAGAAAATAACCGTTCGTAACTTCTTCCGGTATTGCGCTTCCAATAAATTACGCCGTGGAATTTTCGCGTCTCGCGAAAAGTCGCGCATTTTGTAATTGTATACAATTGCGGGATAAGAGGCGCATTTTCGACATTCGCGGCACGATTACCGGATCCTTAATTATCCCCCAACAACGCGATAACGGACGTTATTACCTTTTATTATTCGCACCGTTACGACGACTGTTACCGACGATATTAAGAAACTCAGTTACGATATATATATATATATACATATATGTATATATCTATGTATATATATTATCGGGAGCGATTCGCGCGCGCAGCGCCGACAAGCGACATTGCGCAAGATTCACGTGTCGGATTTACGCAACGAAATATCTCTATTATAGCATCGCGCCGCAGAAAAATAACGTAACGTATTATAAGCGCCCCATAAATCATTTGTAAACGCATAATATCGTATTATTTGTAGAATGAGTCGCCTCAACATTAAAGAGACGAAAAGGAGGAAGTATGCTTTTCAGGTCAGGAACGTACCTTCGTTAATCGCGTCCTCCCTCCACCGTGCAGCAGAATCCGCGGCCCTCATCCTTCGCGGCCCTCCCCGTTTTTCCGCCCGCTCCACCTCCTCGCCTTCACTTCTTCTTCGATTCAGACCACGCCGGCGGCAACTGGTTTTTGCGGCGCGGCCCAGCCGAGCGAGCCAGATGCGCGTGTGTCCTCGCGGATGTCGGTTAGCAGTTTCCTGGGAGAGTCGGCGCGTATGCACACTCGTCCTTGAAGCCGTTACACTCCCTTGCATTGCGGTTCTTGTAGATCGGACCTCGAGAGTTCACCTCACCAGCACACCCGCCGACACGCCTCTACATCAACATCGGCACTCGCTGCGTCCACGTCTACGGATATCATCTCGTTGCGCTCCTCTTATCTTTTCAAGTGATTTGGAGCACAAAAGGATAAAAGAAATTTTTTTACGATTTCCATATGAAGCAAAATCTCGAGAGAGCTGAAATTTATGCCTTCTGTCATTATGATGCTTCAAGATATTGTGTTGATTTATTTAAAGTAATAACAGTTTTCAGAAGTAAAATTTATTTATTTTTTTATTAAAACGAAATTCCCAATTTTCAAAAAAATACCATTCATCAAACACGTTTATTTCCAAACGCTTTATTTATAGATTATTATTCATTTATTACGCTACTAGGGGCCGGTTTTTCCAACTTCTTGATAAGCTAAAGGTCAATTTCACCAACCATGGTTAAACTAACCGATAGTTAAAGTTAGCAGGATGGCCAATAGATACTCGTTAAAATGTTATAAATATGACAAAATTTTAATATCTATTGACCACCCTGCTAACTTTAATCGTCGATTAGTCTAATTGTGGTTAGTGAAATTGGTCATAATAGTCAAATCATACGTCTGTCTTTGTTTTATCTTCAAATTATACAAGTTCAAGCGTATGATTTAACTTTTTATTTATTTATTAGTTAGCTTATCAAGAAGTTGGAAAAACCGGCTCTAGACTCCGCAAATACATGAAACGATTTAAATTAAAAGTAAATATAAAAAAAGAAAATATTTTTTAGATGATAAACTATTTTCAAGCTCCTTGTAACGTAAGTCGATATGTTTTTAACGAAATATTGCTTTTTTAATGACTACGCCCAGCCGCGTGCAATTCCTTCAGTGAAAGCAATAGAAAGCGGAAGAACGAAGCCGCGATGGGCAGCGGTAATGGGGAGAATAAGAAAATATGCTATCCGCGAGATTTTTAATTAAGCGAACAAGCTCGACACAATGCGCGGCGAAAGAAGTACGTACTGCACAGAGATGATTAGTATCGGATCATTAGACCAGCCAGATAAACGGATAATTGGGCAATAACCCAGAAACCACGATCACGAGTTCGACATGCGGCACCACATATGGGAGGATCACGATTGTAACGAAGATCAGGTTCTCGAGATAACTATATAATGAGCCGTAGAAAAAAAGAGAGAGAGAAAAATTCGTGTGCCTGCACGAGCTTCTATTATATTATCTATTACCCTCACACACGATCTCCCGTATAAACGTCACAAATAGATTAATGACGAGTCACCTGAATCAAGACTTGTCGTACGGAAATTCAATTACAGCATTGACACGACGATCGGAGATACGCCGTGAAATATTACCGCTCGTGATCCGTCTTGTCACTTGACATATTTATATTTCGAAATTTTCATTAATAGAATAACACTTCTAAATGAAAATTAATGAGCGCATACGTTATTAATTTTCGTAACGCACAAAAAACTTGAATATCTTTTTACAAGACGTGTGTGTTATACTACTACATGAACTTTTTGGTTTTGTTACACTTTTTGACTTACGAAGAAACAAATTATTTGTTGATATATGTCTGTTAGTTTGTTATCATCTTTATATTAAAAAAAACCCATAATCATTTTTAGCGTTTCTTCGTTTCAGGCGATTTTCCTTGAACAATGGAGCAGTGCGATATGACGCTGCACGTCGAACCTGCTATTCTCTGCTTCCTCATGTCTGAGATCTGATTTCCTCGCGATGTATGGCGGATATCGCGTTACACAGTGCCGTATTCGCCACGGCATACATTTGCCGCGTTTTATGTGCGTCTCGGCGCGCGCCAAATGACTTCTCTTCGTGTAATATTGTGCATCTCGCCAACATTAGAAATTATATGGCGTCCCTTAATGACTCAGCCCGACCACAAAATCTGCCAACAACGTAATCTCATGTATTCCTGAAACCGCGTCATTCGTTACCGTGTCTATGTAGCATTAACAAATAAACGCGCGAGAAAAGTTAACTGGACGATTACACCATTTAAGAATGAAGGCTTTCAACTTTGTGAAGAAATTGCAGACATTGAAACTTAATCGACAATGTAAACCAAGTCAAACATTTCGAGCTATTTAACTCTCAATGTCTGTCAATTTGTTAATGCTTATCGCATTAATTCTTCGTAGATTGGCACGATTGTCGACTAGGGAAATGTACTGTATTTAAAACTAATTTTATGCAATTAATATGTAGAATTAATGTAAAAACAATATTACTTAACAATGCTAATATAGAAATATAAGTTTAGATTAATATAAAAAAATACAAAAGATCAAAAATAGCAAAAGATTCTGTCTGGGACAATTTTTTAAAATTTTTATGTCAGCTATGTCATTATTTTTTTTTGTTTCAAACTTTTAATTTTTCATAGAAATATATGTGTTTTTTTGTTTTATTTTGATACATGTTACAATCTCAGTTACATATCTTCAACATCTCTCATTAATTAACAAAGTTGGACTTCCGGAAAACAGATCAAGAAAATGCGTGTTGAATTTATCTCAACCTGGTCCATGAAATTCCCGTGCGGGAAAAGAAAGTGCCGTAAAACACAGCGCAGAAGAGATCCCGAGACTGCGAGCGCGGAAAATGATCGTCGTTCTCGTATGCAATTAGCCGTCGACACGACGAAGTGCAAGAAAATAAAGTCTCGATTCTCGTTCCGCGTAATTGCGACGTTGTATCAAAGTAAAACTGTGTTGCAAAAACACAAAATGTCGAGATATGTTTTACGAGCGGGATGATCGCTCTCATTTCGTCGCAAAAGAGATTTTCACTTCTAGCAACTGCAATAAGTTGTTGCTGTCAGTCTGGTACTTCCATTTTCTCAAATGTGAGATTGTCAGTTCTTAGTACGCGCGCGTTTATAATCTTAATTGATATACATATAACAATTGAAGATAATTGCAAAATTTAATTTAATTGTTCTTAATTTAATAATAATTAAAAAACTAATAGATAAATGTTATAAGAGTAATCAGCAAATATTAAATATGATAAGAATATACATTATTTATTTCAAATATAAATTATTTCAGTTGATCTATATCATTAATCATGACGTGATTCCAAGCACTTTTAGTGCAGTAAAGAAGAATTTCAAGTTTGACGCGATAGAGGGTCAAAGAAAATAACTCGTAATCGTAAATTTATTCGCATCGCGAAATCTCAATTATAGCTCTTCCATCGTGCCTCGTATTCATACCGTGTTCGCTAATTACAAATTATGCTACCCGAGTTTCATCGTCATCTGACGCGTGCCGTCTTCGACGTGTTCTATTTCTCTTGTATATACGTGTAGATATATGTACGTACATTCGCGTACGCTTATAAGCCATTAGAGTGAAATCTGTGAAATCCTATTATTACAATTGCGAATATCTGAAACAGATTTTTATTGTTGCTATTGTTATATCCATAAAATGTCAAAAGCAGACAAATTATAATTAAGGTTTTCAAAATTGATTTGAAATATTTGTATATATTTCAAAAAGTTAACATTTTTCCTTTTAAAAATTCTTAAAACATGTGTATAAAATAAATTATGGATGGTAATTTTTTTTTACAAAATGTACTATGACTAATATAACGCATGAAATCACTTTTAATTCTACTAAAAATCATAAAAAAACAAAATTATTTGTTAACAAAATGCATAAGAAATGTCTATGCAAATTTAATATTTGTAATCGACGTTATAAGCTATATTATTTCATAAACCAAAATTTTAATTAAACAGTTTTAGAATGTTGAAACAGACCACAGTCAGCATAGAAGAAATGTTATCTTCCTTGAATTTCCTACAAAGTAAGTTTTAAGATAAAAAATTTTAATATTTCAAATTATTTTATATTTTAATTTTTATAATCAATTTTATTACATTTCATTTGCAAATTTAAATTGTCATTAAATATTTAATTTTTTTTCCAATAGAATAATTGCAAACTTAATGAAATAACTACTGCCAAACATCATACTAGTCCAGCAAATTAACTCTATCTTTTTTTACACAGATAGAGCGTAGATGATGAATTCCGATCATCACAGCAAGCGACGAATGATCGTCTTTCGCAGCATGTTAGAGAAATCATTAATTAGCCGTGTTTAATTTAATGGACATCGCAACATCGCAACGACTAATGGACTTTTCGTCCCATCGTATGTCCTCATTCCATTCCCTGCGGCTTCTTCTATTCTTTCTCTTCCCTTGCTTTGATAGATATCGGCGATTAGAAAACTACCGTTCGGTGAACAGAGCTGACGTGCTGAACAAATTGATGCGCATTGCGATATGTTAATGAATGCCGCGATATATTGGCATCTCTTGTTAGTTATACTCATTATGAGATCTTAAAATGTTTCCGGGCTCGTCAGACAGAATAAAACGTTGCAAATTTGATTTTTCAGTTGCTATGCTTCTTATAAAAAAATTGATTTTAATCTCTCTTTACTTATTATTTAGAAGCGAGAAATTTGAAGAAGTTACTATTATCTACGATTTGTTTTTATTGTAAAGCAATTCGTACTTTTTACATTATTGTAACATATTCTCTGCGTAAACTTGCGATTAAATATCTCGCTGACAAGACACAAAATATGATTTGTTGAATGCATAAAGTTGAAAAGTTTTACAATACCTCTTTTCTACTTCTTGCAACATATTTCTTCTTCTCTTTCCTGTACAGTCGATATAATCACGCGGCACAGCTTGCAAGAATGCCAGTGCTAATCTAATAGCATAACAGAATTTTGTAGCATGAATAAATTCCGTCTTGCGTAAATCCTGGCACCTCCGTGCCAGGCTTGAGCACACGTCGCTGAACCTCTCCGAGCACGAGGAAGAGAATAAAAATGGGCCTCTCTCTCCCCGCACTCCGTTCCTGTCTCTCTCTCTCTCTCTCTCTCTCTCTTGCTCCTTCTCTCGCGGCGGGTTTCGGCCAGGCGAGAGGAAGACGACGACGATGGTAGGAGATGCGGAGAGTCGGTGTTCACCTACTCGCGAGGGTGTGTACCAAGGCGTGTGCAGAGTCCGCAGCAACGAAGAATTCGCTCCGTGCGGGACAGAGCGATACCGGTGCAAGGAGGCCTATCTATCGCTTGTGCAATAGTGAATGTATAGCGGATGTCAAACCACCGGCGCACGTATCGCACACCCCTGCACACGCCGACCGCATCGTACGTGCATGCGTGCCGTGTGCGCTCTGTACAACGGGTTGACAACTCCTCGCGTGCACCGAGTCTCTCTCTCTCTCTCTCTCTCTCTCTCTCTCTCTCTCTCTCTCACACACTCTCGCTGATCCGTATGTAGGAAGTAAAAAAATTACGCTTCCTCTCGACGTTGGTGCATCGTCAACGCGGCGAATTAATCGCCTGAAACGAACGCACTACTCTATAAGGATACGCTGTGAATCGATCCATAAAATAACCGGAAGAGAATGGATAAAGGAACCAAGGTTGCGACATTTAATTTTGAATGAATCGCGATGTCACGATAAAAGTGCGATGATAACGCGATAAGAACTTAAGAGTTTCTCGTTAAATCGCATTGGATTGTTCTATCATCTTTTTTATTGCACAGTCATCTCACGCTCTACAGTTCAGCCTACTGAAAGCGTTGCGCTGAACCGAATCGTTTTTGTAATCGCGCTTTTGCACAATCGCAATTTAACGATACTTGCTTCTCGCCTTTTGTAATTGCCCTCGATATCCTGTTGCGTACGTGCGTAAGTCATGTACGGGGAGGTCGAAGGATACCGGAAAAAAAGTCGGTACAATAGGATAATATTTCACGGGTGCAGATCATGATCGACCTTGGTCGGACCGATCAAACACGATCGACATGCCGATCTCACAGTATGCAGTATGCTCTTAGTAGTAATACCACGAATAGACCATTAACGTACCGAACGCTATCGCTCCGTGATGTATATTTACAAACGTTATTACAAATAAACGCCCAATGCGGATTCATTGTTATTGAGCTGACTTGTGTTCTGTCGAAATTATAGTATACTGCGATGTATAATGTACTGCGAAGAACTCACTCGTAACCCGGATTTTATGATCTAAAGTCTATATGATGCAACATGAAGTACCTATAACAAATTTTTTCGCGATGAGTTGTATGAATTACGTTGGAAAAGATTAACTCAAATTTACATAAAATGAAATTAAGTGTATTCACTTGTATCTATAGATATAACATTCTATAAATTCACATACAATAACAAGTAATTGTTAGAAACTTTTGTAAATATTAAGAATAACGCCTTTACATATGAGCGAATTTATTACAAAATTTTCAATTACAATTTTTTTTAAATTCCATTATTGTTAAATCTGCATCTGTGATTTATCTTTCTGCCCGTAAGGAACAACTTACAATTTTCAAGGATTACGACATGCTTAAAGAACGACGCTTCGTTAGCTCGAAATCCATACGTAAATCTCACAGCGACCGCTGTTTTTCTGTTAACGAGCACATACAGCTGGGAAAGAGATTACATCGGCAGGCTGTATATCTTCTCTCAATAATATACCGCTGCATTTTTGTCCCGTCGAATTAAGCGTCAATGATCGTTCCTCAGTATAAACGTTCTTTACAAGTGTATTCACCATAGAAAATGCTACCATTTAAAATACAGTATGTTAAATTATTGTTTGGTGTAAATGTAGTACGTTCACACTTTTATATTACAAGAAACAATGAGAAACAATGAGCTTCTAAAGAATGAAATAAGCATTGTGATTTACTAACTACTTATTGACGTCTACAAGATATTAATAATGATTTGTAACTGCCGAAAGCTATTTTGTCTCTCGAAATGTTATAATAATTTATAGTGAGCGCATTAATTAATAAGCACATTATGTCTATTATCGCAATAACGAATTTTAATATGAGAAAACACATCGATTATAATACTATTCCGTATACGCGATAAGAATGCCAACACATATTTAAACTTATATTTTCTTTCATATTTGCTGAAATGTTTTTCTTTGCGTACACGCAAAAAAGTAACTTATTAATATTAGCTAAATGTCACTAACTAGTTCAGAGTTTGCTGTTATTGTTACAAATAAAATACATTTGCTATGAAATACAATTTTATTAGCTGAAATTAAAAATGTGAAATTGAACATTTAATTCGATTTAATTACTATTGCAAAGAGTAATTAGCATAATGGCTTTATCTAAACGTTATTCGGTTCTAACAGCGAATATTTTTTATTGTAGCACCAAAATTTTAACAGCTAAAAAAATTGAGTAGCGACATTAGCTGTCTCTATTTTAATGAAACATTTTAACTGCCGCAAATATATTTTAGCTTCCTTGGCTAATCATTTTTTTGCGTGTACTATACAAAGAACAACATAAAGGAATTAAATTGTATCGCATCGTTAAAGTAAATAACAATTTAATTTTTAAATCTCAATCTTCCTCTAATTTGTATATTTTATATCCTATATATGTTTTAGCAATATTACAGAAGAATATTCTAATAAAATTTGGAATTAGTCGAATAAATTTCACTTATGTTACAATATTGTTATAATAAAAGCAATGTCAATATTATTTTCTGATGTTGCATCGAGGTACAAGATCGATCGGCAAAAGGTACCAAAGAAAAGGCTTAATTAATTTTATATGAAAAAAAAAACGAACGGCAATGCGGGAGGAGAAACGCAATTGGATGTTCAGTTTAAATTTCGGACGGTAGAAACGATTGCAAAGTCTGGCCCGGTCCGAGGCAACGCGGCAATTCATCTACGTCAGTCGAATTGTATAACTCTCGCGGACAGCATGGAGAAACGCTGCTTTTCACGGATATGCTTGGCGCGGTTCTTTCGCGCTTAATAAGATGAAGCACGCAGAAGATGAAGCGGTGAAGAGACACCGCTTGCCGCACATCTCGGGACTCCCTTCGCAGCTAAGATTTCGCGCTCGTCCCAATTTACATCCATTCAAACGCTCTTAACCGTCGATCCTTCGTCTTGTCGCGGACAAAGGGACCCCGCGAGAATGCGTCTTTATCGGATTAACCATTTAAGATACTCGGAATCATCACTGCGTTAATGACGACCGTCGAATTGAAAAACAACGAGTGATTAATCATTCGAAACCGATGTTGATTCGAAATTACTTGGAGAAGATTTTCTATATTGTACACTAAAAAAAATTCTGGTTAAAAACGGACGAATCAGAAAAATCTTGTAGGATTGATCAAATATTCTGGTTATTATAATAGGAATTTTGGTTATTATAAGTTATAAAACATTGTGTTGTATTATAATAACCAGAATTTCTATTATAATAAGCAGTATATTTAATCAATCCTACAAGATTTTCTGATTCATCCGTTTTTAGAATTTTTTTTCAGTGTACAGATTTTAAAGCAATTATATTCATATAATATTATTTGATAATATGATATTGTTAATTTTAAAAGAATTTTGCGATATTTTGCGACTTTACACCGATATTTGTCACAGTATTTCAGTGATTCAGTGATAATTATAAAATATATCGCAGATATATCGCAGATTTCTATAGACTACTTCGAACTACTACAGAAAGATGATAAGCGAGATGCGTTTCGAAAGAATTATATCGCTCACAAGAGCTTCCGACACTCGCCCAGGGCTTGTTACATTTATCGCAGAGAACCGACTCTCGTACTTCGCATTAGTCCCAGTAAAAAGTAGATAAGTATCATGATAACTAACCTGATGTATCGCGAATAATACATCGCGCACCGTTTTTATCCACCCGCAAAAATCCAGGCCTGAAATATCGCAATTAATTTCGCTCATCTCTGCGCGGCTAGCACGCGTTTCCTGCGATTTATCTCCCGAGATCCGTTCGGCTCAACCTCGTCTCATCTCCAATACGTGTGAGTTACCATCCGCGAAAACGACCGTAAAACATCGCGATAATGAAGCTATATCTTGAATAATTTATTACGCGAAGTGTTCTTTTTTTTCGGTCGTCGCCGGAAGAGAACCACCGGTCGGCGATGTATCATTTCGCGAGCTGAATAAGTAGATAGTAACATATCATTCATAGCATTTGGCCTCTTATACGAGATATCCCTTTCTCAAAAAGATTAACCCTCAATTTTAGTGAAATAAGTTCGCAGTGGTATAAGATTTATATAAGATATACATTCAAACATTAAAACAAATGCAATAATAATATTATAGCACCTGCAAAAAATAGTCATATAAACAATTGAACTTTTAATTAATTCAGATATTTAAATAAGAAACTTAGTTTTTAATTTTTTAAAAAATCAATTACAAATGTACTTACGGCCAATCGAACTTGTCTAAAGCATATAATTTCGTTTATATAAGTTGTTTAGATTGCCTTTATTCTCCCTACATTTTCAATGAAAATTTCTCATCATGCTGATCGAATGTACGCTCTTATACATATATACCTGTCCATTTACGATTCTTCAATCTTTTATTTCGTTGCCCTCCGGAACTTTAAGGCCTCTTCGAGAGAACCTCCCTAGTATAATACGTGCATGTGATTTACAGTTATGAACATAATATTTCTGCACTTTTGAGCATATAGGTCACTTTGACTGATGCAGCGATGAAGCACCTACTAAAACCCCGTGAGCACAATAAGATAAAACCTACAACATGTCGGCGCTGTTAATTTCATCCTTGGCGTGCGAGTCGACGGTCAATGATCGACCCACGTGGGCGTAGCTTATCCTACATATAAATCCCCTCATCTTATTAATATTCATAATGTTCATAAAGCCGCTTACCAACTTGATTTTCACTTCTCGCCGATTAATCCGTTAGCGCCGCTCGCGAGGCCGCCGTTAAAGCCCATTTCGACGACTCGCTCGATCTCCGCCGATCTCGGCCTATCGATCCACGAGATGCTCTCGCGGCGTTTTCGCAATAAATCACCGCCCGCGAGTGGTGATGGGTCAGAGCGTGACTCCGATAGATGCTGCTTCGCGATCGATATCTAAAGCAGGAACGAGACATGGGATATCAATGGCAAATCAATCGCTTGGAGGATAATACATGTTATGTAAATAATTCCTGAAGGCATCCTCCTCCTACGAAGCATAATTGAGCTTTTATCGAATCAATTTTGATCTAGAACAGCTAAATATAAAGCATTTTCTCAGATAAAATAATTGAGAAACCATATAACTACAGTGAACATATTTCTTTGAGAAAAATAAAGGTCACCCAGGTAGAACAAGAAGTCACAAAGATGTCAAAATGACATCAAAGTAACTGCAAAATGTCATTATTATGTCATTTTATCGCTATATTAGCGTTATTTTGATGTCAATTTGATGTCATTATAATTTTTGTTCTATCTGGGCACCGTCACCTACCTTCTTCCACAAACAAATGCAATGTAAATTATTATCATTAATATTTTTATTATCATTAATTTTTTCCCCTGAATTTATGTGATATTTATATGATAAAAAAGTAAAATTTCGTTAACTAAAATAATTATATATTTTATTTAATTATATATTAAATAAAAAAAGAAATACGTCTTTATTTAAACGTTACACAAAATATACAAAAGATGATAAAGACTAAAATATAGGACATTTTATAGGACTTTTCAGAAATAAAGGACAAAAATGAGTTTTTAAGAAGAAAATAACTCTAAAAAAGAGCATAGATCTAAAATAAAGGATTGTCCTCTGTAATATAGGACGAATAGGACCGTATATGTAACAAATAAATAATTAAAAATATATTCTGTGTCAGCAGATTGAAATATATAAATTTAAAACACCATTTGAAGAATGTGAATGGAGAAAAGACTTATGGCGTTGTAAAGTTTCTGCGGTATAAAAAAAAAATGGAAGGAAGCCCATCAAATTTGGCTGACACTGCAGAACATCTGATGATCGTTACGTAAAACTGTTTCTCTTTAACTTTCTTCCGCGTTGTTTTACGCCCACGTTTTCGAGAGCCATTATATCCAGCGGTATACATTTCCTCCTTATTATGTATGAAAAAGGTTATAAATCGGGCATGCACACACGATCGATTACCATACCGTGTTTCAATCGTACTCCATCGATCCACGCTAATCGATCTCCGCGTGCGCCCGAGCAACGGATTCGTCGATCGCCGGCTGTTCTGTCGTCGCGCGCTGCGCTCGACACGGTTCCGCGAATCGGCCTAATCCATCAAGCCGGATACTTCACGGATCCTTTCGTCGTCCCCGCGGCTCATAATTATCAGAACTATACGTGCCAACGACGGACGTGCTCATAAATAGTTTACGACCGTGCGTGAAGTCGTACGAGAAGCCAGCCCGCGGGCGTCCACGCGGTTCGCTCTATAATTACGCCGCGCCTCTTTGTTCTACCCTCCTTTTTTTTTTCCTTCACGCTTCAAATTCGATAGTTGATGTATCGATGCATTATGCGCAAATGCCTGGTCCAAAGTCCTCCCGGAAACTTTCTTTATGTATTCATCAGAGATGAAATATACTCTCGCGACTATGTGAGTGGTAGTAGCGGGAATCTTGCCTCTTAGGAGTTTATAGTAATCTACATGTATTGTTCATAGTGTTCGATTAGTGTTACAATTAACATCTTACCAGATTCGATTCGTCCATGGCATTGGAACTTTGTTAGTCATTTATATAACAAAAAGAATTAGACATTATACCGCCATTCAATGATTTAAAGTCTCCACGAAGCAGTACTTCATATGACACTTTGAAATGTTCTATTGCGAATATCACGTTTAAGATATTAATAAATATGTTTAATACAATTTTGTTTTATGTGTATTACACTAATTTATAATTTATTAACTTCTGAATTGAAGTATGTGTATAGATATCAGCTGTTTAAAAAATTTATTTATAGGTAAGCCCTTATAAAGTAGAAATGTGCGAACTATTTGAATTCGAATCGGTTCGATATGTCGCTAATTTTGTCTCATTGTTTTAATCAAATTAACCGAACATTAAGTAGGAGCAGTGGTAACTCATAAGAGTTTAGATTATTTCTATCAGCAGGCGAGATGTCTAATAATTGGCAATAACAAAATATAAGATTCTTAAAACAAGGAACAGCTCTAAAGCTTGATTCGCAGCGACGAAAGTCAATTGCTGTTATTTCTGTTAATACTTACATTTGATTAACACTTTACCACTCTGGTTTTTGAAACCTAAAAAGTCCAAAATCAAATTTTTAATACTTTGATATATTATTATATTATTTTATTTTTTAAGATGTTAAAAAACAATAAAAAATAATAAAAAATAAAATAATATCATATATCAAAGTATTAAAGATTTGATCTTGGACTTTTCAAAAACCAGTTTGATAAAGTTTTTTGATAAAATCATTCTTCTTATCCGAGTAAATAATACACAACCTACAATCCAAAAGGATAACGAGACTCTTGCGAAAAAGCATGCGTTACTGAAATATGTGTGGTACGGCAATCAAAATTTAAACAAAAAAATGGTCTCTATAAATCCCAAGGTCCGTTATTAAAGATTGCGCAAAATTCTTGAGAATCGTCGAGCATTTCCAGGAAACGCTATTAAAAAGCAAATTTCATTTTTCTCAGGCACGCGCGCTTGACGCAAGTAAGCATGAGCATCAGTAGCATTAATTACCGTTCGATACGCGAAGAGTGCTTCACAACCTGCGATTCTGTCGATGCTTTCCGTTTCCTCGCAAAATTGCCATATTGTAGCCTGAGCGAAAAGATACGTTTCTTGGATATTACAGAGAAATCTCGCCGTTGAATGCGGGGATCGGACGGCATTAATGCGCCCGTGTGTATACGTACGTCGAGTGTCTGCGGACAGTTGCATTATAAAACGGATTACGAAAGTGCCGAGGTGCGTAACTCTGACCCTCGTATGTACCACGCCATACAATCATCGCATAATGAGACCGACGAATGAGTAAGTTTCCGGTCGTCTCCGACCATACGTATATAATTCAAGCTTCTTTTCTATTAACTTTGAAAGACACTGCTCGCAGATATATCACGCAACCTCAGAAAATTGATTTGCCGCTTTATACATAATGCGTGCGAACGACGCGTGGAAATAGCAGCTTCGATATAGGCGAGTCCGCAAGAATTCTATAAGACACAGAAAAAAAAATATGCACTTCCCATAGTAGGCGAGTCATCACAAATTATCGTAATAAATAAAAAATTTGATACGCGATGCTTTGTGACGTTGTACTTTTAAAGAAATGAAGATTTGAGAGGAAACGATTTAACGAATAATAATTTCGCAGAAATGATCACCGGCGATTTTATCCTTCGTCCATTTAATTCTGATGTTCGTTCGTGTAAAAGTCCAGTTCAGGCTCTTGAGACATTTGAAAAGCGTTAGAGAAAGGACTGGTGTCTGGCTTTAAGCCGCCGATGATATTTGCCTGTTTATTCTCGCTGATTATGCGTTACCCAAGCGTTGCGCTGACGAACTAATTCTACGGAGGGAAGGTTCGATAAGTCGACCGATTATGATCGAGCACATTGCAAAAACTATCGACGCACACCGGTGTCCGGTGCACCCGATCGCGTATCGCGTAATTGCATCGTGGCATGTCGACGCTTATCGCGGTTCTCTCCTTGGCATAAACGCACGTACGCGGGCATTGCAGGTTTTCTCGAAAGGAGCAGCAGAACGGTTACCGGTCTCGGCTGCGCAGGACCAGCGTAACGGCCTGCGGAAAAAGGACTCCGGCGCGAGAGAGGATGGCGGGAGGCGAGTGTAACGCGTAAAAATTGCATCGCGCATTAGGCCTACGAAGCCGGAGAACATTAACCCTCTCGCGCGTGTTAAAACACGCGTAATTGTATGAATCATGCATACGTAATGCGTGCCGATTATTTAGCCACAATTTAAGATTTAACGGCGCTCTCTGTCTCGAAGGAAATCTGGAGCGTGGATTTATAAGCCGTGTAATGCGCGTATAAGATGTTGCAAAGTAGTATGGCTTTATAACTCCGACATGATATCGTAATGATCTTATTTTTACACTGTAAACTTCTATGGGTTGCCGCTCCTACTCAATATTTGAATAAGTCTTACTTAATAAGTTGTTAATTTATCTAATTTAACTTTTATGTTTGTCAAAATTTTACCTTTCTTTTAGTCAAAATTAATAAAATATTGAGTAGGAGCAGTGGCGACCTATGGAATAGTTAAAAATAACTCAAATTGTGTATAATTTGATACTACGAGTTTAACAGTGTAGATTAAGCGTAAAATAAGGGAAAAAAACAATTGAAATTTATTATCTGAATTTGTATTCAATTGGTACACACACATCGCAAATAATAATATACTGAAATAGTATTTATTTTCTTCTGTATGGAAGGATTTTTCAGAGATAATATTTTAGTTATAAGAAAATAGAAAGGTATTGAAATTGTAGGTTGCTTCTATAAAATTATTCCTTTTTTCGTACATCGTTCTATTATTCGCTTTCTTAATTATCCTTTTCCGATTTACTTTCTCGCAATTGGCGAAAGAAATTTCATCCTTCCGAAGCGTGCGGGCAATTTAATCGTGGATAATTACGCAATCGCGCGATAATCAGTGTCGGAATTATGGACTACGATATTACTGGATGAACGATTTAATAATCCGCGATTCGAATCGCCGCGGATCGATCGCGCCGCGTTTTCTTTCCTTTTGATATCTGCGTAGCATAATTGTTATTAATTTCTCGCCGGCCTGCTCCTCTTCGAATAATATCGCCGATGGATTTCCGTCGGAGAAATCAATACGCCGGCGAATCCACTGACAGCTGAATGAATCAAGTTAGTTCGTAACCAATTACGAACGCAAAGCTCCACCCGGGGAAAGAAACTCGGCCAGTGGACCCGGATGATTTACGAGCTGCTCGTCCGTTGCCCTTGAGGCATCGATATCCCAATATATTTCACCGACTCGTTTCCCAACGTCGAGCACGCAACTCATGTCACGGTTTACGGATCGCCGGGCCGTCTTGAATTTCCGACACGCCCGCCGGTTCTGACGGACGTGTTAATTTCTATCGAATTTAAATGTTAATCGGCTGCTGCGTGGCTGCAATGACAAAACAAACTAACTCGGCGGCCGGGATAAACGGCTCGCCGTCGCGTCGCCCGAGTCCTTCGGGCCATCACTTTCCGTGACAGTAAAATTAAGATGGAAACGAGCCAGCAATAAAATGACATTAATCAAAATTGAGTTGAAAGTCGCCTCGGTCAGCAGGTGTCTCTTCTAAGTGACATCTGACCGCCAAAATAAAATTAATTGCTGTTACTTGAAGGTATATTACTCACCGAAATGTTTCGGGGCTATGGAATATACATATACTATAAAGAGACGAAAAGAACCGCCGCGACTACCGTGTATTATGTCTCTCCACGTGTGCTGGTATGATTCTCAGTCTGCAATGTTTGCATACCTACTGGCAGAAATATGCATGATGATAAATTTAAAGATTTAACAAAATCAAAACAATTTAATCAATAATGCGGATAATAAAGTAAAGAGAGATACAAATATATAATAAATGTCAATACTGTTATTATCGGAATATTTAATATTTTTTTATTTGACGCATAAGCGCAAACTAATGAGTAATGAAATGCAATGTTTTGTTGTTCCCTTTTCGTATGCATTATGCAAGACGTGGCGTTGCCGTCGTGCGTTGCTTTTATTTCCAATATGATATATTTTTCTCTGATACAGATATGAACGGTATAAGTGACGACAAGTTAGTCCGCAGAACATTAATTTACGAAAAATATCCAATGTCAAAAACTATAATTTACTCGCACGTCAGAATCGTTTATTTCATCATTACGTTTGTAATATTTGCGTGATAATATCGTGTATTGGATAACCGAGAGAATATCAAGTAATCTCCATTATGGATGTTCTGCGAAAGTCTGATTAAAAATATTGACGCTTTCTCTGACTAATTACATTTACTGATTACCGGGGAAAAAAGGCTAAATTATCGAATATTTTGGATAACTATAATAAATATGTTTGCGTGCGCCGAGTAAAAGCGAGTTATACGCTGCGAGAAGATCCGATCTGTTTGCGATCGGATTAAGGCGAAATTAATGAAGGGAGCTTCGAGTGAAGATTACAAAGGAGGTCAGCGGAGAGTCCCTCGTGTTCGTCGTTTTAACCGTCGCAACGTTGGCGTCGACGTTTTCGAGCGCCTTCTTTAAACTGGTTAAGAGTAAAAACGAAAGAGGCGAGAGGTGCGAGGAATGTTTTCGAAGAGATTTCGGCAACTGTGACCGTACGCAGCACTTCGGCCGTGCGCAAAATGTGTGCAACAACAATGACGAGAGTGCGGCCACGCGGGACTGACTGTAATCCAAAATATTTTCTTACGACGCCGTTTGCCGGCGCGATAATAATTTTATGCAAACACGTGTCGAAAGGGGGAGCCTCGAGTTTGCGAGAAGGGAATGCGAGGTCATGTTTGACTCGCAAACGTTTATCCTCCCTGTACCTTAGTCCCCGTAGCCTCTTTGCGCCTTATACCGCGTCAAGACGCGACGGCGAAATCGTACGGCCTGGCAATTTCGCTCCGCTAGTTTTTTAAATGCCTGCGCCGCGCGCATTTATTAAGTTTCACGATCACGAGCTGTCAGCGGACACGCTTTGAGTGATGATTAAGTTGGCCGATAAACGATATTGACCCTCATCCGACAAGCATAATTAATAACTGGTCTTCTCCGGCACAATAATCCGCGGCAGTAAGCGGTCACGATCTAAATTCGCTAAAATCCACGTGCACGTTTCCGTTTTGCGCCGAACGGGGTGAGCGCACCATGAGCGCCGCGTGATTTTACATCGTGACGTAAACGTGCGAGCGGCTCCGCTCGCGCGCGCTCCGGAATCGGGAATTAATTCGAGTGGAGATTAATTCGAGCCGCGCGCGAGAATATCCGCTACAGGATAATTGACACGATGAAAAAAGCCGGGAGGGAGAGAGGTCTTCAAGGATGTCCACTCTTCCAGGTGAAGGTGCTCGCAAGAAGCAAGAACGCTCTACGACTCTGACGTTCCGGATTCGTTCCGGTTCGCCGAATTTCTTCATATTGCTTCAATCAGTTGTGCTTTCGTGTCACTCCGTTCCCTTTCGCGACGGGGGAATTAAATATAAATAAACGACATTAAAGACACTGCGGATCGAAACGTATCAGGTGATAGAAAGAAAAAAGCGCGGCGTAGAATTATCGTTGACTTTAACATAATGTTTTTAATTATATTTTTGAGTATGCCCAAAAGTAGGTCACTGCGTACATCCGCTACGAGTTTTTGATTTGACAATGATTTATGCAGCCGGTTTCTTCGTCGGGTCAAGGGAGCATAAAAAGTCTCGAGCGCTGTTTTAATTATTCGGCGCTCATTTTGTAACGTTAACCTGTATAGACCACCGCCGAGCCGTAAATGACGAGATGACTGTAGTTTGTCGGTTTTGCAAAACAGAACAAATTGCAGCGTGCGTACGGCAATTTGCTAAGCACGTCTCGCAGACATTGATTTTCCAACGGTACTCTAATTTTCTCAACCCTGCGTTAATTGCAACTCTGTGAAAATAGTTGCACGCTAAAAATATGAATATGTAATCGGATCGACGATTGCTGCCGAGAGAGCAAAGTCCGCACACCTCGCGCGGCGCGGTGCGGCGTGCACTTTCGTTCCCTCTGACGAGAATCGGGTATCACTCCGATACATCGTTGCATACGCTGAAATTAGCAACGCCTGGATGCGTTTCACCGGCAAAGTTGCTAGATTATTCAAGCCGTTCCATACTTTGCAATATCTCAGATTACTCCGCACGCCTATCCATTACTTATCTGAACAGGTATACCTGTCAATAACTACATTGTATAACGCAGATCGAATAACGGGGTAATTAAATGCTAAGATATATCGTGTGTTCATCGTTATTAGGGATTTAGAAAAAAAAACACTTTCTGAACAATACAAAATAAAGGACTTGAAGCGATGAGCTTTCTCTTTATACAGCTATACAGGGTGTTCCCGGGTTGAGTGGCCAAACTTTAAATATGAATTTAGAATCTCAAAACAAAACAAATTTTTCTCAACAAGTATACTCCCAAACTTCGTTCGAGAGATATTAATTTCTTAAATTGCAGAACTATAGGAATGAAAAATTTGTTTTGTTTTGAGTTCCTATTTAAGTTCGTATTTAAAGTTTGGCCACTTAACCCGGAAACACCCTGTATACGTCCGTAAACTAATGCTCGCAGAAAATAACGCTCGAAAGGCAAAGATCTCGAAATTAATACGACAACAATTGCATACCGCATCCCATTCCCGGGACTCGGAATGTTATCTCGGCTAAGCAGTTGAAATTCTCTGTCACGGTGCTGGGTTATCGAGTAATCAAGCTTCGCGTTGAATATACGCCGGGAAGATCCTCCAAGTAAATTGCACCAAGTACAAGCTTGCACCACTGATGGATACCTTTTCAGGCGGCGGCCTGTGTAATACGCCGCGAGGAATCTTAAATTCGCACAGTGTCGGCGTTGCGGCCTCCTCGGTTGCGAATTAGCAACGGTTCGCTGCCGGGTAGACCTACCGTGCGCTTCAGGTCGCTTCACACTTTCCGCGATTAATCCGTCGGGATCGTTCGTGCCGCCTACTTAACGGGCGGTACGCTCGTTCAAGTAGCGATCCTCGGCGTTCCTCGGCGACCTCTTCATGTATCGTGAAACGCCATGGGTCAGCGATGTCAAGTCGTGGCTCGGCAGCCTCGACTTTGCCAACCGACAAAGTCTCTCCCCCTTTTAATCTCCCCCGCCCCCCTCGCTATTCGCATTCCTCCCCTCCCCCGCTCTTCCTCTCGTCTCCCTCGCGCTAAACGTCTCGAACACTTCACGAAGGTATCATCCGAGAACACTTGCATATTTCGCAAGGTTGCATTACACTCGCGCGCTGTGAAAAATATTTTTTTTTTCTCTTCCCGAGCATTCTTGGCAGTAACAAGAAATGCACGGCATGGACACTCCGTAATTTATGGGCATATTATACGTTCTACAAACGCTCATAAGCTGAAATGAAATAATATTTACAAGTTGTTTTTATATAAAATATCACGATAGGATTGCAGTTATAATTCATCGCAATTAACACGTACAGATCTGTAATATTCCACGAGCTGTTTCTTCCAGTCCCTCTTCAGAGCTTTCCAAAGTGATTGCCCGGGATGTCAAAAATCGTCACAACACCGAGTGAGTCGACCGGCTCTTCGTGACAGCCTTAAGATAAGCGGTAGCAACTGGCAAGAGAAATTCATCACCAAAGAGAGAAACCCATCCCGAGAAGTTCTCCGTACTCTTCCTTTTTCCTCGGATGAATGTCGCGTGACCACTGTTTTGCTAACCCTGTAACACACGAAACACTTGCCGCTCGGCCAATTTCGCAAGATTGAAGGATTGACTTATCTCACTCTAATATCAACATTTCGTTTTCTCTAATTTTTCATTAAAGACTTTAGATAAATTTAATTCAATACGCTGCTGTGATGTTTATCAATTATAAGAGAAAGCAACTTGCGCAATTAAAGCTTGAATATGATTGTACAAATTTATTTAGACACTGAAAAAAATTCTGATTAAAAACAGACAAATCAGAAAATCTTGTAGAATTGATCAAATATTCTGGTTATTATAACCAGATCATTCTGATTCGCCCGTTTTTAACCAAAATTTTGTTTCAGTGGATAAATACGAAAAATATACATTCATCCAACATCTAGCATTCTTTGTCATTATTATTTTTATAAATTAACTTTTAAATTTTATTCAGAACTGTATTGTGAGATTGATATAAATGGATTTTATTTGTGGAAATAATGAGACTGCGAGCTCCGATCAGTTTTTTTCTCGCGGCAATATCTTTTCTTTTCTTTTCTCTCATTCTTTAACGATCATAAACGTGCTTCGATGAACATCAGATATTGCATTCTCGCGGAATAAAAAGACGAAAGAATCGAAGAAGAACGTATCGATACAGCGGAAGAAGAAACGTCGAATATCGTCGTTTTTTTCATAACTCTTTTTCAATTTTATTACCTGCTCGGGCTCAAGGAAAATTGCGGATCGTATTCGAATGCATTACATAAATATCCTCTGATCGAATACACTGTACGCGTGAAATTATAAGATCGTAACGTTCATCTAGGCGAGAATCCGCCGAGATATCGAGACCGGCGTGTCTTCAAAAAACATGCTCGAAGACGAGAAATCGAGCGTTGGAATCGGCTCTCGGGGAACGACGAGCGCAATATCTCCGACGGTTGCGTCGCGCCGTACCGGCGCTCGATCCTGCATCGAGCTTGTTTCTTGCGCTCGCCGCCGAGAATACGTGATCGATTTCGAAGTAAAGACCGCGACGGACTGACTTCGCGATTTACTCGGTCTGACATTACTCGCCGGAACACTCTACTTAAAGCTGATTTATCTATTAAGCATTGCACAGTAGTGCGGTGAAGTCATGGATATCTCAAAGATCTGAAGAAAGGTTCGTTGCCATTGAGAAAAATTGCAATACCATCCACCCTGCAATAATATTTCCATCTGTAAAGTAGAGTTCTTTCTTCAATCTGACTCATCGCGTGATCGGCGGCGCGAACACGATGCGTGATCCGATCGCGACCGAAGGAGACTGGGCGCTTCCGGTGTTCTTTAAAGTGATTGACCGCAATTCCGCGCGCGATACCCGCGTTTTCCTAGTGTAAAAAAAAGAAAACATTGGCAGTGAAAGGATTAATCGGTATCGCGCGGTACAAACGAGTCCGGCGAGGCTATCGCGCGTCTTTTTTTCACGCCGATCGCGATTTCCGGCACGATCGATCCGCTGGGATAATTTTCCCACCGCGGCGCGAATAATTATTTTGCTCGCTTATGCGAGAAGCGCGAATTCTTGAGCTCCCGCTCGAGACGGCGACGAAGTCGCGTTTCTAGATATAGTTTTCAGATAGAATCCACACAACCGCGCGCCGCGGTTGCGGCGGCGCGGGCGGTGCACGCGTGAGAACTAGGGCGCCAAAGAGAAGACGCGACAGCGTTTATCAACGCCCGTTAGAATAAGTAAATGAGACGCGAGCCCCGGCCGCTGAATCGCGTGAGTATAACTCATCGGCCTCAACCTCTGGTCTATCCGATCGCACGAGGGCGTAACACATACTTATTAATACACGCAATGTAAATAAATCATTAAAGGAGAAACCGCGTTCCTCCCCTGGAAAATAATTCACGTCGATTAAGACGTATAATCGATGTTAAATACTGTATATCTCTATTGTTATTGTAAATATAAGACACGTAAGTCAGGTTTGAAGATTTATAAAGGACGTAGCCCAATAATTAAGAAATTAATCATTATTTAATTATTAATAAAAAGCCTTATACGCTGAATCTCTTGCATAATAATTTCATCACGTACATTTTTCTTGCTCAGTCAACTACGCGCCGAATGGTTTTTCGGTCTTTAAAATGTAACTAATAGCTAGAATGGTCCAATCCCAAATTAAATTTGGAAATCAATTTTTTCAATTTTTAATAATTACGATATTAATGTATCATTAAAAACTGTATAGAGAACTGTGTGTTGCGAAAAAATATTATCTCAGTCAAGGTTTGGGAAAAAAATCTTGAGGATTGATCAAATATTCTGATTATTATAATAGAAATTCTCTATTCTTTATAAGTATTGAGTTTTATTATAATAACCAGAATATTTGATCAATCTTACAAGATTTTTCTGATTCGTTTGTTTTTAACCAGAATTTCTTTTCAGTGTAGGTATTTAGAGAAATTTTGTGAACAAATTAAAAAAAATTTCATGCGCTTTAGGATAATTATTTGCGAGGGTGGAATAATTTTCTTTAAAAAATTCACTGCAAATTATTAGAAATAATAAAACACGAATTCTCCGAGGTTACGCAGACTCGCATCAGTTGGATGCTTCTTCCTCATAACGAACTCCTTGTACGAGCGGCCGCGACAAGCGACGTCGCGGATCGAAAGCGAGGAGGATGCTATGGGAAACCCTGACAAAGAGAGACTTTCCGCGAGAGAGACTCACATGCGCATAATCCTTCGACAAAGCCGAAGCATCGAGTCGTGTGCGAAGATCTATACGTGAGGATGGGGACGCGCCGGACTAAACTCCGTCGAACGGCTCGGGACATGTCAAAGAACGCCGTTTGTGAAACGCTCTCCTTCGTCGTCTGCGACGACGTTGCGATCTCGCAAGAGGTCGACTTGCGAAGCGTCTTCGAGAATCGGCCGAAGAAACGGCCGGCGGCTCAGAAGAGGGTGTGAGACACGGACAGACTTGCGTGGCGGGTCGGCGTGATATTGCGCCGTGCTTATTTTAGAAATACAGTTAGAGATAACGAGAATGGACGAACCAGTATCCGGGCGGAGAACAGGATTAAAGGCCTGTTAGATGGGAGGGCATCCTTCGTTTTGCAAACGCGTGTGACTCGCTCTCGGTGAGAAAAACGCGCGCATTAAAAAGCGAGTCTGTCCGATGCGTATTAGATAGACGTATATTAGTGGACCGGTAGCGCAAAGGAAGATTATATGCGGATGATATTTTGTTTCTGTACCAGTATGTATCCTCGCCGTATGTGGATACAGTTAAGTACGATAGCGAATGGATCGATATGCATAATGAATTCGAGGAAAATAACGTCATTCAATTTTTAGAGTAGAGAGATCCTTTGCCGATTCTTATCTTTATCTTCTTGTTCCTTGTATCGACGTTAATTTTTAATCATTAAATTTGTAATAGCGCAAATGGATATTAATCCTTCGTAACACGAGTCGATGCGTGAGATCTTGACATATCCCAATATAAAAATCAATATTTATATCTTTTGAAAGTAATATTTATTCAGACTTTTAAAATTCAAACGGCCAACTTTACATTTTATTATAAAAAAAAATGCGTTTTACTAAACATTGGACTTGTGATACTCCGCGCGATGACTGGAGGATTTAAATCCGATGATTTGTTTTGAAACTTGTGCTCTAATACAGAGAGAATGACTCATATACATTCTTGATCTCTGCTGAGAGAGATAAAAAGTAAAAAGCGAGTCTATCCGATGCGTATTAGGTAGTTGTAGATTAAATCGATACTCAAAGGGAGATTATACGCGGATGATATATTATTTCTGTGATCAGCACGCATCTACGTTGTGAATATACAGTTAAATAAGATAGCGATATGTATAATAAATGAATTCGAAGAAAATAAGGATTATTCATAATCCTTTGTCAATCTTGACTTTATCCTCTTATTTCTTGTGTATCGCCATTTCAGATTGATATAATAAGACTACAAATGAATATATAAAATCCAATGATTTACCTCGAAACTTGTGCGATTCGATACAGAAAGAATGACCCTCTCTACATTCGCTATTCTTGATCTCTGCTAAAGGAGGAAAAATCTGAACCGAGCAATACGTCACGCGAAGCAAATGCGGTGCAGCTGGCTGCCACTAATCCTGAAAGTACACACACCGGTGTTTCCGTGTCCCGGTACCAGGATAGCACGAATGCTCTGGCCGCGATAGCGTCCTGGAGTCGAAAGGCACACACCGGGCTCTCGTGTGCCACGCTATCACCGCCGGCGTATCAGTGCTTCCTTGGTGCGCAAAGTGCCACGCCTTGTAACGACACGGCACACAATGCAACGCTTACACGATCGTAATAACGATGCCTGTTGGATATCGGCGAGAGAATTAACTGATTATTCGTTCGGGGCACGTCGACGAGGTCCGCTAGCAAACTCCCAGTATGTCTACTTATTTATTTCAAATACGTTACCACCGATGCTTTATCTCCGTGATAGATTCGACTAAGTTATTTTGCATTTCCTAACATGTGTACGGAGACTCGGCCCAGTCACGATCGCCGTTAGTATGGTAGCAGAAGATTTTTACTTAACAATAGTTGCACTCGCGTGCAATATAATTCATGACTTTGCCGATGCATTGCATAATCTCTTGGATAATTATATTAAATTATTACTATGTATATGTTGATAGAATACTGACGTCATTTTGTAAAAATATTGAATTTTATTTTTCATAATTATAGTTTCTTCTATTATTTATGTATAATTTATCACTAATGCAAAATACGTACATAAGTAAGTTTTTTTAGGTACTTTTATTAATAATTAATAATAAATTAAATTATGTGTGTAATTTTATTTAAGCACAAGTTTGGTCTAGTAGATAGCGCATTGATCTACTATGCCGGGTTCGATCCCTGACAAACCTTTAAATTTTTCATACGCTCCTCTCGGAAGGCAATGGCAAACCATTGAAAGTAGCTTGCCATATTCAGGCAGCAGGCTGGTAACCTGCTCTTGAAAAATTAAGAACTTCTCTAAAAATGGCTGTTCCGATTGGAGATACAACATAATACAATATAATACAATATCATCCTAACGATAGGATTAAAATCACAATGATCGAGTTATATGATATTCGATAATTACCTAATATTTCACACCTTACAACCGTGATGCAGCGCAATATAAAATTAATTAATAAATGTGATATCAAGTCAGAAGTAGAGAAATATTCGTAAATACCACACTGACAAAGAGAAAAATTTCCATTAGATAAACCGATTAAATAGTGCAGTTTGTAATTGTGTAATAACTGAGTAAATAGTGTGATTGTTAATTGTGTTTTCCGATCAATGATGGATACCTTTATCCGATGAAATGTAGGTAACCGATGAAAACTTGATCGAAAAATTAGTCGCCTTTGTATATCCGTTGAAATTTTCATCGGATAAAAAGGACGACTTGATCAGATAAAACTATATCAGTTTGTTACTATGTAATTGAATTATCTCTAATTAGATATGCTTTGATATTTTTTTCAGTGCATCATTGTAAAGGGTAATATAAAAAATATTTTTTTACCATAAAAAAAAATTGTTCTCTTAAAAAAATTCTAATGCTCCATCGATGCTACACGGTTCGAGTGATCCATAATTCTTGAGTCGATATATACCTATAATGTTCTGTAAAAAAAAATCAAGCAGCAATATGTTTTAAAAAATAAAAAAATTACAGGCCAAAGCTCACCCGGAGCTGTAGAGCCACTACGGATGATATAATTTTATTTGAAAAAATTCGAATTAAACTTTTTTGAAAATAGAGGTATCTATATATCTCGTTTTTCCCTTATTCTAATTGTAAGAAATATCAAAGTGTGGCGTTTTCCACGTGGCATTTCCCCGATGTTTCCTGGGGCTGTTTAAGATATCGAATCAGCAGAGATGCGAGTACGGTATTTCAATCCTCCGCTCCGACAACTTAATAAGTATTATTAGTGCGAAATGTGTGCAGGCGTAAACCAACGGAAACGGCCATATCGCGCGGACACATTCGACGGTCGGTCGGCGCAACGGTCAAATCTCTATTGGGGCTCAGACAACAATTTAGTAACCGCGAACAAAAGGCTGGAGACCGCGAATGGCGCGCCGATTATTGATTCAACGTCGGCGCGGTCTGTTTTGTTGAGAACAATGCGGAAAGTCGACTAGCCGTAAACTATATATCGCTGTATATACTCCTAAAACCATAATCGAGCGTTTGCGCTATTTCTATAAGACAATGCGCTCTGCTTGTACAGGTATGCGCTATTGATGTCGCGCTCACGCGCGAAACGGCCGCGTGCATGTGCACGCGACGACACCGACGCGCCAAGTCGCACCGCGTGCACAATGAGTCGCGATGCACGAACGGTCTCGCGTTTCACGACTTTACCAGTCTCTACTCCTCATGTATAAAAAAAATTTTATAGAAAATTAGATTTAGTTAGGCTCTCGACAATTAAGATGAATCTTTGAAAACAATTTTTTTAATGAAATAAAATTTTCATATATATTTGACCTTTAGTATCGTGAAGGCCGATGATCTAACAATGAGACTGATTAATTTAAGAGACTAACAATTTAATCTCGTTGCATAGGAGGTACAGTGCACAAACAGTTCGTAACTTTAAAGAGTCTGCAAAATCCCTACAAAGTCTACTTCAGAGTAAGGTAGACCGAGGAGAATCAGATCAAAGTAAGTAATTATTATTTATATTTTACATGGTTAGATATATTGATGAATGTAATAAATACGACCTCAATTCTTATTTTGATCCAATTCGCCTCGGTCTAGCCTATTATATCCAAGTAAAACAAAAATTATAATGACATCATATTGACATCAAAATAACGCTAATGCAGTGATAAAATGACATGATAATGAACATTTTGGAGTCGTTTTGATATCATTTTGACATCTTTGTGATTTTTTGTTCTACCTGGATAATTAAGAGTATTATAATTTGATTTAAAAATTTCAAAATTTCGAAAAAAAATATTGAGTAATGGGAGAATTTAAAAAAAATGGTTTTGTTATATAACTTTATAGTATTCTTGAAACAATTCAACTTTTGTTTAAACAATTTTTCTCTATCTTTTATATTTTCGACAATATTCGCCTCGAAAGGAAAAAAAAACATTTTTTGTCAATTTTTCAAAGGAGTGTTTCATGCTTATGCGATTGGCACATATAAAAAAATACATGTCTCTTATTTTGAGGTAGAAGACAACATACATAAAACTCATCAAAAACGGAAGGAAACACCTACATGGATTTCCTTATCAGATACTCGAGCTCTCTCCTTTAGAAGAACTTTTTATATATTTGAACTTCGTATCGTGAGGATTGCCGGCAAATTATAATTCCTCCAACATCGAGATTAATCAATTTAAATCGCGCAGTAAATTAGCCTGCAAAGTAACGCCGCATGCCTGCATGCAGGAACTATGGCGCGAAAACAAATTTGTTTTGCCAGTTTCTTCCAAGAAACGCCGTTATTAAGCAGCTCGAACAAAAATGTTCCGGCACAAATTAATTTTACTTATTACATTACCGTGAATCATGAGCGTGTTTGACATTTTCTAGCGATCCAATCGCAGCGGCTCGAGCCAACACTTTGTAAGTCGTCCGGCCGTGTCACGCCGGTGCATAATGCACCGATAATGCGTAAATGTAAAACGTGCCGCGTCGACGTAATGCCGTAAACTGCGCGCAATCACGCGCTCTCCACTTTGTTGCATTGAGGAGCGCCGATTCGCTGAAACGCACGTCGTTCGATTTTCCAACCGATCTTTTATCTATTACCACATCCCGACTGTATTTATTTGTTGCCGGAGGTACCTATCGCAAGGCATGCCGAGAGACACGGTAATAGCCGCGCGGCTCGGCGCGGCGCGGCGCGAAGAAATAAATCTAAGAACACACCCTGCATGAGTCAAATTCAGTGAAGATATCTTACGGCGAATGTGGCGCGCATTCTTCTACGCGCGTATAAATCCCTTAATAGCAAAATTAAACTTTACGATATCTTATCTCCTATCGTGGATATTAATTCTCTGGCTTCTATCGCTCCTCGCGTACACAGCATTCGCTATATTATTTCTTTTTGATAGCTGGATATATATAACTAGCTACTTGTCCTCTAAACATACATATTTGAAATTTAACAGAAGTCAAGTGCTACCAAAGTTCAGCAATACATTTTAAAAAGAATCTTCACAAGTAGAATTCAAGAGGATAAAAACGATAAAAACGATAAAAGATTGATTCATTTCTATCAAGGCACATTAATTTTAATCTCTTTTCTAATTCTTAGAACTGGAAAAAGATAAAATGTAAATTAAACAGAGATTAAGACTAAGCTTGTACATTAATAGAAACGAACAAAAATAACCTTTAATGATTTATTCAAAATTTTTTTAATTAAATTTTTTAGAAATATTCTGGAGAGAACGTCTTGAGAATTCCATTGAAAAGTATCAATCGATCGTAAATAAAGCAATAAAATTATTATTATATATTTTTTGTGTAATCAAAGCATCCTTATTTTCAGATCTCTATTTTTTGCATTTCTAGAACTTTTTTCTAATGTATAAAATTTTACGCATGGGATTTTACGTGGAGAAATTTAAACTCTTTCGGGAATAACCAGAGCTCTATTAATTGTATCAAACTTTAAAAAATAGCATGTAACACCATAAATACTGTTTTATTATATCCATTTCGGTAGAGCGAGAAGTACGATTTTACGAAAGGTACTTCTGAATGTAGAAACGTACTATGAAATACAGGTGCGATATAGACATCAGTTTTATGGCAGGTGATTGAGTACTGAGGAAAGCGAGGATATAAAATTGAAACCAGAGGGAAAAATGATTTGAGTAATCCTACGCTGTCATAATATACATAGATCAATGATTCTATCAAATCTCATGCAAGAGTAATCTTAATAGATCTGTCGAATATATAAACTTTTTTCTACTCTATTTAATAGTAGTAATGCGCAATGATAATGAAAAAATCATAATTTATGTTGAAGAATTAAGTTCTACTAGATAAAAATTTTGTCATAAAAAATAGTAAAAATGTGTAACCAATGAGGAAGGAACATTATAAGAAATGCATTTGCTAAAAATTCTAAAAAGCAAATATTAAAGGTAGAAAGAGACGGATAATTGACGATGTGTTAATAGTCTAAAAGAAAATTGTGCGTGCATAATTGTAAACGCGCCCATGCGTGGATTTCGATTAAAAATCCACAGCAGATCAGCACAGTATGGCTCGATCGTTAAGAAATAATTACATACGGACCTTGTCAGCGCGACGGTTTAATATCGACGGGTCGATCATCACACAGTATTAACCCGGTATTAACCCACATATGGATCTGAAAGGCATTTTCGAAGCGCGTTTTACATGATAATTAACAGCTTTCGTTAAGGAAATTATTCCCTGAAAATGCCCAAACTACCTGTGTTACTCGCGGGATGAATTTCCACTATTTTGCCCCTAAGTACCGTAATTAAATAAGAATAAATTATTTTACGCAGGTGTTTACGCGGTCGTCGACGTTTCATTTTCTCGTAATAACAACAGCGAAGCATTCTCGTTGAAACAACTATGTATGTCGCAATATTAACCGCTTGTTAGATGAATACTTAAAGTTTACGAACCAGACATTCTTTTCACGATAAAAATCACTTGACGAAAAAGATATTCCGCTAACAATGCTCATATAAGCTTACATTAAGGATATTTTGGTTACGCGGCAAACGGTACCGACGATTTCACTGGCAATAATACTATATTATTAATCCGTAATAACAAAATACGAAAGTAAAATTATATCTTGTATTTGTCAACCTTTAACCTTCAGCAATTCTTTATTCTTTACTCTTTCTAAACACAAAATTTCACTGAAGAAGAACATTACAGAGAATGTTTAAATGACGGGAAGAAATTCCTTTTTTTTCCCAAGAAGGAATCAGTTTTTTTTCTTATACAATTTAATTGGATGCAATCTTTCTAGTTTTTAAAGTACAATTTTAGCTATCTTTTATCTAAATTGAAATTTTCTTAAAGTAAGATGACGATTAAAATCGGAGGAAATGAGATTTTTATTATATTTGCTATTTTTTAAATTATTATCTAAATTTTTCAGCACAAAATCTATCACTTTCATTTAAATTTAATATGCACTTTTATTAACGAAAACTTAATTGCAAACCGGCCGAGCGATTCATAGACGAAACGAGATATGAAGAGCCCGGGGCACGCCGTACAATCTGAGGCTAACGACGGGTTCACGGATAATAATCCCGGGTCGTTATTCCATGACGATGAAATACGAAACTTGGGTGGCGGAGATATTCCGCGAAGTATTACTCTCGATAAACCCGGGGAGCAAGAGCCGGGCGTGTTCGCCTGGTACGGGGCTGCGATCATTGCGCTTCCTCCGCGCGATGCGCCGCGCCGCGCGATACCAGGTCTCTAAAGGGCCGCAATATCCATATCCATTATCGTTGCGCTTCGCAGTTCTCTCGCCCACGTGCGTGCCCGATGCGTGCGCGGCTCTCTTGTCTCGCGCGTGCATCGCGCCCCTGAAAATTTATAGGGAAAACGCGGCAAGATAGATCTCGCATTCATCAGCGTGATGATTTAGCGCGCCGCGCCGAGATATAGCGCGCCTCCGGCCACGTGGGTGTCTCAGAATCATCGTTCCGGCCACTGCACCGGCGTCCGTGCCATTTCGAAACCGGAGAAATTAATGTTCCCTCGTTCTTATGTCTCTCACGTTTGAGCGATGGCGTTTATTTTCATCCGCAATGAGGATTTTTTTAGGAACTTGTCTGGTTCAGTTGACAAAAATATGTGCATAAGTATGGTACGATACATTTATATAAAATAATACATTTTTAAAATAAAATTATGTTTTTAGGTAAAAAATGTCTTCGATATAAAATTTATGTAATATTGAGAATATGTACATGTATAACAAGTACATGTATAAAAAGAAAAGTATACTAAAAAGAAGATTGATTATAAACAATAATTGATTATAATAATCCTTGACAAAAGTTACCAAGAACCTTGATGAAATAGTTTCAACTAAACAGTCATTATAAGTCATTATGACAAAATAATGTTATAAAAAATGAAGTGATCATAATTATTATCAAACGTTTTGTTATTATTATTATATTTGGTAATAATAACTATTTCACAAAAAATTGCATTTCTAAATGCATCTTATAAGTTTATCTAGAATCTTTTTTCAGTGTAGCAATTTTAAATTAATTTATACATATAATTACAAAAAAAAAGCACATAACATAATCAATTTGAATTTAAATATCTATTAGAGCCAAGTTATACGGTAATCGGCTAAAGAAGAAAATTACAGATGAAAGTAATTATGATATTTTTGTGATTCCGATATTTTCCTTGCAATTATACATTGCGCAATAGAGAAATGATCTCAGCGTCTTTGGCGTATCAATCGTACCTGCGCTTATTTTCATTAATTTACGCTTAATATACCGGCCGTCTTTTTGCTACGAGTCATCGTTATTAACACGCGTTTCGCCGCGTGCATCCCGCCGCGTTCCAGATCGTGCGCTTTCGATCTCGCGGCACCTTGCAGAAAAAAAAAACAGACGGGAGATGAAATGAGAAAGAAAAGAAAACGCACAAACGCACTCGAGGCAAACGGCGCGCGGCCGGATCTGGGTCTCCTCGTGCGCGCCTCGAAAAACAGGAGGTAGCCCGGCTCCTCCACCGCGAGGAAGATACGTGTCTCACGCTTTCGACCCGACAACGTGCGTGCACGTCCACGCCAATTAATGGCTTTCGACTTTTGATTGACGTCCCACCGATCGGCCGTACACTTGTTGCACGCTGTGTTTCACGGTAATCGGGACGGGCACGTACGACTCCTCGTAATTGCAGGGATAATGCACGGGCGTCTCCTCGCGGCGCGCACGCTGTATCGCGATGTGCACGGCCCGAGATGCGGCCGTTTTCGTCGGGGCCGAAGCTTCGCTTCGCTTCGTTTCGTAATCGCTGCGTACGAGAACCGGGGCGCGCCCGCGCCGCCAAACTTTACGAGCCGATCCCGAACAATAACTTATCTCCCCCTTTTTTTTCCTCCTCGCATAAAAACAAAACCTCTCTCCGGTCATGTAATTAAATCGGCGATTGTACTTTCGCTAAATCGAAGCGTATTACCTGATCACGACCGCTATTACGAGATAAAAATCGATGTAAATATGTAATTAAACTGATGTCCGGATGGGAATGGATGAATCTCCTTAAACATGACTTTTGCCAACGGAAATTTGTTTTCTTCAAATAGGAAATGTGTCTCATTAAAAATATTTATCTTTTCGATCAAAGAAATGTCAAAGAAATGTCAATCAATCAGAATTTGCATGTTTTTGCCAAAAGGATTTCTTTTCTCTGAGTTTATGTAAGCTGTAATTATATCTAATTTGGAGTTTTATTTATATGCACATTGCCTTTCATTTCATTAATGTGAAAGATATACTTGGGTATAAATGGGCAGGAAGCGATGCATTAAAAAGGTTGCATGATTTCTTCGTCAAGCGGATAAATCCAGACACGCAAAAAAACCATTTGTGCATCTCGATATAAGGACACAGAATCCACCCAATTGTCCACCGTTAATGATTGATGTTTTGCTACCGTACGTCATCGCGATCATTTGAAAGCAGCTGCTCGATGCAACGCAAATACATCACCTTGAAGATATTTACCGTCTCTCGCTTCTTTTTCTGACCGTCGATTCGGCGAACGTCCTTCCTTCCGACGACTCATGCTTCTTGGGCTCTTGTTATAGACGAGTCCTTGATGAACGTGCTCGCACTGCGATGGACATATTAGGAATACATAATTTTCGACTTTCACCCAAGAATTGCATTACATAATTTTGATAATTTCCAACTGTATAAACATAATATATATACATATATGTATATATATCTTTATAATATATCTCAGAAAATAATAAATGTCTGTAGATAAGTATTTTATGCCACATTTTCATACCACATTTCGGTAAATTCGGTAAAATTATGTAAAATTTAATACAATTAATATCATTTTATTAAGTACTAAAATTAATTGCCGTGGAGAATTGAAATGATAATTGCACGCAACAATGCGATTAATTCTCATGCATTTTTTACTACGTCCATCCTCAATCTTGATATTGGCAGTTAAAATATCGACTGGATCGAAATGGAATAGATTAACATAAAAACCGTGATATTAAGAGCCAATGCGGCATTGTGATCTTTCTCTCTCTACGTTTCTCTCAAGTCTGAAGAAAGAAAGAAGTTATCGCCTTACAACAAAGATGCGCCAACCGTGCTGTTATCTTGAGACATCTATCATGGTTCATCGAACGAATTTGTACGCGTTTATTAAAGCCTGTCAAGCGCTATAGAAGTAACTGATCTGAAGGCCCCGCGGTAATTATAACGAAATCTTTTTAGCGACAACGGCTTTATGAACTTTTTCTCAAACAATTCGCCTTACGAGAATAACATCTTTACAGCTTGAGGGACAAGCGCACATCGCCTTGAAGGGATTCTCTCCTTTTCATTTCACATCGGCGCGCTGCATCGCGGTGTGGTCGGCCTTCCAGTCGATGGAAAAGTCAGCTTTGGTTCGGCCGACCGAGAAAAAAGACAGCGACGGGTCCTTGAGACGATCGCGTACACGATCGCTTATTAACTTGTCAACCCTTCCAAAATCCCGAGACGAGCGCTGGGAATCCAACCTTGGGGTTATTAAAACGTGGAAGAAGCGTGGAACATTACATTTCTCTTCTCCGTTGGTGGATGGAAACTTTTATAAAATAAATAAACATTTTAGAAGTCTAACAGATACACTGAAAGAAAAATATAGTTACTTTTGGACCCAATCACAATTTTATAGTATTTCTAATGATAGTTATTGTTAACATAATGATGCATATAGTTACATCAATCCTACAAGATTTTTTTATTCGAATTTTTTTCTAGTGTTGCTTCTCGAATACGCAATCATTTTCTGACAAGTGAAAAAGGAGGAACTTATAGAACAGAGGACATCGTGGCGCGACTTATTGTCAGGGCGCTGCTTTGTGGTCGAACGGGAACGCGTTTAGCTGCACAGCGGATGCGATCGGATTTAGCCGATTATCCGCGGGTAGCACGACTTTGCTTATGCAACCGGTCCTACGTCGTCATTGGCTAAAGCGCGACCGTTAGTCCTTCAATATACGGGGCAAACACGCCCGCTCGGCTTTACTGACGCTGACAAACAAAGTTAATAAGCAATACCGAGAGTGTTGTACCACCGGCCGTTACCGATACGCCGCGGCGTAACATAATGGTGTGCGTAATGATCGGCCGGCGTTTGAATCGTATGTCAGTGGCACGCAAAACGGAGCACCGTTGCCTGCCCAGGTAAAATCGATAAATAGCTATGACAATAATACACAGCGGTACATCGAGCTTAATTAAATACCCAGCCAAGTCCTATTTCGATCCACGACGCCGTCCATTTTTACGGCATAGGTTGCTTCGGGCAACTATGAGAGAAAGAGACGTTTTTTGCTGCTAATGGAGCAGTTGAGATAGAAATCAATTTAAGTGCCGAATAAAAGTCGCAATTTAAGGATCGTACAAATTAATATTAAAATGTTAATGCGAAATCCCCTGGGTTTTTATTAATTTAATTATAGTCTTTTGCGTCAAAAGATCGAATCTGCCTCAATACATGTCACAAATATTTCAGCGCTTTGCATATTTTTTTTATCTACAATACATTACATCGATTACTTTATATATATATATATATATATATATATATATATATATGTGTACATATATATATATCGTATGTAGGATATATACATTATGTGAAAGTTTCATTTGAATGAGAGAGTCTTTGCACATTTCGATTGATTAATAACGTATGTTTCTACGCACAGTGGGGTGTAGTAAAGTAGCATGCTTGGTTTTAATCGCTCCGTCTCGATTATGATGGAAAATAATTTTTCGTGAAGGCAGATACGTAGATTAATAATTAGCAATACAGCTATTAACGAAATCCTATTAACGAAATATTAATAATAATTAGTGAATCAGCCGTTAACGAAATATTTCATTTAATGAATAAGTAAATGATCATGAAAATATTTGACAAAAAAATATTAGTCCAACTGTAGAGAGTTGATTGCAACATTTTAAGCGCATCTTCTTTTTTACGTGTGACAGTAGTTGGTCACTAGCTTAAAAACTTGATTGACATTGGCATCTGAATGGCATCTGAAATCAATTAAAAATGATTGTCAATGCAGAAAAAGTTAGAGTCAAGAAGAATTATTATAATGACAATCTACATTTTTTTCTAACAAGGATAATAATATATTTATACAATTTTTTTAATAAAAAGTATATATTGTTAAAATAGTAGCATAGAGCACATAACTATAGTATACTAATGATACATAATTTATACATAAAATGTTTTATATTTATTGAATATTAAAACGATTTAAATAAATAAATATCTACAATTTTTGAAAAAATTTTTATAAAAATCTATTTTTACATTGTCACCTATGAAAATTCTAATGTAAATTATTTTAATTTGTTATATGTATATTTGTCGTGTAAGTTTTATTTATATAATTTAAGTATTGATTAAATTCCTTTTATTAACACAATAATATCTCATATATTATGTTGTTTATAGGCATACTTATGTCACTAACTCTATTATTTTCGAAATGTTAGGAATAAATCCTCCATTTAAATCCTTACTCCATCCCAACCCTAGCGAGTTAAAAAGCGAGCAGAAAAGCATAGCTAATTATTAGAATAGTAATAATTAGCTATGCTTTCGTCGAAAGTAACTTTTCTTCAAAAAAATCAGTGTTTTTTTATAAACAAATCTATTAGTACTTCTAATATTTCTGAGTTTTATGTTTTTTGTGATATGTCATAATTGCTCGCTGTCTTTTACAGACAGAAAAATAAAAAAGACAAAATCAGTTCAAATAACT
Organism: Tetramorium bicarinatum; assembly: GCA_928718305.1. Taxonomy (NCBI): domain Eukaryota; kingdom Metazoa; phylum Arthropoda; class Insecta; order Hymenoptera; family Formicidae; genus Tetramorium; species Tetramorium bicarinatum. The sequence goes on from OV788324.1 coordinate 20,054,893, forward strand.
TATTTTAATATCCATTTTGTGTTCCATAATATCGACTATATCTCTCCGTTTAAATCATCTCTAATCGCGATCATACGAAATACAAGAGATTGAGAGAGCAGAGTCCGTTCGAAATTTTCGCCCTGAGGAATCCAGCTCCGGGACGAATCGCGGAAAAGCCGGAGCGAACTCGAGTGCCACCGCGCCGAGCGATCGCGGCGAAGTGAGCGCGGTCCAGGAGAGCGATTGTAGCTTACCGTAACCGCGCACACATGGATGTATCCCACCAATACAGGCATACGCGACACGCATACAAACGCGCATATACGTACACACGTACACACGTGCGCTCCTCCCGTAGGCCCGATAGTTAAGGAACGATGCGGATGGCAGGAGTGAAAGGCCCACGCCCGTGCCTCGGGCTCCTCGGCAAGGGCGACTGGCCCCTCAGCACGCGCGCACGAACACGCTCACCCGCACACACGCGCACGCACACGTCGGCGCGACGGCCGCGCGCGCAACGTACACACGTGCAAGAGGCCATCCTCCGCGAACTCGAGCGCGGACTTCTTCGGGCCGAGCCGTTCTCTCCGTTCGCAGAATCCGGCGCTCGCTCTCTCGCGCGCGCGCGCTCACGCGCGAACGCGCGCACCGCGTGTACCAGGCATTCTTGTACGAAGTAATTTTTTCTTAATGATTTAATGGATTCCTTCATTCATATAAGGCGCCGGAGTCGACGGAAAGTGAGAGAGAACGTATTGATCCTGAAGAAATTCCCGCGGCTCGGGAAACGCTTGAAACGTGGAGAAATTATATGCTATATTAGGATACGTCGGAGTATGAATTTTTAAGTAATAAACATGTCGTTTATTACACAAGATCTAGCACCTTTCGTGCTGGATTATTGAAATGGATCCTTTTTTAATATACTTGTATTAAATATATACAATTTTTTCTTAATACTTTTGTATCATACTGTAATACACTGAACAAAATTCTGGTTAGAAACGGATGTATCAGAAAATATTGTAGGATTGATCAAATTTTCTAATTATTATAATAGAAATTCTGGTTATTATACTAGAACTCAATATCTTATAACTTATAACAACCAGAATATTTGATCAATCCTACAAGATTTTCTGATTGGTTTTTAACCAGAATTTTTCTCAGTGTACAATTTTTATATTTTTATATTTTATATTACAAATTTTCCTGTTACCTTAAAGTCTAGCGAGATTAATTTGTTAATTATACCTGCAATGTGTTTTTATCGTTTTATTTTTCTTTCGCGACAAGTCTAATTTAAGGTTAATTTATAACGATAATGCATATAATGACTGTTAATTTTATATAATTATAGTTATCGTTGTTAACGCGATAAGAATACAGAATAAGTATTTCAAATTGACTTGAGCGTAACAGATGAACGTAACAAAGGGATGTTCCCCAAGTTCATATAATTCTGTTACGAAATAAATAATTGCGCGCACACTGATGAGTCAGCCTCCGCGGTTTCTCAATGCAGAAGCAGAAGTCACCTGATGTTCGCGTACCCCGCTGAGGATCGTACTGAAAGGCGAAGAGGACACGTTCCCAAGGTGTACTCCGTATCGATAGCATAATACAGCCATACGTCCCGTTTAACCCGTTAGCAGGGAGCGACTCTACAAAAATCGTATCGCTCTTCCATGCTGCATTTATCGTACCACCGTAGGAGTAGATCCGCGATGACCACCGATCGGGTTATCAACTTCATCGATATTAATAACTTGGCGCGAATGTTTCTCGTTGTTTCGTGCACGTTCTCTTTATCGTGCGCTCAATCAGTTTGTGAAATGAGTATGATACACGCGTGGCAGAGTTCTTATGAAATTGTAATCTTACTTTTTTAATAAGAAAGGATTTATTGTGAATGATGTATAACAAAGAAATGTTAAGGCTTAAAAATAAACAATTATTATCATTTCAGAGAATAGACAGCCCTATATTATCGTTTAAGAAAATAAATTATAATATAAATAATATATTATAATTTAAGAGATATTTTAGCCGACGAAAACTACAATTAATTAAAAATTTAATTAATTTTAATTTGTTTGTTTGTATTTTTAACAAATTTGTATGCAGTAATCTATAATCTTTCGAATTTCACTTTCTAAATTATTTCATGTTTATTGTTTACTTTATTTTTACATTTTTGAATATTTCAAATTCTTGTTATTTCTTACACGGTACTTTTATTACGGCAATATGAACTGCCTATTGTTAAATTTGACACTACACATTTATCGATTCGATATTTTTTTTAGATAATATTTCGATGTCGTGATATGTATAGATCATTACGATATTCTAAAATGTCATCCTTAATGCTCACTAGAATCAACATATTTGACATTTCAATAATTCGTTAGCAAGTATCAAATCTTTTTAATATGTCTATCTCATATCGTGAGCCCACACATTATTCTCCGTTGATACACGAGGTATCACGTCGTGTAGCAATCATTTCGGCAATCTGCATTTGTAACTTCAAGCGCGCGGCGTGTTTCGCAATTTTCCCGATGTTCTCAATGATTAATCAGTGATGATCTCTTTAAAATTGACCAATCCCACAAGCACATCCCGCAGTGATGTTCCGCAGTGAGCAGACAAAAATAATCTGATACGTACTTTCATTTTTTACAATATCTCAGAGATATTTTTTTAAATGATTATTGGACTGAGCATTTCTTAATGATCGAACGAGCTATCAATCAACCGCGTACATTGTATCGCTACAGAAAGACGAGTTCTCCTTGATATATTCAGTAGGATGATTCCTAACAATGCGCTGCCCACTCGTAAGAGGCAGATGTACTTATAGTTTAGTCCAAAAGACAGCTGTGAACACACATATTGATTTATCATTATTCATTCGTCAAGTACGTAAATTACGCGTATTTATTATCTCCCACGCAGTGTACCCTATTGGTACCAGTACATATTATTTATCCGAGATGAATTAGATCGTCTGAGAGCTGCCTCTTTGCCTCGAACTTCTTCCAAAAACGCATGCTGACGGACATTTACTATTCATTCACAATCATTCGATGCTACTATTGTGCATGCAATCACAGATTGATTGTATTATGAGCCCTGAATAAGTAGCTCTACCGTGAATTGCCGATTCACCTCGATATTGAGCCAAGTCCATCAAGTAGGACCTATCGATTCAAAGCTAAATAAGGCCATCCTTAAAGTCCGCGCATTCATATCTTGTATTTAACATTTCCGATTTTACTTCTTATTCGTTTGTTTATGAATATGACATTTTCAAGTGACCACGCAGAAGAATTTCTTTAATTAACTCGATGTTAATCCTTTAATGCGAAATTTATTCGAACATTATTTTAGCTTTATAAAGTTTTATTATTTATTTAATATTCTTGCTTAATTAATATAATAATATTTTGACATTTTTAATATCTTAAGAATTATTGATATATTTTGTCACTTGTGTTCAGATAGTTTATAAATCAAATTAGAAATTAATCTAAAATCTGCGTTAAATACATATGGTATTTTGTAAATTTTTATCATATCTTTATTTGAACGAATAGTAAACTAACTTATATCTAGCATTAATTAAAACAGGTTACACGGATATAGCTTTTTTTCTCTTACTACCCGGTAATAGTCGATCTGATATTATTGCGTGTCCTCACATATGTCATCGCGATCGATTGCCACGGATCAAACGGAACGATCGGCAGCGATCAAGCGATCGATCGAACGATCGAGTGGGATCTCCTTAGTCGCTGTAGGCGACGATACCGGAGGTACTGGCGGTCGATCATGGATGAGAGTGGGTGGAGTAGCGACTTCGTTGCTCAACGAGAGTCGATGTCCTCGAGAGTTATCGCGATAAGAAAGGCCATCCTAAGGACACGCCCGGCTCCGGGAGAAGGAACCCGATAACGATCGACATCGACTCTCTTGATACGCGCTCTCCACGCACTCTTGGCACGATGACGAGAGAAAGAGATGCTCGATATTAAAACACCGCCACTGAACAACTCGTTATCGCAGTTGTTCTACAGGAACAAGAATTAATAGCCCTTTTAAGATACACAATGTAACTTTTTGATAAAAGTTTTCCAGTCGGAAATGATCAGATAAAAGGAATTCAAACTACGTTTTGTCAAATTTACATATTAATTTATTTATATGTGTTATTGATTTAATTAATTGACGTATGTTATAAAAACTTATTTAATTTTCTAATATATCTTTAATATATCAAAGTTGTGGGTAAGTTTAACACATTCCTTTTTTTAATATGTTATTAACGTGAATATAAAAATATATAATATAGATTTTCATGAATGTAATTTAATTATTCTTCATAGCTCTTTACATTCTGAATAATATGTCAGCATTGTGCTGTGCTTGAATAAATATATTTAAATTACATTTTAATTATCATCTTTTTCTGGTGACAAAGAATTAGAAGATCTCTATCGACACTGACTCCGTTGTATGTACTGACGAGATTGTACTTATCAATCTTCAATAGCTCGCGAAGTCGTCTACTGTCAGTTATCTTTTTAAGATTAATCCATTAATTGGAGAAATGTTCATAGTAAATTGTTTAAAAATATAAATGTATGAAATATTTATATCAAATTTTTATTAAATTTATTAAATTTTCTTCTTTAATAAAAATTACGAAAAAATAAATCTATAATAAAGGAAGTTATGTAAATATATAAAAGAACTTTATCGATAGGATTGGCACACGAAAATGAAATTTGAAAAAGAATTAGAATTTAAAAAAAAATATGTTTTTACTTATTGTTAAGATATTTATTTCATATAAAATATTGATTCAGTTATTGATTCATTAGCTCTACCTAATGTACCTGTAGCGTTTGTAACGAGAGAAAGCAAGACTACCAAGCACTTCCGCTTGCATATCATATTAAAACTAATTACATCTTACCAGAACTCGTTTCTGAAAGAAATACATGTTCGGCCGACGATTTGGAAACCGCGCGTAGGAATTTCAACATTGGTTTCAGGATTTATTGGACACTGTAGATAAAATTTAGAGCAAAAAATTAGTCAGTCGAAATTCCCGTTAAACTAATATATAATACGAACCATCTATCTAATCGACTATTTATTATTTTTATGTGAAAATCAGAGTAACTTTTCTTCGAGGAATTTTAAACAATTTTCCGCGTATCGTTGTCTATTGAGAATCGAAGAACTTTCCAACTCATTCCGATAGAAACTCATGCGTACACATGCACATCACTATTTATTCGTAATCACTATTTTGAATCACTAAATTGAATCACATATATTCAGTTTAAGCGACGAGAATTTTAATTCAAGTATCTATTGTCAGAAATATGAAATACGTTCCTTCGAAATCTAACTGTACAATGTATGCGCGACAATTAATTGATTGCGAAACAAAATTACTAGTGGAGCTACGAGTTATAACTGTAATTAAGAAATTGCAAGTCGTGCATTGTTTCCACGCTTATAAGCATGTATCTTTTACGCGAATAAGTCATAATATAAGATCTAATAATAAAGTTCACGAATTCGTTACGGTACAATTGCTGACATATCTTATTGCTGATTATCACTGTAGTCCCTTTCAAAATAGTCCTTTTGGGCTATACATGTTCAATGTTTTGTCGTTGTGAAATGGCCTTCAGAATTGTCATTCTCTTAATGTCAGTAGCATCATTAAAATGCGTTCCTTTCAATGTTTCCTTTATCTTTAAATCTTATTCCGTGTGACTTTTTTAACTCTTAAAGATAAAAAAATATTGAAAGGAACGCATTTTGATGACGTTTAATGACATTAAGAGTAACATGACAGCAGCTCTGAAGGCCATTTTACGACACAGTTCCAAAACTACTTTAAAAGGTAGACAAAGCACTGTATGCAACAGTATGCAACTTCCTAGGCAGACTCACTTTGAAGGAACTGTGCGACAAATAAAACATTTTTTTAAGAAATGAAGAATTTTCAAAAGAAATAGAAAGTTTTTGTACTCCAAAACATTCCTAACGGGATTTTGCTAGGTTAGCGCATTTGAATTCTATTATAGTAACCAGAATTTTTTTTCCGTACACAAACACAAGAAGATTTGGCGTCTGACGCATTATCATTTTGTGCCATGTGCGGCAAAATTGATGCAAAGACAAAACTTGTCCGGATCAATCATCTTGCCCGGAGAAGTAGACAGCGTTGCAGTGTTGTTCACATCGCTATCACACATTTGCATGTTCTGTTCGCGAACTCCGGGTACGCATACTCATGCCTCGTAACAATCTTGTAAAAATGCGGCGCCAAATCAATTCCTGTCTGCGCAACACGCTCCCTGCATCGTCGATATAACGGAAAGCTGTCGAATCTACGATCCTCCCATCCATTGCCATCTACGGCGTTCCGAAACCATTAAAAGCTGAATGGATTAACCCTCCAGCGCGGGCGAGCCTTTTAAAGAAACAACTGGCGCACCCAGTATCTTTTTTAAATGAAGCATATAAAATTTCTTTAGATCAATTTCTTATACATTCTATTTTTCTGATTACGATGCAGCTCGCATAATGTATCAAATAAAAAAGAATTGAAAATATTAAATTATGAAACTTTCCTTCTAATTATTAAAAAGATAATACAACATGAAATAAAAATTTTTTCGATCAGATTTTCATGCTAATCTTCATACTGACCACAAACTTGAGTAATCTATAGATTTTTTTGTCACGCCTCCATCATTACGATCAGGACGTAACGCGGCGCGACTGCGATGGTCGTTTTTACTCGGAAAACTGGAAACTCTCGGGACGAATCAACAACGAAGATCTAGAGAACACCGGGAAGAGAGTGGAAAAAAAAAGGACAACCGGTTTAATCGACAAGCAGATGCAGATGTCTTTTGCCACGCTCGTGTGCACTTTGTAAATAACCGTGTAATGACAAGCTACCGGGATCACTCCGACGACGGTTTCTGAAAGAGGAAGAAGGTAGGAGCCAGACGGCAACGAGAGTGGGCGAGGTGGAGGAGGAAAGGCAGAAGACGAACGAAATTAAAACAGCACCGGGCATCGTTGACGGGACTCATTTATAGAAGGCCATCATGGCGAAGCTGTAGTCTTCACGGAAATCGGAGCAGGTTTCGGTGACCTTGATATCATCGGCGATGACGTTTCTCCTACATCATGATGATCACGACGAAAGTCACGTCGAGTCAGAGCAATTACGCGTAAATACGTCTATCTTTCAATATACCGTAACATCAAGGTACGTAATAGGAATGCATGCAGACGCTTGGACGTACTTTGGTTATTAATAGAATTAATTGCTACACGACACGTTTTTTAGAAGATACATATCGAATTTAGCGAGAATGATGAAACAAGTAGGCAAGAAGAAGCTGATTGTAAGCTGATTGAAAAAAAGGAAATCGATGTAAAATAGAGCAAAATTTTAACAAGCTGGATAGATGAGAAAAATATACGAGAATCGAGGAAAAGATGAGATCTCTGGCGGCGACGATGAGGAGGGGGGAGGGCATGGCAAGATTGCAATAGCCGATTTATTTTTAGCATGCACGATATCACGGCGGAATCGATCGAGACCCGCGGCGTCCTCCGATCAAAACAATCGAAGTAGGCACGGAGGAGAGCCATCGGCAACGCGAAACTACGCCGCTAATCGGCAAACGATCTCCGCAACGAGTCATTGCGCAATACCGCCGCGCGGGAAGAGGTGGACCGCGATATTTCAAGAACTTTCAGCGGTAGACAAGCGCCACGAAATTATAACTTAACGAGGAAGCACTACAGGATACCGCGCGCCGATAAACATTTTGAAATATCGCGGCTGCAGTAAGAGAGTGCCTCGCGGCTGGGGACAAACAAGCGAGAAGGGGTTGCGAGAATCGTGCACCGATACGAAGATAACGCGAGCAAACACCTCGAGATGCTGTAAACATCCATTCTAATTAATTAATCGACGTACATAAATGTCATTGCTGCTATCTCTTTAAATTCACGACGGGTATTTTAATTACCGTCAATTCTTTATTGTATATTGTTACAATGATGTTTTATTAACAGAAAAAAATGCTTCAGATTTGAAAATTTATTATTTTCATTTGCAACATTCATCCCTTGTGTGTTCTTGTTTATTTATATGCCATTCTATTCAAATAAAGTATTTACTTTTAAAGTTGGTAAATATATTTTTAAATTATGTGTTTACCGCCTTACAAAATTAACAAAAATATTAAGAACATAAAACAATTTTCAAGTATTATTATTTAATGAAAGAATTGAAATATTAATATTAATAATAATTCTTTATTTTATAGCCGTATAAAAGAAATTATTGATTGTATACTATCATAATTAAAAGATAATAACAAGATCACGCACGAAATTTTTCATGACACTACATCATATATAATATGGACGTTCCAATGTTACTTTCAGGAGAAACGAGTCTGCTGCTGGTTAATATTAATTGGGTTATAAAGGAAGATGTGGAGAACGAAGAGGATCCAGCAGTCATGCGATGACCACGGCGACCACGGGGGTCGCCGGGGTCATTCCCGATTGGATCGTGCAGTTTCCACGTAGAAAATCGCTCCGCGTGCTGCAACTGCAACTGCAACTCCGTGCCCCACCGCGGAGTGAATGCCTATTACCGGAGCGAGTGGAAGCGGCACGATCGATAGATCGGCAAAAACCGGGAAAGTCATCGCTACCATTCGTGCCCGCGATCTGTGATTTGGCCTCTCCTAAATGATAGCGCGATCCGATCGTTAATGAATAAATCAGCCAATAAGCCTGGGCAAAACGCGCGTTCTCTCGGGTTCCGCCGTTGCATCCGGCGCGTGCATGCGAGCACGTGGCGTTGCACGAGAGCTCGATATATTTCTATTCTTAGCGTTCAATCGTAATTTAGACGCATTGTAAATATATTATAAAATGTTAACGCTAAAATAATATTGAGAAATCATAATTAATATCGAAAATGTCATTTTTTTAAATTTTTTATCTAATAAAAATTCACAAATTTTACATACATATAACAAGCCGTTTTGCATTCACATTACATTACCGAAGAATTAGAAAGAACTTTAATTTAGATAAACTTTTGGAATTAAATCGACACAAGTAATAATGCAGTGGAATATAGCAAATTCTTTTTTAAGTTTAGTAGGAGTATGCAACTTTTAACACTTTGAATTTCCTAGAATTTCTATAAATAGCGGCGAACGTTTCACTATTCGCGATCCGGCAGAATATTCGCCTCGGTAAGGCGATCTATTCGTACGGTCTGCCTAGCCTCCGAGCGATCCAGAATCTAATCCGCGCGCAGATGCCCCTGGGCTTAGAAAGGCGTGGTGCCACGGTACCACGTAGGAGAGGTGTCGTCACACAGTGCCCCGGGACGACGGTTACTAGCGTGTGTAGGTGGATCTACTACGTTGCTGTTGTTCTTTCTCATGTTCGCCAGCAACCGTTGTCGCTGTCGTTGCCGCCGCCGCCGCCGCCGCCGCCGCCGCCGCCGTCGTCTCGTCCGATCACGTTCCGTAATTAGGTCGAACTTTAATGGACTCCGAATAATCGGGCTGTCATCAGCTGGATGGACCGTGCCGCGCGCACCGAGGCCCGGGCAACAATATTATCCGTCTCGGTATTATTTCTCGTGACGTAATGACGGCGGGAGGGGGGAGGGGGCGAACATTAAGGTCATCGCGGTGTGGTACCAACAGCAACGGCGACGGCGGGTCCGAGGACACGACGAGTCCGTGGTACTGAAAAGGGGAAATCGCGATAATCAGCGTTGCGCAATTCGTGTCCGCGCAAAAAGCGCCGACACATTCCCGTGGCGTCCGATAGCGTCCGGCTCTTAAGCTTCACGAAGAGATCAGCGTCGTGGAATCGCTCGCGCGCGGTTCTTTACGCGCGTTTTTAACCCCCTCAATTGCACACTGGCGCAGATTTTATATCTCGTTTTGTAACTGTTATTGCCGCTGATCGCTTACCCAACGATTCTCATTGTAATCCACCGCAAAAAAAAAACACGGCTCTTTTCGTTTTTTATCAACCGCCATTGTGCCGACAGAAAAATCGCATTTATTGGTACAGAATGGTTGATAAATTCTTATCGTACTTTCCTGGCGGCAAGAAAGGAGTTAACGTTCGCTTCAACGTGGCTCCGTCACGCGCTTTCGAAATCTCCGCCTGGTTAAATTTTGTGCGTCGTCTCTCTTTCGACAATCGCGACTGACGCGAAGAAACGAAGCGGCGGCGGCGGCGGCGGCGTGATCGCGCGATTTCCCAGCGGAGAAACGTGTCACAATGACACGAACATGTATGCCGCGAAGGATCTCGTCACTGATCTCGCGTGATCCGACGCAGATAAATCCCAGCATCTCGGGCATCTCCGAGCTTCATATAGAAGGCTAGAGAAAGAGGGAGAGAGATGGAACAGTACCGGAATAGAGGAAGAGAAAAGGGAACAGAGAGAGAGAGAGAGAGAGGGGCAGCGAGCATTGTGGCGCGATGATGCAACTGCAACTCCGCCCCAGTTACTCGCGGAGGTCTCGTACGATGAAGGGAAGCAGGGGAGAACCGAGAGGAAGAAAGGAGAAAGAGGCTGCGCGCATAGGCCGGGCTTATTCACGAGGAACGGACCGATAAATCCGCGGAGATCGTTGCTACCTATTCATTATTTTGCTAAACGTCGATCGCGCCGAGGCGCCAAGGCCACAGCGCTGCTCTCCTCCGCGCCGCGCGAGGGATTATTCCGAAATATTACCCAGGTTTAATGAGGATGCGTGGGTGGCGCGAGCGTTGAGTGCGCGCGAGTATTAAACGAGCCGCGTGTTGCTGATATGCAAACGTCTGTTGCGGCGCATAATTCATGTTCGACGATCAGGGAATAAATCTATCCGCCGGATAAAACTCATTCAGTTTTTCTCGCGTGACGTATACGATATCCTTCGGGGATGAATATGCATCGGACGCGCTGGAAAGCAGCGCGCTAGCAGGAAACTCGGGCCGTGAGCGTTTAACGACGATATAATAAGCTTCGCAAACCCCGATTCCAACGTATATATTATCTCGGATAAGTGGCGTTAATAGCCGATCGCCGTCCTCTAAAACGCTCGCCGCCGAGCGATATTGTAACGCCGCTGACGCGGCGCGCGGCGTTACAATATCGCTCGGACGAAAGGACGAACGCATTGTATCGTCGGCTTCAAGAACGTCTTCCCGTCTTCGCGAATGGAATTGAATCGACGTGCAAACAGCGCTCTGAAAGAGCCGACACGGTTTAAACCAACAACGGAGTAACGGGGCACAAAGGAAATGCTTTTATGCGCGCGTGCTTCGATCGCGAAAGAATTCCCGAGTCTATCTGAGCGCGTCGGGCGCGGGGTCGAGCGCTGAAAGTACAATATAATGCAAGTCGCGACGCGGCGCGGCGCACACGCGTTTCACGATGTATATTTATGATTGCGGCGATCCATTATCTGCCGATGCGATCGTCTATTTAATTACGGAGTGGTATAAATAGACCGTGATAAGCGCGTAAACAGAGACGGCGCGCGGCTTGCCCAATGCCGGATCTAACAACGACATCGGTGTAGGAAGATAATAATCAGGTTGTACCGTACAATTATCATTATTTACTTGCAGTTTTAATGTCGCTCAATATCGCCAGCGATATTCCCCAGTAATTAAATTAATTTCAACATTTTCCGCGAACGCGGCACACGTCGCGTAACGTGTCTATCTGCTATCGCCGCGGCGCCGATAACCGATTAACCGTTAGCGAGCTTTTATGATTAAGTCATAAGTTTGAGGGGAATTAAAACAATTTGAATTTAAAACGGGAATGTAACTTGTTAATGTTACCTCTAGAGCTACGCTTTCGAGTTTCCTGGAAAATTAGCAATGATAAGATACGTCTCGTGCACAGTGAATCAAAAGTTTATAACTTGTCTCTCCGTCGCGGGGATAAGATACGTTATAAGGATCGCGAGGATCGTATAAATGAGATAGTTAACACGAACAAAATTATAAATGCGTTTCTAGTGCCGAGGTAACTCGTCCTCACGTTTAAAAGATCGGACGTTTTTTTTTTCTCGCGCCTAGAGAGAGAGAGAATTAACGGTAAAACGCGTGCGATGATCAACTGTATACAATAAATAGTATGAAAGAGATGAGTGAGGCGTACCCCTCAAATTTATCGTAGATGGTAGGTACTCTCGCTCGTTAACGCTTGTCGCAAGAGGAAAGCAGGGAGAGAAAGCGAGACAGATAGACGAATAGACAGACAGACGGAGAGCGAGAAAGGGAAAGAGAAAAGAGAAGGGGAGCGAGAGCGGCTCTCACACGGGGGTCGGGGAGAGTACGCGTGAGCGTGTTGAGGAAGGCCGAGGGGGCGAAGGACGGTAAAATGGCGATAAATTTAGTTTAACGTTAGAACCGAATCGCGCCGCGTTAGGGCTGTAGGTGTAGGCGGTTATATTGCCTGCGCGCGGCCGGGCGACCCCGCCGCAGAGGTATTGCGCGCGCGGAGCAGCAAAGGAATTTAGCCTTATAAATCAGCAACATGACTGCGCTGTGCCACACCTTTCCCTTCTTGGGGCAATCACGAGTCGTCACCGTATCGGCAACATCCCCGGCGCGCCGCGCTGCGCGCGGCCTGCTCGTCCTCTCGCGCGCTCGCGCGCAAAGTCACTCGGTCTCTTACGTGGCGGCCGTAGGGAATCTTTCGTAAACGCAGCCGACAGAGCGCGGAAAAAGATTCAAAGAGAATCCGAGAAGTACTCGGACGCATCGACGTCAGGGAGTAACGGTAAATTCTACGGGGTGGTCCTCAACTAAAATCGCGCAAACTTTATGAGGTATTCGTTGCAAAAAAAAAATTGAATCTATTATTTTTTAAAAATATTGTCTTCATCCGGAAACGACTGGAAGAGTGCTCGTGCGATCAGAACTTTAGAATTCAAATAAAACGATATTTTATCTATTTGATTAACTTTGAGATTTTTATAGAAAATTTTAATTCAATTATTAAAATATTTGTTTTTGAGGATTGAAGCCATGCAAAAGGATCGTCTTGATTTTCTCTATATAGTGCCGTTACTACGTGAAGTTTATGTGGCAATTTAGATACGCGTTACGGAGCTCATTTCGATTTAGAATATCATGATACTTCTTCGTTGTTCTATTCTCTATTCTGTGCTTCATTACCATATAACGCGTTAATTGACAATTGCTCGTTATTAATCGTAATTACACGTTACCAACCATAAAACTTATAAACAATTTTTTCTTTTAAAAATGGAAGTAATGTAAACGCTTGCATAAAATTTATTGCATATGTATCTTTGTAACATTTGTTAACACAATCAATGTTTATGGTTAAAAGTGCTTTGTGTACATTTATCATCGTATAGATTAATTGTAAACTTCTTTCTTATTCAAAATTTTCAATCGTAACACGAGCTTTTCTCCCTTACAATGATAAGAAAATTTACTATCGGCACACAAGCGCATCTCTATCGACGATACTTGCGAGGTTTCCCTCGCGGCACAAAGCAAGGATCGAAGAAGTGATTTTCAATACAGAAACCGGACGCGAAAGTATCGTAAAACATCCCTTTCGGCGACAAGAAAACCGATCTAACTGATATTCGACGAAGCCAGGTAAAACGAACGAAATAAATGTGGAATGTGCTAAACATGGGCGGCATATGTAAGATGGAGCACAAAGCTTCTTCGAGTTTCTAATAATAGAGTTAATCTTTGCGTTCGTATTTCGATCAGTTAAAGTCAGAGTTGAAAAACTTGCATCAATAAAATTAGTAATAAAAATATCGATGACTGTGCATAATGCAGATGTGCCTTCTAGAACGATTAATCTCGCTCTTAAGATTATTTGTATTACACAGTATCTACATAATAGCGTCTTAATTGAGACGTCCAGAGGCGGAACATCGATTCGTCCACGGTGGTCGCCATCGAACCTCAATCATACGTTAACTATGACGTCGCTCTGCGGACGTCGATAATAAAAAAATCGTACACATACGCTCCTCGTTAATGAAGTATACGGGGGCGACGGTGCTTCATTAATAATCGCCGTTTCCTTCGTTAATCCGGCGGAGAGCGCGGCGTAACGTGTTCGAGAGCAGACCGGTTCCGATCGACTAGAGAGTCCGTCTTAATTGGCTCCTGCGGAGAATACCCGTGTGTTGTGGGTGCACAATACATTCCGATACGTACGCGGCCGATCGAACGTGGACACGTGTGAACGCATGCACATGCGCGGTGCACGCGGCAGCCGTGCGTCTTCAACGAAATCTTATTAGTTCAAATCGTCCATAGAAAACCTTATCGAGCTTTTTTCCCTATTAGTTCTAATGGAAAAGGTGGATCGCCATCAATTTAGACAGTAATAAACATAAAGAATAACCGACGTATGTACGAAACGCAGCGGAGCAAGATGATGATGAGCAACGAAATCATCGAGCATATTGCGCATGTTTTTGTCGCTTTTACACGTTTTTACTGTTGATCCAACCAGTAACGTAGTTCTTTTCTATTTGCTTGAAACTCAATTTCCTTCCCAAGCAGTAGTTCTTGTTAAGATCAAGAGTAACAAATTAGATATGAGAAATCGATATTCAAATATATATTATTTTTTTTCCATTTAATTTATACATATTTCTACACACAATAAAAGTATTACTTAATTTGATTCTTTATAAAATGTGCATATACATATATATGTGTTTGATAACGTTTCATTTACGTTATCAGCTTTAGATGGACTTTCAGATAAGTATCTTCTAGATAAAATGTGCAAATAGAAATGATAAATAGCTACAAGTTTTTTCTATATCATATTAATAAAAATCTAAATTTTAATAGTAAATAAAGCAATATTTAGATTCAATAAATCGTACGATTTATGACAGTTCAATTATAAATATTTAAAAAATTTGATGATTAATAGTGATTTTCCTTTCATTTTCTTTAGTATAAATATAAACCAAGAAAATTTGACTTTTTTTTTTAAACAATATTATATATGGAATTTAGAAATGCTCATTTTATAGTACTTTAGCCAATTTTCATTTAAGGATCGTAGACTTTCTATAAGCGTATGCTAGAATATTATAGGTACTGAAAGGACTTCAGTAGGTATAGGATATGGTTCATGTACAGCGTACGAGTAACTCACAGTAAATCATACCGACATCACGTTAATTGTGTCGAGAAAGTACCCCCAAAGGACTTTCATATTTAAATCCTTGTATGTAAATATATACACATAAATATCGATACATATACCATGGACACAAAATATAAATGATTTATAAAGACGTCCTCATGTACTTCCTGTTCTCTACAGTAGAATGTCTCTTCTAAAAAGAAACCAAAAATAGAAAATCGTCTACATTTAATATCGTAAATCTATTATAAAGCACAATAATTCAAACAAATCACCGGTCGATTATAATCAGGTATACCAGAACGGGGATGTTACGCGCCGCGGGATCTCTCGAGCGAGCAATTCACACGTTTCAAGATTCAAACTGCTACCGGGTAATGACGATCTTAAATACGGATAATACCGTTCCTCCTATTACGGCGGTACACTTCTCACAGCGTGGAAAAGCAGCTCGCCGTCATCGGCGTCGTGTTTGTCGCCTAGAAAACCGGCTGGAGCCACATGCGTGACCCGTCCTTAAGTATCTCGATCCGCGGGCCGGGCTAAAGGTAAATGTTAAAAGAGACACGTCGTGTGGCACACCGATCTGCATAATTATATTCACGCGTTACATAACGCCCGGTTATCCGGTTATCTGCCGCGTCGTTGTACGTGTACCGTTTCACCGTGAAATCTCCTCGCTCGCTCTCGTATGTACATCGGGCCCGTGTATACGCCTATCTCACGCGTGCGAAGTGTTCTCACGGGGCAAAGGGACGGCCACTCGTGAATCACGAGGGACCACGCACGCGTCTGCGTGGCTTTACGAGGCGTTTTCGGTACCAGCCGCGCGGTACCGAATGCGGCTGACCTTTGCCTTCGAGAAACTCTCTTATCGCTGCATTCTCGCTGCGGAAGAAACTTACGAAGAAACTCTTCTTTTCTTCGACGAAGGAGAGAAGGACAGTTAACGAAATCGCGTCTTCGACGGAAAGGAATCTTAAGAGAACGGAGGAGGGGAGGGGGGGGGGATGTCACCGCCTTTGTTATTGTAGTATTACGTCGTCGTCGCGTACGGTTAATAACGCGCAGAATTTTCTCCCACAAAGGACAGATGTGGTAACGACAAGATGCGCGAGAGAGATTGTATGTAAATGGACTCGATTCATGTAGTCCGATACATTGTCGGAGTATGTGCATAATACGTATATAGGTATGTGTGTATACTGTGGCAATAGCGGGAGGAATGTGGCGTATGACGCGATCTCGTGGAAAACGCTGTAGATTTCGAGGAAACTTCCCGCAAGGATTTTGCGTAATATTTTCTCCTGCCAGACCGCGTGACTCATTATTCCGGATATCAAACTTTGAAACAGTCTTGACGAAGGTTGACCTGGAGTGCTGTATGTATACACAGCGAGAATTCGAAAGCGAAAGACTTGAATGACTATCGTGTAATGAAAGAAAAATCTCAGATATATGCGATTTTATACATGAAATATATATATATAAATTGAAAAAAAATTCTGGTTAAAAACGGACGAATCAGAAAATCTTGTAGGATTGATCAAATATTCTGGTTATTATAATAGAATTTAACACTTTATAACTTACATATAATAACCAGAATATATTTGATCAATCCTGCAAGATTTTTCTGATTCGTCCTTTTTTAACCAGAGTTTTTTTTCAGTGTAGTATATGTATTTTATATATAGAAATATATTCTAATGCATTGCCTAACTTATGTAAACAAAAATATGTAACTTAAATTATGTAACAATTATATGTAACTTATTAACCTTAAATTTTAATTATTCAATTAATTATTTTAAATCAACATAGCGAGCCTCTTATTTCTCACATCTCTTAAATTGAAGAAAAGAGAATAAAAATAAAATAGTTCGAGCTTGATTCGTATCATTAAAATGTTAAATGTATGAAATGATCAAAATTATCGATCCACGATAAAAGAAGGCATTCGATATCGAATAGATAGCATGAAAAAACCATTAAAAAAAAACAGAAAAACAAAGAAAGAACGAGCGATAGAAGTAAGAGGCTGAAGATGCAGAAGAACGAAAAGGAGAACGAAGCGGATCCTGACAAGTAAGCAGCAGACAGTCACGTTGCTGACTGCCGGTTCGCTAGGCTGCTTTCCTGGCGACACGCCCTGCCCTGATAACACCCACACTAACAAAGATAACCCGGTATTAATAGATGTGCGTCCTGGCGCTTTCGCAATTCCGGCTGTACGACCAGCTTTGCACACGGACAGACACACGTCCGAGTGTAACAATCTCGCGTGCGTGTGCATCGCGATCTATCGTAATGTAGTCGCATCGATTGCACCTACGACGGAAATGCGAAGAACAAGAGTAGAAATACGAGATATTGTTTCACAGAGGTGCGTTATCTTACTTCTTACAAAGGTAATTTCGAATCAAAAACTGCGTAGGATATGAGCGTTAGCGGGATCAAAACAATATTTAATCAGAACAATGCGAGGGCAAGAGAATCCAACAGCTGTAACTGTAAAAAAAAAAAGAAGTAGGGAGCGTGAAGGCGTGAGAAAGCAATCAAACACGAGACGATTAAACGTTTCCTTAATGATACAATAGTTTTCTTCATTTCGCAATATACCGGGTGGCCCGTGTAACCGCGTACGGCAGGAGGAGGAAAAAAGATCTGCTAGTTATCGGGACTTCGGTAGCCCGCAGAAATACGGTAACGACCGCTTGTTACCGCAACGATATATATTTTCGCGCTCGTACCCGTTTCTCGGATGCATTTAATGTGCAGCTCTTAAGCCGCGGCCGCGGGAGTGTCTCCGCCGCGCCGCGACGAAGCGGGTCGCGGAAAAGCTGATTTGCGCCGCGGGAACTGGTCGACTACGGCGCGCACCGTACGTTGAACGGAGAGAATTCCTACGTCGGATGGAGAGAAAACGAGCGCGGCTTGAATTCGCTTCCACCCGGCGCTATAACGATAATTATCAATTACCCTGTCGCGCGCCGGCCGCGCAAACTAATGGCGGCCATGCACGGCGGGCACGTTATTTGCATGCACGTACGATATACATACACGCACGCATACATGTGCACGATAAATATTAACTTGTATGTATAAAGTATAAAATTGCGCTGATCGTTTTATGCATTTCCGAGAGAAAAGTTGCGAAATTCTCAGATAAAATCTGATTGTTTTATACATTACGATTCGTTCCATTCTTGAATGAGATGCAATCGAGTCTTTGCGAATTATTTTACACTCATATGTAATAATGTAAAATGTGATATTTAAAATTTTATAAATGTAAATATTAACAAGCAAGACACGTTGCGCATTTCTTTGAAAGAACAATCGGGAAGGGATTCTATAATGATTTGTATGTTTGCGCTGAACAAAAAATTCTAGTTAAAATCAAACGAATCAGAAAAATCATGTAGGATTGATTAAATATTCTGGTCATTATAATAGGAGAATTCTGGTTAGTAATCAGTTGTAAAATATTAAGTTCTATTTTAATAACCAGAATACATTTTTCAATCCTACAAGATTTTCTGATTCCGAATTTTTTTTTTCAGCATGATTCCGCGGACAGTTATTGTTATTATTATAAGCACATATCTTAGAGATTGAATTCCAATCGTTCCCCTGTAGCTCATTTTTGTCATGATATTTATAGTATATGCAAATACAAAATGTTGATTTTAAATTTTGCAGCAAGCTGGACTGAACTTGTTACATATTATTAAACTGCCTTGCACGCAGGACGAGGCAGTTTCTTTAAATCGTGCCTTTATAATAATTATAGAAACATGTAAATGTAATGCCGGTCAAACGTGCAACGCGCAATGTCTTCGAAGTGTAGAAACTAATTGATATCGCGGGAGTCAACCGGTCTGACAACATTAATTTGTCGATTGCAGCAAATATAAATGGCTTCGATTCGCTTATCCGTCACTTTAGAGCCGCGTTAAAGCCGGATCGCAGCGCCTTTTTGTCGCGGTATTAGTACACGCACACGGCGATCGGCCGCTGCTGCTACTCCCTTTTTTCCCTTCTTTTTGCATCAGGCGTGAGTTCTGGTTTCGCAAACAGAACTCGTTATTTCGTTACTAGATTTCCCTGCGACTTGTTGTTAGGACCGCGTGTAGAGTGTTAAGGAATTCACTCGCGTTTGTGGAAACGTCAGATATTCACGACAGAGATAGCGACTTGTACATCAGCCTGTACTTTCCAAGATAAAACAAACTATAAATCGCGCCACTTATCGTTACTGAAATTAATGTATCAGTTAATTAACATACTAAAATCACAAAAATATTGTATGTCTTCACAGTTGATGTATAGCATTAATTGTATGCATTGCATGCATTGAAAAAAAATTCTAGTTAAAAACGGACGAATCAAAAAAATCTTGTAGGATTGATCAAATGTTCTGGTAATTATAATAGAAATTTTGGTTATTATAATATAACTCAATACTTTATAACAGTATAACTTATAATAAGCAGAATTTTGATCAATCTTAGAAGATTTTCTAATTCGTCCGTTTTTAACCAGAGTTTTTTTTCAGTGTGTCAACACAAAGCATAATATGAAAATTGCATGGTATCTCCGTAGGGCATTGAATTCCTAAGTTCGCGGTATCGAGCAGCGGAATCGACAGAACGCGATCCTGGGAAAGGGCGCGTCTCTTTGTCTATTTCTCGAATTAAACGACGGTAAACGCCGTGGACGCGGTTACGTACTTTGTGGAATTATCCGCGTAACATAATTAACAAAAATTACCGTGAGGAAAGCCCGCTTTTCACGGAAGGCACCGGTCGAACAAATGCAGAGAGAAAGAAAGAGAGAGAGAGAGAGAGAAAGCCGTTAATCGGATTACTCGTTTCTCATGTAATGGAGGCGAGGGAGAGCCGTGATCTCTTGAAGCGAAGGAAGTCATCATGTTGCAAATGACCTCTGCCTACCAGCGGAATTAGCGGATGGTCTTCAATCCGGGCGTAATTGTAGTGCCACGTAAGAGATACTTACGCCCGGCAGCGCGATTGCACAGATCCCGCCGAGTGCAAATCCCTAAAGCCTAAGTGTGGAAAGAAGCTTGTGCCGCGCGCGCGAATCCGGATGGATATTCTGTCAGTAATGCCCTAACTTTTTGCTACTTGATAAATATTAGAAGAAAAGATAATATAAGCAAAAAAATTAATCCAAGTAAATAAATAAATAATATGCTAAATAATGTACTAATTACACTGATTTCAAAACTTTCCTCTGACATATTGCGAACATATTGCGAATAAATAAAAACGATTTCGAAGTTGTAAAGTGCAAATCTTTGCAATGGAAGAGATTTAACGAGCTACGTAAATCGATTTCATTAATGCCATCTAACATATAAATGATGTTTGAAATTCGATTCGTGTAAGAGAAGGAGATACAGGGTGATTTTTCTCCAATTTGCAATACAAACATTGATCTATCCCACATCTCATGGAGAAAATTGCCGCCGCGCTTTGCGAGCGGTCATATGTTCGCGCAGGAAACAAGCCACCGACATGATATTCCAATTAATCGTACGTCAGTGCCAGTGCAATTAATCAATCGGGTCGGGTAACGGCGCCGGTTTTTGCGATCTTTAATCGGCGAAACCTTCGAGTTGACACACGACAGCGAGGTGCGGATTGACTATTGCAGTTTGCAGCGTCACGCCGCCACTCTTTTTTTAATCTCGTTTCGCGCGGTGTGTCTCTCGAAAGGGCGAAACTCCCGCGGTATGGAAGGACGATTTTTAAAGGAGACCCGCTTGCGTATCTGCGTCATAGATTGCTATCTACTCAAATGAATCAGGTGCCGGGTGCACCTTCTCGTTCTTTTGATTTTTTTTCTCTTCCCTCGGCAACCGCTATCCCTCTCTATCTCCCTCCCTCTTTCTCTCTTCTCCTCTCTCGCTCGCGGTGCTGTTTTTTTCCTCGCGCGACCGACCGGCCTGCAGATCTGCTTTCGCAATTAGAACTCGTTATTTCGTTGCGCCACGTTTCCGTATGCACTCGTGCCCGCCGATAAGACGAACATGTGTTGTGCCAGGGTTGCCCGATTTACGCCACCGTATCGCGGTCCGACGAGAGTTTGTAAAAGGATTTGAGTAACAGCATGAGGTCCCCCCTCCCCCCTTCCCCCCGATAAAACTGCGCGACCTTTGCTGCCTGCCGCGTAACACGTCATCGGAAATAGCCACGTTTCGATTCGAATAACACGTGCTCGATGCATATTCACTTTTGCAGCGCGAAATGTCGATCGTCTGACGTCAACAAACTCGGTTTAACGAAACAATGTCCGACTGTATCTACTTCTCGATATATTAACTTACCGCGGTATTATCTGCCACGATCGCAAGTGATAACTTAACAGACAATTTTATTCAAATCGATTGAAACTATTGCTACAGTTTGCGTCCGATCATTAGCAGGGGAATACTGTCGATTACGAGAACACACGACGTTAATGTACCCTCGCCGGTATCCTTGTACTGCAGCAAGGATACGTAAATTAAGTGTTTTATAGCGTAGATTGGGCTTATTTGCATGTTGCTTAATCTCAATGCAGCTTCGACGTTCCATAAACGAACGATGTGTCAATTGTGCTTTGGAACATCGAGGATAATTGGCTCGTGTTACGAGTATTATACGAATATTGAGTAATTAACGTATAAATACATTAGCGTACTCTTTTACATGGCAGTTAGTATCTCATGAGACTCTTATCGGGAGTACCTTATTATACCTTATTATCAGTTGCGATGAGGTTTATAACGACATAACGAATTACGGACAGATCGGCGTGATAAATTCCGCTTCGATACTCTCGGTATTCGATAAACTAATTGACCAATCCATCAATACGTTTATTTGCAAATGTATCCTACATATGTATAATAATATATATTAATCGATATATGTGTATGTGTATATATACATATATATATATATATATATATATATATAAAATATGTATGTATGTATTGTTTCAATTAATCGTCCCGTTATCATGATGGGCCACCGTTAACAGGTCCATTCCACCTCGAATATTTTCACACGCGTCTTAGTTTTTTTCTTGCGGTCTTACATTTCTATGAACAAGATCATATCACGAGTTGACAGGAGATGCCCTGCAGGAGCAAACTAAACGGCAAAATCACCGCGGCAATCGCTATAATTAGTAATTCGCTATTAACGATGCTTATCTGACTCCATATCGAGTATTAACGACTACCGCTAATAACGGCTAATTGATAAGCTCCTGAGAAAGGTACGCGTGGAATCTATACTTGCAAGATACGTGTCAAACTGTATCAAGATCGTTTTCGCGTCCACATGGTCATTCTTACGGCAATTTATAGTACGTCTATTTCTCAGAAATTTTAGATTGAGTGAATTTGTAATAGCGTTGATTGTACATAACATCAACAAGTCCTGTTTCGCGGAAAAGAAGATGACACGCGTGTTTATCATCCGTAATTACTAATCTTATTGCAAACGTTCTATCGCCGAGCAGCAATATTCTCGTGCGAGATATTGAGATGGACAGGCCCGATCGGTCTTGCCGCTAATCCAACTGCGTCAGTTCGCGTCAGGAGTAAGAGTGGAGAAGGTGCAGGGAGATAAGAAAGGAAGGGAAAGGTGATGCCGAGAGAGAAAGAGGAACAGAGAAAGAAAGAGAGAGGGAGAAGGGTCCTAAAGTCACGGTTCACGATAGCACGTTGGGCAACAGTCGCCACCGGGAATCGCGTGCTCCAGAAACGTTTTAACGAGAGTCGCCGTCGCCACCGCCTTTCAGTGGCAACGACACGTCACCTGTACGAATCTATTACGCCGCTAGTCGAGATTCGCCTTTCCTCTTCGCCGCTGACGGAAATCGAGAATTGTCTGGTTGTTCCTTTCAAACCGAGCTGTTCATCGTAGATACAAATTTAAAGTTCAAGATTACGGATATTCATTGCTGCTACATGCAGAAAAATATATACACTGAAAAAAAAATTCTAGGTAAACCTATAAGATGTATTTAGTAATACAATTTTTTGAAATACTTAGTTATTATTACCAAATATAATAAAACGTTTGATAATAATTATAATTATTTCATTTTTTATAACATTATTTTGCTATAATGATCTATATGTTTTAGTTGGAACTATTTCACCAAGGTTCTTGGTAACTTTTATCAAGATTGGATTATTATAACCAATTATAATCTTTAGTTTTTCAGTGTACGAATAAGTATACTTGTTCTAAATATTTCGTAAGTTTATATATCCGCAAATCATAAGCATCACTTATTCGCAGCAGCATTTATTTAAAACATATTTCTGGACTTGCGCAGACGAGTATATCTTAAACTTAAACTATTAAGAAAATATTCTTTGCTAAAGAAAACTATTACTTCAACAAAATAAAGTAATTGTTTTTCTTGTAAAATGATATTTTTCTGTGTGTAACAACGCTACAACTATATGTATTATCAAACGCTAGCTTCATCGCGTATTATATAATATACATTTTACGATTTTGAAGAAAATCAGAATTGCGAATTTTCTTATATAAATTTTGTTACCACTGTTATACTTAACACTGCTATTCAATTAAATACTTATCTATTAATAATCTTTTAAATTAAACTTTAATTAAATTTGTTATTTATCATTTGTATAATTGAAACAGATTCTTTTCATTATATATTTGGTTCCCATCTTCCACTTGAAACAACATCCGGAGAACTCGAGCGAGCGAGCGAGTTGTACAAGAGGATTTTGCGAAGAACGGGTGAAAGCCATGCCGGCGGATTACGCTGGCCGGACCGTTTGATGAAATTCTCGGGTTCGCGAAAATGTGGGGCGTACGATAAATACCGTACAACTTTATAACGAGGGGAAGCCGGTAATTAAGGTAAATTTAAATGCACGTCCGAAACAAGTTACGCCAGCAAACGCTATCTCGAAGGATTCATCTCCCTCGCATTTTTACATGCTCGTTCCACTTTTTAAGTATAATCGTGTTTTATTCTTAAAGTAATTATATCGATTATCGTTACAAAATTGTCATTAGAAAAGTACGTTCTCCTTCAATAAATTTTAAATTTATATATTAATTTTTACTGTTTGTTAAACATACGTATGTTAGTCGTCCGACAATTCATTTGCTGTAAATTTGCATTGTAAATTTCAATTTATTGTTTAACATTGCATAATATTTTGAATGACGTTTTAATATGATTATATTTTGCAAAATTTATCAAATAAATTTGATGATGTAAATCTTATATTTTATGAAAGGAAATTATATTTATCATTCTATTTCTCGGATTGATGTGGAGGATTTCTGAGATAATAATATGTGATAATAAAAATAATGATGTAATGTAGCAAATTGTCAATAATTTTACTTTGAATAAAAATGTAAGAATCTTAGATGTTATGAGAAAATGAAATTCGCAAAAAATCCATCGAATTCGTATAATGAACAATTTATTCTATATTTTTCTGTTTTCCAAAATTATTATAAAATCTAAAAAATTTATATTAAAGTACATGAGATTATGTGTCTACTTTAAGCCATTTCTTTTAAAAAAGCTAAGAATTTAATTAAATCTTTTCTTAATAATTATAACATAATCAATCTTCTTTTTCATAATTGTAATTCACATTTTCACAAGTTTTTGATATTCTTGTCGTTATAGATTTTATATCAAATACAATATTTAAAGATACATATACACGTGTATATAGAATTAATAAGTATTAAAGAATTACAAATTATATCTATATAATAATTTAAAAAATATTATTATAATAATTTAAACAAATTAATAGAACAGCCGGATTCATAAATTCTTATTAGGAAATTGAATAATACAAAACATATGTACATTTATGTACATATTCCTATAATTTTTTGTTATCTCCTGTATTATTTTCCAGGTCAGTAAATATGCATCGCGCGTGGCATCCAAGCATGCTGCTGAATTACCTGAAACGAGAATACCTACAGAGATGCGCGTTTCGGATTTTATGAGGAATGGGTGAAAGCCACACCGCCGCAGCCACGTCCGATGGTCTAACGAAGCGGCCGACCCCTCGAATTAAACGGATGAGCAATTTGTCCTCCTTTGAGTTTTCTTTCCTTTCTTCTCCAGAACTGGGAAGGACTCCAAGAGAGCAATGCCAGGAACGGATCTGGAAATTAATCAAATTTCGAATCAGATTTAATTCTCAATTGTCAACACAAACAATATTTCTAAATCTATGCAAGGAATAAAGAGTAAATTAAAAAATCAAACGTCTACAAATAAAATACTATAAAATAAAAAAATACTAAATAGGGTATTATTTATTTTCAAATTTTTATGGTTTCTGAAAAAACATTTGGACTATATTGATACTATAAATTCTTCTCTTACTCTTTTAAATTATATTTAAAAAAAAAAATATATATATATATATATATATATATTCTCGTTAATATTCGTTTTCTTTAATTACATTATGTTATAATTATATATTTTTCCTTGTAAAAAATTATCAATTTTATATGTCAAGAAATTATTATTCGTCCCTGTTTGCGATCAATTAACTCAATAAATCGCTGCCTGTACGATGAATCGCAAAGGGAACATGCATCCAATTTATTTGATTTTTCTAAGCGCACCTTCATTGGCTTTCCAGATATTCCCATCTAATTGCATCCACTGTTAACCGTGTTATTCGTTTACCCACGGTTGACGCGTTCTTTCTTAATATTCCGCAATCTCATGATTTGATTGTCTGATAAAATCTCCGAATGCCATACTAAAACCTAACACCACCGAGCATTATATTGCTATTCCAAAAAATCAATCTTTTCATATTCTTGAATTTTTTGAATTTTCATATTTTTGAATTTTAATTCTGAAATCATTTTAACGTTTAATTACAAATTTAATTATAAATAATGATAAAACAATTATTATTTAAAAAGTTCTACAGAATTATATCATAAATTCATAAAAATATATAAAATATTAAAATTGTGTAGAGCTTTAATGATTTTATAGCATTTAAATAAAACGATTTGGTTAGCATGGAAAGTGACGCGAGACGGAATATGCACAATCGACCGCAAAGGTCGAAGCTTTAGCCTCGTGGAATTCTCATTCTCTCAAATAATCAATTTACTTTCTGTTATCTGCAACCGCCGTGCGAGTTTTCAATTTCGTGTTGTGTCGTCGCAAGGTTCAAGAGACAGCTACGCGTGGAACCCATTCTTTAGTCACGCTCGTTAACTCGACGTAAAGGAGGACTCGAGGAAGCATCGCCCTGCATTCGTAAAGGTCCTGAGATCCTGCTTCGACGAAACGGCGACATATTTTTCTAACCAGTCTACTCGAAAATTTCTCTTTCCCAGTTTCTTTGTTCCACAGGATACTTAACCAGTAAATAACAGGTTACTTAAAGGACTATTATAACATGCTTGAATACAGTATTTACTCAGTGAATAATATTTAAACATTCCGGGATTAACAAAGTAGTTAATGTAAATTTGTATCAGCCTTGTAGAATCTTTTAAACAATTAACAACGAGTTTTTATAATTATTACTTACATATTTTTTTTGTATTCTACATTAATTAATTATGATAACAAACTCGCCTTTTCGATTTTATGTTTAGTCGATAAAAATATGATAAAAAAAGTCGTCAAATTACGAAATTATACCGATAAAATGCGAAACGGAAGTGCTTTGATGCGCTTCATTTATGTTACCGTCTTCTATAAGTTACCATCTTTTGAGAAAACAAGTTTGTGCAAGGATGGATAATTTTTTACCGTTTAAAAACCACATTAACGTAGAAGCGATGACGAGAACTTCCATCTGTGGAGTCGTGTTCACATTCAGGGGCGGACCAGACAAGAAAATTTTATTCTTGTACGTCAAAAAAATAGAAATTATATTGAATATTATAATGTAAATTTCACACATGAATATTTATATATTATAGCTACTGATACTATTTCAGAATATAATTATATAAATTATACAGATATTAAAGTATGTGTGTGTGTGTGTGTGTATTAAATATTATAATATTATTTATATTTTATTTAATGTTTAATATTAAATATTAAAATATAAGCATACAAGTATTATTTAATATTTATTGCTATTAATGTTAAATTAATAGTTTGTTTTTCAAAGAAACTATATTTCTTTAAAATTTAATACAAATTAAATAATTTATTCTATAAGTTATATTTGCAATGATCTATGATTGCTGTATGCATAACAATACTGTTGTGAAAGATTCTTTTGAAGAATTGATTTAGAAAACCACGAAAATAGCCAAATTTTTTATAATTTAGCCAATCCGCTCCTGATAGTATTATGGTCAAATGCCTGTTGCCAGATGCAGTAACGCGCGTTGCTCAACAAGAAGCGGAGCGCACGTAGGCAGATAATGAGCAGAGATACGCGCGCACGCGGGGATATAAATGATATACTATGATATACTAATGCAGGAAATGCCCGGTTAGGGCCTATGCATCATCAATCGCCAGGTGTTAGCTCGACACGACCAATCGGTCGGTGTTGACATTGTGAACGACAAGACGGTCTTGTCAACGAATTGTCACCGACTGTCCTTTAAGGTCGTCCAACCTTAAAGGCCCTAATCGACCATAACGGGCTACTTCTTGCATGAGCTCCTTCCGCATCTTCAGCCTGACCAAATGCGATCACCTATTATTCCAAGGTGAGAACTTCCAATCATGCTCAACTGAAACCTCAACCTCGCCATGCGCAATTATGCGTAAAATTTGCGATCTAGGAAATCACACGATATTGAAAAATAATAAAGAATAATTTAAATAAAAAATATATATATATGTTTATAATCATTGTAGCTCTGTTAGATAAGAACAAAAGTTATTCAAAACACAGTTATTATAATTCAAAGTAAAACGATTCAAGAGTTTCAAAATCAAAAAATATTTCTCAAATCGATTATAATAGTATAAGAGAATGTACAATCATACAATTTGATTCTAAAATCGTTAATTATTCGGTTCAGCTTTCCGAGTTATTGATTACAATAACATATAACGTTAACATGAAAATAATAAAGAAACATTGTAAGAAACATAAAATATATTATCAATTTCACCTGCTTTTGAATCTCCATTATCTATCTACCTCTTAATTTACGATGAAATTTCTCTTGCTAAGGCTGTTCGACCTGTTGTAACGCATGTCTTAAGGTCGACTTACCTGGTATGCTTTAATCAATCTTAACCAACTGCTTCTTACCTCCGCTTCTTCCGTATCTTCAACCTGTCTACGTATGACAACCCGCTATTTCAAGGTCGCCACCTCTACAGTTAACTACAGATGTTGCTATCGTTTCGTGTTAACTGAATATGTTTGAAATGAAAATTATTTTAAAAATAATGTTTAATTTAAATTATCGTTTTACTTATATTCGATTCCTCATACGTATTATATGTCCATTTATTTCTCTTTTATAACTTTATTTTTCTATAAATTGTTTATTTTCCTTATACATTTTTAAACTTTTTCGTCTTAAACGCATGTTCAGCTTTCATGCATTTAAAATTACTCAACTAATTCATAAATTTACAAGGTATTTAATGAAAGTACAATGTTACAGTAAAATGTATATTTTAGAGATGCAACAGGACGATAGAACTTTCATTGAAATCTTCATCTGTCGATGTGTAATTTCTATCATTACTGAGTTACATTTCTTCAAATCTAAATGATTATATTATTCTCCAAAACTCGCGAAATAGACCGATTATTCGAAAAATGCGCAAAAGAAATACAAAAAACATAACTTTTAAAATCGATTTAACCGAATAACTCATAACTCAATATTTTAAAAAATCAAATTTCTCAAAATTAGAGATCTAATGCGATAAAATCATTTACACAAAATAAAATAAATTATCTATCCATTAAGTACAGATATATTAATTTAGTAAGATACTTCTTTCTAGACTTCTTTACTTTCTGAATATTAACTTGGTAAAAAAAAATTTGCAATTTTATAGAAGTTATTTCACACCTTGTGTACTTTCCTTTTATCCTATATTTGTCAAAGTATTAGGCAAATTTTTTCTACAATAGGAGATTCCAACGGAAGTAAAAAAAAATCTCTAACGAGATTATATTTCGAGGAGCTGTTTGCCAGAAGGATCCAGGCAGATCGAAAATAAATCGACAAAAACGCCGAAAGAAACGCGATATACAGAGGAAGAGAGAGGTGTTCTCACGCTTCGTGAATCTCCGGGAATTCGGCAGATGGGTTGAAGCTCTTTATGATACTCATATAATATGTAGCCTTCAACTCTCCATGCCAAACGTGTCTTTGAACTATTGATAGTGCAAAACAGTCGACCATGTATATTGTATAATCGCTTATATAATCAAGACATGATTATTATTTAACGCGAGATTTTATTATATTTAGATTCTTGCGATTTAAGAAAGAATATTCGTTAAATTTACAGATGATCGAAATTGTGAAGCCTAGCTCTCTATAATGCAACAAGATCACGTATTCGATTTATATAACATAAATGCTGTGGCGAATTTAATTTACCTTTATACATATATCTCATTTGTCTCTCCGGCGCGGCGCGGCACGGCGCGGCGCTTCCGTGAAACGTCCGATTACGGAAGGAGCGCCAGAGGGATGTCCCTCTTTCTCTCTTTTCTCACCTCGTTTTATCCGGCGCTCATTATGTGACTGAGGAAACTATTGATTAAACTGTGACGGGAAAAAGGAAGCGGATGATTTCAGAAATCCGCCTCCGGCTACGGACGCGATTAATACGAAAGACCTGTGAAATGCTTTGATTGCGACAAGAAAAGTGACGCCTGTTGTGGCGAATTTCGGGTCGCCGGGGGATGTATAGAGACCGAACGGACGTGCGCGAATGCTAACGGTAAACCGGATTTGCGGCTTTTACGGTGTTTTAGATCGATCTGTTTTGAGGACCGCATTTGGATCACACAAATGCCGAGTATCCGACTTCGGATGGCGGCGAATTTAAAAGGACTTGTGCGCGTTCAATCCCGATGTCATATTTAATTGCTAATAAACTGTACACGTTTACGCTCTCTACGCACCGGCACTTATCGGATTTGCATTTTGTTTTCCAACATAAAGTTTCTATGCGGGTAAGCGGTTTAATCGAAGCGCAGGAAATTAACCGATCCGCAAGATCGCTTAATAGAGACGCATTTCCGGTTCAAAAGAACCTGTTTGTGGCCTGCACTTTTCAGCTGTCATTGTATAAAAGTCCATTTGCCATACCTGCTTTCCGTGAAGTGGATGAAAAATAGACCGCGATGCTTACAACTAACTGTTCCTTGTTACACTGCGCTTCCTTGTTACACTTAACAGACACTTAACCGTATCGCGAATCTATCAATTCTTTATGGGTCGATCCGGTATTTAGAAATGGCGTATAAAAGTTAATTATACTTAATCAATTATCGCATTGCATTACTTCTATCAATTGTGCACAATTCGTTTTTACCACTTATTTCCGAATGACATTTTGCTTTTATTAAACAACGATATATAAGACACAACATATAAATCGTCCCTTACATATTATTTTACGCACGTTGCCGAGTGATAATTAAACCTTTTGGACTCACAGTTAACTAAATCGTTCGCCGGTAGCTCGTTAAAATTTTTCGCGCGTACCATCGTTCGCACGAGCAAAACGAAAGCATGTACGATTAATTATAATTACAAACCACGAGCGTTGTGGGCCGCACCGTGTACGGCATGTCGACATTGCATTTTTGTCTCGTCGGGGAAGTGCCGATAACAACGACAGCAACAATTAACATCGTCCTCATTCGTCGCCAAACCTTAATTTATCGCCGGCCATTGCCGAACATGCAGCAAGGACTTTCTCGTGGTTAATCCCCACGAGATTTATTATTTATAGAAACTATGATAAAATTCTAGCGGAGCTCAAACTGAGATTAAAACAAATCTATGTACTAGTACAAAAAATAAGAAATATATAATTATAGCATAAACAATTTCTATTTTATTATTTTTGTTTCTAATCATGCTCAAGAAATCAATCGATATCAAACAAATAACAAGCTAAATCTTACCATGACATTCATAAAATGCTCGATAGCGAAAGCATTATTATATGCTACCAATAAGAATAATTTTGCTCCGAAATGTTCGTTAATTACAAAAAATAGTTTATTTTATATATATGTATATATATATATAAAGAGAAAGAGAGAGAGAGAATTATTTATAATATTTCTTTTTTAAATTATATATTATATAGAAAACTCTCCTTAATACTTCGCTTATAACAGTAATTGTAACCAACGTTTAATTGACACTATTTCACCAAGTATTTAATAATAACAGTTAACAATCCAGCTATAATCAAATCATTTTTTCAGTGTACGAAGAAAATCTCAAAGATCATAACGATTGTGACAGTACCCTTGCAGCCTCGATCCAATTAAATTCACTAACGAAATCAGCAATAAATCTCTTCGTGAAAACAGTA
This sequence comes from Tetramorium bicarinatum, assembly GCA_928718305.1. NCBI lineage: Eukaryota > Metazoa > Arthropoda > Insecta > Hymenoptera > Formicidae > Tetramorium > Tetramorium bicarinatum. The sequence continues at coordinate 20,086,742 of OV788324.1, forward strand.
GGCCCCCTCGCATAAATAATAACTCCGAATCCGGACACCTCGAAAGCTTCTGGCGAACGATTTCACATTCGCACCCACATGCGCCGTCATCGTGAGACTAACGCACGCCGAAAATTGGCACATGAAAATGGCACCTTACCGCCGTTTAAATAAGACGTTGTCACGCAAGAAACGTTAAGTATTTAATTTAGCAGTAAATCTCATAACGTAGGTTTTTATGTTTCGTTCAATAAATGTGTTATTAAACAATTTATATTTACATTGCTTTCACTTTATTACCATACCATTTAAGGAGCATAGATGATCCCAAACAAATTATCTTTAAAAAAAATTAACTTTCCTCTAGGTTAAAAAATTATATATATAATTTTAATTTAATTTAAATTCATTGTGTCTCAAAAATAATTTTTAATGCTGTATGAAAAAAAATAAACAGTAAGATAGTTTTATCTCGTTGGGTAAATAAAGAAGAAGAATAGTTCATAAAAGTAGATTAATTCGAAGAGACGAATCCTCGAATCTAAGATTTCCCGTAGACGCGTAACGGGAACGATCGCGACGATCGAGCCGCTCGATCGAGAATCTCTCTCTCTCTCTCTCTTTCTCTCTCTCTCTCTCTCTTTTTCTCGCTCTCCCTCTCTCGATCCTTGCATCCGCGAGTGGCGTCGAGCGAATAGCAGGGCGTGGGGTGGCTGACTACTCTGGAGCCCAGATCGCTCCGGCAAGGTGGCCTCAAGTGGGAAGGAGGAACGGCGGGGAAACGACGACTTAGAAAGTGAAACTGAAAACGCCAAGTCGGATGCGAGGAGACCCCACCCTGGCGTGGTCTACTCGCGCACACCGTAAGCCGCGTTGCACGCGTGAGCCTCGCGTACGTGAACGAATTTAAAGCGACGTACGCGAGAAGAAACAACGATGTTAGCCGCATCGTCAAAACTACTAAAAAAACAGTTTCCGATATATCGTATCCTTTTGAAATGAAATTTCGAAGGGATCTTCAAGACAACTGACGATCGTGCGATCTCACAACGAAATTGCACGAAAACTCTACATGCTGGCGACATGGACCAAAAATCGCACGATCACTTTCTTATAAAGTTATTTATATAATACGCTCGTGTTGTTATCCTTGGAACTGAAATTAATTCTACATCGGCTGCAAATATGACGTAGAGACAACAAAAACCCGCGCAGATTTGTAAACCGGCCGTGGGCAAAAAGTCAGAGAGCCATCTCGCCTATCGTCGACCGGCCGGCCGTCCGCTTCGTCTGCCGCGAAAGGAAAAAAGGAGCAGAACGAATTTCGTGAAAGGATACCGAGTACGAGGGCGGGGAAGGGAGAAGCGATTTTTGCAGTCTGCCCTCTCGAGAGTAGGTGTACGTTCACGGGACGTGCACGGTCGTCGTACGACAGTATCGCGAGTGTATCCAGGAAGAGAGGCGTGGCGCGGGCGCGAGGGGGGAAAGATCTTAGAAAGTAAAACCGAAGAGTTAAACTTCCACCGGCGCGGCCCGACGTCTGTAAAAGCCCCACTCGGACGAGCGGCGCGTTGCTCCGCTCCCGTTGCTCACGCTCCGCGCCACGCCGCGTTCAAAGAGACCTCGCACACGCGGCCCGCGCGAAACGCGAGATGCACGCGTGCAACGCCCGTCCGTGAGCGTGCACGTCGCACACGCGTACGCGTGATTAGCGAGCCCGGCAAGGATAGGCGATGGGATTCACGAGAAGCGGAGTAAAAGTGGAGCGCTCCACTGAAAGAAAATTCTAGTTAAAAACGGATGAATCAGAAAATCTTGTAGGATTAATCAAATATTCTGATCTTATTATAAGTTATAAAGTGTTAAATTCCATTATATAATGGAATTATAACGGCTATTTTTTCTTTTTATTTCTTTTTGCTTGAAATTACTTTAGATTGCTGCTACATATCGCAGCCTACAACCCACAAATTCTGAATACTCCGATAATTTGTTTTTTTTTTATTTTGGTAAAATTGTGAGCATTCTTCGACGCGGATTCATAAATTCTTTTTGTCTTATGGTTCAACGTACGTTGAAGATTCCATTGTAATTTACAGTATCGCGTCTGACTGTATAAAAAGCGACAGTCGTAAAGCAAAATTGCTTAGAGTTATTCCGAAGATCTTTCTGTAACTTTCTTTTTCTTAATTTCTTCCGAAAGAGTTTACGCAGGAAAAGGGAAGTGCCGCGCGCGCGGTTTACGGGATTATTGGATTGATTCTTCGAAGCGGAAAGATGATCAGCGGCGGATAGAGAATTGCCACTGGCTTTCGTCGAAGACATCCGAATAGAGCGCCGGAGAGTGAATGAAACGAGTGAAAGTGAATAAGTCGACGGAGATTGTGATTATATACGTGGGTAATGCCGATACACGATAGACGCGCTTCATTGATGAAGTGACGGGATGAGATATGAGGCAATATCGACATCGAAAGCATCGCGTGCAATTTCATAAAGATTGATTCAGCTCGTAAAAAGAATTATTAACGAACTTTGACGATGCTATCAGTTAATTAAATTTCTACTTATTATTGGAATTTCTATTCTAACGCTGGAACTAATTAATACAATATGAGAAAAAGCATTATATCATGTGATAATAATTTTTAAAAATATACGCAGAGCCGGTATACGTACATTTCCAGCATATTACAAAATCCAATTATACCACATAATTGATTAGCAGTGCGAAATAAATTCGCGAAAGGGTCTCGTCGGGTCGTCTTATGAGTCTCTCGCTCGACGAATGTACTACTTGCGTCCTGCAAATGTTCCACGTTGATCATTTCTAACTCGTAAGAAGCATATCTCAATGTATGTTGTACGGTTTCAAAACAAAAATAATTGTTACCGGTGAAAATCTTATTTACGGCGTCTTATTTATGAAAGCGTTTCTCCTATTAAGGTCTTTTGAAATCTTCTTCATTTAGTTCTTCGACTGAGTCGGTGACTTCCCCCGTAGATGCGATAATGGGTCACTACTTTCGCACTGGCACACCTGGATTCCCCCCCGATTAGTGAGTTCACTCTATCCCTGTGTAGAATTTTGTGCGCATCTCCGGCGCCGCGCCGTGAGACCACTCGCCGTTTTCATGGTTCGCTCGTCGCAGAGATATTTCATACGAGGCAAGCGTCGCTCCCTATTGGAAATCAGTCGCTATCACTAGCGTTATCTCACTATCGCTAATGTAGCGTAACAAATATGCCTTATGATTACCGCGATGCAACTTCGAATGAATATTTTGTCTTTTATTTCGCTTTTTGCAAGTTATCTTTGGCAATTTGTACGCAGATTTGCAGTGGTTACATAGTAAAAGCAAGATTACTGATATGTATGTACATGATTAAGAATCGCTGATTATAACGTTATATAGCGATAAAAAGAAAAAAGAAAGAAAGTTTGAGTAGACTTTATCTTGATAAAACTTGAAATTTGATTTTTAACACTCGACTGCAGAATTTTTGTATCTAAAATTGATAATGTTGTCGTAATTATGCGAAAAGATACGCGATTTGTGTCTCATTTCGCGCGACGCGCGTTAATGCCACAACATTAAGAAGATACGGACGAAACGATCATTCATTCCCGATGCGTGAGACATATTTTATGGGAACGTCGTTTCGATTTTACTCACGTGCCTTAATGAAGCTATTTACAGTCATAATTTCAATTTGATTTAGTTGCGAATCGGGGGCGAGGCTAATTATGCGGCTCGCGTACGTCCGTCGTGCATTAAAACGACGATAAAACCCTTTCCTTACGCCCACGACGCCGCGCGGTGGAACGGGAGAAGGAGATGCAGAACTATGAGAACGTTAAACCGTATCTCACGTGTCTCCCACCTCCCGCAATATCACATCGCGGGCCCCGCATCCATCCGTCGGTGCATTTACCATCCATTGAGAAACACCATAGACGGTGCTGCGCCTTCCCGTCCCTCCTCTCTCTCTCTCTCTCTCTCTCTCTCTCTCTCTCTCTCTCTCTCTCTTTCTCTCTCTCTCTCTTTCTCCACCCCTCGCTTCAATCAGCCGTTGCGTAGATCTCTCGTTGCGGTTAGACGACCGCGAATTCTCGAAATTCGCACCTCGCACGTATTCAGCCGCGCATACGTGATCCTCGCCCGTCCCAAAAATTCCTGCAAGCGCACCGCCTTCTCCGTAGGATAAATCTCTGCCTTGACTTTGCACACGCTTTCCCTCCCGCGCTGCATATTCTCAGAGTTTGCCGGCGGCCTTTGTAATTTCCTTATATAGCGTACTATATATACGTTACTTGTAGAGACTCGGTAGAGTTTACGGAAGTTTTTATTTTATACCATGCATATCGAATAATCACCAAATTTAATCAACAAAAGAAAATATTACAAATATTATAAATTTCACAAAATGAAATAAAAATTCGATTTTATGTTGAAAGAATTAGATATCTTTTTTAATAAAACTAGAGATAAGGCAATTACGAGAATAAAAGACCAACTTATGAGCAAAACAAAGGTGTTATCTATTTAATAATTATTTATTCTTCGGGAATCCGAATATAAACAATATTCGACATTACTAGGTCTTCGCTCAATATACAAATGAAATAATAAAGATATCTTTTCTTTTTAACAATATATGTACCCCCCCCCTCCCCTCCTCCTGTTTTATGGTGAGCCGGAAGTTGCGACGGTGATCCCGCAAGGATTCGCATCTCAGGCGAGCGCGACGGAGAAGACACGCGCGAGGAGCCTCCCGGTGTGTGCCTCGTAAACGGTTCCGATGTTCTCTCGGTCCCCCCTTCCCCCCATAAATGGCACGGCACGGTATAGCGGCAGCGGCGCGACCCAGCAGTTCGTATCAGCGTCAGGCATCTCGGGCACCGTGTACCTACCGATGTGTTCTTACACGTGTGGGAAGAATGTGGAATATCGCGAATGGAATGAAGCAACTCGAGACACACACTCGGTACTCACGTGCAGACGCGAGCGCGGGACCAAGCGCGCGGGGCACTCGTATATGCACGAGGCGCGGATGCGCTCCGGCGGGCGTGTAAGAGCATAATCACCGGGAACAAAACGCCGCGAATTACCGCCTCTATCTTCGTAAATGGGGATCTCCCCGAGCCTCGACTCTGCTCGCGCATTAACCCCTTGCACTCCCGCTGGCCTGACCGAGTTGGCAGTAACACTCGCGATTTTCGCTCCTGCGTGCGTGCGACTTGAGAAGACCAACGAATTTTATACAGTTAAAATTAAACTAATTATTATTTTCAATGGCACACGGTAATACATGGGTTGTTACTGCTCCTACTCAATATTCGGTTAATTTGACTAAAACAATGAGATAAAATTAGCGACATCGTGAGTAAGCTTTACTCACGATGTTGTTAATTTATCTAATTCCATATTGATCAAAATTTTACCTTCCTTTTAGTCAAAATTAATGAAATATTGAGTAGGAGCAATTGCGACTTATGGAATAATTAAAAATGACTCAAATTGAGTATAATTTGACACTACGAGTTAATAGTGTAGAACGAAATTATGATCAAATGCATTTTATAGAATATTTTTACATCTTTCATCTATTGCAAAATGCAGAAAAATATCAAATTTAAAATAACAATGAGATAATATTAATAATATTGTTACTTTTTAAATACTATTATACTTGTTTCAAAATTCAAATTTTTGATCAATGAGCAATATTTCGTAATAATATCGCTGATATCGATGTATACGTTCATCTTACGAGAGGTGTGTTGGGAAAAATATATGGTGAAATATATGTGGAAATTATCAGATAATTACTCCGCTTTGCTTGGGAGTGTGACCTGCTAAAGTGTGGCAATTAGCCACGAGCATCTCCGTAAACAATACGCGTGCCCACGATCCGTTGGGTGGAGTTCACAATACGTCAATGAGAAAAACAATGCGTGATTTGGCGTATAATTACGGATGCGGTAATTATATTCACGCGTTTATATACGTCGTGTAATGTGAATAAACAATCCAATCTAATTGTATATTTCTAACACAAATCTTTCTTTCTTTCTCTCTATTATATTCGCATTATACTTCACGTATAAATTAATTATTACATTTTTAATGCATTTATGTACGCTAAATTATTAATTTTTCTTTCAATAATATTTCCATAAATGATGAAACATCTTACAGGGAATAAAAAATGTAACCATTTTTATAACAAATCAATAATACATATTTTATGAAGAAAGATATTGATTATTAATTACACGTTCAGAATTCTATTTATTTTTATTTTGATAAAACATTCGTAGGTATTCGGTAGTGGTAATGTAACACAAAGCACGCTTGTACATGGTACAAATTAGAGTCGATCGAAACGGCAAACCGACATCGGCATTACTAGAGTTGACGTCATCCTAAATACCGAATCGCCTGCAAACCAGATATCGCAATAATTACGGTCGATTCGTAATCATCGAGGAGGATCGAAACAAACCGAGTCAAGAGAGGGAGGGAGGGACAGTTCCGATGAGGAGAGAAATCTGGTCATTGGCCTAGTTATGATTAAAATGAAGGATAAGTTACACGAGACGGTAGATAACTTGAGAAAAAGGTTCCTTTTATGATAATATATTACAAACAGTAGATATATGTATGATATTTTATTTGTTAAAATAACATATAAATATTTTTTCAAATAGTAATTAATATTTAAACATTAACTCATTAAAATAAAAAAAATTATCGTTTATTTAAAAAGGTATTTTAAAATTATCTTTTAAGAAAAGACCCTTTATTCTATACATTGCTAATGTTGATTAATCAATGCGCGCTAATTATTTATAAATTTACACCTGACGGTCAAATATTAAATGTAAAAATCCAAAGCGATTCTATTAAAATATGTCATAATGATATACATTATTTAAAAATATCAATGTCAACACAATCGTTTTCTATTTCTAGATATCTAGAGAGAGTGGAAAATGAATTTACTGCTAACCCATTTATAATCACGAAAAGGAAGCTAATAGGAGGAAGAAAAAAAAATTGCCAAATACGATCGGCAGATTAGATGTGCGTGAGGTCTATCTGGCACCAGTTGCGTCATGAGGGTTTCCAAGGATCTCTCCGGACTGACCATCGCATGCCTAAGATGCTGAGTGATCTAAATGACAAATCAGCTCGCAAATGCTTGATGATCGTTTCCGATACGATACAATAGCGATAACAATAAAAAAGAAATTTGTAACGTCGTTAACAATAAAAAAATATCTTTTAATCCTTTGTGGCTCTTTTGACAAAAAATCTTATTACAGCGAATTATTCTAATTAAATACAATATTTTTTCTTGCCAAATTCGAAGGTTAGTAAAGTGAATACACTCGTTATTTAAAAAGCCACCAGTTCTCATGGATTAATTAAACATCGATTTCCCCCGATCACAATTTACAAATTTATACTCAAATTTATCTTATTTTAAAATTAAAAATAATTAAAATATGAAAATTGCACTTTGGCCGGAGAAGCACCTTCATGCGATATGATAATATTATGTAAATATGAAAGGGGATTCATTCATACGTTCTAGGACGAAAACCTAGGACGAAGACCTGCCCCATTATGTAGGCTAAGACAATGCGTTTTATATGTAAATTGACAGTGGAATTCCATCCGATGTACTTCCTGCGAATGGCAGTCGACGATTGGTCGCGAGTGCAACGTCCAAAGTCGGAGCTCGTAACAAGTCCAAAAGAATCTTCGCACACCTGGCAATAAACGTCCGTCAGCGAAACAGCGAACATTCTTTAATGATTCATCAATCGAGATCTCACTTGCGCTTGTTCGTTAGATTCGAAAACCATATTAGAGCGATATTAACGCGTGTCCCGAGATTATTAAGCAGTTGTCATGATCTCATAAAAGAATCTCAATCGAGTTCTCATCTTACGACCAACAGCAGAGCGACTTGACCAAAGTTCTACTAAATTATTTTTAATATGTAATAGCGTAACAATAATTAAAATAGAAACGCTTTGAAGGCTCTATCATTAATTATTTCACCGAGAATTGTGGCGTGAAATAATAATTATTACATATACAATATTTCTTTTTACATACACTGTTATTCAATAACGGCTGGACATGAGTTTTTACAATGAGTTGTCCCACTTATGTAAAATTTGACTTGTGGACAAATCTTATTCCTTACCTATTTGACTTTTTAACACAGTCAAATAGGTAAAGAATAAATCTTAACACAGTCTTAAACTCTCACTCCCTTAATGGGAAAAATACGCGGGATGAAGGTTGCGATCGAACCCAGAACCCTATCATTTGAAATTATTCACATTAATATATACGTCATTCCATTTGCAAATTTTCTTTGCAACAAGTTAAGTTTGTTTATTTATAGAAACATTATTTTCATGTATAACTTGCGCAACCTAAACTCATCGATTTATATGGATGGGAATAAGCACATTAGAAATGTCACTTCAGGCAAACGGAGTTCCAGGCATTATTGAATATCAGTATACATAAAATAATATTTTGCGCAATCAAGAATTTTACGATTCATAGCTCCTACATTAATATTATTTAAATATATGTACTCATAAACATGCTGAAATGTAAGTGCTTTATAAATTTATTTTTTTCCTCGAAGAGTGAGAAAGAGAGAGAGGGAGGGAGGGAGGAAGGGAGAGATAAACACAGAAGTGTCGTCTTGAAAAAAATAATTGGTAAGCGCGCGGTAAACATTTGTGCGGATCATTACCGGGTCCGGTTTCGTGATCCTTATCGAATCGAGGGACATGCCTCGATTCATCATCCGGCCGCCAGAAGTACAATTCGTGCGCGCGCGAATCGCACAAAGAAGCGTGATTGCGTGCCGCGTAACGCGAAGAGGTGTAACGAAGCGGCCGCCCGCGGACGCCCGCTGTATCGCTGACAGTTACGTAGGCATGCATTATGCATTTTCGCTCTACGCGCGGCCGCGTGCAGCGTTCCGTACCAACACAACGCGCTCCTCCCACTGAAAACGTGACGGTGTGGTGACCAATCCAGAGAGAACAGAAATCGCATCGCCCCTTCCGCGTCAATATCTTACCGCGTTGAATAATAAATGCACTTGCTCGTCTCCAACACACGCGGACGCGCTCGCCAGCTTAGAGACGCGCGGCTATCGCGTACTCTTACTGCCGCGAACACGATTTTACATGCCGAAACGGAATGTCTCGATGAAAGTTTCATTGGAAATTAAATTAAAAGATTATTAAATTATATTTTGCTACTGCTGGAAGCAAGGAGCCTGATATCACGCGCGAATAGTGCAAAAAGAAAGGAAGATAAGATGTACGCTGCAATTGTACGCATTCTTTTGATAATTAACCCTCATTAAACTGGGTATGGCACACCCGAACGTATGTTGACGTTTTTAAAAATATTTTAAAATCAAATTAATTGTTTATATTTTAACTGAAATATTCATTTTCCTGAGATTCTGACCTTTAATTTAAAAAAAATTAAAATTGGTTGTTTTGACTCCGAGATATGAGCGATTGAAGTAATGGTACATTTTGATAGTTTTAATAACTGAGGGTTAATATATCGAAACTATTCAATTTCCGGGTTTGTATAGATACTATTATGCGGGAGTAAATACAATAATATTATGATTGAATTTTGCACGAAGCTTTTTTCTCTTCGCCCTCGACGTCTTTTCGTAATTTCCCTCGAAGCATCGATAGAATTTAGATCTAAAATTGTGCAAATGGCAAGATTTCACCAACAATGCCAACCGGACTAACCAGATGAGATCCTTGTACTAAACTTATCTGGAGCGTCGTTAAAGTAAGATTTAAAGCAAGTCAGCTATAGCGTTGCGCCCACGGGAAGCAAATTGGCACGAAAATTGCAAGCGAGCTGACGAGGATTCGAACAGGATTCGAGCATCGACAATAAAGACGAGTTTGCGGCCGTCGAGATGGTCCATAGTCGATGAAAGTCGAGAAGGCGTTACGATATCTCTATTAGCACATCGAGAGATTTAAGTTGCTCAGTACAATAAAGTCTTAAATCTGCTGAGAGCAAGAATTATTATCTCCGTAGGGTCCAAGACTCGTTTTTAGTTTTGATCATGCTTGTTGCACGATACTTCCAATGTGAAAATTATTAATTGAAAACTATCCTTTAAACTATTTTTCTAATATATAATTTTTAATAAAATTGAAAATATATATAATTTTTAATTTAATTAATCATTGGAAAATAAACTGTTTTTCTTATAACAACTTTTAAATGTTCTTCATATCGTTAATTATTTAAACTTTCCGATTTGCCTTAGCCGGACAACGGGTCTTGATAATTTCTTTATACTTCTATATTCAATGCTTGTACGATCGCACTTCGTTGTTTACCTCGTTCTTCAAACAAAATTTTTAAAGACAGAAAAGTTTCGAGGTAACAACATTCTCAGGTTGGCAATGTAACAAGACGCGATCCCCGCCCGGTGGATCCCGGATGATCGGACTAATCTCCGAGAGGAGCGTTTAGGATGATTAACTTTCACCGCAGCGCAGCGCGGTGAGCGAGGGCTTCCGGTGCGCGCGCCATTGTCAACGACGTTCTTACTGGGGCGACGATATTCCGTGCGTGCGTTTGTCGCGGCCTTTGTCGCGACATGCACAACACCATCAGCGACATCGTGTCGTGCCGTCCTCGCCGATATTCGTCCGCGTAGGCGTTTAATGATGGGTTCCGCGGCGGGCGCCGTGTGTGCGTGCGTGGCCGCGTGCATGCACGCCGTCAACCCCGTGGCGGAGAGGTGTCGTCGTATGAGAATAGAATGCTACGAGACGGAGGGAGGGGAAGAATCCGTCGCGACGCGGTCGCGAATTCCGACCCGCCTCCATAAGCCTCAAATATCACGATCGACGACCCTGAAGTGACACCAACACGGTGAACCTCCGTCGTTCATCCGGTTCTCTCCGGAGGCCTCGTTGAGCAACGAACCGGGCGCGAATGAGCGTCGCGAGAATAAATTTCGAACGCAGAAAATCGACACAATGCACATGACACGACAATGGATTCTGATAAATGGTAAATCGGTTACTCCTTTTTTCTCCTCTTCATATGAGAAACGCGACGAAGGTACCGGTTACATTGTGCGCGATTTTGTGACTATGCAGAATCGCAAGAAGATCCCCATTGTCGATGCAATTCGTTGCAACGACGGTCATTCAAAGCGACATTCGAGCATTGTAACGCATCGCGCGAGCGGGGCTGGGCTTTTAACGTCGTCGTCGAGCGACATGACGGCGGCCGCGTGCCGAGTTGAAGGACGAAATTTGTGCAGGTTGCAACATGCCAGAGAGAGAGAGAGAGAGAGAGAGAGAGAGAGAGAGAGAGAGAGAGAGAGAATCGGACGAAACGGCACGACATTTAGCGGAGAAAAGCCGCGGCGAGGGATCAGAGAACGTCTTTTTGTCCTGCAACAAGAGATCGCAAAAAAGTCATCAAACCGTGAAACCGGGGAAGGCTCTCCAAGAGTGGCTCACGTTTCTCCGCTTCTTCTTCCTTTTTTTTCCTCCTCTCTCGGAGGTTCTTTTTAATCTCGTCGTAACGCCCTGACCAGGTAACTGTGTCAGGACCGTTGTGCCCGAGATCACCGGCGGTTGCGCAACAAGGCGGAGCGTGGAGATCCACGAGGATCCGATGATCTAAGGTCTCGGGGCGTATACGTCGGCCTCCTCGATTTACTCGCCATGCTTAGTTTCTCGGACAACCTAAAGCTAAGGAGCTGGCTACAGATTGACCCAGAAAGTCGCAACTGTATAAAATTCCCGTCAAGTACGCCGTAGCGATGATGCAGAGATGACTGGAGTGAGTGAGGGCAGAAGCAGGAAAAATTATATGTGAGTCTGTCGCGATTAAATAAAAATTATACATTATAGAAGTACCGAGAAATATACATCACTCTCTAAATTTTTTGTGTACATACATTTTGCTTTCTTAAATGTAACTTTTTTTCTAAAATTTTGTGTAACTCTCTTACAAATTATGTATGTATATATAATTTATATAAAATCTTATATAAAATTAGGTATAGGTATATATCTATGTATAATTCATAGAAAACTGCGAGCATTATAATAAGTAAGATTCCGTTCCGCATATTAATGACAAGACCTCAATCTCATAAATTTATCAATCTTCGTAAATTAAAATTTAAACAATTCGAAATAAAATATTAAAATTATTTCAATTTATGTTATATATTTAAAAAGTGTAATTGTTTTATTTTTTAACTCTATTAAAAAATTTCAAGTGGGAAAATTTTTCATAAAGAAGTCTCATGAAGAATATGACGAATCTAAATAGTATGAAAAATATGATAAGCTTTTTCCGTGAAGTATGACGAAACGAAGATGAATAACTTATATAGTGTGATTAAGTATGATTAATAAAATAATTAATACCTTTATTCGCGCATAAAATCTTGATTTACTGCGCTCTCAAGACAGAATTGCACGATCTAATGATGCATGCAATTAAAAAAATTTCAAAATATTCCATAAACATGGGATTATACAATAATTATAACTGAAGCTGGTCGAACCAGAAAAGGCCGATATTTTACAAATTATGATTATTTACCATACTACTTTATAATTTTATTCGAACTGCAAAGTTGTTATGACAACTTTTTACCATACAAATTGTATCAATTTCTAAATATTTTTACTGAATGCAGCACCTAATTATAACACTAATTTGGACTAAACATTATTTTTTATTGATCTCAATATTTTATCGAAGACTTCCAGAGTTGCGATCGAAGAACACTGATCGAAGAAAAAGAGAGAGAGAGAGAGAGAGAGAGAGAGAGAGAGTTGGAGGCATTTAAACCAAGCAGGGTACGATACGATAACAGCGAGCTAATCCGGTCCTAGGACAACTCGATCGTGGACAACCGGAGAGTACCGGAGCAAAGTATCATGTAGTGGGGCACTACAGTTCCAGAAGTGAATTAGTGTCCAGAAGCGAAGAACGAACCGGGAATACCGTGGATAACGTAATGATAAACGATGAGAACGGTTTCAATCTTTGATGTAAGCTGACACCGTCAATAGAAATGGGAATACCGACACACGTAATGTAATATCAATATCAAAATTAAAACGCAGCGGACTGAATATAGGAAATCAATAGATAATACGACAGGACAATGAATAAAACGCGTAAACCTAAACCAAAGATATATAAGATACTTGAAAGTTATAACGACACAATGCAGAAATTCAATTTCAAATCTATCAAATATACTTTCTGCCATAGCATGCAATAAATATTCGGAACTGATTTTACCCTAATAAAACTGTATTGTAAATCATTATTCGTTAAGATTTGTTAGTTCCAATATTTACTTCATAAATTAAAATTTAAATATGATCTTTATCATCATTAATTAAAATCTAGATATGATTTTTATCACTCGAATAAAATTCAAATAAAATTAATGAATAAATGAAATAATTATAAGCATGTAAACAAAAATTGTCTATGGCGATTCATTTTTTGTACAACTTGAAACTCACGTTGCCTAAACATGAGACTCGTAAAACTAAATGAAGAAATGAAGAAATAAATAACAAAACACACATGAAATTATCTAATAAAACAGTTGCTAAAAGTCACAGTTGTTTGAAATACATACAACTTGTTAAATACTTGTATGTATTTTTTTCTTTCGGACTCTCTTATAAATCGCTCAAGTTTTATCGAGACGAATGCGAGCGCGGACAGAGGAGATGAAAAAAAAAGAAGAGACAACCAAAAGAAAGAACAAATATATTGGCGCGAGCGATGGAGCGGTAGGGTGTCGATACAGTTGCAAAGGTGAATTAGTTGCCTGGGAGGTTGCACCGCGAGTAACGATAGAGAAGAGATAGTGACTGTGTTCGATACTCTTCGTCCCATCCCTCCTTCCCCCCTTGCCCCTCTCTCGCTCTCTTTCTCTCACTCCTTTTCTCACCCGCTCGCTGCCTCTCGCTCCCGCGAGAGCACGTCGGTTGGCTGGGAGGATTCCGGTGTGTCGGTGACCATCGGGTGGGAGTGGTGCACCAACACCATCCACCTTCTCTCCTCTTGGGGTCCAGATCGGAGCGCACGCGGGGAGTGGGAAGGACAGTCAGAAGAGTGCCGAAGGAACTTTAGCTAGGAGGAAACGTTGGCTAGAGGGAGAGATGTCCTTCGCCGGCGAAGTAGGAAAAGAAACACGACGAGAGCCGCGGCGAGGAAGGGGGAGGGAGGGCAGGAGAAGGGAGGCAGAAGAAGAATGAGGGGGGAGGGCAGGTCGCGTGCCGGCGTGGTGCTACTCCGGAGCTGAAAGAGAGGAGAGCACTTACCTTACCGACGTCTCTCACGGTTAACACGCAGGGGAGCTCCTTCGCTATATTTCTCCGCGTGCGTTCTCACACACACACACACACACACACACACACACACACACACACACACACACACGGGAAACGGGCTATACGTACACGTGTGTTGAACGAGCGCTCGCGCAACAAACGGCCGCGGTTTCCCCCCGGACGTTTCTTCGGTGTGTTCCCCGGTGTGTGGCTCACCTACCTACCTACCTACCTACCTACTTACTAACCTACCCGCACCGCAGCCTACGGATTCAGTCTCCCCGCCCAATCGACGGTACGTACCTGCGTGTTTGTGCACGTCACAATTGTGTGTATGTGTGTGTGCGCGCGCGAGCGAGACGTTCGTACGCGGCATCGCCCGCTTCACACATCGGCACACGGCTTACTCACCACCGTACGGACCACTCCGCTCTCGTCGCGTCTCACGAATCTCCTCCGAGAGCGCTCACGGTTCTCGTTGATCGTCCGCCTCGTCCGCGGCACGAAGGAAAGAGAGAGAGAGAAAGAGAGCGTGAGGAAGGGAAGGGGGAAAGGGGGGGAGATATCACACGCCTCGAGAGAGGACCTGGACAACGGAGCACGGGCACCAAACGATTGCCGGACGGTGGTGAGCAACGTGGTTGGCTCCTTCCGTCGCTCCTCCCGTGAGAGAAATCAGCAGTCAGGACCCGACTGTCCTGTCGGCACGACACACACGCGCGTTTCGATACGATACACATCCGGGCTCGCACCGAGATCGGCAGTGTGATCCCACGGGAATCGGTCATCCGGATCGGACGATCGCCACGAGGGAAATTAATAAGGATCGAGTGTCGCCCTTTGGCGTTCGATCACCAGGACAGAATGAACTCTAGTCAGAAAGAATAAAGAGAAAGAGAGAGAGAGAGAGAGAGAGAGAGAGAGAGAGAGAGGCAGAAACAGGAAGCTGTCTGGTGCGGTGTGTGATACTCAAAAAAAGGGACACGCGTCGTGTACTGCCGGAGCGGGAACGATCGGGACCGTTAGCTGAGCACGTGGTTGCGGTACCACGAGGTGCAAGAAACGAGAAGCTTCCGGTGGATCCTGGATGTACTATCGTTGAGGGAACGATCCTGGCTGAACGGGTCAGCGGAATGTTCGTGCGGACGTTCCGGTATCTCGTATCCTCGTAAGGGCCGACGTCTCTCGCGCGCACGTGGAAGGGCCCCTGGGAAAGAGGGAGAGTGATCACGAGTGTGAGGATAGTGTGTTGTTGTAAAACAAGTGTTTCCTCTGCACCCACCGCCCCTTCTTTCGCCACCCCCTTCTACCCCGGTACAGTCTGACTTTCTCCCTTTCCTTTTCTCTTCCTTTTCGACTCCCGTTATCTCTCTGTCTCTCGTTCGGATTGCCTTATGAGCAAAGGTGGAAAAGTGTCGCATTGTCAACAGAAGTGCAGGAACCGCTGTCACCCTCGGCTTCAAGGTCGTGGCATGACGTATAAGGTAAAGCAATTTACAATTTTCTCTCTTCCCGTCTTTCGTCACGACGCCGGAATAATCATGCAATATTATATCTTGTTAGTATTCCGAGCAGTGTGCTTCTGAATGTTTTTAAATGCCGCGTGATCGGTATTTTCCAGAGAAGAGCCAAGAGTGTTCATTCCTATTAATATTCTAGACTCGTTAATCTAATCGTATATCAAATCGTGTCAATAATAATCTTGGTAAAACAGTTTAAATGCGAAATAAGATAGAAGTATTGGGAAAGAAGAAACATTTAATATTTTTTTAAAAAACGTACGAATTATCAAGCGACGGTTTAATACAAATTATAGTTTATGAAATTTAAAATATTTATTAATTTGATAGATTAATTTAATTATTCTATCAAATTAATTTGATGAATCTAGTTTTATAAATTAAAAACGTATTTTATAATCTCGTATTGCTATCTTCCTCTCCAGCTAAGATTGTAAAATGAAAATTGTTATAATAATTTCTAATTAAATGTTTTTAAAAGTTTATTAACGTTCGCAGTATTTGGATTCTAATATCGATAATAAATCCTTACTGATTAAGACATTAACGCTCTTGGTTTTTTCTCGATTGACTCGACCGTGCGATCCAACGTCGACGAAATCTCGATTCGTACTCCTGGCGCCAGCGTCCCGCGCTCCCGATAATTACAGAGTTCCTGTGAAATGCAGACACGGTGTCGCGTGCGCAACAATCTGCGAACAGGAATATTGAATAGTAATAGGCAGAGAGAAAGAGAGAGAGAGAGAGAGAGAGAAGATTTGAGAGAGAACGAGAGTATGAGTGTTTAATTTGTCGACATTATGAATGAGAAAATATGATAATAACTAAACTCGTTGCCACACACGAGTATGACCGCGGAAGATGTTCGTATCATGTCGACGTAAAAATCTGACAAGTACAAGTATGCTTCCTGTAATGTGATAATAACTAAACTTAATTAGAAGAATACATAAATGTTGTTCCACGTTATTTTTAGCATGATTTGTGGTATCATATATTTCCAAAAAAAAGTACAAAAATCGTTAATGAATGCAGTTAATGCTGTCATGTTATATTTTGTATTATTTATTGTATTTTTTTTATATACAGATTTTTCAGACATTATCTAGGTATTTTTTCGCGTTATTTCCCGCAACTTTAGTAGCTAATTAATAATCATAAACTCGAATAATAACTGACAATTCTACAATTTATATAAAATACTTGTGTGACTATATCGCGCGCGCGTATTTTCTCAGACGTGAAACGACTGCAGATTGACTGCGCCGAAAAAATCTTACGTAATGCAATTAAAAGGGATGCAAAGTCATGCTCATAAATTCACGCTCTCTTAGGTTCCGCGCGAAAATGCGTTGGACGTCTAATTCGTTTCGAGACCAGTTCTGAAGCTGCGTTTGCGATTCTGGGCAAAAGCGAATCGCCCACGCTCGTCCTTATATCACTGAACGGTACGTTTTGCCGCCCAAGAAAGCAGACGTTGCAAAAGCTATGTTCCTGCGTCATCCCTGCCGTTTCCTCGTTCATAAATTTACGTGCCTCCGGGCGCGCGCGCGTGCGACTGTACCCATTCGAGAGATAGAGAGAACACGTGAGATTATCCGATACGCAAAACACGAAAGACTCTGATAAATATGTTTATGTTGAACTAGTCAAAATAACCCGAGCTACATTTACATAATGCAAACGCAAAAGCGATGGATGGGGAATCACGCGACATTCGCATTAGACGTGAAATCTTGTTTGTACAAACATATCTGAGATTAATCATGGCAAAAATTTATAGCTACGTTAAAGTTAAAGCTATCTTACAAATTGTAATCGCTGCAAATTACAATTGTCACAATTGTGAATGAGAAACAATGTTCGGTGGCGAAAACTAAAATTAGACTTCGCAAAATTCATCCAATTTTATTTCTCCCGTCAAATTGTTCCCTCGAAAATAATGACGCGGGTCAGAATATTCGATCAAGTGGTACGAGAGATACATCAGCGATGCATTATTCATAGTGCACAGCTTGCGTCGATAACACACGCAATAGACGTGCTACCGAGCGTACGGTGACGTTAACAGTTAATTGATAACAGGTAAGTCGAGTGCGGGACGCCGGTGATTTTTGTTGCCGCGGAGCGCGATGCCGATCTCGATATAGACCGACCGACAACGCTGTTAACAGTTATGTGAAACCAATGCGGCCGAGAGCGCGGCAGGCCGCTCTTGTCCCGTGGTCCATTATTTTCTTCTCCCTTACTCTGCTCCTCATGCTGTTGCCCGATCCATCTCTGCCTCGCTATCGGCAATTTGTTAGAATCGGCTTCGTACGTGCGCCGACGCACCCATGAACTATCCGTACGCGATAAATCGCAAATTACGACGGGCGCGAACATCGCGCATCGCACCAAAGTAATTGTAAATAATACGCGCTGGATCTCCTCCTTTCGCCTTGGGAGTAACGATAATTTCTACGACTGCGCGGCCAGAAAATTTCAAGAGGTAAATCTACGCGTGTAACGAGTAACATCTCCCGGACGTGGACCTTGCCTTCGCTGCGAAACTGATTGACGGCAACTTACGTGAGTTCGATCAGAGGAAAATAAATTCAGATCTGCGATAATATTCATTTTTACCAACGCTAATTAACTTTAATCTAAGATTAACTTTTCATTTTTTTCTAATTCTGGATATAAGAGAGCAGAACAATTTGTGCATTCATAATCAACATCATACTTGACATCGATTTGCATAACTGCTAAAATGTCGGTTTCAGCAATTTGCATAATTGTATATACTATTTTATGCAGAAAAAAAAGCGAGATACGATGCTTAAATACGATGAAGTGTAGAGTCAAATTCGATCTAGATATAGACTTTGATATGATTTAATACAAAACTATACAAACGGCTCCGCCTGCTCCGTTTTTTTCTCTGCAATCCCATCCTTGCAAAACCGAACGGAACATGGCAGTGTCAAGCGATATTACGCGAACGACATCGGGATCCTACCTCCTTTTTTTTCCTCCTCGTTGCTCAACAATCCGTACAAACGTATACAAGCGGTAGGCCGGTATTTGAATACGCCGGCTATTACGAGAATGGAGAGCACGACAATCATGAGAGATTCCCAGACGTTCGAACAATGTCCTCACCTCACCTCGGTCCTGGACTGGCGCAAATGGCAATAAAACGGGCCTCGAACGACATTACCGTCACCGAGTACCGGTCATTAAGTACTTCTGCTGCACACTGTGATCCTACCAACCGGTGTCTTCCATAATCTACAATGATATACGCCCTGTCTTTATACTACTTTAATTCTATAAAATTTAAAAAATATTTCGTATTTGAAAAGATATTATAATAATTTGATTTAATGTTACTAACATCAATAGCCAACCACGTGTCGCTAAGACAATTATTGGAATGAACACAATTTTTTAACGACGTGAACGGATTTATTCTGCGATGCAAATGAACTCCGACGAAGAACGAGCTTACATAAGAAGTCGTTTAGGAGGGGAAAATTGAAATAATTTCAATCGTCTTTTTGCCTATGGCCGTAAATGTAAATTCGTTTCGCGACGAGGACGGGATCTTCGGTGGCATAAAGCCTGATGCGTGGGCTCGCATGCCGAGTCTATTTATACATTCTCGCGCGTACAATGGACTCGCGCTGCCTTTAAATTAAATTCGAGCAGTACCGCAATGCCATTGTTAAATTTCATTGCCGTTTAGAAACTCTATCTCGTACTACAGACAATCCACGTGGACCGAGAAAATTCCGATTGAATGAAATTTATGATTCGCATCGAGTGACAATGCGATTTCACAATGAGCAATCACGATAAATCGTTTTACATATAATATCTATATCTTGTTAATAAGAACTATTCAATAAATTTGAGAACTTTAACGTTATCTCACGATACTTCCGCTTGTAGAAAAATATGCAAAAGCAAATTATGCGCGTGAAAATTATGCTGCTAAAAATATCAGATCGCGCAAAAGTCTTCATGATCGATTATAAAAGTCGTTTACGCTCTAGCAATTTAGTCGACTGCGTAACGGTTATTAAAACGCTCCTAGGAGATTCAGAATACAGACTCTGTCTCTTGTGGATCTAATGTGGATCGCGCGAATCACGAATTATCGCTCGCGACGGAAATGAAAATTTACGGACCGGTTCAGCGTGAAAGATATGCAAAAACACGGGGCATCTCGCCGAAAGATCATTCAGCGGCAGCCCAAAACACGAAGCTGACACTTTTACGAGCAGGCGGCAATCACTGAACATTACTTACTGCGAACGTGCGAGTCTTTTTTATCTCGGCCTTGATTTATGCCTCGTGTTGAAGGGACGAGGTGCATCGTTTGAGCAAACTGCATATTAATTAACCATTTTCGCCGAAAAAAAACACTAAAATTATAGACCGAACCGTGCCGGCGTTCTCCTTAACTCGCAAAAGTAAAAACGAAGCGCACGCTTTTGTACAATGAATTTTTCATGATTTCGCACGAGGTATATTGTAACAACATTACAAGAAGCGCATTGTCCGTTATTTAATTGTAGTGAACGGACGCGACGTTAGCCTTGTGGCATGGTGAAATTGCATCGACTGCATCTTCGAGTGGACAATGCGACGACCTTGCCGGCGTGGAAAGATAATTGTAGCGCCTCGAAATGGAAGCTTAAATTTGAGGCCACAGCCTACATTCGTGATGTAAGAACGACGATAACATCGTGCGGTGCGTAAAGTGGCAAACGAAGATGTAAAAAAAGGGCCGAGCAGTACCTACGTGTTTTATTATTCAACGCGTATGTATGCGCGCCACCACTTATCCCATACACGCTGACCCTCTTATTTCATCTCGCGATTCACCGCGGCCTCCTCGCCTTTGTTATCTCGCTTAATCGAACATCTTGAACGTATCGTAGAGCTAAATAAACATTTTGCAATATCATCGATTGTCTAATTCCATCTCGTGCAATCAAATTGCGCGGAAAGTACGAAAGCAATGCCGCTTGTACCAAAATTAATACGAGAATTAATTTGATTTGATGGCTCGGTGACAATTTGCACAACGTACATATTTGCTGGAGTTTCATGAAAGTTATTTAATTATCAGTAATTAAGTTACGTGCTACAATAGATGTAGTAACTCATTCAATGCATACACAATGTAGTTTCATTTTGGATGAAGAACCGAAAAATGTATATATTGCAATTTTTCAAAAGATTGATACACAAAATTTATTCAATAAAAATATAAAGTCAAAATTGTAATAAATATGGAAGATAGAATGCAATTATAGACAAAAGTTACAATATTTCCAACTAAAGGAAAGCATTATAGGTGAATTTTTGCAGAAAAATAAAAATAAAAACAGGTTATTATTGAAACTCAAAATTCGATCATGCAATGGTGAGGAGAATCGATCGCGTGCGCATCAGGTACGCATGTTTCTGATTTGCTTAATCAGCCCTCCATCATCGCTGAAGGTTGCACACACTTGTTACTTCTTGCTCGTCATTGCGAGACGAGTCGCCTTTTGCCTTCGTATTGTTACATGCGAACATAATCATGAATTGAAATCGAAACCAGCATCTTAAGACGATCAGTCATCTGACAAGAATTGAAGAAGGTAACGTTGTGTATGCGTTACAATTTCAGTTGCTTGTTCATTAGTGATCTTTTACAGTCGTTATGTCGAACACGATAAACTTTAAGTACAAATCTGAAAATACAAAAGAAAGTCTGCAATCTTAATATCGTAAAAATTCATTTTACCACCTTCAGATACCGTAACTCATTTCATTTGCCTGTCTATCAACGGACGTAGGAATGTAGTGGACGTTACGAGATCGCCGATTTGTCAGGCTGAAAATGTTCTCACGATCGATGCGGTCTATTAACGATCTACCTGCTCATTAAAAGCGCAGAAAATCTTCGTGAACGTCACGGCACCCCTCAGAGAGGCTTGTATTATCCCACGCATCCTTTCACCAATTTTCGTTTCGTGCGCCATTAGGCGGCGACCTTGTGATGGTATTCGAGTACCATTTCGTTCCAAGGTTGAAGGGCCACTAATGATTTAGGCATTGATTAAAGCGTTTTCTAGGCGTGCCATGTAATATTTTACGGAAGCTTTCCACGGCAATCTTTTCAATTCTACGAAAAATTTGTCAATTGCATTAATATAATAATTAGAAAATATTTTTAGTACAAAGAATAATAAATACTATCATATATAAAGTCGGTCATTTGGTCACGCGAAATTTTAATTGCTATTTTCCTGTATTTTTCATTGAAAAAAGTTATAGATTTGTTCGAATATAAATACAAGTTAAATATGTAGATTTGATAATAATTTTAACGTAATGAACATCTAATTCAAATTCTCTAGTATGACATAGAAATTAGTTATTAAACATAAATTTGTATAAAAATCTTTTATTTGGTAAATTTTATTATAATTTTTAAGTAATTTTATAAATCTCAATTTTACCAATGTTTTCCTAATACATTAAGATTGTAATTATAATTACACCACGATTCATTATTACACTATTATTCATTATTAATTGAAATTATATTTATCTTTGTCAGTTTTTTTTTCATCAAATCTTTTTTTTCACAAATCTAAAAAACAAATTTCAATTTTTTTCAATAAATTGCAAGGTATTCGATATAAAAATGCATTCAATATATGTATTTGAAATGTATTTTTTACTCGCAATGCCTGAGTTGCGAGAAAAGAAAGACGTGACGATAACTAAAAGGTCGCCGGATCGCAGAAAGAAATGGGCCACGAGGCTGACAATGCCCGACAGTGTAAGGCCCTCGCGCTCTCGTGCGAGAAAAGGAGAGATGAGAAGATGGAGAAAGACGAAAAGACGGTGTTGACTAACAAACGATGATTTCGTCGTACTGCGTGAATATTTCATGAGGAAACGGTCGGAGATGCCGCGTAGAAGTTGGGCGATACGGTCGGACGGAGATCGGCGGATCGGCAGACGATTGAGCGTGGAGAGAAGACGAGATAGATGCGTTACGACGAAGGGGACGACCAGAGGGAACGGGACGATCGCGGAAGAGGACGGAAGGCAGATCAGGGAAGGAGGTGGAAGTGGAAGGGAGGTTAAAGAAAGGGAATCAGGCCAACGGCTGGGCAATAACCGGCCCCGGAGGAAAATTCATGAAAATCTATTCCTGATTTCGTGGCCGATCGCTGTATATATTTATGCGCAATATGGAGGAGTCCGTGTAATCCTGTTGGCGATTTCAAGCGATAGAGGAGATTCCTCGGCTTTCCTTATACGCCTGTGTAAAAAGTTGCACATCTCAACGTTGCTCGCTTCACGCGATTTAAAAAACGAGATAATTACTCCAGGAAATACTTAATTACAAACCGAGAGCAATTTAGTTTAGCGAATGAATATCGCAAAATAAAGCCATTGTAAATATATATTTTATATTTACGAAAAATGTCGAATTTGATAAATATTAACACAATTTTTAGTACAATTTTTTGAAAAATACGAACATTTCTTGATGTAATCATGATATAAATATTTGTTAATTAATAGTAAAATTTATTAATTTAATATATTTTATTACAATTTCAAAAATTAATATTTTGATGAAACTTGAATGATGCTAAAATGTGCTTTTCAAACTAATAATAAGAAAGAGAGAGAGAGAGAGAGAGAAAGAAAGAATCTATTAATGAATCTATACATAAACCATCAGAAGATTTATGTTAATTAAGAAAATCTTTTCTCATTAGTAATCATTATGGAAAGCAGTCGGCAGTAGTGAAGCGCAACATTAAATTAAATGTTTAATTACGAGGCCGCTTCCTGATTCATACTCGTCCGATACGGGAACTAATAATGTGCTAAAATCGATTAATTAGGAAGGCACTTTCTAGAGCGTCCAATTAAATTACGTTCAGTCCATTCAGTCTCCATATGCCATCACTCACGGGCGTTCCCTGTTTATTTTCTGTCGCATTTCTCGTTTCTTCATTCGCGGTCGATTTCACTCCTTTTAAATCACAATTGCTCGTTAAAGATGAAACTTTATTTTCTCAATTGCGAACCGGATCGATCGTTCATGAAACACTTGAAACAAAATTCGAAATCTTGCGCAAGCTAATGTTACGTTACCGTAATAACAGTATAGCACTTAATCATGAGAATTATATATGTTTTCGATAATTACTTTCGTCATTTTGGCACACAATATTTACGTTAGTATAAGAAGATCAATATTAATTTTATAATGACGTAATAGAAAACAACTTTAAATGTTTTTCTAAAATAATTTAATTTTAATAGATAGTTATTATATGTATAGTATGTTAAAATTCTAAAGCAATTTATCTTTAAATTATATTGCAAGTATATAAACTTGTCGTTATATATATTTGCAGTTTGAACCTGACATTTTTTCAAAAAACATTAAAGATTTAGAAGAGTTGATAAAAATAATCTTTTGTTTAATGTACAGAAATTTATTTAATCGCGTTTATGAATTACAACTATTAAAATTAGCTACTCAAGTAAACATCCCGATTATATTTTAAAAAAGAAAGATAAAGAGAAACATTATGAGGTAATTTAACTGTATATCAAAATAAGGATCTAATAAACCTGAATGAAACTTTAAATTAACTGTAAATTTCTAAAGGGTATTGTTCTGATAACGAAAACCCAATGCTGCTGAAACTGTTAATAACGTCAATCAGCGAATGCTCAGCGAAACTTGTCACGGGCAGAACAGCGAACGACTTTGTACTCACCGCGTTTGCTTTCCATCGGCCGTACTAACGGTCAGTTTCGCAAACTCGGATATCCGCCAGCGGGTAGAAACCCATTTTCAGCGCGGCTAACAGAACTGAGGAAATTATTGTACCTGATGATGATCGTGTTTAATGGCGGAACCAATTGTTTGATATCTCTGTTACGCCAGAACCCTTCATCGTCCTCTTCTCCCCGACCGTCCTACCTCCATACTGCTTCACCCTAATCTGCGCGATTGCTTGACGAAAGGCCAAACGCGGTGGAAAGACGCTGCGGAATTCATGAGAAAGGCTCGTGTACTGTTCGCGACGAATCTTGATGTTGCATCTGGCTCTTATATGTAGCCGCGGGTTGTACTAATACTTTCACAGTCGACTTTTATCGTATACAGCTTTTTATCAAATGTGAAACTATGTTATAAGCAAAACTAGGCAAATATCTATATTGCATTTGAATATTTGCACATCCATCTTCGGCATTTGAAAATTTATACAAACGCGAATAATAAAATATTTATATTAGAAAATATATTTTTTGGTGTAACTGTATTTAATGCAATTCTATGTAAAATAATCTGGAAAAACTGCTTGTTAAAATTTCACACTCTTCTTTCTTATTTCTTTTTTTATAAAAACAATAATTAAAAACTTGTTATAAATAATAGACACTATTATAATTAATATTGACGAAAACACGTTAAGAATGTAAGAACTTTCAATTTTGCAATTCTGCGAATTCTGTCGATTACCGGCTCGACATCTGCGCCGAGAGAGAAGTGAAATCTCAATAAAATCAAGACGAGCCGCAAAACGAGAGCAACAACCTAACAAATTAAATGAGCAAAAGTAAGGTACATGCATAAGTTTATTGAAATCTCGAAGAGGCGGTTGAAAATCGCAGTACCGAGTTATTTCTTTTTTCATCATCATAAATATTTTTCTTTATTTATATCCACGTCAAATTTCAATCTCAAAACTGGTTTGTATATAAAAGTAAAAAGAAACAAATTAATCTCTTTGTGAAATCTATGGTCATGTAAAAATAATATATTAAAGATTCGATAACGATGCTGAAAGGATTAACATAGTGATCATCCTTTTTATATAATCGGCTTCACTCATCATGAGGTACGCGGAATTCGACGCGGGGTTGTCCGTTTTACGGTGAGAGCGCGGATCGAGATTCCAGCGGCTCGCTTTACACTACGGTTTCATAAGGAAACGTCCGAAGCGAGTCGCTATTTAACTAAATCACAGTGCTCGCATAGAGAAAACTATCGAACAGTACGCCGCGCACCTCGCCGAGATCTGTCCGCGCGTCTGAGTGATCGAAAATTCCGCGTAATAAAAAAGGCAATCCTCGGCGAAGAATCGCTCTCCGTGCGATCGTAGTTCCCCGCATTGAAGTCATTGGCAAATCCGAAGTACCGATCAATTTTCTTCTTCCCCTGATGCTCCCGTGAACGGCCAATTGTCGGGCTCGCCCGGCCGGAAAAGCAAGTTAAAAACCACGAGGTGGAAGTTGGTTTCGCTCGGGCAGATCCAAAGACCGTCTCTCGTTGCTCAATTCTAAAACAACCGATCTCGATGTAACAGTGACGGAATTGTACACCGCTTACGCAACAGTTCCCGACAGTTTTTGCGGGATGATAATAAATTGCCAGCTACTTTCGTTGTACCTCGCGAGCGTGAACGTCTTCTCGAAAATCGCGCGAGAAAGGATACTTGTAACACTCTTATGACAATATTAATAATCACTTGATCGATCTCGATTGTATCTTTTTTTCTTACGATTTTAACCATATTAGAATCATCGATTGTAAAAGTAGCCGATCTAGTGATCCGTCTCGGCTCGAAAAGGCAAGAGAGATAGTCAATAAGATCCTATTAGTCAGTAAGATCCGTTGATGCGCTTCACGAGCGCGCTTCCGAGCAAGTGAAACGACAGATCGTGAAGATTAATGATCGCGATCGGTTGCGAAGTCTCCGCGAGACGTGATGAATCATGAAATTCGAAATGTTTTTCTACAACTCACAGTATCAACTTGTTGCTTAGCTGCCATTTGACTCCTCAATTAAGGAAGATTGTTTTCGCGGTTTAATCCATTTGGAGAGGTGGGTTTCAATTTCCTATTGAGATAATAAAAAAAATAACGCCGGATTATTTAATAAAATAAAACTGGGAAAAAGAACATTGGCGCGTTACATGAAAATGTTTGGAGGATACTGTGAAATGCCTCGCGTAAAAGTAGGCGAGTTACTTCCAAACGTGTCTGACCTGAGCCTGCCGGTTTTCACTTACAAGAATCGCGACCGCGCGATTAGAACCGATTTACACGGATTGACTGCGATCGTTTCGCGCTGTCTTTCAACTGTCGGTTTATGCGTAACGTCGCGAGTGAATTAAAGAGCCATTAATTTACTTTCGTAGAAAAAAAGAATCCACAGCACGGCGTATAGATAAGTCATTCTAACACGACGGAACATCTACAAATCTCTCCGAGAATGGGACATGTAAAAAAGATACAAGACCGATTTTAACTATCTATAAATAGTTATATATAAATAAACGGCTCTTTGTTAACTGTAGCAGAGGATACGCATGAGAGTACAATCGTATGAACAATCGTAAATTATTAATTAGTATTAATATGCTTGTCACATTTCGACAAAGGTGAACACTTATATTTTATTGCACTGAAAAAAAAATTCTGGTTAAAAATGGACAAATCAGAAAAAAAATCTTGTTATTATAATAATCAGAATATTTTATCAATCCTACAAGATTTTCTGATTCATTCGTTTTTAACCAGAATTTTTTTCAATGTATCTATTAACTTAAATTTTAGCTACATAAAAACTCAGTGCATTAAATTATTAATATTTTTTATAAAAATTTATTAAAAATGACTACTACAGATCTAAATATGTGTAAAACTTCTTGAATCCTACAGATCTTCAGAGACTGTTTTATGACCGTTATAAAATCATAACCGTTATAACTATAGTATCATAAATCTGTAAATTGATGAATATTTTGCGTCATGTTTTTGAACAAGTATACTTATATCCAAATCATAAGAAATATCTTATAAAATATCTTATAAAATCGCGTTATCGTGTAAATCGTATAAAGAAACATTCTTTCGACGAAACAATCGTCTTTGAATCATCCGACCGGAAAAAAAACGATTATCATACGAAAGATCGTTGCGTTGCGTGCAAGAATTCGACCTACGATCTCTCTATCGTGGAATCTTCCGGGAGAAACAAATTGTCGCCGAAGGAGGAGCGTATTTTTATAGCGGATATAGCGATGTATTAGCGAGACTACCGGTCTACGATCATGCGCATAAAGGAAGGAGAAGAGAGGACGCGCGTGGGTGCCGCACATGTCGGCTCCCGCGTACAACCGCGCGGACAGCGTTCAGCCTTTTACGTCGCGATGCGGAATCATAAATAATAATCGTCGGATTATCAGCGGATGCACGCGCGTATCTCTCGACGTAATGCTGTCGGCGAATTAATTCTCGCGGCGCGGCGCGGCGCGGCGCGGTGCCATATCGCGCCGCGCTTCATAGCGCGCGGGATCCATGAATAATGAACGATATCGACGACTGCCAGCCGAGACCTGAGAAAGCGACGTTTAAAAGTTTTAAACACTGTGCACCGACTTGGTTGGCGTGGCGTCTTTTGAGAGCACCCCGCGGGACCTTTCACCATGCGTTTCCCCTTCGCGGATTATTTACTACCTGTTACTCGTTGTGCGTGCGTTAATCAGGCCGTGGACCCAAAACGAAGACAACGGAAGCGACGTTATTTTCTTTAAAAGTACTCAAGTTTATTTGTGTGAAGATTGATACACTCTTCTTTATCTACAAGTCTTTTGATTTTCCAGTCGTCGCGGAGTCTCCAAAAAAGCCTCATATTTAATATTTAATAAAACGAATTTCTCCCAATAAAATGCAAACTTCAAAAATACAAACAAAGAAAATATTTGAATTTTCGACATAAAAACTATAAAGTGATTTTTTATATGGGATTTTTTCAAAACTCCACGACTCGTGTTATAAAAAATAGCCCGACTGATAGGTTAATACTACATTTCTTGCATTTATTTTTTGAAAAATAGCATTTTCTCATATTTAAAACATATAAAAAATATTTTCAAATATTGAGGATTTTTTACTAAAAATTTCAGTCAATTTTCGAAACTCCATATTGCAGTGTATAATAGATTTATCCTACGTCAGCGTCACAAATTTTCCAAGAATTAAAATTAACGTTCTTGCAATTATTCGCTCGTAAGTATTTTCAATTTGTTCTCGGCTTTAATAGCGGTAAAATGGTTCGCGATCCGCGTGCGTATCTCCTTTGTATCCTTTGTTTACATCCTTTCACCGAGAGACGCCGAACGTGGAGCGCATCGCGCGCACATTCCGATGAATCATAGCGGCTAATGAGCCCGATAAACTTCACGTAGTAACGATTTTTCTTTACGACGAAGAAGACGTTCTGAGCGTTACGTGATCGCGCCACGTCATATCTCCGGTTTTTATAACGTTGCCAGAAGGGCAACGCTCGTCGCTACTAACACGGTAATGAGATTGGCGCGGGATGGAGCGGAGGGAAACTATTTGCTTGTACCTCGCTCTCTTTCAGCGTAATGAATACATTTCTTTGCAGCCGAGCGGTCAGTTTTTCGCATTACGCGCGTCGTTACATGCTGTATTTCCCAAGCTTACAAAGAGCCGATACGCATTTCCAGTAATATAGTAATAAGATAATTGGACAAGACTCTCGGCAACATGAGTGCCAGCAGTGAATGCAAAAGAACGCACTCGCACCCTTCTGAGACTTCTCATGAGAGGAGGAACATGCGGTTAAAGTGTACTACCTACTTCTGGAGAGAGTTTTACGAGATAAATAGCTCTCTTCTTCTCTTTTTCGCTATCAATTAATTAATTAATATTCGTTCCAAATCAAAAGAATTATGATATTTTAATTGAACTGTTTAAAATAGTTTTGATGTCACTATTAAATATTCTTTTATATTAGCGTTATTTCATATAATACATAAAACTACTGTTATTTATTAAAATTCAAAGAAAATTTAATTAATTTCATTAGAAGCATTTTAATCTACTTGTAAAATATTCAGAGAAATATTATTAAATTTGTTTTAACTTTTTAAAAACATTTAAAAAATTCTTGAAATCTTTATGAAAAATTTATGTCGATATTAATGCAATTTTTTAAGGAAATCTGTATCCTCATTCACGTTCTGAAAGCATTTGTTTGCAAGAAGATTGTTAAAATAATTATATATACGTGTGTCTTCCTTGAGGGCAGGGGAGTTACGAGAATATTTAAATGCGTCCAAGACTACCGAAATTTCATGACTGTCCGTCGCACACGGCGAATAATATTTTTGCGTCGCGCAATGTATCAATTTAGCGACATATGGCGCACTTTATCTCCGACAAGGCTATGCTTAAAGCGGCGCGCGTCGTAATTAAATACCGGCACTTCTTGGTCGGCTTATCGGTACAAGCGATCGCGGGCCCCGTACGCGGATCCCATACGCAGGTCCCACGCGCGGAGAGTGAGGAAGGACATGCGGTCCCGTGAATCGATACTTTTATTTTTCTTCCCTTCCTTAATTTCCCCCTCTCCCCCCCCCCTCCTTCCGGCTCCTCGCGCCGTCCTTAGAGCAGAAGACAGAAGAGATTGCAGAGAGAAATTGTGTCAGCCGAAAAAAAAAATAACCGATTGAAATCTCGCGCGCGGTCCGACAACGCGATTCATCTCGTTAGGATAACGAGTGACGAATTCGTTGAACGTACTGTAAATTTCGAAACGAATATGAGCACAAGCGCGTGAATATATCGCGCGCTTATGCAAAATATGAATCTTTCTCGAAGGCATCTTTAAAAGGCATGAAAGGCACGCTTATTTGTTAAACTGATTTATTATTTTGAGGAATATCACTTGAATATTTTGAATATAGTAGAAAAATATTATTTAAAATTTCTACAAGTTACAAATAATTTAACGTTGTGACCGAAGCGGACATTGCGTTTACAAAAAGAAGAGAAAACAGCGACAGATCGCAACGGTGAAATTAAGATCGCACAATACTTCAGTAATCTAAGGATGCCAGAGGGGAATGATTCAATGAAGATTTCGCTGTCGTGAAGTGCATTAAGATCCGCCTATTATGCATGCGAAGAAAATTGGCGCTTCCTTCTTTTGGTCCCACTCGGCTCTCTTTTTTTCTTTGAGAACGAAGAAAGAGGAATTACGTCACGCGAGAAAAAACGGCCGATTAAAATCGTCTCTGTGCTCGACAAGCGACCAGAAACGTCTCGTTTGGATAACAAGTAGTGAATAAATATGTGTTACATGACCGGCGTTTGGTATGTTACATACACGAGAATTAATTAAAATGAAAATAATCATCACCTGCGACTCGCGAAGGGACGAGCCTACACAGGGTATTGCGGGATGCAACTATAAGAGATCGATGAAAACAAGGATGGCACATGAAATATCACAATAAAGTAATAGTAAAAAATACATGCTCAAAAGATTGTGTTTGTACATGCACACGTCGATAGATTTTTATGGAGAGCTTTAAATATTTATAAATAAAATTTGACACCTATATATAAATTTTTTTTAATTACTTACATCCGAACTTTTATTCATAAAATTATTTTAACAGAAAAAAACCGCAGCATATTGTATATAATAAAGTGAGCATTCATATCGAGATGATTCGATAGAATATCACGCAATACCAAGATGCATGCGGCCCTGGAGAAGCACTTATCGTACACGTAGGTGAATGTCGGCAGAGAAATCATACCAGCAAGGACGACGTAGCGAGAGAAAGAGCAGGACAGGGTGAGCGGACCGAGCGGGAAAGAGATACAAACCACGCCCGGGCTCATCCCGACTTTCTAGAAACCGAAAACTGGATCGCCGCTGCCAACATCTTGGGAGATCTCGAGAAACGTCAGTCCCGCTTGATTCACGTAACAGACGTCAGTCCTCGCCGGCCGCGCTCCTCTTTCTTTCGCTCTTCTTATTTCTTCTCCCGTTCCGCGTAACCGGCTACCATTTCCCATGGACATTACTCACTCTCGGCCGCTTGGAGAAACTCTGCTCGGCGCAAAAAAATATCCAAGATTTTTTTAAACAAATTTTATCAGGTTCGAAGAGCACGACGAATTAGAATCGCTGATATCCGCTAATATTTTATTTCTGAATTATTCTATTGCGCGCGATTTTTCAGTAAAAGTCAAATATAACCTTTAGATTCTAAATTTTTGATCTTTACATTGAACTAATTGTATGTAGCTAAATGTAAAATAGAATTTTTTAAGACAAAAACAATTTGTAAATTTTAAATTTTCGAGTTAATATACTAATTTAAATTATAGCAATGTGCTTAAAAAAGTAACGTCGGCTTGATTTCTTCGTTATAACACGTTGCCAAAAAGTTTGAAGCAACTCGATCCAAGGAAATCGCCAGGTTCTCATCTTTTTAAATCCGACAGGGCGTCGCCCGAGGACGCGTCCGCACTCGAGTCGCGCGAAAGTTTCTCCTCGCGGAGTATTATTACGGGGAACAAGGGAAAGTACATGTAAATCGAGCTTAATCGACCGCATCTCTCGCCGGACAACACACACGCTCTACTACTATCACTTTCTTGCGCGCGAAAACGCGCAAGACGGCAGCGGCGCGACAATGCAGAAAAATCGTCGCGCCGCGCGCGTACACTTTCGTATACTTTCAACTTCGAAACCCTGGGATCCCCCTTGATCCGCCCATAATTAACGCTTTTCACCATTATCGTCGGACGAGCGAGATTTTTGCACCCGTCCGCTCTTTTTACGTCGCTCGTCGCCGCACTTTTTCCGCCTCGCCCTGCCGCCTCGCGCTGATGGCACAACGAACCGATTTCTCTTTCGCCGAAGTAGATAACCGAAGAGCGGATTAGAGTTTCTGGTTTGTAACTGGATCAGCCCGAGCGCAACGGTACACAGGCGGAGCCATCGATCGCTAAACGATCGCGATCTACTCCGAGATACGACTTACTGTACTTACGACTCGGTAATGGAGGCCATTAAATTATTGCATTAATTGCATACATCTGCGACATGAGGGATTTTCCATATCGTGTTTGCATATCAAAAGCTCATGCGAGTAAATCAAACTATGATAAATATCCTGCTATAATAGA